>OZ021730.1:77654816-78854816 GCA_963978545.1 Linyphia triangularis | reverse complement strand
CACCAATCTTGCAATCCCTCTGGTCAGGCACTCTACCATTGAGCCATAAGTCAGGCATAATTTTTTTTTAATTGATTGCATTACTTATTGATTGATTTTTACTCTCATCGCCTCCTTTTCTAAACAATAATCAAACCAATTGGTTGGTTTGTACGCTCAACAACCTATTTTTATGCACAATGACAGCTAATCAGGTCAAGACTTAAGCTTCACGTGGATTCCGAACGGCACCTTTGGCATTAGAGGTCAAAGCACTGACCACAGACATCAAGCGGACACTAATAATCAGTCCGGGACCTACAGAGAAGCGTGCAATTTGAATAACAGATTCTTTTCTTGGTTATTGATTGAATGCATTATCAATAACTAAAGCGATTATTGAATGTGAAACAAACTCTTCAGTTGAGAATATTACATTTAGAAGAACAAAAACTAAATATCCATTTCATTTTCTGAATATTATTCATCCTTTTTATTTACATGCGTCAATTAGATTTGTTCAATAGTCGACGAATCAAGTTGTTTCACATTATTAGTTTTATCATGTTGCAAAACAATGCGACAAAACAATCAAAAACAACTACATCGGGTTAGTTGCTTTGTACGCTCCACGACCTATTTTTGTGCATAACAGTTAATTACCGAATTCTAACTTCCCGAATTCAGGAATCCCAAAGAACTTCGCCGACCAAACGGTATAGTGGTTAGCGTGCTGGCTTCTAGACAGCGAGGTTGCGGGTTCGAGTCCCGTGTAGGCATGGGTGTTTGTAAATGTATGTTGGTTTGTTAAATGACGAAATGTTTCGGCGCATTATAGCCCTCGTGTTGCTAACGACTCCAAATAATCTGAATACAACCAACCAACCCAAAGAACTTCCTTGCTTAAAGCAGGATTCGAACCCGGCACCTTTTAGCAGCTCTACGCTCGCAGGCATTAAAGGTAGATTGGTTGGTTGTATTCAGATTATCTGGCGCCGTCAGCAACACGAGGGCTATAATGCGCCGAAACATTTCGTCATTTAACAAACCAACATACATTTACAAACACCCATGCCTGACACGGGACTCGAACCCGCAACCTCGCGGTCTAGAAGCTAGCACGCTAACCACTATACCTCGCATTAGTCGGCGCATTAGAGGTAGAGATTTTCTGACGATAGATCAACCCGATTGGTTGGTTGTATTCAGATTATCTGGCGCCGTCAGCAACACCAGGGCTATAATGCGCCGAAACATTCGTCATTAGACAAGCCAACATACATTTACAAACACCCATGCCTAACACGGGACTCGGAACCCGCAACCTCGCGGTCTAGAAGCTAGCACGCTAACCACTATACCGTTTGGTCGGCATAGATCAACCCGAGGGTTGGTTGGGCTTAGAATTTATTTGGCGCAAGGGCAACTCAAGGACCAAACTGCGCCTTCAACCCGAGGGATGTGCCACGCCGGAAGATAAGTATGATGAGGGAGGGGAAGGATGAGGGAGGGGAGGAGGGGAAGTCTTTCAAAAGAAAACAGCTTCACATTTAGAATGGTAGAATGCCCAAAATTTTATGGCAATCTGTTACGAACACGAATGCCTCCTTGTCTACTCAAATCGGAAAGAGTGCAGAAGTGACGGTGGGACTCGATTGCAAGAACTCTTGACTGCTAGCCGCGCATTCCGTAGTGAAGCACATTTTATGGCTGGTTGGTTGAGGGTTTATGACGCAAGGGCTTCACCATAATGTCATGCTACACCGCACATTTTATGTTAAAATTAGAATGATAGCTCTGTGCCATAAAATTGTTTACGTATTCAAGCTTTTCTAATGTAAGAAATTAAAAATCTCAAATTAGAGCAGTGGATTTTCTATACGAACCAATTTTGTCACACAATGATTTTTGGTTGGTTTTTAAGTGCTCAACTGCACATTTTTAAGCACAACAATCATGGGCTAAACCATAACAACCATTACGCAATCAACCAAAGGTGTGCACTTGCAACTCCTTGGTTAGTTGATTGGTTGAGTTTTATGGTGCAAGGGCAACACTCGGGCCATACTGCGCCATTGCAACTTCTTGGATTTTGAAAATTAAAAATAATGTATTATTCACTGAAAATAGCGATTCAATACAGGTTTTAAAATATTCAATTAATCAGAAATTTTAATACGTATCTATTAACCTTTCACTGCAGTGGTTGGGCGGTTTGATGTCTTAGGCGCAAGGGCGATAAATGGTCCTTACTGGGTTAAACAAATTGGTGAACATCGGTTTAAAATTTAAGACAAATAGTATCAGAATAATTAATATAAAATTCAAAGGTGGAAATATTGTAGGAGTTAGAAGCATTCTACAAAAAATGACTCGCGGTCTGTCAGACCGCATACAGAAGTTTAAGATTAATTAGATTTTTATAAATATATCCAGAGGAAACATTGTTAAAACTAAAAATGTGTCGCTTTGTGTCCCTTTAGCTACGAGATACGAACTGCACCTCCTAGAACATAATTCTTCTGGCTCCCATGACAATAACGGCTAATCATCTTAATTCTGAATTACATGCTTCAAACCAAAGATTCGTTGGTTGCTTTACTGTCGCAAGGGTATCTTCTGGGCCATACTGTGCCACTAACCAAAGATTCCAACCCGGCTGGCTGGTTGTATTCAGATTATCTGGTGCCATCAGCAACACGAGGGCTATAATGCGCCGAAACATTCGTCACTAGACAAGCCAACATACATTTACAAACACCCATGCCTAACACGGGACTCGGAACCCGCAACCTCGCGGTCTAGAAGCTAGCACGCTAACCACTATACCGTTTGGTCGGCAGTAAAACCTGGCATTCTGTTCATTCCAGAAACAGTGCTATATAGTGAAAAGAAAACAGTCTGTTCACTATCTTGTCATAAAAAGTCAAAACTCATTTTCCGTCAGAGTTTCAGACAGGTCTTTTTTTTTTTTTTAAATTCGCGCTGCTATCCTCTACATTCTTTAATCCCAAAACTTTTTAAACAAAAAAATAACAGTACTTACTCGCGAGCTTGGATATCTGCGTTGAAAATTGACCGAATCCTCCACAAAATCCATTCGTAGAACCATCACGAAAATGCCAGATGAAAGACTTGTTTACAATCCAAAATCCACGCAGGCTTCGGCAAACTGTCATAAGTGAAGGAAACGATGTGGTCGAAAACGCACGTGGTTCAATGTCCAGAATGATAAAAACGAAGCTCGCTTTTGGCGAATGCTGTGACCGAATGTTTTCATCGCCAAACGTGAGAAAGCGGGTTTTAATCGCCAACAGGTGTGGCTTTGATTTGGATGAACGTTATTTCTTGCCGAAAAATAACGTCTCCTTATAAACTTTCTTTTTGCAATGGACAGTTCACAGTTATGGACATGAAATCGGCTCGTTGATTTTAGATTTATGCCGGCCCAAATTTTTAATATAATCATTTGAATAAAATTTAATAATTTTCGTTAATATTAAAATAGTTTCAATAATTAATATATTTTTAATTATTTAAATATTTATATTTAATAATTATTACTTTTAAATATTTAATTTAATAATTAATTTCGATAACCAAATAGCTTTATTTATTAACTTCAATAATTGAATTATTTCAAAAATTATTTTAGTTACATCAAATTTTCTCCAACTCTACTATTTATACCTCCTTTGAGTGAACTTTGTTTCCATAAGACATTGATAATTTGATGCTAAAAATTAAAACCATTAAATCTATATTGCAAAATAAAGAATATCGGAGGTATATTACTATATTCATTAGAATATGACGCATCAAATTATAACATATATTTTACCTTAAAAATTATAAAACTCTTTATACGATTATATAGCGGACTGTTAGAAATGATTGTTGAACTTACTTATCGGACCGGCATATTTTTTAGACACTGACCGGCCAGGTAATTGTACCGGACAAGCCTATGGTCAGTACACCACTGACCATGATCACCGCAAGAAAGGGTCAAAGAGGTACACATCCTGAGTTTTGAAAATTTAAAAAAAAAAAAAAAAAAAAAAAAAAAAAATTAGAGAAAAGTGATATACTTTTTAGGAAAATGAAGTGTAAAATGGGTGTTCAACTATTTATTTGAACAGAATATCTTGTATATGATTCCTGAAAAGATTTTTTACTTTTAATTATCCATATGTATACATAGGGTAATAAAAGTATAGCATTCGGTCAAAAAAAAAAAAAAATATTTTGCATTTCTCCACGTTTTGGAACATTCCGATTTAAAAAAGGTGATCTAACAAATATGTCTGTCTGTGTGTATGTGTGTACGTTGTCAGCATAACTCCCGAACAAATTGACCTACGATGTTCAAATTTTTTATGTGCGGGTTGGTGGTGGCACAGGGACCTACCATTAGGGTTTTCGTCAAAATCGCTCATGCGCATAACGTAGCTGCCTTTGAAAAAATCATGTTTTTCTGTAATTGCTAAAAAACGGCTATAACGATTTTGTTCAAAATCACTGTGGTAATGTCTCTTAAGGTGTTCTAAACATCCCCACCTCCGAAATTCCCGTAAAAATGCTTTAATGGCGTAAAAAGTTGAAAATCAAATGCCTTTAACACAGGATTCTGTTTCCTTGAGCATACCTCATTAACGATCGTTTTTTCTTCTCTCCTCAGTTTCACTTACAAGAAAGGATAATTTAAGAATTATCGAAAAGTATAATATCGCCAAAATCATTATTTTGGCAAAGTGTTTTTTTTTTTTTTTTTTAAATAAAATACCCTTTTACAAGAATTATCGCCAAAAAATATCACCAAACTGGCCATTTTTGCAAAATGAACGATGAAAACATAAAAACGGTAAATGACGCAAATCCACGTCAGTATTATAGCGTAATTGAAAGTTGTGCGCTGTTAAACACTCCTAGTTTTTAGATGTTTCCTTTTTACACCATTTATATTAAACAAAATTGGTAAATGATGTACCAATTTAAAGGCTTCAGCTTCTAGCGAATAGTTTAAGAAGAAGTCATAGTAAGGATCATTCCATATTTTCGCTATGTTACAATCTTCTAACCCAGTGCATTTAGAAACTACTTTCTATAAAACCTTGACATTTGGTGAGAAAGGTACGAAAATCACTTAATGAAGTGATATAAATTAAAAACTCGAAAATAACATCTAATTTATTTTTATTTTATATTTGAAAAGCTCCCGGCAATGCACTTGCAGTGGCTCCACCTGGTGTTGTCTTTTTCTGTTTTAATTTTCATTTATAATAGATAGACATTAAATGAAAACAATTTATCTCATTTCATTAAGTGATCTATTTCGTACCAACTCACCAAATTTCAAGGTTTTATGGAAAGTAGTTTCTAAATGGACTGGATTAGAAGATTGTAACATAGCGAAAATATGGAAATTCCTTTAATGACAATTGCCTATTGTGGAATAAAAAAATATTGAATTCAGTTGTAGAAAAAGGAAAAATGTTGGGTAGTAGCAATAGCTTACAGTAGAGAGCCGCCTTAAGAAAAGAGAAGCAAACAATTTAAACACGTTCAGAAAATCTTAGAAATCACATATCTCATCAATAGACTATAGTATCTAACTTGGTGAACTTTCTAAAATGCAAGCCCTCTATGCTATCTTAAATGCACAGACTCATTAATTAACTATTAATTATTTTACGAATTCCAATGATCAAATTTGAAAAATCAAGTTTTGAACACGAGCAAAAAATAAAAATCTTCAAGACAGAAAAATTAGCTTGTGATTGGCCCCAGGATTTAAGCCCCAGTTATCTCTTTCCAATATAATTTAAAGTAAAAAACGAGTAAACATGATTGAGGATACTAATCTCGTGTCGATTATCATAATTCACTGGTGGGAGTTTTCAGGGGTTTTTACCATTCGCGGTACAAATGCGAGCAGTCTCCCCTTAAAAAACTTTCTGGAGGGTATTCCCCTTCGTAATTCTCAATCATATCGTAGCAATGTTTCGGTGCAATTTTATATTTCTGTACCTCTTACGCTAGTAAAAAAATGTAATTTCTACCAAGAAAACTACACCTCTTTTGCAGCACTGTAATTTTCTGAATGTAGATGTTATTTTGAAAAACTGTAGAGCATAAGATGATCGAGTCTTTTAATTAGAGTTTCAGTTTTTGTTTTTTTACAGTAAATTTTGAAAAAAAAAAAGTATACAAACTAAACTAGTTATAAAAAACAGTGCAACTTTTCGCATGAGTTCAATTAGTTGGTACTCTTCCGTTAGACAGGTACCCGTTGCCGCCAAGCCTACACTTTTTAACGTCGCGTAAATGTATCACCAATGTATGTATATCGCCAATCCTAAATGTTTACGGTTTGTTATGGGGTCGCTTTGCTATAGCAACTTTATTACAGTTTGTTATAGGAAATATAAATGTTGTATGATGAAGGGGTAAAAGTGAAAGAGGCCAATTAAATGGACAGCAGGTTTATTCGTGCATTAGATAGAAATAAGTTCTTAAACCCAAACTAGGAGAGGCAACTTCCACGTCCGTTCACCTCCACTCCTCCGATCATACTCTCTCTCTGGCGACGAAGTCGCCGCTAGGGGATTACATAAGCAGCGCCCTCTACATCAATGGAGATAAGACATAAATGACTTGAAGGTAATATTTACTAAACTTCAACTTAACTTGACATCACTAGACGGTAGATCGTCACAGTGCTCATAGGTATTTAATCCATTTTGGCGGCGTGAAAGCATAATGTTCGCCAAACCACAACCCTGTACAGAACAAAATGCTATAATGTTTGGCGAGAATTATGTCTTCACTCCGCTAAAATGGATTAATTGCCTATGAGCACTTTGAAGATCTATCGTCTAGTGATGTCAAGTTAAGTTGGAGTTTAGTATAGTTTGGATGAGGTATAGCTGAAATTTTGTGGTTTTTATCTGGTACTCGTCTAACGGTAGAGTATCAATTATTTATGGGAAACATTTTCAGTGAACACTCTTAATTAAAAGCAATTTCTACAAATCAAAACAAATTTTGATCTCAAAGAAAGCATAAAACTAATTAAAGTATGCTTGAATATCAATTTTAATTGGTGGATTTATTGATTGATGATAAATACTTTGATACTATTCCGTTAGACGGGTACCAGTTGGCGTGGTTGACACCAAGCCTAAATGTTTAAATGATGTGTAAAGGTATCATCAAGCCTAACTATTACGGTTCCTTATAAGAATTATAAATGATTTGAAGGTTATTAATCGCAATTTGGAGATTTTTACCTTGTAATACTCATCTGATAGGAGAGTACCAATATTTCTTGAGACGATGAATGGATAGTTGACCAGTTTCTTAATACATCATATATTGTGACATGATCCATGTTTGAGACTTTAATAGTCTTAGTTAACACTGGAAAGTATATACAAGATACATACATATTAATAGCTAATTCCTCCCCTCCCTCCCCTTGCACAAAAACACGTTAAAAATACTTAGTATCCCGATATACTGTCTGGCTGGTAGGGAAATAACTGCCGCCATGTAGTCTGTTTGATGGTGGTTACTTTTGAAAATAAAACTCGTCGATTTAAGAATAGGGGTGAGACATGAAGGAAATTGGCGTCTAAAGCCTATAAAGTAGTATTTTTCCAGGAATCCCAAGTGAAAAATGGGATTTATCTGGTTTCTATGTCTACAGAGAACCCTAGTAAAGGCTGCTGGATATGACAAATTGAATTTTGTAATGTACATGAAGAACTGGCATTTGTTGACAAAGATCACTTCTCTATAGCATTCACACTTGGCTGATTAAACTGTAAGACTATAATTTAAAAGTAAGGCATAATACACAATAAAAGCAACATATTTCAAAGATCTAATTTTAAGATTAAATTTTATTTAACTACGATTTGACTGTCACAAAATACTATCAAAGAGATTGGTAATGACGTACTTTGTTTTAAAACTAGTTAAATCCCTGAATATTAAATTGCTGATAAATGTGTTGTTAAAATTATCGTGCATTAATTATTAATTTGCTTAATATTAATTAAATTAATATTCAACTTATTGTAAGAAACTATATGTAACTAATTATTAAAAATATAATGAACTAATTATTAAAAATATAATGAAGTAATTATTAAAAATGTAATTAAATTACAACTAATTTAGTATTAACTACATAATTAACTACTAATAATTAATTTGCTTAATATTAATTAAATTAATATTCAACTTATTGTAAAAAACTATATGTAACTAATTATTAAAAATATAATGAACTTATTATTAAAAATGTAATTAAATTACAACTAATTTAGTATTAACTACATAATTAACTACTAATAATTAACTTATTATAAAATTATAATTAACTAATCATAAAATATATAACTAACTGACTTTTAATTAAATTAATAACTAACTTTTAATTAAATTATTAACTAACTATTTAAGTTAATAATTAACTTATAAATTAAACTAATATGTTTTTGCAAGGCATCTTGAAATCTGTAATAATAATTATCTTTACAAGATAGCGTTTGAAGGTTTAGTTTGGGACCATATGCACAGCGTTTCTACACGAGAAAGAAGGATATTAACATTTGTGGCGTTTTTAAAATAAATTAAAATATTTCACATTCTATAATCCAATCAGAATGCACCTTTTATAAAAAATGTGCTCTGTGACGTCTTCAATCGTAAACTTCATTTGATGTGAGATAAATACTAAATTTCGTTCTGGCAATGGCAACACTAGTAATGGTAATATAAAAAAATGGCCGATGCGTCAATGACCGCTTTTGTTTTCCTAGTCCTTCTGTAACAGAAATCGACGTAAAATCTACAGTTTTATTCTGTATTGAGGCATTTTTAAATATCCGATGAATTAAATATTTATTTAACGTTTTCATTTTGCACAAAATATTTTCTTCGAGTAGCGAAACACCCGTTACTTTTTTTTTATACAGATGCTTTATTATCATGGTAAGGTCTGCCATATGGTAAATTAACTAGTTTATTACGTGATTGAACTTTGTACCGAGAAATAGTTCTCAACAGTTATTTACAGCTCACACATTTTTTTCGTATCACTATTAATTACTTAACGGTTAAATTTTACTCAGAAAACCTTGTGTTTACATTTGTGCCCTATATCTAACCTTAATGTTTACAAACATTGGAAACGTTTTACTATTTCTAACCAATCTCGCCGATTTATTTCTATAAAATATTGAAACGTTACTTTTATTGCGTGGACTAATATTGTAGTTGTAATTTGCATTTAATTTTTTCAGCTAACATGCTTGGAAATTGCCGCATTTTACTCAGTACAGATGCATTATAGCAGTGTTCGTCACTAACTTTAATAGAGGGGCCGTATGACTTATGTTGGAACTTTCCGCGGGCCGCAGATTTATTACGAATAAGCTAATAAATATATTGCTTTACTACATATGTTCAATGGTAGAATGTGATAATTACTTAAGATTTAACAATATAAAACTATTTTGAAAACTGAAACAATAATTTAACTTTTTTATATTAATAAAAAAACAATTGATATTTGATTCTTGTTTCAAATAATTAAAAAAATAATTTTCTTTAACTTCTTTTATGACTTTGATGTACAATGTAATCTTTACTGACAATATTACAATGTGACTTGACATAAACTCGTAATCAATAAAGATATTTAAACCATACCTCCTAAATCCGTCATTTTAGTCGATGTTAATTGCGAGACGATGGCTAGGTCCGCTTTTTACAATCTACTTTGCGTTTAAAACTAGTCCTCGACACTAATATTGCACTGGAGTCATAGAGATCTCGATTCTTCTTTTCACGTCAAAGCAAAAGAGGCCAGAGTATGCATTATAACACCCAACTCTTGCCCATCACATTCAAAAATGCAGAAATCGAACTGTGCCATTCACGAGTCGAGGGGGTAGGGTATCTATCATAAGTACAAAACTAAGCAATGCGTTATTGGTAATAATTCAAACTATTGCTTTTTATTTTTCTGGTAGTCTTAGAAAAAAAAAGGTTTTTCTGATTTACTGACACGGGCCACTTAATAGAAAACACGGTTTTGGTAGTAAACACATATTATTGTAGACAAATTAAAATTATTTCCGCAAAATTTGATTTTGGCTCTTCTGTACTGCCGGCGGGCCGGAGAAAAAGCTGTCGCGGGCCGACTCGTGGCTGATGCTGCATCATAGAATCAAGCGATTTTTGTTAACTTTGGGATCCCTTTACTTTCCTTGCCTTCATTTACAAGATTAGAATTTTCTATTTGTAACCCTTAATTGCTCTGTGAATGAATGTTTGGTGCAGCATAGCCAGCTTTGGCTCTTTTGTACCATAAAAAACTAATCAACCGCACTGTGAATCAAATTTCATTCTCAATTCCAGTTCTTGAATTGCAAATTTTGTTGTAAAGTTCTTAGTGAAACAATTGTTCCCTGAGTTAAAGTTTTGTTTTATGGATGTCACGAATGAAAATGTATTAGTACTATTCCATTAGCTAGGTACCAGATGAAAATTGCTAAATTGCAGCGATAATTCATTCAAACTAATAACCTTCAAATTGTTTATAATTTCTATATTAAAACTTATATATTTAGGAATGAGGAATTTTCACGTTTTTTGGTTTTATTTTCAAATAAAAGTAGAGAAAAAGTCATGAAAAACAATACCATTCTTTCAAAAATTTGAGCTCGGATAGATAGTTAAAAAAATATTTAGTTTTTCACTTTGCGATTTGGCGGGAAAAAGCCACTTTTGCCTGAAACGTCAACGCGCCGATAATGAACCAGTCTAAAACCTGTTTTAGACGAGAAATGATGTGGTTTCTCCTTCGTTTTGCGATTTTATCTCTGCTTAACCACGTCACGGTTTTTTCATGCGTTTTTGGTCACGTGACTTTTGCTGTGATTTCGGCTAATTTCAAACTCGATTTTTGATTAATTTAAAGCATAAAGATAAAAAATAATTGCACTGCCCAAATATATTCGTTGGATAACACTAGAAAATACAAAAAATATTCATTTTCCTCATTTGTGCAAGTTCCTCGTGTTTCATTTATGTGACATTTAAACGTCTAAACATTTAGGCTTGGCGCCAATTGGTACCCACCTAATGCAAGAGTACCATAGTTTTAACTAGTGGAGTTAATCAAAAACAAGTTTAGCACTTATCTTTGCCATTTCAAAGAAGTGTTTACATTAATTTTTATAATGAGAGTTTGCTAAAATTAACATTTTTATGATTTGACATGTAAAATTACTTGTCAAGATTTACTGTAAGGTGTCGAATGGCAACGTTTCCAAAAATTTGCCAAAATTAAAAATTATGTTGAAAAGCTGTGTAGCCAAATCCAAAGTGGTGCTGCGTTGCCTAATCCAAACAGCAACTAGGGTTGCTGTAAAACCAAGTCAACTGGTTGCCACATTCAGCACTAAATCGCCAAATTTTAACTGCCAATTCATTCAACATCTTACATTAAATCTTAACCATATAACCTTTCAGTTCAAAGACAACATTCAAGTTTTAGTTTTGGTATCTTCCATTAGACGAGTAGTACCAGATAAAAACTGCCAATTGCAGATCTAACATATCCAAACTAACAACCTTCAAATCATAATTCCTATAAAATAACCATTGAAAAACATAAACATTTATACTTAGCGATTTATTTACACGTCATTTAAACTTCTAAACATTTAGGCTTGGTGCCAACAGTTATCTATCTAATGGAAAAATGCTAGTTTCTCCCTTGATTATTTTCTTCTTGTCTTTGTTTTTCACAGTAAATTCCTAGTCTATATTAAAGCTTGGTAAGATCCCTGAAAATTGGCGACAAAGCCATTTGCTATTTTTTGCATTGTCCAAAACCTAATCTCAATTCATCAATTAGTGTTAGTTAAATTAATAATTATTTTACTGTAAAAATTATTTTAACTAATTATTAAAGATATATAATTAACTACCTAATAATTTAGTATTAAGTTAATAATTATAAATTAAATTAATGTTTTTGTATTAATACACAATGTTTCTTGAAGTCTGTAATACTAATTATCTTAGCAAGAAAGCACCACTATGCAATTGTACAAAGTATACGGTACTTCATCACAGGCCAAAAAGTATACTGTATTTTATGAAATCTAGTTTGTACCGTAGTCTAGGAAACATTTGATCAAATCTCTGTTGTATGCACTGGACATTTTGGCTCTCTTTTTCCTACTCATAAACAGCTTACAATTTGAAAATGATGTCGAGATGAATCGAGTAGTTATGTTTTTGTTTCATACAATTTCACAAGGTTTCTTGAAGTCTGTAATAATAATTATCATCACAAGAAAGCACCACAATTCAATTATGAAAAAGTATACTGTACTTCATCACTTGCCAAAAAGTATTCTGTACTTTATCACTTGTAAATTGGTGCCAAATCCTGTTTACACCATAAGCTAGGATTGAACTGGACAATTCTCTGTTATACACATGAGACATTTTGGCTCTTTTTTCCACTCATAAGCAGCTTATAATTTTAAAATTATGATGAATTTAGTAGTTATGTTTTTGTTTTATATAATATTACTTTATTGCAAGAAAAAATAATTATTTTAACTAGGTCAAATTGGCATCTTATAATATGTCAATGTCCTGCGCGTCGTTGACTTGTAAATGTGTAGTTGATCTAGTTAAATTAATTATTTTTCCATGTAACTGTGTAACAAACTAATTTTGTATAAAAATAAAAACATAACTGCTAGAATCGTCATAATTTTCTAATGCATTTACGGGAAGAAAGAAGAGCAAAAAATGTCCTGTGCGTCATCCAGAGAATTGCCCAACTGCCTTAACATTCTGAAAAGTATTCACATCAGTAAGAATGAAGTTTGCAACAGTATATTGTATGTGACTCTGTATGTATTAAAGTGCTTTTATTTTTTTTCTTGCAGTATTGAAAATCCACCATCTCGTGGCAAATTGCTCACTGTCCTGGAAATTTTACTAGATTTGGTTACATTTTTCAAATGATTTTCCCAAAAGAGTATTTGCTGAGTGCAGCTTTTTCTTCAGGATTGAAGAGCCGCTTACTTTAGTATGTCCAATAAAAGAAATCCACACACATGTGACGTGTGCAACAGAGAACTGAGCACGAAATATTATCTCAAAAAGCATCTACGCTCTCACACTGGAGAAAAGCCATTTGCTTGCGAGATCTGCAGAAAAAGTTTTTCTATCAAAGGTAACCTCATGACTCATCTCTTGACACACACTGGAGACAAATCACATGTGTGTGACATTTGCGCAAAATCTTTTTTCCAAAAGAACGACCTCACTAGGCATCTTCTGACTCACACTGGAGAAAAGCCGCACGCGTGTGGCATTTGTTCGAGAGCTTTTTCTCGAAAGAATACCCTAAAAATTCACTTTCTGACACACACTGGAGAAAAGCCGCATGTGTGTGACATTTGTGCAAGAGCTTTTTCGCTTAAAACTGACCTCAATCTACACATTTTGACACACACAAATGAAAAGCCGCATGTGTGTGATATTTGCAGCAAGGGTTTTACTGTGAAAAAGAACCTCGCCACTCACCTTCTCGTGCATACCGGTGAAAAGAACCATGTGTGTGACATCTGTGGAAAGGGTTTTGCTCTGAAGCGGAACCTCAAAAAGCATCTTGTGACACACACTGGACAAAAGCTGCATGTGTGTGATATTTGCGGAAGAGATTTTGCACTTAAAGTATCTCTGCAGAGGCATGTTCTTTCTCACACTGTGGATGAAAACTGTACAACTGAGTTTGAAACAAGACTTTCCTGAAAGAGAACTCCTCATTTTTCAAACTGGAAGAATGTGCCTCAATTAACATCTAGCAAATCATTTATTAGAAACAAAATTCGGTACTTTTCAGTTGCAAGGGGTCATTGGTATTTCCATGTATGGTACAGATTCTGGGCCATGAATTGTTTACATAAAACTGAGCCAAATTATGGCAACCATAACCTGTTCATTCGTTATTAAAAAATGGCGGCTGCTGCCATTTATTGGTGAAAATCACCTTGGCGCAGAATACGTACTGTACTTGAAAGTTTCACGTATGTTTTAGATATTACCAACGCCTCCCCTTTCATGGAAGAGTACTAAAAATTCTTTAAAAAAAGGTTTTCTGGTTACTTGCGTATTATCCTGTCGATCTTTTTCTCTTAACAAAAAGTTCGCCAATTATTGAATTTCTTTCCTGTTGCCAAGGCCCACCTGATGGCTGTGAGGTTAACATTGTGGCCTTAGATGCTGAGTTAGGCATGTATGTTCATTGTGGTTCGGAATCTACATTAAGTTGCAAGTCCCAGTCTTATTAGCCATTATTATGTACAAGAATCAGTCATTGAGAGTACAAACCAACCAACTTTTCCTGCGGCCAAAATAAGTTTTGTATTTATTTAGTGCTTGGGGATGACATCTTTCTTTCTGGAAAGGGTTGCAAGATTACATATGTATTCTTGCATAGCTTATTGCTATCCCACCAACCGTCAATAAATTATTACTTGAATTTAAGAAAGTTTGAAACCTATTACAATAAAAATATATCAATGAGGAATTTTTAATGTATTTTTGAAGCACTCTCAAAACATACAAAATTCAATTTACTGGCCCAAAGTTCATGATGTATTTATGCATCCAATGAGGAATAATTCTTGATTTTCAATAAATACAGTGGATGCCGCTTAATGTGATCACAATAGGACGAAAACGATTTGATAACAATAACCGAGTGATAATAATAAACGAAAAAATATTCAGGTTGAAAAAAGCAAACTTTTACATAGCATGTATTAATACAGCGATTCTCAAACTGTTTGGCGCGCCCTCCTAGGGGGGCGCGAGCACACTAGAGGGGAGGCTTGAGAATATCCAAGAGAAAATATAATTTAAAAAAATTGATTAATTGACTGAAAGGAATTCACACATACACAGAGAAAACAAAATACAATTTGACATATTTAACAAATAAAGTCAAACAATTTACTAAATCAAAACATACTAAATTAAAAACAAATTTAATAATTATTAGTGACTTCCTTGGGTGTGTCTTATAGAACAAAGTTTTTCGAAGGAAGGCTTAATATCAGAAATATCCACTCTCAGTTCTTTTTCTATATTTAGCCGAGATCTATATTTTGTCTTTAAAGAAACCACAACAGAAAATCCAGTTTCACAAAGATAGGATGTTGAAAATGGTAATAGAATGCGAACGGTTTCGACGCTTGTCATGAAGTCGATGAATTTTTTTCTCTCATCAATTGAGAGTCCTTCGAGAGTCTTATGAAATGGATCCCTAACCCACTCGTAACTTGCTATCAGTTTGAAGTCAGCAAGAAAATACTTTTTAAATTTCTTTGCCAGCATGGCTAAATGATTTTCAATGGTTGCAAAAGCAACTTTTACATGTTCTTCTTCAGCCTTGTAAGTTTTAGTTCAATCATCCACATTTGCAAACATTGTTAGGTTTTTTAACTTTAAATTTCTGCTCCATAATGCCAATTTTCTACAAAAAGCATGAACTTTATCACTTGTATCCAACATATGTATATTTGCTCCTTGGAAGATTCAAGTTATTTAATTTCTGGAATATGTCAACCAAGTAGCTTAATTTCATCACAAATAAACCATCGCGAAAATTTTCGGCTTCCGGTCTGTTTTCTCTTCAAGGAAAATGGCGATTTCTTCTCTTAATTCATAAACGCATTGCAAAAATTTCCCTTGTAATAACCATCTTACCTCGCAATAAAATAGTAACGATAAATGTACTGAACCCATGTCTTTACAAAGTGCGGAAAAGAATCCAAAATACTCAATATACAACATTATTGTTGTATACATTTTATTGTAAGCGGGGCGCGATGAAAATTATGATTGAAAACTGAGCCGCGAATACTTAAAGGTTGTGAAACGCTGTATTAATAAATAAAGACAAAGTTAATTCCGCAGAATATATAAAGCATGAAAAATATAACAAATAAGATAAATATGTAATTATGTACTATTATACAAAAACATACTTATTGACTTGAAAAGAACATTTATAAATTGATAACAATAAACAAACTTTTGATTACAATAACCGGTGATTTTTAAGTGTATTTTGATACAAACGGACGGGCCTTAGTGATTTTGATAACATTAAACGTTTGATAACATTAACCGTGATCACATTAAGCGGCGACCACTGTAGTTGATTCAGACTTTCAAAAATGCTGGCAACAGGAAAGAAATTCAACAATTGGTAACAATTTTGTCACCAATAGTCAACGAGTAATATATGTATGTATACCTGTTTTCTTTTCTTTGTTGGAGAGAATTCGATGGTTTGTTACTTGTGCATATCAAATCCCATCCCCCCCTAAAATTTTTTTAACCATGCTTTATTTGAAACACTTGATAAAACCTTATGTAATCTGAATATTATTCTTTATTATATACCATCCAAGTTTCTTGTGTACTCTTTCATTAAATGGGTGCCAGTTGGCGCCAAGTCTGTATGTTTACTCTTTAAAGTGATGCGTAAATGTATTGCTGAACCTAAATGTTTACAGTTTGTTATAGAAAGCCTATAATGGTTTGTTATTGGAACTGTAAATGATTTGGTGGTTGTTAGTTTGGATGAATTATTGCGACAATTTGGCGGTTTTTATCTGGTATCTGTCTAACGGAAGAGTACCGTTTCTTTTAAGTTGCTAGGTTTAAAATTAGTGGCTGTGGCTGGACTTTCAATTACGATGTAAATTCTGCACCAAGGGGCTTATTGCCTACAAATGGTATCAGTCACAATTTTCTACCAGCAAGTGCACAATTTTGTCTTACGGTGGCTACAGTAGGTATTCGAAATTTTGTCTCGGTAATTTTTATTTGCAAGTAGAAAATTGTGCCTTTAGTTGCTATAACTTGGTACTGGCTGTGCGCCAAATAACTCTTGGTGCAGAATTTGCACATTAGTTTGAAGTCTTACTGTGGCTACAATAGGTATTCGAAATTTTGTCTCAGTAATTTTTATTTGGAAGTAATCTGTGGGCCTTGCTTTTGAAATCAATTTTTTCAGTAGGTTACTTAAAAAAAATATTGACGGTAAATTCCTAGTTAATGTTACTACCGGGAATTAGTCTGTGTTAAAGTTCAGAGTCTAGCAATCTTATTTGGTGATTTGCCATTATCTATTTTATGGATTAATCTTATTAGTTTTTCTATCGGTCACATATCAGGTTTGCTGGTTTGTACACTCAACGACCTATTTTCATGCACCTGGGTACCATGAGTTTGTGTTCTTTTACTCGTCCAATGCAGTGCTGCCAGCATGTGAATTGGAATGTGCCTAATTGGGGCAATGTTATGTTCACAGATGAGTCCAGATTTGGGCTACAACTCGATGATAAGCATGTAAAGATCTGGAGGGAACAAGGCACACACAATCGACTCTTGAACGTCATCTGCACATCTTCAGGCAAAGTTTTGTGACGGCTGTACTGTATCGAGATGAAGTCTTGGACCCCATTATGAAACTACGCTGCAGCAGTTGGTCCTTCTTTTATTTTAATCAACGATAATAAGTATCCCTATTGAGCTACCATCATTGACGACTTTCTGGAAAGCGAGGGGATTGCGCGTATGGAGTGACCGGCTTACTCGCTGGACTTGAATCCAATTGAAAATCTTTGGGATGCTTTCGGCCGTGCTGTATGTAGACGTTTACCACCTCCAGCCACTGTCAGAGATTTAGAAACTGCCCTACAGGAGGAATGGAGCTCTGCGGTGGTTGATCACACACTGTACACTTTGTATGCAGGTAAGGGGTGCTCACTTACCCTATTAATGTCAGATTTTGTTTTTTTGAATATTTAAACATTGTTTTGTTAATGACACAAATATGACATCATCTTATAACTTATGAAATTATCTCTGTAATTCTTTGTTTCATGAATAAACATAGAGCTACTTACTTGCAGCATTTCGTGTCAATCAAAGTAGTACTTGTCAATTTTTTTTTGCATTTTACCGCTCCATGCTCAACTTTTGGAAGCGAGAGTATTATTTAGGGGAAAAAGCAATTAGGTCAATTCTGTAGCTGTGAAGTTTTATCTTACACAGAGCATTATACGATGGCTCGATTCTATACTAATCTTCAACTTAACTGGACATCACTAGTAGATCGTCACAGTGCTCAGGTATTTAATCCATTTTGGCTGCGTGAAAGCATAATGTTCGCCAAGCCACAACCCTGTAGAGAACAAAAGGCTATAAGGTTTGGCGAGAATTATATCTTCACTCCTCTGAAATGGATTATTTGCCTATGAGCACGGTGAAGATCTATCGTCTAGTGATGTCAAGTTAAGTTGAAGTTTAGTATAGTGAAGTTACTTATTTTGAGAAGAATGAAATTTTTTGTTTGCATAGAAATTCTTCTGTTGATGGTATTATCTGATTGAGAGTTTGGTTAATAATTGAACTAAATATCAGTGGTGAGAGGAAAGACAAATCGCCAATTCCGACAATTTGACGACATTTAAGTAATTCAAATTTTTTTCGGGAAAAAAAAAGTAAATATCTAAACAAAAACAATTTGCAGTCTTACTCTTAGATTTTGAAAAATAAAGAGCGAAATTTATAAAAATCCAACCATGGATATCGATGAGAATTACGATGCCGTTTTGGTGTCATTCGCATAGGCTTGTGTTGATGTGAAAGCCGTTTTATATCTCCGTGATTAGTGCGAAGATCGCTTTCGGCGTTTGATTTGAATTTATACAGAATGGTTAGTCGGTTGGTTGGGGGGGGGGGGGTTATTTTCAGATTATCTGGCGCCGTCAGCAACACGAGGGCTATAATTCGCCGAAGCATTCGTCATTAGACAAACCAACATACATTTACAAACACCCATGCCAAACACGGGACTCGAACCCGCAACCTCGCGGTCTACAGAATGGTTAGAATTTTAATTTAAGGTACAATACTTTCAAATAATTCCATTTTAATATTTACTTTATTTTGCCAAATTTCTATGTTTGTGCAAAACAGGAATTTTTGATAAAATTGACGAATAAGGTGCTTATGTATTTTATGCAAACTTTAAAATAATAATAATAATAATAATAATTGCACTGCGGATTATTTTCTAATATCCAAATTAGTGTCGCAGACAGGCAGAAAAGTTTCTGCTACTGGGCTGAGGAAAAGGTGCATGAATAATGAAAAATGTAGTTTTGAGAAAAACGCATTCTGAAGAAAACTTCACTTACATTAATAGTTATCAATTTTGTTTTCAAAAAATTATTCAAAATACTTCTAGTTGAGGTATTATTAGAAATGAGGTATCCTTTTAAAAGGGAGAATTTAAATTTTGAAGTAAATAATAAACTCAAAACAGTGGCGGCCAGGGGCGGCTTAAGGGCCGTGCAAAATGTGTAACCGCCAATTTACCAATTTTGATTTTTTTTTTGAAAAAAACTAAAGTTCTTCAATCATTTCGCTGCTGGATTTTCAGTTTTTCACTTGACTGAAACTAAGTATCATTAACCGCGGAACAAATTCTTGATGTTGGAATTTCATTTGCTCAAATTTCGATTAGTGAGTGAGTGATATATATATGTCTCTTTTTACGTGTAAGTGTAACTGCCATTGCATTTGCATATAGGACCATATACGGCCACGCTTATCGGAGAAAAATGCACAAATATTTAATTATAAAATTAATTTTGTGTGTTTCTCTTGTCCATTTTAGATACTTTTTTTAATAATTAACTTTCTTTTACTCTCAACTTCATCTTGCATTTTATTTTGGATGTGTATTTTGACAAATATTGAAAATATTTGCGATTGATACTATAAATAGTTTTTATGTAATGAAATACAAAATTCTATGCAATAAAAATGTCTGTAACATATTCTAAGGAAAATGTAAATGAAATATAGCTAAATCGAATATTTAGAACTGGTCGTTAATAATAAAAAATCTTAAACTTAAAAAAAAAAAAAAAAAAATATCTGACATACGAAATTTGCGTAGATGTTACAATATCACTAGGCCGGTAGTTTGTAAAGGCGGCACGTGTCTAATGTAATGCCACACACAAAAACGGATGATGCTAATACATTATTTAGCATGTAAATGAGCGTGAATTGAAGGGTAAGAGTAAAATCGAATGTTTAAAAATAAGGGGTCATTCTAAGCAAGTTATCTCCTTTTTAATGTCATAATTTAAAACGGTTTTGTTTGAAATTGCTTTGAAAATCAGGTTTTGCTTTTGTAATTGAAATATTAGCAAGAAATGTATTCAATATACCAAATAGTTAAAAACGACTTACGTTTATAAATTAAGTATTTTTCTTTATTTTTCGATATTATGCTCCGCAGTTAATTGACATTTTAATTTTGAAGAAATGCATTCATACATAATGCTATTATTTGTTAATTGAGATTTGGTCAGCCTTTAATAATTAAAAATTATAAAAAAGGTAATTGCCTTGTAAAATTATTAACTAAAAAAAAAGTTTGAGTAAAAATCTAAAAAATATTATAGTAATTTTTTAATGCAATAATATGTAGATATAAAAAGTCAAAATAAAAGAAAATTGTTTCTGTTCGTTCGTTTTACGAAAGTTTGTCTGCAATTAAAGTAACTCCACACATTTTAATACAGTTCTATAACTGTATTAAAATGACGATTATATTCATAAATCTTTTTTTGGAAGCAATGATTCCTTCAATCTGCTATAATACAACTCAATTAGGCAGTGTGTGTAACAATCAGAATGTCCTACGTTCTGTAGCGATCGAAATTGCTTAATTGAGTTTGTTCCACCTTATTGTTATTCATAACTATAAGTACATTAGCTTACACTATTAAACAACGTTATCCTAAAACGGGAAAAAAGGAAACCTTTTACATTAACTGAGGGGTTTTATAAGAATAATAACTAAAATGATTCATCCTATTTTTTCGTAACTCTATTTCGCATTCGTTTCTTCAAAAGCAAAACATATTTATTCTTAATTGTGGATTTAAAAATTATGTATTCTTATACTTGTATATATCCATATACTCTTATTCTTAAAATTCAAATGCAACCTGACGCTTATGCACTGAACAAAACAAAAAGTTCTATTTTAGGAGTCCATTCCTCTTTCGTCAGTGGGTCTATAAGATTGTTTTGAGAAAAACAACCCCCCTACCCCCCTCCCGAGAAAAGAGGAAAGAATTTCTGACACCCACTTCCGAAAGTGACTCACTGTAGCTTCTGTAATGAGCGTTTTTCGCCTTGAATCGCAATGACTTGTGTCGGGACAAGTACACTTAGCAAGTGCATCCCCACCAAGATATAGACGTAAAAGACATCCTCGTTGTTAGGTTGGGGAAGGGGGGGGGGGGGGAAATCGGAGATTTGGGGGGGGGGGCGGAGGGGATATTGCTCGCAGGCTCTCACCCCTTCTGCTTCTTGGAATCAAGAGGAGTGCAGCTGCAGTGGCATGAGAGTGAATTGTAGCGAGTTAAATGTTATTAAGTTAATTAATTTTTTAATACAACTGAGATTTTTTTTTATGTAAACATCATTACTAATTATGTACTTTTAATTGCAAAAAATACTGATTTTTAAAATGACAATTTAAAAAAAAAAAAAAAAAAAAAAATCAAGTGTGATTGTAACATCATTGTGGAAAATGTGTGTGTGGTTGGGGGGGGGGGGGAACTCGCATGTCACCGGCTGCACTACCATTTTCGACCACGGGCTGCCATTGACTCAAAATCGATTATTTATAAATTTTAGGTTACCAATTCCCCAAACGTGTTTCAAGTCTTCTCCGCTTTCCTGAGGAATTTCACATTCATTATCTAGGATTCATGATATTTGTTGGAAAAACGGGATTCTTCATCACTTGTCTCCCATTTCCCAATACGTAACGTAATAATATGTAGAGTATAAGTAATTATTTTATAACTCCGTGCCTTAAGAAACTAGGGGTGTGGAACATCGCACAACTTTCAATTACACTATAACTAGCTGAATACCCGTGCTGCGCTACGAAATTTTACCATTAGCATTTTAGCGATCAAAAGACATTCATGTATTCTACACTTCAGACGTTTGCTCCCTTTTCGATCCCGACAAATTGATTTATCAAAATAGGAACTTTCCTTTGTTGACATTTTAAACGAACTTTATAATTGTGAATAGTAAACTGGAATAGTTTATTGTGTTTATGTTTGCTCTTAGTTCTAAATTTCAAAGTAGTAGCTGTATTGGAATTAAGTTAATTAGACATTAAGTTAATCCTCGTATAGTTTCAATGTTGCGTCGTCTTTTCATCCCTTAAAAATTCGTTAATCGATATTGGAATGACTTATTTTTTTAACATTTGCAAAAAAATATCAGAAAAATGACTACATTGGAAGAGGAACATTCGGATATCCCTCGTTTGGAACATTTAACCCCTTTTCGACCACTTAAAGTGTGTTAATCGAGATCGGAATAGTTTACTTTTTCTATTTTTACCATTGTTGATATTTGTGCCGATTTTCAGAGTTGTGACTATGTGGGAAGTAGGATTTTCGAATGTCCCCCGTTTGGAACGTTTAACCCCTTTTCGACCCCTTAAAGTGGGTTAATCGAGATCGGAATAGTTTACTTTTTCTATTTTTACCATTGTTGATATTTGTGCCGATTTTCAGAGTTGTGACTATGTGGGAAGTAGGATTTTCGAATGTCCCCCGTTTGGAACGTTTAACCCCTTTTCGACCCCTTAAAGTGTGTTAATCGAGATCGGAATAGTTTACTTTTTCTATTTTTACCATTGTTGATATTTGTGCCGATTTTCAGAGTTGTGACTATGTGGGAAGTAGGATTTTCGAATGTCCCCCGTTTGGAACGTTTGACCCCTTTTCGACCCCTTAAAGTGTCTTAATCGAGATCGGAATAGTTTACTTTTTCTATTTTTACCATTGTTGATATTTGTGCCGATTTTCAGCGTTGTGACTATGTGGGAAGTAGGATTTTCGAATGTCCCCCGTTTGGAACGTTTGACCCCTTTTCGACCCCTTAAAGTGTGTTAATCGAGATCGGAATAGTTTACTTTTTCTATTTTTACCATTGTTGATATTTGTGCCGATTTTCAGAGTTGTGACTATGTGGGAAGTAGGATTTTCGAATGTCCCCCGTTTGGAACGTTTGACCCCTTTTCGACCCCTTAAAGTGTGTTAATCGAGATCGGAATAGTTTACTTTTTCTATTTTTACCATTGTTGATATTTGTGCCGATTTTCAGAGTTGTGACTATGTGGGAAGTAGGATTTTCGAATGTCCCCCGTTTGGAACGTTTGACCCCTTTTCGACCCCTTAAAGTGTGTTAATCGAGATCGGAATAGTTTACTTTTTCTATTTTTACCATTGTTGATATTTGTGCCGATTTTCAGAGTTGTGACTATGTGGGAAGTAGGATTTTCGAATGTCCCCCGTTTGGAACGTTTGACCCCTTTTCGACCCCTTAAAGTGTGTTAATCGAGATCGGAATAGTTTACTTTTTCTATTTTTACCATTGTTGATATTTGTGCCGATTTTCAGAGTTGTGACTATGTGGGAAGTAGGATTTTCGAATGTCCCCCGTTTGGAACGTTTGACCCCTTTTCGACCCCTTAAAGTGTGTTAATCGAGATCGGAATAGTTTACTTTTTCTATTTTTACCATTGTTGATATTTGTGCCGATTTTCAGAGTTGTGACTATGTGGGAAGTAGGATTTTCGAATGTCCCCCGTTTGGAACGTTTGACCCCTTTTCGACCCCTTAAAGTGTGTTAATCGAGATCGGAATAGTTTACTTTTTCTATTTTTACCATTGTTGATATTTGTGCCGATTTTCAGAGTTGTGACTATGTGGGAAGTGGGAGAATTAGTGATGAGTGAGTCAGTGAGTCAGTGAGTGAGTGAGTGAGTGAGTGAGTGAGTGAGTGAGGGCTTTGCCTTATATATATAGAGATACTGACGTGGATATGTGTCGTTTTTATATTTTCATCCTTCATTTAGAATAAATGCCCAGTTTTGCGATATTTTTTCCAATAATTCTTGTACGGGTCTAAAAAAAAAAAAAAAAAAAAAAAAAAAAACTCGCCAAATTGGTGATTTTGGCGATACACTTTTAGATAATCCTTTATTATAAGCAAAACTGAGGGGAGAAAAAAAAACGATGGTTGATGAGGTATGCTCTAGGAAAGAGAACTCAATGTTGGAGGCATTCATTTTTCAACTTTTTACGCCATTAAAACAATTTTACGGGAATTTCGGAGGTGGGGATGTTTAGAACACCTTAAGAGGCATTACTATCAGCGATTTTTATCAAAATCGTTAAAGCCGTTTTTTCAATCATTGAAAAACATGATTTTTTCAATAGCAGCTATTTTATGCGCATGCGCGATTTTGACGAAAACCTTAATGGTAGGTCCCATGGTTGCCACTAACACTCTCATACCAAATTTGAACTTCGTAGGTCAATTTGTTCGGGAGTTATGCTGACCACAGACACACACAAATATACATTTTTTCTATATCACTTTTCTGAAATCGGGATGTTCCAAAACGTAGATAAATGCAAAAAAAAAAAAAATAAAAAAAAAAAAATTTAAATGTTTTTGACCGAATGCTATACTTTCATTATCCTATGTATATATACATATGGGTAATTGAAAGTAAAAAAAAATCATGAATATTAACCATTTAATGTATAGAAGATATAGACAAGAATTTTACACAATTCACTTCAAAAGGCGCAATATCCTCATCAAGTAATACTCCTTCAAGACAATATCTTATGAATCTCACCATACGTTCATTAACTTCTATTGCAAAATCCAATTGGGTCCCAAAAATATAACAGTCATAAGTTTATTATTAGAAAGCAATTGAACAAAGTTCGTAATTGGGTCATTTCCATGTCGAATCAACACAAAAAAAGTGGCATTTCCAACCCGACCCCTTCAGAATTCAATAAAATTTTGATAACTTGTTGTACTCATTGTAGAAAGAAAAAAATGGCCAATATTAGGTTTGAATATCGTTTGGTTTCCGAAATACGGCATTTCAAAAATGAGCCGAAAGGTCAAAATTTCGCGTTTCTTGCTTTGCAGATTTGCACATAATTTTGTCCCTAATTATCATAGAACATTGTTTTTGGTGCCAAAAAAAAGCTGAGTATTTGGGCTTCCCTGTAATGTATGACTGGCATCAATTTTTAAAAAAATTCATTTTAAAGTCATACAGTTTGACTTTTGACCTTTGATATCTCAAAAAAGGGTATTTTCATTTTTTTTCTTCAAAAAAATATATTTTCTCCATACATTAATTCCCTACAAAAATCTGTTAGTTTCATTTTGGGACCGCAATCGGATGGCAAGTTATAAATTCAAATGCAAACCCTTTTCCTAAAAACTTAGTACGATAATCGCCTGTAATGGGTGCGAAGTGTAAATTTCCATATTGGCGATACCTTAAGTTTCATCTAATAGCTATGGGGTTAGCGATCTGGCCTCGCATCCCAAAGGTGTCGTGTTCGAATCCTGGGTTAAGCATTGATCTTCGTTGTGGTTCGGAATCCACGTTAAGCTGTAGATCACGGCATGATTAACCGTTATTATCCATAAACAGGTCGTTAACTGAACAACTCGACTTTTCTTTCTATTATATTATTAGTAAAGAAAATAATTCACTAAGTGAAAAATTATACGAATACTATAGATGGAATATGTTCTAATGTATTTAAAAAAAATCTTCTAATTAAAGACTGTTGAAGTTTTAAAAAGTATCTGAGGAATCAAAGAGCAATTTCCATGTATTAGGTTGTAAGCAATTACTATTGCAATGCATTGAATTTAAAAAATAGATTCTTTAAATAAAATATTAAAATTTAATATGATATGAATGTTCACATAAGTATTTACTTAGTTTAGATTATTTTCATAAGAAATATTAATTGTTATTTGACCATACATTATTCTAGTTTATCTCAATTTTATTAATAAATATGAATACATTTAATTAGAAAAGAATTTAAAAAAAAAAAAAAAAAAAAAAAAAAACACAGTTTAAACAATTTTTTTTTCACAACCCTGTTATTTTATATAAAGGTCGTCAATAACCACCCAGTAAGAAGACCAGTGTCGGTGTACATTTATATATATATTTATATATATATATATATATATACAGAAACCCTGCTTATTTGGGCCAGGAAATCCTGCCGAAACGGCGAAATTGGCGATGTTATTCGATAGACATTGCATTGTTCTTTCTGGTGCGTGAAACAGAGGAATATCAATCGTTAATGGGCGATGCTAAAGGGCAGAGGTTTAACGGCACTCGTTTTTAAATTTATTACGCTTTTTATCGCATTTCTGCTGAAATTTCGGAGGCAAGGCCTCGCGATTTCTTGTCAGCTTAATCTTAAAAATAAAAATTTTACTCAAAATTTTTAAAATGTATAGGAGCCATATTAGGAAACAAACAGACAAAAAATGCCGAAAGTTCTTTTGCCGACAAACCGTAAAATCAGTTTTTTTTTTTTATATATACCTAACAGACGCAAGCCACAAATGGAGAGGGGGGGGGGGGGAGGGACCAGAGATTATGGGAATGAGGGTGGGGGGGGGGAGAATTGGACGAGATAATCTTTAACCACCAACAACTTGTAGCCTAATGCAAATTTTTAATCAGCCATATCTACCAGTCTGATGGATGTTTTCTCTATCAGAGTGAAAGCTATCCGATTTTTACTTTTTTTGTCATTTTGAAGCTTAATAGTAAATAATCTTTTTGGCAAGTGAACAGCGATAAACCTATATGGAGCCCTTAACAAGCTCTGACCTCAAAGGTCAAAATATGTTTATTAAAAAACTAAATTTTAGTTAAAATAATAATAATAATAATAATGAAAGATTTTTGGTATTATTTAGTAGACAAAAGAGTAGTATGAAGTAAGAATTAATCTACAAAGTACCCTTGATGGCTCGTGCCCAGTAGATATTTTTGAGTGGCCCGGGCCATTTAAGAAATTATGTTTATTCTTACACGTAAAACTTCATTTTAAGTAGATGTAAAAAAATTTTTTTTTTTCGTATCATAGACAACAGTTAATTGAAATTTTTTAGCATACAAACAAACTCACAATCAAACACGTAATAAGTATCAATTATGTTCCTAAAAGCCCGTGCCTCAAAATACAACGTAATAACAAAATACAATTTTAATTTATTTAATGTTATTTTTTGTGCCAAAACGTCCAGACTGACAACTTATGATTCTGTCCAGGCCCGTGCTTGGGACGCCGGAGCGTATCCCGGTGCGCCCTCCAGCCTTGAAATTTTGGCGCCCTCCTGTTCCGAAACTGACAAGTTTTACGACGAGGCTTATCGTCGATATTGCCGAGCGGCCGGGTTGAGTGCTGCGACTGTGGGCTACTACTGAATGGACAGATGCGTTTCGTTTGCCCCGCCCACAAACGCACTAATTTTTTTAATATATACCAAATTTTAGTGCTCAATTAGTGCTTTCAGAATCCATCATCCAAAAAATTAGTGCGTCCTTACTTTTCATAAAATTTAAGGTTAATTGAGGGTAGGCAGGCAAACTGCTAGCCCCGCCCACAAAAGCAATCATCATTCATTATATGTTAAAAGGTTGGGCATAATTAGTGCTTTCAGAATAACCAACTGCCAAAATTAGTGCGTCAATATTTTGGCCAAAATCGCCAATTTCAGCTTATTGCCGAATGAACGCGAGCCTTAAATCGATGTTAATTATCCCGTACTAACTGTTTGACCGGTGCTACATTTTAGTGCTCAATTAGTGCTTTTAGAATCCCCAACTGCCGGAATTAGTGCGTCAATATTTTGTCCATAATTGAACATTTGTAATAATTATTCACTAATCACTTCCGTTTCGTTGACCCCATCCACAGACACACTAAAAGTATATAAATTTCTTCTAATCATCCATTGACTCAATTTTCTAGCGAACGAGCATTTTCTAAATTGAAACTTATTAAAACCAGATTGAGATCGTCTTTGACAAACGAAAATTTAGAATCTTTACTGTTAATGCACTCGGAAGCTGATATTTTAAACTCCACAGATCCATACACTGTTATTGATTATTTTTGCCACTCCAGCTCCGAATTAAAAATACTTCTTCAGGTTTAGTTTGTAAATTCAATCAAAGAACATTACATTTGTGAACATATTTGTTTTTGTTACTTTCCTTAAGAAATTAAGTAGTAAATGCTGGTAACTTTTTTTGAAATGTATGTTAAATTGTCTCGTCTTAATTTTATGTGTGTTAGTTTACCAAAATTACACTAATTATGTTTCAACTACTACTTTGTCTTTTATTTCATCCTAAGACATTGCAAAATATTTGAAATGGATCAAATGAGCATTAGAATTTGGCGAACAATACTTTGTTTCACAAATACCGGTACGATATGTGCAAGTGTGATGGTCCGTTCGTACCGTGTCCTGCTGCCAGAAAAGTATACTGAACCCAGCGTCATGTGCGATTAACGCTTTAGTTATTGCATTCTATATACCCCCGGTAGTCCTCCCTCTGCATAGTGCTGGCGCCCTCTGGCCAAGGTCGTCCACCGCCCTAACAAGGGGTCCAGCACGGGCCTGATTCTGTCGCTGTGCATTTGTACAAGTGTATATGTGTGCGCACTACAGAAAAACTCAGAATTATTTCCTCTGGAATGTGGCTGTGCCCGCGCTCTTTTCAAAGTTTTAACCCCTTGTCAAAAAGTGATATATTTGTTTCTCAGCAGGCTGGACATCGTTACTTCCCTGATAAGATTCCCTTTGTATGCATTTTACAATAGAAACTTGGCTTGGTACCAGTTGCACGATGACAGTTAAACAGGTGCTTCATACTTTTTGAGGAAACCCCTTTCACTTGTAAGTGCTTTCATGGTCACAACAATTGCTACCGTTGCTTCTCCAACTTGCCGCAGGAAAGAATCCTTTTGTTGCAAATGGTTGAATGGGCATTATTGCAATTTTGTACTCTATAGAGAAATCAAGCCCCATCAAGATATACACTGACAAATGGAATGTGAACAAGGCAAAAATAAAGGGGAAAACAGTTTATTCTTAGGTTGGTCAGAACTTTAAGAGCCACAAATATCCATCAGAAAAACTGCATGTGGCTCCAGAGCAGCCGTCTACCCCTGTTATATAATCTTCTCTATTTACTAAAACCACATTATTTCAAAACTAATAACTGTGGGGGTATTATCTTTTTAGTATGGACGACAGTATGTATATATGAGGTGATGGGGGGGGGGGGTTAGGGGCCCTGAGGAACAGTTACGTAGGGGTCCTGAGGAACAGTTACGTAGGGGCCCGATAATCCTGACGGCGGCTCTGCCTTAAGAGGTATTAGCACAGATATTTTAATCAAAGCCGTTTTTTAGCAATAGCTGAAAAACACGATTTTTCATGATTTCCACCTTATACCCATGCGCGATTTTGACGAAAACCTTATTGGTAGGTCCCATGGCCACCCCCATCCCGTGGAACCAATTTGAACATCGTAGGTCAATTCCTTCGGGAGTTATGCTGACCACAGGCCCACAGAGAGACATTTTTTTTCCTACACCACTTTTTTAGAAGTCGGGTTGTTTCAAAACGTGGAGAAATGCAAAGGAAATTATTTTTTTTTTACGAAAAAAATACTTTCGTTATACTATGTAAACATGTGGGGAAGTAATATGTAAAAAGCCTATCTTCGAAGTAGCGGATAAAATAATATAACCCATAAAAACATAGTTCTTAAAAAATCCCTTATATGCATTGCCAATTTTTAGATTCATTAACACAGAGCCGATATAAAAAAAAAAAACATGTCTATTAGCAAAATGTACTGTAAGCTACTTTTCATTTTTTTTTATTCAAAATGAACGCTAATTTATGCTCTCGCATCCAAATATCCTTTATTCATTCTGATCAAAGTAATTTTATTATTTATTTAAAAAAAAAAAATTCAACTGGAAAGACTTTCAACAATGATCGGCTCAATGCTATTTTAACGCGATGGGAAGACGGCAAGTTGGCTTATTAGTATTCCGTAAAAGTGACCTATTAGTGACAGTAATTACCTCAAAATTTGATAGAATGTATTGTCATCGACGTCGAACTTATCTGCCAAGTTTGAGCTCCGTTGGATGACGGCAAGTTGTTTAGTTAGGCCTCCGCAGATTCTGCTCCCATCGACATACCTACATACACAACATACATGAATTATTATCCTGAATCATTAAAATTTTGCTTTCTCTCTTTAAGTGCAATGTCATCAAAATTTTATATTTTTAAAATAAAGAATGAAATCGAAATAAAATGTTTTATAAAGATGAATTAACTAGTTAGTGCTCTTACTTTTCCCATAAAGTGTTCCTCAACTAACTTTGTTACGTAAGTCATAAATAGTTTGAGACAAATTTATTGTGTGGTAAGGAGGAAAACTCAATATATTCAGTGGGTAGATCATGAAAAAAAATAAAAAAAAATGAGGTCCGGAATTTCTTAGGCTGAACCCTCCTCCTCCCTTCTCTCGTTAAGTCAAAAGTTGACACCTATGGACAATACAATACACTTCTAAGAGGACAAGACATTTATTTCCCCATCAAAACCCTTTGAAAGTTGAATCCTTCACTCCCCTATCACCTCCTCTGTGCATCCAAAACTCGTTTTAGCTACTGTTTACTGGGGATTCCCTTTCAACCCCTGGTCTGTTTATTTGCACTCCGTGGGTGGCTTTCATGGGGAATGGCTTTTCATGGGGAGGTATCTAGGCGACCAAACTTGTTTCGTGTGGATGGCATAAAGCGCCAAATGTTGTAAATAGTTTGAGACAAATTTATTGTGTGGTAAGGAGGAAAACTCAATATATTCAGTGGGTAGATCATGAAAAAAAATAAAAAAAAATGAGGTCCGGAATTTCTTAGGCCGAACCCTCCTCCTCCCTTCTCTCGTTAAGTCAAAAGTTGACACCTATGGACAATACAATATACTTCTAAGGACAAGACATTTATTTCCCCATCAAAACCCTTTGAAAGTTGAATCCTTCACTCCCCTTTCACCTCCTCTGTGCATCCAAAACTCGTTTTAGCTACTGTTTACTGGGGATTCCCTTTCAACCCCTGGTCTGTTTATTTGCACTCCGTGGGTGGCTTTCATGGGGAATGGCTTTTCATGGGGAGGTATCTAGGCGACCAAACTTGTTTCGTGTGGATGGCATAAAGCGCCAAATGTTGTAAATAGTTTGAGACAAATTTATTGTGTGGTAAGGAAGAAAACTAAAATATATTCAGTGGGTAGATCATGAAAAAAAAAAAAAAAAAAATGAGGTCCGGAATTTCTTAGGCCGAACCCTCCTCCTCCCTTCTCTCGTTAAGTCAAAAGTTGACACCTATGGACAATACAATACACTTCTAAGGACAAGACATTTATTTCCCCATCAAAACCCTTTGAAAGTTGAATCCTTCACTCCCCTATCACCTCCTCTGTGCATCCAAAACTCGTTTTAGCTACTGTTTACTGGGGATTCCCTTTCAACCCCTGGTCTGTTTATTTGCACTCCGTGGGTGGCTTTCATGGGGAATGGCTTTTCATGGGGAGGTATCTAGGCGACCAAACTTGTTTCGTGTGGATGGCATAAAGCGCCAAATGTTGTAAATAGTTTGAGACAAATTTATTGTGTGGTAAGGAGGAAAACTCAATATATTCAGTGGGTAGATCATGAAAAAAAAAAAAAAAAAATGAGGTCCGGAATTTCTTAGGCCGAACCCTCCTCCTCCCTTCTCTCGTTAAGTCAAAAGTTGACACCTATGGACAATACAATATACTTCTAAGGACAAGACATTTATTTCCCCATCAAAACCCTTTGAAAGTTGAATCCTTCACTCCCCTTTCACCTCCTCTGTGCATCCAAAACTCGTTTTAGCTACTGTTTACTGGGGATTCCCTTTCAACCCCTGGTCTGTTTATTTGCACTCCGTGGGTGGCTTTCATGGGGAATGGCTTTTCATGGGGAGGTATCTAGGCGACCAAACTTGTTTCGTGTGGATGGCATAAAGCGCCAAATGTTGTAAATAGTTTGAGACAAATTTATTGTGTGGTAAGGAAGAAAACTAAAATATATTCAGTGGGTAGATCATGAAAAAAAAAAAAAAAAAATGAGGTCCGGAATTTCTTAGGCCGAACCCTCCTCCTCCCTTCTCTCGTTAAGTCAAAAGTTGACACCTATGGACAATACAATATACTTCTAAGGACAAGACATTTATTTCCCCATCAAAACCCTTTGAAAGTTGAATCCTTCACTCCCCTTTCACCTCCTCTGTGCATCCAAAACTCGTTTTAGCTACTGTTTACTGGGGATTCCCTTTCAACCCCTGGTCTGTTTATTTGCACTCCGTGGGTGGCTTTCATGGGGAATGGCTTTTCATGGGGAGGTATCTAGGCGACCAAACTTGTTTCGTGTGGATGGCATAAAGCGCCAAATGTTGTAAATAGTTTGAGACAAATTTATTGTGTGGTAAGGAAGAAAACTAAAATATATTCAGTGGGTAGATCATGAAAAAAAAAAAAAAAAAATGAGGTCCGGAATTTCTTAGGCCGAACCCTCCTCCTCCCTTCTCTCGTTAAGTCAAAAGTTGACACCTATGGACAATACAATATACTTCTAAGGACAAGACATTTATTTCCCCATCAAAACCCTTTGAAAGTTGAATCCTTCACTCCCCTTTCACCTCCTCTGTGCATCCAAAACTCGTTTTAGCTACTGTTTACTGGGGATTCCCTTTCAACCCCTGGTCTGTTTATTTGCACTCCGTGGGTGGCTTTCATGGGGAATGGCTTTTCATGGGGAGGTATCTAGGCGACCAAACTTGTTTCGTGTGGATGGCATAAAGCGCCAAATGTTGTAAATAGTTTGAGACAAATTTATTGTGTGGTAAGGAGGAAAACTCAATATATTCAGTGGGTAGATCATGAAAAAAAATAAAAAAAAATGAGGTCCGGAATTTCTTAGGCCGAACCCTCCTCCTCCCTTCTCTCGTTAAGTCAAAAGTTGACACCTATGGACAATACAATATACTTCTAAGGACAAGACATTTATTTCCCCATCAAAACCCTTTGAAAGTTGAATCCTTCACTCCCCTTTCACCTCCTCTGTGCATCCAAAACTCGTTTTAGCTACTGTTTACTGGGGATTCCCTTTCAACCCCTGGTCTGTTTATTTGCACTCCGTGGGTGGCTTTCATGGGGAATGGCTTTTCATGGGGAGGTATCTAGGCGACCAAACTTGTTTCGTGTGGATGGCATAAAGCGCCAAATGTTGTAAATAGTTTGAGACAAATTTATTGTGTGGTAAGGAAGAAAACTAAAATATATTCAGTGGGTAGATCATGAAAAAAAAAAAAAAAAAATGAGGTCCGGAATTTCTTAGGCCGAACCCTCCTCCTCCCTTCTCTCGTTAAGTCAAAAGTTGACACCTATGGACAATACAATACACTTCTAAGGACAAGACATTTATTTCCCCATCAAAACCCTTTGAAAGTTGAATCCTTCACTCCCCTATCACCTCCTCTGTGCATCCAAAACTCGTTTTAGCTACTGTTTACTGGGGATTCCCTTTCAACCCCTGGTCTGTTTATTTGCACTCCGTGGGTGGCTTTCATGGGGAATGGCTTTTCATGGGGAGGTATCTAGGCGACCAAACTTGTTTCGTGTGGATGGCATAAAGCGCCAAATGTTGTAAATAGTTTGAGACAAATTTATTGTGTGGTAAGGAGGAAAACTCAATATATTCAGTGGGTAGATCATGAAAAAAAATAAAAAAAAATGAGGTCCGGAATTTCTTAGGCCGAACCCTCCTCCTCCCTTCTCTCGTTAAGTCAAAAGTTGACACCTATGGACAATACAATATACTTCTAAGGACAAGACATTTATTTCCCCATCAAAACCCTTTGAAAGTTGAATCCTTCACTCCCCTTTCACCTCCTCTGTGCATCCAAAACTCGTTTTAGCTACTGTTTACTGGGGATTCCCTTTCAACCCCTGGTCTGTTTATTTGCACTCCGTGGGTGGCTTTCATGGGGAATGGCTTTTCATGGGGAGGTATCTAGGCGACCAAACTTGTTTCGTGTGGATGGCATAAAGCGCCAAATGTTGTAAATAGTTTGAGACAAATTTATTGTGTGGTAAGGAAGAAAACTAAAATATATTCAGTGGGTAGATCATGAAAAAATAAATAAAAAAATGAGGTCCGGAATTTCTTAGGCCGAACCCTCCTCCTCCCTTCTCTCGTTAAGTCAAAAGTTGACACCTATGGACAATACAATATACTTCTAAGGACAAGACATTTATTTCCCCATCAAAACCCTTTGAAAGTTGAATCCTTCACTCCCCTATCACCTCCTCTGTGCATCCAAAACTCGTTTTAGCTACTGTTTACTGGGGATTCCCTTTCAACCCCTGGTCTGTTTATTTGCACTCCGTGGGTGGCTTTCATGGGGAATGGCTTTTCATGGGGAGGTATCTAGGCGACCAAACTTGTTGCGTGTGGATGGCATAAAGCGCCAAATGTTGTAACCTCCGCAGCTCAGTTTATTGTTCCTATCAGTGGTACTGTGGTTCCCTACTTCCCTTATAGCAGGCAGGGCCCGATTTAGAATTTTTTTTTACTGTAGGCCCAACATTCAGAGAGGGGCCCCCAATAGCAAATACTTATTTCTTTACGTCACAATATTACCAGATCAAGCTACATTCGTTAAGACTAACTTTTTACAATTAAAACTCATAGTTTACTTTCACACGATTTTTTTGTTATAATTAGTATGATCCTGATTTGCTCAAAACTTTTGAATTAATGAAGACCCCCCCATGAACACTGATTTTAAAGCACACTTTCCTGTATTTTAAACTTACATTTTACCTCAGGGTCCACAAATTATATAATAATAAAGATTACTTAATTTTATAACAATAATTGTAAATAATACAAAGTAACCTTTCCACTGTTTCTACGATCTCACCAAATTGGAGGGTCAAAAAAGTCCACGGAAGAGCCTGCAAACCAATCAATCACAAAGACTCTTTCATTTCATAATATAAGAAGTTGTATATGGTTGGTTGGTGAACATCTCTTTACAAGAGGCGAGAGAAGGAGAACAGCGGCGTAAAGACTTTGTCTCGGTGAAGAAGTTGTATATGATTGGCTGAACCGGAAAGATTTGCTTAATTAGGTTTTATTAGGTTAATCTATCAAACTTAACTCTCTGTGATTGTAAAAAATATGGAATTTGTGGATGTGTAACTAAAAATGTTTTATTATTTTTGTTCAGTACATCCCATAAAAAGACCATTATATTTAAAATTTTCAGAAAACTTTCAAAATTTGGGGGCCCCCTATTGGGGGCCCCTAGGCCCGGGCCTAGTGGGCCTAATGGTAAATCAGGCCCTGATAGCAGGGTTTCCCAACCGGTGGTACGCGTACCACTGGTGGTACGCGGGAACGTTTCAGGTGGTACGGTGGTTTCAGGTGAACTAAAAGAAAGTTTTATCGATCTTACAGAAGATAGTTCCATGAAAGATTATTTTAAAGAGAAATCTTTAATTAACTTCTGTTTCGGATGTAAAACCGAGTACCCTTTGATCTTCTTGCAAGCTCTGCTATTTTTGATGCCATTTGTTACGAGTTACTTGTGTGAGAGTGGATTTTCCGAACTCTTGTACATAAAAAATAAGCATAGAAGCAGAATAAGTGTTGAAGAGGACTTAAGATTGAAGATAAGTTCCATTACTCCTAATGTTGATATTTTAATCACAGGCATAGATACAACAACAAGTTTCGCACTAAAGACTATAAAAGTATATTTTGTATGATGATTAATTTTTTGCTAAGTTTGTACTAATTTTTTATTTGTATGTTTTTAGACCTATGGGTAATAAATAAAACTGTAAATTAATACCATTTTAATCTTTTTATTTCTCCTTTATTATAAGCGTGTTATAAATAAACAAATATCTAACCAATAAATATGAAGTTTTCTCAGGAATTTAATTCAAAAAGCCTTTGAACACTTTTAGAAGAGTAAATATTATACGTTTATTTAAATATTTAGGTCTGGTGGTACGCCAAAATTTCTTAAAAAGTCAAGTGGTACGCAGGTGCAAAAAGGTTGGGAACCCCTGCCTTATAGAAATAAACTATGCCTGTTGATGGCCGTAATGTTTATAATTTGAAGTTAGCTTAATTTGAGATATTATTTGGGTAGGAAATGGGATAGTTTTTTTTTTTTTAAAGATGTCAATGCAATTCATCTTTTTAAGGGGGTCCGGTAACGAAAATAATAAAAAAAAAAACTTTATTTATGGACATTTTTATGTCAAAAATTTATTTTATGTATCAGATACTATTTATATATCTTTGAGAAAATGTTTTTTTAAATATTGTATTTAGTTATTTAAAAAAAAAAATTAAAAACCAAGAAAAATCCATAATAATTGATGTTTGCGTATTTTGATATAAGTCAAGAAAAAATAAATTTTTTTTCAAAGTGAAAGCTTTCTGTAATACATAATTATATAAAGAAAAAATTGTTTTCACAGAATTTGAATAGGTGAATTAAAAAAAATTAAAAAAATTCTCAAAGTTAAAATATTGAAATTTTTTTTTTATGTTATCTTTTACGCTAAATGTCATATTTTAAAACAGAATAAAAAAAATAAAATTCTGTGAAGAGAAAATATTTAAAACTATATAAATTAAATGCTCCAAAAATTTAAATAACCAATTATCAATGGTTCTGGAGATATATCGATTTGAATATGCAACATCTGTGAAAAACACTAGTGCTCAAAAAACGCACTTTAAGCAGACGCTTCAAGGTGTTACGCCCATTAGTGATGTTTAAATAACAGGTAATTTTGTGGTGTTCTAATCACCAGAGGAATAAGATAAAAACATCATTCTCTTCAGGAATGTATGAACTATTTTTTAAAATCAAAAAGAAAAAAAAAAATTGGATTTTTGAAAAAATTTCGGTACTGGACCCCCTTAAATCATCAATTTATACTACAGTAGGCAAACAAAAATTTAATTATATAACTATATTCAAATGAAACAAATAGAAATGTCCCAATTAGTACGAAAAATCTCCATCGGTGTATTAAAAGAGATTTTTTGAGAGAGATTTAAAAGAGATTTTATTTTTGTTTCAGAATTCCACTTCCAAGTCTTTATTTTATTACTTTTTCTAACCAAAGACAGCAAGTTCCATGAAAACTGACAGATATTTTGTTAACACAAACTGAAGTGCTTTAATCGTGCGTTGTTAATTTTGAATCAGTGAACCAAAGTAAAAAAAAAAAAAATTCTAAGCGATGCATTTAGCAAAGAAAAAAAAGGGAATGTTTTCAAGAAAAGACCAAAACGTGATATGTTTCCATATGAAATCTTTTACACAAACCTAAATCTCCTTTATTAAGTTCTAAAATTACGTTGTTTGCAGAATATCAGAAGAATAAACTCGGGAACTTTTCATTATCTATAATAATAAAACAAGCGGTGTGTCTGTCTGTCTGTGGCTCTGTGGATCTATAGAAACCTACTTAAAATTAGAGTAGAGCTCTGAAATTTTCAGCATAACTAGTTTTGGCCTTCTAATTTTATGCATCACAAACAGAATGTTAACATTTTAATTAGTTATTTTTTAATTAATTTTTTTTAATTAATTAATAAATATGTTACAAAACGATATCTAATAGGGCTACAGCTCTGAAATTTTCAACATAAGTAGTTTTGGCCTTCTAATTATAAAAATCACAAACAGAATATTAAAATTTTAATTAGTTATTTTGTAATTAAATTTTTAATTAATTAATAATTATTATGTTACAAAACGATATCTAATAGGGCTACAGCTCTGAAATTTTCAACATAAGTAGTTTTAACCTTTAAATCGGATTTAAAAAAAAAAAAAATTTAATTTTTATTTATTCCTTTTTAATTAATTTTTTTAATTAATTAATAAACATTTTACAAAACGACTACTAATAGGGCTACAGCTCTGAAATTTTCAACATAAGTAGTTTTGGCCTTCTAATTATAAAAATCACAAACAGAATATTAAAATTTTAATTAGTTATTTTGTAATTAATTTTTTTAATTAATTAATAATTATGTTACAAAACGATATCTAATAGGGCTACAGCTCAGAAATTTTCAACATAAGTAGTTTTGGCCTTCTAACTGTAAGCATCACAAACAGAACGTTAAAATTTTAATTAGTTCTCTTTTAATTAATTTTTTTAATTAATTAATACATATGTTACAAAACGATATCTAATAGGGCTACATCTCTGAAATTTTCAACATAAGTAGTTTTGGCCTTTTAATTAGGCTATAAAAAAAACGAATTTTAAATTTTTATTTTGTTCTTTTTTAATTAATTTTTTAATTAATTATTAAACATTTTACAAAACGACTACTAATAGGGCTACAGCTATGAAATTTTCCACATAAGTAGTTTTGGCCTTCTAATTGTAAAAATCACAAACAGAATGTTAAAATTTTAATTAGTTCTCTTTTAATTTTTTTTTTAATTAATTAATAAATGTGTTACAAAACGATATCTAATAGGGCTTCAGCTCTGAAATTTTCAACATAAGTAGTTTTGGCCTTTTAATTAGGCTTAAAAAAAACGAATTTTAAATTTTTATTTTGTTCTTTTTTGATTAATTTTTTTAATTATTTAATAAACATTTTGCAAAAAGACTACTAATTGGGCTACAGCTCTGAAATTTTCAACATAAGTAGTTTTAGCCTTCTAATTGGACTTATGAAAAACAGAATTTTAAATTTTTGTTTAGTTCGTATGTAATTAATTTTTTTAATTAATTAATATATATATTACATAACGATTTCAAATAGGGCTACAGCTTTGAAATTTTCAACATAAATAGTTGTGGCCTTCTAATTGGATTTTTGAAAAACAGAATTTAACACTTTTTTTTTTATTTTAATTATTAAACAAATATTTTACAAAACGATTTGTAATTGGGCTACATTTCTGAAATTTTCAACACAAATAGTTTTGGCCTTCTAATTGGACTGTCAAAAAGAATGTTAAAATTTCAATTTGTTTTTCAATTAATTTTTTCACTAAAAGCGGCTTCGAATAGGCCTAGATCTCTGAATGTTTCAACATAAGTAGTTTTAGCCTCTAATTTTGCTTTCCACAAACACGTGTTAAATTAATCTTAAAGGAATGTTGTATTATTGTATTAACGGTAATTTTTTTTTTTTTTGACAAGGAAGAGGCTTCCAATATTAAGTCTTTGCGTAGCAATTATATTTTAGTGAGTGAAGCGAGCTTATGCTTATGCAGCAATGAAACTTTCAGCAAGCGAAGCGAGCCTATTCTTGCATAGTAATGAACCTTTTAACGAGTGAAATAAGCCCGTGTTTATGTGTCCATGAATTTTTCAGCGAACGAAACGAGCTCGATTTTGCGTAGCGATGAACCTTCCTGCGAGCGAAGCGCCAAAAACTGGGTCAATGACAGATTTCCTCAACGCGACGCCCCACAGCTAGCTAAATTATTGCACAAGTTAAAATTTCGTAGCGAAGCACGGTATTTAGCTAGTATAATATAAAATCCATTTGACAGCCATTCCTTTTCAATTTGTCTCCAAGTCTAAGCGCATGCGCGCCACGCTAAACTAGGGTTGCACCTTTAATTTCCCTTTTGGCTACTTGGCTCTCGAAAATTTAGCGCCTAGATACCTTCCCATGAAAAGTCATTCCTTGTCCGAGACACTCGTTACAAAACGCGTCTGAATTGTGCCTTTTAGAGTTTAACAGCGGATTAAAAAGTCTTCTATACAGATAAAGGTAAGCCATCTTATTTATCTATTTTTGTTTTACAAAACGCAAATTAAATTCTTTCTTCTGTTGCATTAAGCTAAGCACGTGTTCTAGTATTGTTAACTATTGCATAGCACGTAAGGTTACGTACACTAGAAAGTTAGTTTTGCTTTTGTTGACGATATATCATTAACAGAACTGTTTGAAAATAACGAAGAATGCTGACAGTTTGGTTTTATTTATAGTCTAAGGTGTATGTACATATTTCAAATATCGCAAAATTGTCCAAAAATTGATTATAGTATCTTATCTTTAAAACTTATTTCCGATCGAATTTTCGCAAGATAATGGTATCATATTAAAGCTATTGAGTTAAGTTATTAGTTTAAAGTACTATTTTGTTCTGAAAATAAATTAAAAAAATTAGACTTATTATTTTAAGAATTGTGTTTTTAGCACGTAAAAATTCATTTAAAGTTTGATACTTGATATATGTATGATGATAGTATTGATGCAGATAAACGTACCTAAAATATTATACAAAAGATATATTTTGGTTCACCTTTTGAATAATCTAGGTTTAAATGATTTTGTTGTTATATTTTTAAACAAAAAATTCGTTGCGCTATGTTGGTAGGATCGATATCTTGGATTATGATATTGAGAACTTTAAAATACTCCTTAAGAGGTGAAAATAATTATCTTTATTTCATTTTTACCACATATTCCTTTTATGTATCTGTGTATACTGAAGTAATACTTTTTCGTTATTTGAAAAATATTTTTTGTTTTGTCTTTTTTCGGCAAAAAAACTTGTGATTTTTAACAAATTTGAGTGACTTTCACGAAAATTCATTTAAAAAAAAAAAAAAGTAAATGAATCACAACTAAAAGTTAACTCCATTCGACTAACAAGTGTCTGCTAAATGCGCTGAAAAAAAAAAAAAAAAAAAAAAAAAAACAATTAGACTTCTACGTTAAATACTTTCTGAGAAAAAGGTACATGAAATATGCCTAATTAACATTACCGGTTGAAAATTTGAAATTATTCTAAAATGAGTCCTTTTAAGTTATTTAACAAGCATTCATTTATAACCTTTATATAGAAACTCACTAGCTTAATAATTGCGAATATGTAAGATTCATATTTTATACTTTAATTTTATTTACTCTGTTAACGGTAAAACTTAAGCACAATTTATTTAGTGTTGTGTTATAAAAAAACACCGACAGTAATTGCAATCTTTTAGCACCAACAGGTATTATCCATGCTATTTAAAATATTTTAAAAGATCGAAGGAATTTTAAAGTATGTTTTTAATTTTGAAGACAGATTGGTTGGTTGTTTTCAGATTATCTGGCGCCGTCAGCAACACGAGGGGTATAATGCGCCGAAACATTCGTCATTAGACAAGCCAACATACATTTACAAACACCCATGCCTTACACGGGAATCGAACCCGCAACCTCGCGGTCTAGAAGCTAGCACGCTAACCACTATACGTTTTGATCGGCGTTTTGAAGACAGAAAAATAAGTTGTACACAATATAAGATCTTAAAAAATCTAATTGATTCTGAAATCAAATTCTTTATGAATTGCATTGGCAAAAAAAAAAAAAAAAAAAAAAAAAAAAAAGATGATTTAAAATTTCACGTAATTACGAGTACAAATATTAGATTCCGTAATGCGAATATTAGACAAGACTTGAATTAGAAATTTTTAAAACAGCTTTTAATTAGAGGCATTTAATTACATATAATTAAATGCCTATTTCGCAAAACTCGTAAAAAGCTGCATGACGCCACAACGTCGTATAGGTTTAACGTATAGGGAGATTCCATTCTAGCAGTTGTTGCCATGCCAACGGTTCAGCTTATTTGGAATTTCATTATCTGGCTGTACACGCTTGACAATCGTCAGATTTATTGCTTTGAGCGTCCCCCCCCTCCTTCAATTGGGAATATCTCAACAGATTTGTTATTTGAATTATACTTTTTTTTTTTCACTTAACGTTCAAATTCTATCTTCATTTACGATTCTAATCTACATTTAAGCAAAATAAGTAAAATAAATAAACAAAGTTGACGAGCAATCAGTGAATTTTAATTTTAAGTGGAAATCCTAATAACGATTATCCCGTATACTAGTTATGTTACAATCTTCTAACCCAGTGCATTTAGAAACTACTTTCTAAAAAACTTCGAAATTTGGTGAGTAGGTACGAAAAAGATCATTAAATAAAATGACAATAATTGTTTTCAGTTAATGTCTATCTATTATAAATGAGAATTAAAATAAAAAAAGATAAAAGTGTTTGAATGCAGCAAAACAATTTGAAAATTAATAAGGAATACTCTGGACAAGAAATAATTTATTCATGTTTAAGAAATGTAATATTTTCATCTGTTTGCATATTTTCGTTTAGATAATTTTATTTTGTTCTCAAACTTTAGGCGGTATCGCCTCTCTACGCCCGATACTTACATTATGTACATTTATTTATAAAGTAATATAACCCCCCCCCCCAAAAAAAAAAAAAATCCTTTATATGCATTGTTAATTTTTATATTCATTAAAACAGAGCCGATATCAAAAACATTTCTAGCAGAAAATATACAGCAAACTACGTTTCAAAATTTATTTACTAAAAATGACTGTTAATTTATGGTGTCGCATCCAAATATTATTTATTCTGATTAAAATAATTTTATTTTTTATTTATTAAAAAAATGCGGCAACCGAAAAGAGTTTCAACTATGCTGTGTTCAAAGATATTTTAACTCGATTTTATTAGTATTCCGTAAAAGCGACCTTTTAGAGACAGTAACAGCCCCAAAATTTTATAGAATGAATTGTCATCGACATCGAACCTATCTGCCAAGTTTCAGCCAGATTGCATGACGGCAAGAGGGTTAATTAGGTCTCTGCAGATTCCGCCCCCCATCAACAAAAGATAAGTTAATATTAAGTATTTAATAAAGATCATAACAGCATTTTTACGAAGCCATACTTTTCATATTTGGAGTAGTTCAAATGCTTCTAAAGGATTTTCAAAATTTTGAGCTATAACTCACTTAGTTAGAGGAGCTATATTGCCGGTATTGATTATAGATATATTTCCTCGATTTAAAAATACTAAATTCATTTTATCCAAAAGTATACTTCTGCTTTAGATACGGCATATTGACTCCATTTATTAACATTATTAAGAAATTAAAAAAAAAAAAAAAAAAACTGTATGTTGGCTGCGTAATAGTTTAAATTTTCGTCAACACATGATTGGACTATCATACTGCATGTGAAAGTGATAATGAAACCTTTTAACGAACACGCCAAACGTTAGTGGAACATTGCTTCCAGACGATCCTTTCCCTTGTAGCAAGTCCGTAGCCAAGATTTTTTTTTTCAAGGGTGTTTTATGGAAGAAGATTCAACTAAATACATATAACAAGTTATACAAAATAAGAAGAGGAGGTGGTGAAGCAAGATTTCACACAATTTCGGGGAAGGGGGTGGGGAAAGAAACGTCTGTTGCCGCTTGTCTACGGCCCTACTTTGTAGGTTCTAGGATGGATTCTCTTTGTTAAGACACCATGAATCAACGCAGTGCATATTTTAACTGTGACTGTGTGCGGACTACCCAGCAAAGAATCGTCCCTGGCGGTCATGAAAACCGATTTTAAGGTCCTTCTTCGGCCTTTGAGTAAATGATCAATCAACAGGTTGGGCCACGCATTCAAAGTCAAGAGCCACAAGTTGACAAACAGAGATATGCATTTGACAACGGGACAATCCCGTTATAGCGGTGGGGGGATTTTGAATGGTGAGAATTCACTGGAGCGGAACGGGTTCCGAGACGTTCTTTGGAATTTCTATTGAAATGCCATTGATTGCAAATCCAAAAAGTGCTTGAATCTTCGGAAACAAGAGCCTTATTCAAATCACTTCTGGGTGGGAATCGAGGAGGTAACTTGGATAATGAGGGGCGTTTACAGTGTCCCTTCAATAAATTCCTTTCCTTAGAAGAAAGCCTAGGAATTCCATTGTGACATCGAAAACTGAAAGCAACTTTTCAACTTGGGGGATCCCTCGGGCATACGTTCCGAAAGAAGTTTTCTTTTAAAAACGTGCATTTTTATCGTATTCTTTGAAAATCCCCGTCAGTGGTATACCAAATAAGAAAGAAAGCCCATTAATATGATATATATTTGGCTATCGAGTTTAGTTCGACTCTTTCCAATTCTATTTTTGAATAATTTTGGCTCCGACAGACCAGTATATTCAAACTGTTTTAGCATTTGTATAAAAACTATTAACATTCTTTAAAGTATACATATACAATTGAGATGATTTTCTTTAATTTTTAGGTTATAATTTCAAACTTTTTGGCAGTATATCAGAATTAAAAATGATGCATTTATGAATATAAACTTTTTTTCCCGTCAATTTTTTAATAATCTGATTGCAATTAAAGTGACTAATTAGGACATTATTAGAACATTCATAAATAAACTTCTAATTAACTTAGAGGAATTATTTTTATTGCAAATAAGAGATATTATATTGACGCATGTTAATATGGAGAATTTTGAATTTGGCTTCAATATTTATTTAATTATAAGGTTTCAATTAAAGTGATTAATTAGGACATTATTAGAACATTCATAAATAAACTTCTAATTAACTTAGAGGTATTATTTTTACTGCAAATAAGAGATATTATATTGACGCATGTTCCTATGGAGAATTTTTCATTTGGCTTCAATATTTATTTAATTATAAGGTTTCAATTAAAGTGATTAATTAGGACATTATTAGAACATTCATAAATAAACTTCTAATTAACTTAGAGGAATTATTTTTATTGCAAATAAGATATATTATATTGACGCATGTTCCTATGGAGAATTTTGAATTTGGCTTCAATATTTATTTAATTATAAGGTTTCAATTAAAGTGATTAATTAGGACATTATTAGAACATTCATAAATAAACTTCTAATTAACTTAGAGGTATTATTTTTATTGCAAATAAGAGATATTATATTGACGCATGTTAATATGGAGAATTTTGAATTTGGCTTCAATATTTATTTAATTATAAGGTTTCAATTAAAGTGATTAATTAGGACATTATTAGAACATTCATAAATAAACTTCTAATTAACTTAGAGGTATTATTTTTACTGCAAATAAGAGATATTATATTGACGCATGTTCCTATGGAGAATTTTTCATTTGGCTTCAATATTTATTTAATTATAAGGTTTCAATTAAAGTGATTAATTAGGACATTATTAGAACATTCATAAATAAACTTCTAATTAACTTAGAGGAATTATTTTTATTGCAAATAAGATATATTATATTGACGCATGTTCCTATGGAGAATTTTGAATTTGGCTTCAATATTTATTTAATTATAAGGTTTCAATTAAAGTGATTAATTAGGACATTATTAGAACATTCATAAATAAACTTCTAATTAACTTAGAGGTATTATTTTTACTGCAAATAAGAGATATTATATTGACGCATGTTCCTATGGAGAATTTTTCATTTGGCTTCAATATTTATTTAATTATAAGTTTTTAAATAAAACATTTTAAAAAATACATAGTTTTTAACAAAAAATTAAGATTAAAATATGCATAAAAAGTGTGTTTATAACAATGTATATTAGATTATCCATAGAAAGCACATTCCCAACTATTGTCTACAAAACAAAATTAGAATTTTGTAAATCGGACCATCTATTATGAAGTTATGACCGTTGGCTTTAAGACCTATAACACCAAAATGTCATTCTTCAGAAAACGCGTTTAAAGTTTACTACACTAATGAACTTGATACAAAACAGGTTCACAAAACCTACTGTAATTTAAAAAGTAATTTGAGTCTCAGAAAGAAAATGGTATCATTTTAATGCTAATGAATTCGGAAATATTTTAAAACCAAAAAACAAAAACGCAGACTTGAGTCAAATTTCGCGATTTCTAAGGCATATGTATACCTTAAAAAAAATTCAGATGATAAATTGTTTTCATTTCATGCCTGCTTATTATAAATGAAAATTAAAATAACAAAAGATTAAACCAGATGGAGCCACTGCATATGCCTTGACGTAAGGATTTGAAATAATAAATAAAATACATTAGACGCTATTTTCGAGTTTTTAATTTATGTCATTTCATTAAGGGATCATTTTCGTACCTACTCAACAAATTTAAAGGTTTATAATTCAAAGTAGTTTCTAAATGCACTGGAGTAGAAGATAGTAGCATAGCGAGTATAGGGAATAATCCTTACTAGGACTTCCTTTAAATATGTAAGTATATTTGGAAGAAGGAATGTCTAGAGGGGATTGGATTCAGTTACTGACATTTATTGAACATTGGTTGGTTGTTTTCAGATTATCTGGCGCCGTCAGCAATACGAGGGCTATAATGCGCCGAAATATTCATCATTAGACAAGCCAACATACATTTACAAACACCTATGCCTAACACTTGAATCGAACCCGCAACCTCGCGGTCTAGAAGCTAGTACGCTAACCACTATATCGTTTGGTCGGCCATTTATTGAACAGGGCGATTTCAAGGTTTGGTCCGATGTAATTTTGAAGTTATTAAATATTTTAAAAGTTCACTTTTAAGCCTGTGCATGTTTTTTTTTTTTTTTTTTTTTTTTTTATAATCCGCGGAAAAATAAATGCAAATAATATAACCCATAAAAACAAAGTTTTTAATATAAATGCTTTAATACATCGCTAATTTTTATATTCATTAACACAGCTCCGATTCTGTAAACAGCGTGTGCTTGGTGTTTGCATCTAACTTTAAATATCAAAAACATTTCTATCAGCAAAATGTGCGGCAAACTACGTTTCAAAGGTTATTTATTAAAATGAACCATAATTTATCATTCGCATCATACTATCTTTTATTTATAAACAATTTTGGTGGCATACAAGAGTTTCTTCAGTGGTCGATTATATGCTATTTTAGAGCGATTGGATGACGGCAAGTTGGTTTATTAGTATCCCGTAAAAGCGACCTTTTAGTGATAGCAGGGCTGCCCCAGGCGACTAAAAAAGGCTACTAAAGCGACTATTTTAGTGGCCAGGCGACTATGGCAACTATTCAAATGAAAAAAGGGCCCCAAATGACTATTTTTAACAAAACCTTCAACTATTTTTGGACTGAGACGACTATTTTTTAAGAAATTGGATACTGTCCGATAGAAGCACGAAAAAAAATCGGCATTAAGTTACTAACAATCTTCTCAAAACTTTGATTTTTTTTAAGGGAGAGAGGGGGGGGGGGGAGAGAGCAAATACTACCGAAATAGTTGTTCATATTAGCGGGTACAGAGGTTATTTTGTTAGTCCGACGATAGTAATCGCTCACTCGAGATAGTTGTTTTTGACGGCAACCGCGGTCATTTTCGCTTGCCTGTTAGGTTCCTATGTTTTATCTTTTGCTCTGCAAGGCGCTAGAGCATACACTGTTATATACTGAAATATCAAATTATTTCGCTTTATTTACTCTACTTAACAAAAATTAATTTGTGGTGAACGCCGGAAGAAAATGCTATCAGTATGGACAGTATTGATGTTATATAGACGTTATGTCCGAGATTGGTGCTGATGTGATGAATGATTTCGCCGTGTAGGTCAATCGATGCAGAATGATTAGAATTTCAGTGTTGTAGCTAAATTTATAAATAATAAAATGATTTAAATTTTGAGGCAATTTAATTACTTTGAATGTAGCTTAAACAGGGTGGCGACAGAAACGGGAATTCAGGTAAATGTGAAGGTATTTCGTAAAATTACTCTTTAACCAGGGAATTTAGAAATTTTTGAGTTTCCTTTCTCTCATTCCCCGTGCGGACATCTATCTCAGCTCGCGTCACAAAAAGTGGATGCCTTGTGCGTTGAATAATACAGGTTTTTTTTTCATGTGCTTTTTCGTAAAAGCCATACCTGGCTAGTTGGCCGATTTGGGGTTTTTTCTACTTCCAGCAGCTGAGCCAAACTGGCCAATCCCTTCTCCTCGGCCCACAACCGCATGTTCATGTCCCCATTTTTTTTTTTTTTTTTTTTTTTTTTTACTTTCTGAGATCATTGTAATGTTTGGAACAATAATTTACACATTGTTTCTGTTAGATTTTTAGTTACCTTATAGCTTCGTGACCGCCGGAGCATTATTGTTAAAAAAAATCCTCAAACTTAAATCTGAGTGCATCCTTTACAGATATGATTGTTTTCTTCTTGTCTTGTGTTTTTTGTCAATAGAATATATTAGAACCCTAAATTCCTTTATATTTCAAATTGATTCCATAATATCTTTTTGTTTTTATTAACCCTTTACAGCACTGTTATAGATGTGCTACAAATCTATAGGCGTTAATAAGCAAAAAGGGTTAAATCATGTACTTGATTTTTTTTTGTATTTTAATTTTGACATTTTATTAAACCTAATTAACTGAAAGAGATATGTGTTTTTGATTTATATGTTTAATACAAATCAAACGAAACGGCGCAGTATGGCCCAGGAGTTTCCCTTGCGCCAGTAAAGCAACCAACCAACCAACCAACCAACCAACCAACCAACCAACCAACCAACCAACCAACCAACCAACCAACCAACCAACCAACCAACCAACCAACCAAGAATTGAAACATCCTCCTCCCCCTCTAAAAATTTAAAAATCTGAATGTGCTACTGCATACATTCAGGCAAAGGGTCATGGAATTTTTAAAAAATATAAAAAAAAATAACATGTTTTATTTTTGTTATTTTTAAATTAAAAAGAAAAGTATTGTACTAGTTTCTTTTCCTTGAAGTTAGCAAGTATGGGTGTAGTTTGTAAATTGGTTTATGTGAATTTTGTATTTTTTTTATTAATGTTTTCCATTTTTTTCATACTCTAAAGATACTTGTTTTGATTTTTAGCCTAAATTTATATTTTGGTGCAAATTATACTTTGATAAGTAAATATAATTGCAAATAGTCAAATTTATATACTTTTAAACTAGTCATATTTTCTTCGTTTTTTCAATGATAACGTCGACAGAGATGCACATCAGGGAATTTTCTGGAAATTAGAGAAATTTTGGGGAAGTTTGTTTCTCAAATTCTGTAGCTATCCTGTTAAAAAAATTAAAAACTGGCCTTAATTAAATTCGCCTGTCATTGTCATTATATAGTATAATTGTTTAAACATAAAACTTGTTTTTCTGCCAAAAAGTTGTTTGACTTTGGAAATTAAAAAAAAAAATATGTATTTTGTAAAAATAAATATGGAATGTAGCAATATCTTTTGATTGGTAAAATTTTGTCATGAAGCAATAATACAATTTGTGAATATCTTAGTGTCGCCATCTAACGAATATAAATTGAAGCACAAGTTAACCCGACTTTTTGAGCAGCTTTCTTTTACACCATACTAAGGACTCAACTTTATTTGTTGTTTTCTGGGGAATAAAAAAAAGGAATTACCTTAAAAATATCAAATACTCTTTTTAAAGGGGAATAAAGTTTGGTCATATTTAATTTTTTTTACTGAACTTTTGGCTACTTTTCACTGTATTTTCTCATGACAGAACGAATTTCCATATAAGGCTGCCATATTGTTATATTACGAAATAATGATGTCTCAGGGATGTTCGCTTTCATTTGAAAATTGTTTTTAATTTTGATTATTTTCTTTTGTGGCATATATAAGCATTGGTTATGTAATTTTGATTACCATAATTTCAAATTTTGCTTGTGTACTTCTAGTAGCTTGGTCTTCTGAAAATTAAATCGATTTCTGATATTATTAACCAGATTTTTACGAGACATAACTACACATTTGTCAATTATAAAAGGCTAATAGACTTCCAGTTTAGTATATCACTGACGTTTCAATAACAATAGTTCCTTCTCACTCACCGCAACGTTAATTTTTATACGTTTCTATATATTAATTAAATAACTAATAAATAGAAATTAGTTTATTAAAATATTATAATTTTTTGAAATAGGCAATATAAAAATATACTTGTTTTTTAATTTGTAGTTTATGAGTCAAAGAATTAGTTACAGAGTAACGCTGATTTCAGTTTAGTTATCTATTTTTAAGATCCGATAGACAAGGCAATGCTTAAAAATAATAACCTAGCATCGCATATTTCATAGAATAAATTTCCATGAGTGTTATTTTTTTTTAAATTTTAACAGTTATACATGTATTCAGTTATCATATATTAACACAGGATAATGAAATTATTGTTTTTGGTAAAAAAAAAATACGATTTTTGTGTGCATTTCTCCACGTTTTGAATATCCTGATTTAAAAAAGTGGTCTAGAGAAAATGTTTGACTGTGTACACGTGGTCAGCATAAGTCCCAACATCTTCATTTCCCCTAGAAATGTGATAAAAGTGTAAAAAGTGTAAAAACGAGGGATTAAGGTTAAATCTGTTTGTTACTGAAGAAAGTCTATACTTTCCAGCGACAGTTAGTTTCTGTTTCAATGATTGCCGACGATGTTATTTGGCCTTCGAAGGTCTATGAGCTTAATGAAAGTTAATGAAGGTTATTCGAAGGTTAATGAAATTTTAACTCTTTTTTTTCTGCTCCTAAAACAGATAATAATTTTAAAATAAAGACGAATCTAATAGTTATGTTTTTATTTTAGATAATATTATTTGGTGACAAAGTTATTTGGAAAAATAATCTGGCAACTATGCTTCTATATCCACTGACGCACGGGACATGGGCTAGTCACGTGGGTCGGTGGCTTGTAAATGTGTATTTTACCTAGTAGTCCGAGAGGCGACTGCAATTTTTGGACCTCATCGAACATCATTCTGATTTTTTTATAGAAATTGGAGAAAAGTGAGTAGATTAGGAATCCACTGGTCTGCCGTGGCAAAAACGGCCGAAACTGATTAAAAATCGACTTGGAATGAGTTGAACTAAAATCCGATTGCCAAATATGTCATAACTTGCCAAAAAGAGAACAAACTTTTTCGTCTGGCAACCCACTGCATTTTGATTTTCAATGAGAAAAAGCGCAAACGATTTCTGATCTCTTGCTCGGAAAACTTATATCTTTTAAAAGTAAGCCAAATTGGCGACATCAGTTACGTCATCAGTGACGTAATGTTTATTGCCAACTTGGCTCCCTTTTAATAGATGCAAGTAGATTGTCGCCAGATATCTGAATCGTCTGCAACCTTTTTAATTGAAAATTAAAGAGTGAGGGTTACTAAATAAAAAAAAATGCTCATTATTTGGCAAGTTATGGCGCATTTGGCAATTGGATTTAGTTCAACTTTTTAAAAGTCGATTTTTGACCAGTTTCGGCCATTTTTGCCACGGCAGACCAGTGGATTCCTAATCTACTCACTTTTCATCAATTTCTATAAAAAATTCGTTCGATGGGGTCCAAAAATTGCAGTCGCCTCTCAGTCTATAGTTAAAATGATTGATTTTCGATATAACTTTGCCACAAACTAGAGCTTTATAAAACAAAAACATAACTATTAGATTGATTCTAATTTTAGAATTCTGATTTTTTCTTAACGATTAGAAAAAAAGCCAAAATGTCTCATGTGTACTGCAGCGAATTTTCCATTCATATTGACATTGAAAGAGTAATGTTAACTGTTGGCTATAGAATGGCAAACATTAGTTGGCTTTTTAAACTTTTTTTTTAAACAAGAAATAATTTGGAAACGGTTAAAAAAGTTGTTTTGTAACTTAACATTTGAACGAGCCAAAGCGATCCTTTAATCAAAATAATTAAACACTAATAATAAAATAATATTAAAAGCAAAATTATAGCGTACGTCTCCAAGCGTACTCTCGCCTCTGATGCACTAAAGAATATTGAATATGAAAGTGTCGCTATTTCGGTCAAGATTGTTCCTCGAATAAACTCGGTTGGTTGGTTGTTTTCAGATTATCTGGCGCCGTCAGCAAAACGAGGGCTATAATGCGCCGAAACATTCGTCATTAGACAAGCCAACATACATTTACAAACACCCATGCATAACACGGGACTCGAACCCGCAACCTCGCGGTCTAGAAGGAATAAACTTGGAATTAACTGAAACCATACGAACAACCAGTTTCTTGCGATCTGAAATATGTACTGACTCCCAAATTTCCTATTATTAACACGCCTTTATTAGTTTCACCTGTATGTTTGCTTGTAACCGACTCTTTTGGGCTCGAATTTCCCTACTTTGGGCGATGAGATTTGATTCAAACTTTGCACACTTGTCAAAGACCGATGATAATACAATAATTCAATAAGTTTGTCGCTTTATCACAAGGATTAGCTCGTGCTGCCCTGGCGCCGTTAAATTCCAACCAATCAACCTTCTCCGGAATCGAACCCTGGTGTGCCGTTACGCGTTACAATCCTAGTAATCACAGAACCTATCATCGACAGTTGATAAGGCAGACATTTGAAAGATTTGTCGTGGGCACGACGGTTATACAAAGCGTGGTGTTTTTTTTTGTCGCATTATCCTTACCAGGATCTTCAGGGTTAGTGATTTTTCATATTCAGAGACATGGTAGTGTTTTGTGCCAAGTAATACGGCGTGTACTAAGGCATACACATGACTTAAATTTGAGACAAGCATGTGACTATTGACAGGAACAACTGGAGAGTTTTGTACACTTAACTAAAAAAATTAACTAAAAAAAATTATAGTTTACAGAAAAAATAAATAATAGTTTATAAAACTAAAAAACACGCTTTAATAAAAAACCAAACTAAAGAGTAGAAAACAATTAATAGTTTAAAAAACTAAAAAAACACGCTTCAATAAAAAATTGAACTAAAAAGTAGAAAATAATTTTAAATAAGTTTGAAATAAAAATAGAGCGACTAACAAGAAATATTTATTTTATCGTAAAAAAGCGCGGGGTGCTTGATGTCAATTGTTGTAAATATTTTTTAATGACAGATATTGGTAAAAGTAGAGCCATTATGAAAATATCTTAAAAAGCACCCCACGCTTTTTTACGATAAAATAAATATTTCTTGTTAATCACTTTATTCTTATTTTAAACTTATTTAAAATTATTTTCTACTTTTTAGTCCACTTTTCTATTAAAGCGTGTTTTTTAGTTTTTTAATCTATTAATTTTTATAGATAAAAAAACGAAGCAATCACTAACTCACTAGTGTTGAAGGCAACTGGTCGAAAATAAACAATTGCCCCGAAACACTTTATGATGATGGAAATAATGTATTGCCGTAGAGTGCTAATAAATGCTCCCGTAGATGCTTTTCATTGTATAACTTGGCACTTTCGGCACTTAAAATGTAAGAGCAGGTACTGGTAGTCATCGTTGCATCTAGGAAATGTATAACTTATTGAAAGCCTCTAATTTGGACTCGTCAACAGGTCTTCCAACCACACTTTTATATGATTCTCCTCGCATACTTTAAAAACAAACAATTGCATATCAGAATACTTGAAATTTTTCTGGCATTTTCCACTTAGCAAATTTTTGGGTAGCGATGTGGGTTCTCCTGGTAAGCTTCCTTATCATCCCGAAATAAAGACAATATGTTTTAACATCGAAGGTATACAGATCTCTTCTGAGGAGAGTTTTGTTGCATTTCTTCTTCCAGGTAGAGCCTCAGAAACGTAACTCCTATATCTAGTATGATTTTTCTGCACTGTACTCGACTAATATTCTCACTTTTTTCCGCAATCCCATTTTTCCCATTTTTACTTATATTTCTAAATGTCCCTAAACCTGTTGCCACATTGACACTATTAATGCTTACCATAACGCCTTCAGAAAATACAATTTTTCTCCGCCTTCTAATAATCGATATAAATAAACAACTGGATAGACTGCTTAACGCTGGGAAAATGAAGCCGTTGCCAGATGCCGTTGGTGGGGGGAAAAATACGGATTGCCGAGGATTGAAAATAAAATTTTGGGTTGTACACAGCAGAAATGTCAATAGTAGACCTTAAGTGCTAATAATGTGCAAAAAAAATATACTCTAGCATTTTACAAGGTTTTTCACATTTCCATCCAACTATAAAAGTGAACTGTGAATGGTTAATCTTCCCACCAGCTTCGTAATCCCCGGCGCGTTTTTCTCTTTGCATTGACAATGGAGCAGTCTATCCAGTTGTTTATCTATATCGATGCTTCTAATCGGTTTTCCAAAAATCGTCTGCGATCAACAACGTTTGTAAAGAAAAACTAATAGTCCGAGCGGCGACTGCAATTTTTGAACCCCATCGAACATCATTCTGAATATTTTATAGAAATTGGAGAAAAGTGAGTAGATTAGGAATCCACTGGTCTGCCGTGGCAAAAATGGCCGAAACAGATCAATACTCGACTTGGAATGAGTTGAACTAAAATCCGATTGCCAAATATATCATAACTTGCCAAAAAGAGAAACTTATTCGTCCGGCAACCCGCTTCGTTTTGATTTTCAATGAGAAAAAGCTCAAACGATTTCTGACCTTTGGCTCGGAAAACTTGTATCGTTTAAAAGTAAGCCAAATTGGCAACATCAGTTACGTCATAAGTGACGTAATATTTTTTGCCAATTTGGCTTCCTTTTAATAGATGCAAGTAGACCGTCGCCAGATATCTGAATCGTCTGCAACCTTCTTAATTGGAAATTAAAGAGTGAGGGTTACTAAATAAAAAAAATGCTCATTATTTGGCAAGTTATGGCGCATTTGGCAATTGCATTTAGTTCAACGTATTAAAAGTCAATTTTGGACCAGTTTCGGCCATTTTTGCCACGGCAGCCCAGTGGATTCGTAATCTACTCACTTTTCTCTAATTTCTATAAAAAATTCAGAATGATGTTCGATGGGGTCCAAAAATTGCAATCGCTTCTCAGTCTATAATAAAAATAGTGATGATGATTGTTTTCTAAAATGTTTTTAAGTCGAATAAATTTAAAATTCTACAATTTTTTTCGAGGAGAAATGCTATTTTGTATGTTTTCAGCACAGTTTTACGTTAGTATAACTATAACAACTTTATTTTTAGACTGTTCATTCGTTGTAATAATAAAGTTCTCAATTTCAAAATAGAAACGTTTGGCACCAACATCCTTCACTCCATGATTGTACATTTTTGAGCAATAAAATTTTGTTTAAAAAAAAAATTCATTCCATTAAAAATTTTATAATTTTCACTCAACAGGCACCTAAAGTTTCAACAGGAAAAAGAAATGACAATCACAGAGGCATCAAAAATGAAAATAACGAAGGAAGCAAATCTACCATCGGAGGTCGTCCTCAGGCATCAGGCAGGGGAGTTTGCCATGGAATTAGGAAAACATTTGCAACTGTATCCTTTTTTTATTGATGAATACATGTTTGCGTATGTGTTTGTATGCAATGCAATGCATGCATGATGTTTGTATGCGCATATGTTTGTATGCAAAGCTCTTTAAGAAGTAAGTCCTAGTAAGGATCATTCCCTATACTAGCTATGTTACACTCTTCCTATCCGGTGCATTTAGAAACTACTTTGTAAAAATCTTGAAATTTGGTGAATAGGTACGAAAATGATCACTTAATGAAATGACATCTATTGTTTTCATTTAATGTGTATGTATTATTAATAAAAAAAAAAAAAAAAAAAAAAAAAAAAAGCATTGCAGGTGGTGCTACTGCATCCTTGCATTGAAGTAAGGATTTCAAATATAAAAAAAATATATATTAGACGCTATTTTGGACTTTTTAGTTCATATCATTTCAATAAATGATCTTTTTCGTACCTATACGTCGAAAATTCAATGTTTTATACAAAGTAGTTTCTAAATGCCCTGGTCTAGAGGAATGTAACATAGCGAGTATAGGGAATGACCTTTACTAGGACCTTCTCTTAATAGACTGAGAGGCGACTGCAATTTTTGGACCCCATCGAACATCATTCTGATTTTTTTTATAGAAATTAGAGAAAAGTTAGTAGATTACGAATCCACTGGTCTGCCGTGGCAAAAATGACCGAAACTGATCAAAAATCAACTTTTAATGAGTTGAACTAAATCCAATTGACAAATGCGCCATAACTTGCCAAATAATGAGCATTTTATTTATTTGGTAACTCTCACTCCTTAATTTTCAATTAAGATTGCAGACGATTTAGATATCTGGCGACGGTCTACTTGCATCTATTTAAAGGGAGCCAAGTTGGCAAAAAATATTACGTCACTTATGACGTAACTGATGTCGCCAATTTGGCTTACTTTTAAAAGATACAAATTTTCCATGCCAGAGATCAGAAATCGTTTGCGCTTTTTCTCATTGAAAATCAAAATGCAGGGTTGCCAGACGAAAAAGTTTGTTCTATTTTTGGCAAGTTATGACATATTTATGACATATTTGGCAATCGGATTTTAGTTCAACTCATTCCAAGTCGATTTTTGATCAGTTTCGGCCATTTTTGCCACGGCAGACCAGTGGATTCCTAATCTACTCTTTTTTCTCCAATCTCTACAAAAAATTCAGAGTGATGTTCGATGGGGTCCAAAAATTGCAGTCGTCTCTCGGACTATAAAGTTAGCTTTTAATTGTAATTCCTTAAATTTTTATTTTTCATTTACTTTTTATTCTTTACTATTTTTTAAAATTCAAATTGGAAGGTCAATACTAATTATGTTAAAATTTTAACATTTTATCCCTATTTTAAGTAGCTTTCTATAAAGAGAGACAGACTATTTATTTTATTATTATAGATTGAAAATTTATTCTTAACTCTACTACAGTCGTATATTTACAATTTGCATTGGGATGAATTACGCAAACCGATATTTTACACAACAAAAATTTTCGGTAGCAGATAAATATGTAAGTATGCATTTCACTATATGTTATTTAGAGTTTGTGTGTTATGCTTGTATTCAAAAAGTATATTCTTAGTTTATAGACACGATACAATTGTCATCCACAGGATAAAGAAGAAAATAAAATCAGTAACTTTCACTGTCTATTAAATTTTTGAAAAATATTTTTCGAAGTCAAGACTTTTAAGTATATACAAAAAGGTAAATGTTGAATGTTTGGCATTATATTGGTAATATTTCATTTCAATAAATTTTGCTCAAATTTGACACACATTTTTATTATCTTTGGTATAATTTTATCATAGTATGTTACCAGCAGGCGCGTAACCAGAGGGAGGATTTTTAGGGGTCAGGAACCCCTCCCCCTCCCTCTACGATCCCTAAAATTCCGGTGTTTTGTTATTATTGAAAAAGAAACACTTAACAATCGTAAATAATTTTAAAATAATACTTTTTTATTGACAAGTATCAAGCAAGAGTTTATTTACCGTTTTATGCTTAAGTAGTAAATAGGCCCAAGAACTTTGAAATAAACAACGAATTTGCAAATCATCCAGCATCAAAACATCTTTATGTATTATTTTTTGTCTACTTAAGTCTAATATCAAGCGTCTTTTCAAAGAAATGTAAAAAATTTTATGTTTCCGTCTTTCAAATGTTGTCATAGGGTTTCAGTGCTACATGCCCAAGTATTTAAATCCCAATAAATATAACGTAAAGTCAGCCTTATATTAGTTTAATGACCTAAAATATTATTTTTTTTAGGTCATTAAACTAATACAAGGCTATTAAAAACCTCTTTCCCAAATTGAATTTAAGCAAGAAAAATTTAATATTATTAATTTATATTCTAGGAAATGTATATACTGCATCTAGATAAAATTTTGTTCCATGTTCGGTTGTTTTGTATAACTAGAAAACTGGAAAAAAAGTATTTTAATATTTTGTCATATGTAGGTGACAGATTAAGAAGCTGCAAAAGTATTGATATGTGACAAATATGGGATGAGAAGTTCTGCATAGAATTTTTTTTATTTTTTTTATTGAGAAATTCTGGAGCAAACTTAGGGCTCACTTGAAAACCCTTCTACAGAAATTTTCTGGTTGCATCTCTGGCTATCAGAATTATCTTATCAGTATATTAATGTGGAATTTCGAACTGATGCATAGAAGTCCTTTTAAAATAACGAAATAAATTTATTCTTAATAAAAAAAAAATCTTTCGACAGAGAAAATAAGTAGTTTTAGGAGTTTTATATCCTTTGTTGCCAGATGTTGTCATGATAGCCATTATCAATACAACGATGTCCTTGTAAAGGATCATTCCCTATACTCACTGTGTTACAACTTTCTAGAACAGTTCATTTAGAAAGTACTTTCTATAAGACCTTGATATTTGATGAGTAGATACGAAAATGATAGTGAAATGACATAAATTAAAAAACTCGAAAATAGCGTCTAATATATTGTTACGAATTTTTGTATATTAGTAAATATTTCGTAGTGTTAATTTTGTAAATAGGGAAATTTATGTACATTTCGCATAAGGCAATGCAATAGTTCGTCTTTAACTTGGCTTCCCTGCAGTGTGTCTATTAATGCTTGATAACGAGTTTTACAGAGATAACGATGGGAAGCGAGTTTTACAAGGAGCAAGGCATTTAACATCATGATAATGGCAATCTCGCCAAATTTGAGAGATAGAGCCAAGTTGGCGACGGTTTTGGCGACTAATTTTTGTAGCCAAATTTGGCGAGAAATCGGCAAATGTCGCCAAACTTGGCGACCATTTGGCGACATTTTTGGTCCCCATGTACATGTATATGACTTTTCGACTACGATCTGGAAAGTTCTTCAAATATCTATCTCTAGAAGATTCACGAAGTATTGACTCCTATATAAGACCGGCCGTGAGTGGAGTTGGTTGGTTAGTCAGTGAGTTGACTGGAATTACTGAGTTGAGATACTGAGTCTCAGTGACCATTCAGAGTAGTTCTAAAGAGAACTGTATTGCATTGTCTTTTGCGGGGATTTAGCAGTTCTGTGTCAAGTTTAACTGCTGTTTGTGCTCTATTGTTGTGTATAGAGCTGTATTGAGTCTACTAGAACGAGAAGTTCTGGAGTTGTAAAGGAATCTGTGAAGAGTTATATTGGAATAAATTTCTGCAAGTTTTGATCTGCTCTGGCTTCAAGTCTTTCGAACCCACCAACGCAACAATATTTTATTTTATGTTTGAAATCCTTACGTCAATGCACATGCAGTGGCTCCACCTGGTTTTGTCTTTTGATATTTTAATTTTCATTTATAACAGATAGGCATTAAATGAAAACAATTTATGTGATTTCATTAAGTGATCACTTTCGTACCTACACCCCAAATGTCAAGGTTTTATAAAAAGTAGTTACTAAATTAGAGGTTGGCGATACATCGATACGACGATATTCTTATTATATTCTTTCTTATTATATTCGGTACAAAACTGATCACAAAGCCTTGTAAGTACTTAACTGCAAAATTTATAAAAACATAACTCAGACTTTCTATCTCCGCGTGACCGTCACTTATCCGCTCCGTATCGGAATTCTCTGACATATTTGTACTACGCATGCGCCAACTCGTAACGTTTTGGTAGGATATACTTTATTAAACATTTACTATAAAGATATGATGCCTGAAAATAAATTTTCAAAAGGTCCTTAAAAACAATATTTAGGTCCTTAAAAGTCATTGATTTTTATTCTGTGATTTTAGTGGTGTAAGGTTGGTTGTATTCAGATTATCTGGCGCCATCAGCAACACGAGGGCTATAATGCGCCGAAACATTCGTTATTAGACAAGCCAACATACATTTACAAACACCCATGCCTAACACGGGACTCAAACTCGCAACCTCGTGGTCTAGAAACTAGCACGCTAACCACTATACCGTTTGATCGGCTTTAGTGGTGTAAGGAGACTGGCACATAGGCTTGTCCTATTTGGAGTCTCCTATCGTAGGGACGTATTGTCTTAACATCATAAAAGATTTCGTAGAATAAAACATTTAGTCCGAGTGACTAGGATAGAGCTTTTATTTTAGAGGTTCGTATCGTTGCAGCTCTCAGCGTAGAATGAGAGATTATATCGACTTGCATCTTAAAGAGGACGATAGAGGGCGCTCGCAGGCGTGCCTCACAAGTGGGAACCCTGGAACACCTTAAATGAAATGACATAAATTAAAAACTCGAAAATAGCGTAGAATATATTTTATGTTTGAAATCCTAACGTCAATGCCTATTCAGTGTTACAATCTGCAATAGTCTTTTTTTTTTTCAATTTTAATTTAGAATAGATTGATATTAAATCAGTGCAATTTATGTCATTTCATTACCTGATCATTTTCGTACCTACTCAAATTTCAAGGTTTTATACAAATTAGTTTCTAAATGCACTGGGCTAAGAAGATTATAGCATAGCGAGTATAGGTAATGGTCCTTACTAAGATTTCTTCTTAAAGTGTGTACAGACGGCTTGTACTTGGAGCTGGACGTCATGTACAAGTTTAAACTGATTTGTGTCATTTTTTCAGCTTTCAGCCAACGTAGAATTATTATTAAACATAAAACTATTGAAACGAAAATATTAAAAATTAAATTTTGTCACTTTTTATGCAAAGCGTGCGATTTTTGAAACTACACTTCTATACTAAACTTCAACTTAACTTGACATCACTAGACGGTATAGATCTTCACAGTGCTCATAGGCATTTAATCCATTTTGGCGGCGTGAAAGCATAATGCTCGCCAACCCTGTAGAGAACAAAAGGCTATAAGGTTTGGCGAGAATTATGTCTTCACTCCACTAAAATGGATTAATTGCCTATGAGCAGAGGGAAGATCTATCGTCCAGTGATGTCAAGTTAAGTTGGAGTTTAGTATAGCACATCAAACTACTCTTCTTGATATTTTATTTCCGATTCTATACAAATTAGACCCTGCTTCTACTTGTCTTGTTTTTATAGTGATCGTCATCATCTATACTAAACTCCAACTTAACTTGACATCACTAGACGATAGATCTTCACCGTGCTCATAGGCATTTAATCCATTTTAGCGGAGTGAAGACATAACGCTCGCCAAACCTTATAGCCTTTTGTTCTCTAAAGGGTTGTGGTTTGGCGAGCATTATGCTTTCACGCCACCAAAATGGATTGAATGCCTATGAGCACGGTGAAGATCTATCGTCTAGTGATGTCAAGTTAAGTTAGAGTTTAGTATAGACAATCTGGCTGGAGCTATTCAAACAGGCAGCATGCAATTACGTTGTATATTATCTCACTGTAATTGATGCTTTCGTTGCAGTTGATTTCGACGGCAGCTTTGTTAATTGCGAGTAAAGTGGATATGGGGAAGTTTGAGGTGACTACAAACATCGAAAGTGTCGTCAAGGCATCTTATTTCATTTTAAACCGAAAGAAACTGGACGTAAAAGAACAGGTTGGTAAATTCCTTGATTCTTCCATTGTGCAAATTGTGGAAAAGAAAGGGATTTGGTTTGCAAATTCCGAATCTCTATTTTTACCACTTATAGAGTCAGGGTTGTCACAATCCTAGAAAGTCCTTGAATTTTTTTTTTTTATGAAATTTGTTCGTTGAAAGTCTATGATAAAATGAATAAGGTCCTTGAATTTTTAAGCGACCACTGATAATCTCCACCTGCTGTTTTTTATTTTTATGTCTAAAGTATGTATTTTATGGTCCTTGAATTCTCTTACAAGGTCATTGAAAGTCCTTGATAAAATGAATAAAGTCCTTGAATTTTTAAGCGACCACTGATAATCACCACCTGCTGTTTTTTATTTTTATTTCTGAAGTATGTAATTTTATGGTCCTTGAATTCTCTTACAAGGTCATTGAAAGTCCTTGATAAAATAAATAAAGTCCTTGAATTTTTAAGCGACCACTGATAATCTCCATTTGCGTTTTTTATTTTTATGTCTAAAGTATGTAATTTTATGGTCCTTGAATTCTCTTAAAAGGTCATTGAAAGTCCTTAAATAATTTCCTTTAATAAGAGTGGAAACCCTGTAAGAGCTTTTGTGAATACTGAGCATCTAGAAGAATACGAGATCAAAATTTTCTAATGTAAACCCCTCTCTCACAGGGTTCCCAAGGACATCGAAAGTCATTAAAAGTGCTTAATATTTTTGAACTTGTTTTCAAGGCCTTGAAAGTACTTGAAAATGCTTAGAGGTGCTTAAAAGTCCTTGAAAATGCTCAGAAGTCCTTAAAAGTCCTTAATTTTTGTGTAATACTTGAAATTGTTGAATTGTTGCCTTAAAAATACTTGAAAATGCTTAGAGGTGCTTAAAAGTCCTTGAAAATGCTTAGAGGTCCTTAAAAGTCCTTAATTTTTGTGTATTTCGTCAAACTGCAAAATTTACAAAAAACACAACTCAGACTTGATATTCCCACGTGACCGCCACTTATCCTCACCATATCGGAATTTTCTGGCATACTTGCAGTAGGTATGTGCCTATACTTGTTTCTGTTTTGGTAGAATATACTTTATAAAAAATTTATAAATAGACATGATGCCTGAAAACAAATTTTCAAAGGTCCTTAAAAACATTATTTAGGTCCTTAAAAGTAATTGATTTTCATTTTGTGATTTGAGTGGGAACCCTGTCTCCGTCCCCACCACACCAGCGAGAGGACATTGGGACCACGACAGATTTAATGTGCACTAGGCCCCAATTAGGTACCTTAAAATGGGGTGAATTGGAACACTTTTCAACTTTCAAAGTAAAAAATCGGGTGCAATAAGATCGTTAACGAGCATACTTTGGACATTGAATTTTCTGTGTTACCTTTTTCTTTGATGATCAACTACCAAAATGTTGAAAAATCAAGACTTGCATTTATTTTGATTTTTTTTTTCATGGTGCTCGGAACACTCATTACAATTTATGTGTGATCTTATTTCAATGTTTACAGGTTGAAAAAAACCCCAAGTAATAATGCCTTGTGGGGAATAGGAACACAAGATTATCATAAAAAAAAATCCTTTAATATGACAGATAAAAAATTGTTTTTGCCAAAATAATTGTCAAAACAAATAATCTGTTTGAAAGTGTGTCGATTCTTCTCTTAAACTAATGTAAAACAAGATCATCTAAATACTCTTTAAAACTAATAATAATTTTCTATCTTCTTTATGTGTGTGCCGTATGACTGCAAATTTCTTAAAATACCTTGAGAAAGGAGAAAAGCATCATCATTTGTTTCAGAAAATCTCGTCATTCCTGATTGCTTTTTGTAATACACGCTTTCATAATCATAATCATGCAGGTGTTAAAACTTAGCTTACATAGTCTTCATACGTATGGATTGCGTTTTTCCGTATAAAGATAATGAAGTTCCCTACAGAAAAACTAATGGAACAACTGGGTTTTTAGCCCTGAAGAAACTTGGCTCCTCTTCTGATAGTTATTCACTCTTGAATGTTGTTTCAGAATTTAACTCGTTACTTTGTGTTTAAACTCAATGATCTTTATGGAAATCGTGACTCATAAATGAATACTGTCGAATAAGTGCCTGATATGTCGTGTACTTTTCTTTTTAGGAATATGAAGAGGTAAAAGAAATAATAACCATGTACGAAAGCCTGATGCTCGTAAATCTAGGTGAGTAAAATTTCATTTAGAAATGCTGACATGACTCATTTCGTGGTTTTTGTTTATTTGGACTTATAACAACGAAATTATTTAAAATTGGCATATAGAATTCCTAGGCAGATTCCTAGACTTAAACATGTAGAGGCCACATCACTTACCTCTACAAAAGTCATTTCCTGTCTAAACACTACTACGTAGCAATTAGAAGTTTGGAAGAAGATAAAACACCGCCAAGAAACATCTCAAATCACTACCTAGCTAACAGCTTCGTCGAGCTCGTCTCCACGAACTGTTAAGCTTGGCGTCCACTATCGCTAAGCAGAGCAGAGCAGACCAGAGCGGAGTGGATTAGAGCCAATTACAAGGCTGCCAATGTCTACTATAGCACGAGCCTCGAGCTACAATGGACGTTGACAGCCTTGTAATTGGTTCTAATCCACTCCGCTCTGATCTGCTCTGCTCTGCTTAGCTATAGTGGAAGCCAAGCTTACAAGTCTGTGTTGCCAAATGCTCACCAGTTAAACCACAGCCTGACGCAGGTTAATGTGGTTCACTGCACGCGAAGAAGACAGCTGACATGCAAATGCCCTTCATGCATACATTCGGAGCTGACCAGACTTCTTAAGAAGACGTATTCGAGGTTCACGAGGAGTGAACTCGGGACTTGCTGTTTCCAAAAATACTCTTTCTGTCTTTAAAAAGCTTGACGTCCACTATCGCTGAGCAGATCAGAGCGGAGTGAATTAGAGCCAATTACAATGTCTACTTTAGCACGAGCCTCGGAGCCACAATGGACGTTGACAGCCTTGTAATTGGCTCTAATCCACTCCGCTCTGCTCTGCTCTACTCTGCTCAACGATAGTAGACGCCAAGCTTAAAGCTTGACGTCCACTATCGCTGAGCAGATCAGAGCGGAGTGAATTAGAGCCAATTACAATGTCTACTTTAGCACGAGCCTCGAGCCACAATGGACGTTGACAGCCTTGTAATTGGCTCTAATCCACTCCGCTCTGCTCTGCTTAGCGATAGTGGACGCCAAGCTTAAATGATGGCTTTCAAATAATCGTTTTCTAATTAAAATAAATATTTTAAACTACGAATTCATTTTCATTTAAGCTTTTTCATTGCTTTAAAACTGAGCCGCCAACTAGGTGACCAGAGTCATATAATTCTTAGGCTTATAGTATATACAAATGGCTTATTGTACAATTTGCATTTCGCAATTTTTGAGGATTATTGCAGTTGCGGGTACTTTAGAATGGTGTTTCGGTATTGAATAAACAACTTTAAAGACATTGCATAAACTCACTGTTTTGAATACCATTTTCAGGTTTCAATTTAGAAGTGGAGCTACCACATCCATTCTTGATTAACATCCTTGAGAAGATGGATGGTAAGTATCCAATTGCTTAATCTATTGTGTTCGTTTATTTTAATACACCATTAATAAGAGAAGTATGCTCTAAAGCTAGGCGTCCACTATCGTTGAGCAGAGCAGAGTGGACTAGCGCCAATTACAAGGCTGCCAACGTCTACTGTAGCACGAGCCTCGAGCTACAATGGACGTTGACAGTCTTGTAAATGGTTGTAATCCGCTCTGATCTGCTCTGCTTAGCGATAGTGGACGCCAAGCTTAAATGGGATTTATTAAGCTTGGCGTCCACTATGGCTGAGTAGAGAAGAGCGGAGTGGACTAGAGCCAATTACAAGGCTGCCAACGTCTACTGTAGCACGAGCCTCGTGCTACAATGGACGTTGACAGCCTTGTAATTGGCTCTAATGTAATCTAATCCACTCCTCTCTGCTCTGCTTTGCTTAGCGATAGTGGACGCCTAGCTTAACCCTTAAAAATGGTAATAGGACGTGCATAAATCATATCGTGCACAGAAGGGGAGGGAGAAATTGATTGATTGAGTGATGTGACAATATCCCTTTTCCGTTAAAAGCTTCTAACCTTTAACTGTTGTGATTGGGTGGTTTGATATTTTTGGAGCAAGAGCAACACGTAGTCCATACTGCCCCAAACATATTGGTGAACATCAGTTTAAAATTTAAGAAACATAGAATCTGAGAAATTAATATAAAAGTCAAAGAGGAAATATTTTAAGGGGTGGGAGTATTCCACAAAAAAATTACTTGCGGTCTGTCGGACCGCATACAGCAGTTAAAGTTTGAACCTTTCGAGTTTTTTTGAATAATTTCAATAGATCGTTTGATTAAGGATAGCATTTATAAAAAGATAATCAGTAATAAATTGGGATTCATTTCAAAACTATAAACAACATTAATATGCATTTTTTAATTAATTCTGGGGGGGGGGGGGTCAGCAGTGTGACATCATTTGAACGTGTGTGTGGAGGGGGGGGGGGGGGAGTCGTTCGTGTCATTCTTTGGGATGAGGGGCGGGTCACCTAGTAGTACCTAATCTTAAAATACAAAAGAAAGCAATTCCCATTTTAATTCAACAAAAGAAGTTACATCAGTGAGAATGGATAGTATCAGTTGTGTTTAAATTGACTATACCTTTAATTTATAGTGTTTGCATGTGTTATTATGTATGTAGTTTAATATGTGCCAACCGATTTTAAAACAGTGACGTATATTCTTTTCAGCGCCAAAAGAGCTGAAGCGGGAGGCTTACGCAGCGGCGACGCTAAGGTAACAAATCATTCATTTCACTTTCTCACGATTCATTTTAGGAAACCGTTTGATCCGTTATAATGATGGATAACGGTTAATGACCATGCAGATACAATTGCACGATCTACAATTGGAACTTTGAGTACTTGGGGGCCCAGATGACGCCATTTAAGCTTGGGAAACTGCTGTCTCTTAACTTGTAAGGCAATATGGAAAGCACAGAATCCTCAATCTTTACAAGAATAGCTCTCGCCACGTTGTCTAGCGTTGTCTGTTGCCTTGGTAACAAGACTATACTAAACTCCAACTTAACTTGACATCACTAGACGGTAGATCGTCACATTTCTCATAGGTATTTAATCCATTTTGGCGGCGTGAAAACATAATGTTCGCCATACCACAACCCTGTAGAGAACAAAAGGCTATAAGGTTTGGCGAGAATTATGTCTTCAGTCCGCTAAAATGGATTAACTGCCTATGAGCACTGTGAAGATCTATCGTCTAGTGATGTCAAGTTAAGTTGGAGTTTAGTATAGCTCCATTTACCATGGAGGATTCCGGAAGAGAGTCATCTAAATTAAATTTGATGTACTCATGGGTACCTCTGGCTTTTGAAAATTAAATTTAAATTAGAAAAAAAAAAAAAAAAAAAGAAGTGAAAATCCAAAGGGAAAAAGAGAACATATGCCATTTTGAAACTACGGTTTAATGTCACAAAGCGCCTTTTTTAGCCTTCCGTTTTAAGTCTTCTGTTTATTTTCTACTTCGTTTCTTTTAGCTGAGTATGTTAATGTGATCCAGGAGTAGTTTCCAGGCACCAGTTGTCTAGTATTAATTTACTCCTTTTATTGTATTTATATGTTCCCTCAACTCCTTTTAAATTGTTTTGATTTTTATTTATTAGTCATCAGATATAAGACCTTGATATTTTTTAGAATTCCTATACGCTTTTGTGTTTCATATTCGATTTTTTAATTTTTTTTTAACTTGGGGGGGGGGGAAATTAAAATAATGTTCTTTTGTATTCTTAAATTCTTGATATTAACTTCGATTTTTGTTTGTGTGTGTGTGGAGTTCAAATTCACGGAAGGCTAAATAACTTACTTGCAATCATCAAAAATAACTCAAACTTTGCAGGTAAACTCGTTGTAGATGACAATCCATCCAATCAAGTTTTGGGCACCAAAGAAATTTAGTAAATAGTTCGGAGAGGATGTTTTTTCTTAGAGATCAAGTACTATGAAAACGAACAGACTTCTAAAAGTAGTAATTGCACATAAAAAGGATTTATATAAATGACGTCGTTTTTATAAGTAGCTTAATTTATTGTGTCGTCTGGTTCGTCTGTTCGAAGCACTATTACTTGAATATCGTGAGAACTAGTGCGGGAAAAAAAATAAGAAAATCCCTACAAAATTATTATTTTTTTTCTACTTTTGCCATTTCTTCCTAATACAAGAATTTTTTTTAACGTGGTAATGGGTACTACATAATATCTAGAGAGGCCTATCAACATTTCATGCGAATTCTGTTTGGCGAAAATGTAGGACGTTAAACCTTTAAATACCAAAAAATACGTGTTCGAAGCACTATTACTTGAATAGCGTGAGAACAAGTGCGGGAAAAAAAATAAGAAAATCCCTACAAAATTATTATTTTTTTTCTATTTTTACCATTTCTTCCTAGTACAATTTTTTTTTTAATTTACAGAGGCCTATCAACATTTGGTGCGAATTCTGTTTGGCGAAAATGTAGGACGTTTTATCTTTAAATACCAAAAAATACGTGTTCGAAGCACTATTACTTGAATATCGTGAGAACCAGTGCGGGAAAAAAAAAAAATAAGAAAATCCCTACAAAATTATTATTTTTTTCTACTTTTGCCATTTCCTCCTAATACAAGAATTTTTTTTAACGTGATTATAGGTACTACATAATATCTAAAGAGGACTATCAACATGTCATGCGAATTCTGTTTGGCGAAAATGTAGGACGTTAAACCTTTAAATAGCAAAAAATACGTGTTCGAAGCACTATTACTTGAATATCGTGAGAACTAGTGCGGGAAAAAAAATAAGAAAATCCCTACAATTTTTTTTTTTTTTTTTTTACTTTTGCCATTTCTTCCTAATACAAGAATTTTTTTTAACGTGGTTATGGGTACTACATAATATCTAGAGAGGCCTATCAACATTTCATGCGAATTCTGTTTGGCGAAAATGTAGGACGTTAAACCTTTAAATACGTGTTCGAAGCACTATTACTTGAATAGCATGAGAACTAGTGTGGAAAAAAAAATAAGAAAATACCTACAAAATTATAATTTTTTTTCTATTTTTACCATTTCTTCCTAGTACAATTTTTTTTTTTAAATTTGCAGAGGCCTATCAACATTTGGTGCGAATTCTGTTTGGCGAAAATGTAGGACGTTTAATCTTTAAATACCAAAAAATACGTGTTCGAAGCACTATTACTTGAATATCGTGAGAACTAGTGCGGGGAAAAAAAATAAGAAAATCCCTACAAAATTATAATTTTTTTTCTACTTTTGCCATTTCTTCCTAATACAAGAATTTTTTTTAACGTAGTGATGGGTACTACATAATATCTAGAGAGGCCTATCAACATTTCATGCGAATTCTGTTTGGCGAAAATGTAGGACGTTAAATCTATAAGTACCAAAAAATACGCGTTCGAAGCACTATTACTTGAATAGCATGAGAACTAGTGTGGAAAAAAAAATAAGAAAATCCCTACAAAATTATTATTTTTTTTCTATTTTTACCATTTCTTCCCAGTACAATTTTTTTTTTAAATTTACAGAGGCCTATCAACATTTGGTGCGAATTCTGTTTGGCGAAAATGTAGGAAGTTTAATCTTTAAATACCAAAAAATACGTGTTCGAAGCACTATTACTTGAATAGCATGAGAACTAGTGCGGAAAAAAAAATAAGAAAATCCCTACAAAATTATTATTTTTTTTCTATTTTTACCATTTCTTCCTAGTACAATTTTTTTTTTTAATTTACAGAGGCCTATCAACATTTGGTGCGAATTCTGTTTGGCGAAAATGTAGGACGTTTAATCTTTAAATACCAAAAAATACGTGTTCGAAGCACTATTACTTGAATATCGTGAGAACTAGTGCGGGAAAAAAAATAAGAAAATCCCTACAAAATTATTTTTTTTTTTTTACTTTTGCCATTTCTTCCTAGTACAAGAATTTTTTTTAACGTGGTTATGGGTACTACATAATATCTAGAGAGGCCTATCAACATTTCATGCGAATTCTGTTTGGCGAAAATGTAGGACGTTAAACCTTTAAATACGTGTTCAAAGCACTATTACTTGAATAGCATGAGAACTAGTGTGGAAAAAAAAATAAGAAAATACCTACAAAATTATTATTTTTTTTCTATTTTTACCATTTCTTCCTAGTACAATTTTTTTTTTAATTTACAGAGGCCTATCAACATTTGGTGCGAATTCTGTTTGGCGAAAATGTAGGACGTTAAACCTTTAAATACCAAAAAATACGTGTTCGAAGCACTATTACTTGAATATCGTGAGAACTAGTGCGGGGAAAAAAAATAAGAAAATCCCTACAAAATTATTATTTTTTTTCTACTTTTGCCATTTCTTCCTAATATAATAATTTTTTTTAACGTGGTTATGGGTTCTACATAATATCTACAGAGGCCTATCAACATTTTGTGCGAATTTTGTTTGGCGAAAATGTAGGACGTTTAATCTTTAAATACCAAAAAATACGTGTTCGAAGAACTATTACTTGAATATCGTGAGAACTAGTGCGGGAAAAAAAATAAGAAAATCCCTACAAAATTATTATTTTTTTTTCTACTTTTGCCATTTCCTCCTAATACAAGAATTTTTTTAACGTGGTTATGGGTACTACATAATATCTAAAGAGGCCTATCAACATTTGGTGCGAATTTTGTTTGGCGAAAATGTAGGACGTTTAATCTTTAAATTCCAAAAAATACGTGTTCGAAGCACTATTACTTGAATATCGGGAGAACTAGTGCGGGAAAAAAAAATAAGAAAATCCCTACAAAATTATTTTTTTTTTCTACTTTTGCCATTTCCTCCTAATACAAGATTTTTTTTTAACGTGGTTATGGGTACTACATAATATCTAAAGAGGCCTATCTACATGTCATGCGAATTCTGTTTGACGAAAATATAGGACGTTAAACCTTTAAATACCAAAAAATACGTGTTCGAAGCACTATTACTTGAATATCGTGAGAACTAGTGCGGGAAAAAAAATAAGAAAATCCCTACAAAATTATTTTTTTTTTTTTTACTTTTGCCATTTCTTCCTAGTACAAGAATTTTTTTTAACGTGGTTATGGGTACTACATAATATCTAGAGAGGCCTATCAACATTTCATGCGAATTCTGTTTGGCGAAAATGTAGGACGTTAAACCTTTAAATACGTGTTCAAAGCACTATTACTTGAATAGCATGAGAACTAGTGTGGAAAAAAAAATAAGAAAATACCTACAAAATTATTATTTTTTTTCTATTTTTACCATTTCTTCCTAGTACAATTTTTTTTTTAATTTACAGAGGCCTATCAACATTTGGTGCGAATTCTGTTTGGCGAAAATGTAGGAAGTTTAATCTTTAAATACCAAAAAATACGTGTTCGAAGCACTATTACTTGAATAGCATGAGAACTAGTGCGGAAAAAAAAATAAGAAAATCCCTACAAAATTATTATTTTTTTTCTATTTTTACCATTTCTTCCTAGTACAATTTTTTTTTTTAATTTACAGAGGCCTATCAACATTTGGTGCGAATTCTGTTTGGCGAAAATGTAGGACGTTTAATCTTTAAATACCAAAAAATACGTGTTCGAAGCACTATTACTTGAATATCGTGAGAACTAGTGCGGGAAAAAAAATAAGAAAATCCCTACAAAATTATTTTTTTTTTTTTACTTTTGCCATTTCTTCCTAGTACAAGAATTTTTTTTAACGTGGTTATGGGTACTACATAATATCTAGAGAGGCCTATCAACATTTCATGCGAATTCTGTTTGGCGAAAATGTAGGACGTTAAACCTTTAAATACGTGTTCAAAGCACTATTACTTGAATAGCATGAGAACTAGTGTGGAAAAAAAAATAAGAAAATACCTACAAAATTATTATTTTTTTTCTATTTTTACCATTTCTTCCTAGTACAATTTTTTTTTTAATTTACAGAGGCCTATCAACATTTGGTGCGAATTCTGTTTGGCGAAAATGTAGGACGTTAAACCTTTAAATACCAAAAAATACGTGTTCGAAGCACTATTACTTGAATATCGTGAGAACTAGTGCGGGGAAAAAAAATAAGAAAATCCCTACAAAATTATTATTTTTTTTCTACTTTTGCCATTTCTTCCTAATATAATAATTTTTTTTAACGTGGTTATGGGTTCTACATAATATCTACAGAGGCCTATCAACATTTGGTGCGAATTTTGTTTGGCGAAAATGTAGGACGTTTAATCTTTAAATTCCAAAAAATACGTGTTCGAAGCACTATTACTTGAATATCGTGAGAACTAGTGCGGGGAAAAAAAATAAGAAAATCCCTACAAAATTATTATTTTTTTTCTACTTTTGCCATTTCCTCCTAATACAAGAATTTTTTTTAACGTGGTTATGGGTACTACATAATATCTAAAGAGGCCTATCAACATGTCATGCGAATTCTGTTTGACGAAAATATAGGACGTTAAACCTTTAAATACCAAAAAATACGTGTTCGAAGCACTATTACTTGAATATCGTGAGAACTAGTGCGGGAAAAAAAATAAGAAAATCCCTACAAAATTATTTTTTTTTTTTTTACTTTTGCCATTTCTTCCTAGTACAAGAATTTTTTTTAACGTGGTTATGGGTACTACATAATATCTAGAGAGGCCTATCAACATTTCATGCGAATTCTGTTTGGCGAAAATGTAGGACGTTAAACCTTTAAATACGTGTTCAAAGCACTATTACTTGAATAGCATGAGAACTAGTGTGGAAAAAAAAATAAGAAAATACCTACAAAATTATTATTTTTTTTCTATTTTTACCATTTCTTCCTAGTACAATTTTTTTTTTAATTTACAGAGGCCTATCAACATTTGGTGCGAATTCTGTTTGGCGAAAATGTAGGACGTTTAATCTTTAAATACCAAAAAATACATGTTCGAAGCACTATTACTTGAATATCGTGAGAACTAGTGCGGGGAAAAAAAATAAGAAAATCCCTACAAAATTATAATTTTTTTTCTACTTTTGCCATTTCTTCCTAATACAAGAATTTTTTTTAACGTAGTGATGGGTACTACATAATATCTAGAGAGGCCTATCAACATTTCATGCGAATTCTGTTTGGCGAAAATGTAGGACGTTAAACCTTTAAATAGGTGTTCGAAGCACTATTACTTGAATAGCATGAGAACTAGTGTGGAAAAAAAAATAAGAAAATACCTACAAAATTATAATTGTTTTTCTATTTTTACCATTTCTTCCTAGTACAATTTTTTTTTTTTAATTTACAGAGGCCTATCAACATTTGGTGCGAATTCTGTTTGGCGAAAATGTAGGACGTTTAATCTTTAAATACCAAAAAATACGTGTTCGAAGCACTATTACTTGAATATCGTGAGAACTAGTGCGGGGAAAAAAATAAGAAAATCCCTACAAAATTATAATTTTTTTTCTACTTTTGCCATTTCTTCCTAATACAAGAATTTTTTTTAACGTAGTGATGGGTACTACATAATATCTAGAGAGGCCTATCAACATTTCATGCGAATTCTGTTTGGCGAAAATGTAGGAAGTTAAACCTTTAAATACGTGTTCGAAGCACTATTACTTGAATAGCATGAGAACTAGTGTGGAAAAAAAAATAAGAAAATCCCTACAAAATTATTATTTTTTTTCTATTTTTACCATTTCTTCCCAGTACAATTTTTTTTTTAAATTTACAGAGGCCTATCAACATTTGGTGCGAATTCTGTTTGGCGAAAATGTAGGAAGTTTAATCTTTAAATACCAAAAAATACGTGTTCGAAGCACTATTACTTGAATAGCATGAGAACTAGTGCGGAAAAAAAAATAAGAAAATCCCTACAAAATTATTATTTTTTTTCTATTTTTACCATTTCTTCCTAGTACAATTTTTTTTTTTAATTTACAGAGGCCTATCAACATTTGGTGCGAATTCTGTTTGGCGAAAATGTATGAAGTTTAATCTTAAAATACCAAAAAATACGTGTTCGAAGCACTATTACTTGAATAGCATGAGAACTATTGCGGAAAAAAAAAATAAGAAAATCCCTACAAAATTATTATTTTTTTTCTATTTTTACCATTTCTTCCTAGTACAATTTTTTTTTTTTTAATTTACAGAGGCCTATCAACATTTGGTGCGAATTCTGTTTGGCGAAAATGTAGGACGTTTTATCTTTAAATACCAAGAAATACGTGTTCGAAGCACTATTACTTGAATATCGTGAGAACTAGTGCGGGGAAAAATATAAGAAATTCCCTACAAAATTATTATTTTTTTTCTACTTTTGCCATTTCTTCCTAATATAATAATTTTTTTTAACGTGGTTATGGGTTCTACATAATATCTACAGAGGCCTATCAACATTTGGTGCGAATTTTGTTTGGCGAATATGTAGGACGTTTTATCTTTAAATACTAAAAAATACGTGTTCTAACACTATTACTTGAATATCGTGAGAACTAGTGCGGGGATAAAAAATAAGAAATTCCCTACAAAATTATTATTTTTTTTCTACTTTTGCCATTTCTTCCTAATACAATAATTTTTTTAACGTGGTTATGGGTTCTACATAATATCTACAGAGGCCTATCAACATTTGGTGCGAATTCTGCTTGGCGAAAATGTAGGACGTTTAATCTTTAAATACCAAAAAACACTACCTGAGCAGAAAATCGATTGAATAAGTACCACTTATAAAGATGACAATGCTTATAAAGTACTTATAGTAAAAACTTTGTTTTATTGTGTTAAATTTTAGAGTGTGTTAATATTTTTATAGAGAAGTGACACATTTGTTTACCTTTTCAGTTTGGCGACGCCGCTGTGGAATTATCCTCCTCAACAGGTAGCTTGCGCGGCATTGAACATAGCCTGCATGTATCAAGGTTTTATGGTAACACATTGTTTAAATTATTCTCTAGTTGGAGACAAATTTGTTCTGTGACCTTGAAAAGAAACGACCGCTTTCAAAGAAAAAGTATTTATATTTCAAATTCTTATGCTACAACAGCCTGTGCTTACGCATTATCCCGTCGACCGTTGATGAGACAAAACGTTCAACTTGGTCCGCCAAAACGGTCCCCCCGAACAGATGTCCAGTCTGCCGTACTACTGAGACATTCCACGGGAAGACCCAGGACCTTAACCGTCCCTCCGAGGAAGTTTTTATAATTTGAACCTTTTGTCGTTAGCAATAAATTCGGAGAACATCGACGGGATAATGCATACGTACAGAATTAGCTTTTAAGAGAACGTCCGAGTAAGGATCATACCCTATACCATACTAAACTTCAACATCACTAGACTATAGATTGTCACAGTGCTCATAGGCAATTTATCCGTTTTGGCGGAGTGAAATCATAAAGATCGCCAAACCATACAGCCTTTTGTACGATAAAAGGGATGAAAAGGAATACTGTATCACCCCATTCCCTTTTCATTCTCCTACCGTTCCACAAGAAAAAAATCAAGCTAGGAAACTCAGCCCAGCAACCCTGTAAAGAACAAAAGGCTATATAAAGTTTGGCGAGAATTATGTCTTCACTCCCGCTAAAATGGATTAATTGCCTATGAGCACGGTGAAGATCTATCGTATAGTGAGGACATGTTAAGTTGGAGTTTAGTATAGCTATGTTTCAATCTTCTAGCCCAGTGCATTTAGAAACTACTTGGTATAAAACCTTGACATTTTAGTGAGTAGGTACGAAAATGATCGCTCATGACATAAATTAAAAACTCGAAAAATAGCGTCTAATATATTTTATTTTACGTTTGAAATCTTTACGTCAATGCCTATACAGTGGCGCCATCTGTAATAGTCTTTTGCTATTAAAATTTTCATTTATAATAGGTAGACAATAGATGGAAACAATTTATATAATTTCCTGAAGTGATAATTTTTGTCCGAGAGGCGACTGCAATTTTTGGACCCCATCAAACATCATTCTGAATTTTTTATAGAAATTGAAGACAAGTTAGTAGATTAGGAATCCACTGGTCTGCCGTGGCAAAAATGGCCGAAACTGATCAAAAATCGACTTGGATTGAGTTGAACTAAAATCCGATTGCCAAATATGTCATAACTTACCAAAAAGAGAACAAACTTTTCCTTCTGGCAACTCTGCATTTTGATTTTCAATGAGAAAAAGCGCAAACGATTTTTGATCTCTGGCTTGGAAAATATGTATCTTTTAAAAGTAAGCCAAATTGGCGACATCAGTTACGTCATAAGTGACGTAATATTCTTTGCCAACCTGACTCTCTTTTAATAGATGCAAGTAGACCGTCGCCAGATATCTGAATCGTCTGCAACCTTCTTAATTGAAAATTAAAGATTGAGGGTTACCAAATAAAGAAAAAAATTCTCAATATTTGGCAAGTTATGGCGCATTTGGCAATTGGATTTAGTTGAACTTATTAAAATCTATTTTTGACCAGTTTCGGCTATTTTTGCCTTGGCAGACCAGTGGATTCGTAATCTACTCACTTTTCTCTAATTTCTATAATAAATTCAGAATGATGTTCGATGGGGTCCAAAAATTGCAGTCGCCTCTCAGTCTATTACCAAATATCAAAGTTTTATAGAAAGTAGTTTCTAAATGTATTGGCCTAGAAGATTGTAACATGGCGAGTATAGGGAATGATCTTTACTAGGACTTCTCATAAGTATAAAATATCATACATTAGATACCTCGGATAACTTTTGTTTTATGCTTGATCAACGCTATAATTGTGTGTTCAGTATTTTAAAATATGTTTGCTTCGTTTTTTTAGATTGGAGGTGTACAGGTCGAAGATGAATGGTTTTGTAACGTCGATAGGACGCTTACTAAAGAACTCCTAAACAGTAAGTTTGATATAAATTGATAACAAATATTTTTTTTTTTTTTTTTAAACTAGTGATGCAACCTGCATATTTATGAATGTTTAGTCATTAGAGCAATTAATTTTTCGGAAGTTCATCAGAGTTAGATTTATTCTATTGTTGAGAGATATAATGAAAGTTGATTTGGTAAGCAGAACTCGGCATGGTTTGGAGAAGTTGATCAGTCCGTTGATAATTCGTATCCGGTATATCCATCATGTTATCCAATACAACTGCTTAACGTTGAAGCTCAATTTGTCCACAAATAATGAAGGGAATTGTTTAACCCTTTCACGACTAAGGGAAACATTTCTCCCCATTTTAAAATTGGTGATTGTCGTATTTAATTATAATCCTAAGTGCATATCAATGTAAATTTTTTTATTTCATCGCTTCAGAAACTAAATAACACTTTGCGTCATTGTCGGATTACAGTACATAGAATTAATTTAAGTATCATTAATTAAGTATCATAATTAATTTCAGAAATAAGTAATTTAAGTATCATTAATTAAGTATCATAATTAATTTCAGAAATAATTAATTTCAGTATCATTAATTAAGTATCATTATTAATTTCAGAAATAATTCATTTAAGTATAATTAATTAAGTATCATAATTAATTTCAGAAATAATTCATTTAAGTATCCTTAATTAAGTATCATAATTAATTTCAGAAATAATTAATTTAAGTATAATCAATTAAGTATCATAATTAATTTAAGAATTAATTAATTTAAGTATCATTAATGTCCACAAATAATGAAAGGAATTGTGTAACCCTTTCACGACTAAGGGAAACATTTCCCCCCATTTTAAAATTGGTGATTGTCGTATTTAATTATAATCTTAAGTGCATATCAATGTAAATTTTTTTATTTCATCTCTTCAGAAACTAAATAAGTCTTTGCGTCATTGTCGGATTACAGTACACATAATTAATTTAAGTATCATTAATTAAGTATCCTAATTAATTTCAGAAATAATTAATTAAGTATCATAATTAATTTCAGAAATAATTAATTTAAGTATAATTAATTAAGTATCATAATTAATTTCAGAAATAATTCATTTAAGTATCCTTAATTAAGTATCATAATTAATTTTAGAAATAATTAATTTAAGTATAATCAATTAAGTATCATAATTAATTTAAGAAATAATTAATTTAAGTATCATTAATGTCCACAAATAATGAAGGGAATTGTGTAACCCTTTCACGATTAAGGGAAACATTCCCCCCATTTTAAAATTGGTGATTGTCGTATTTAATTATAATCTTAAGTGCATATCAATGTAAATTTTTTTATTTCATCGCTTCAGAAACTAAATAACACTTTGCGTCATTGTCGGATTACAGTACATAGAATTAATTTAAGTATCCTTAATTAAGTATCATAATTAATTTCAGAAATAATTAATTTAAGTATAATTAATTAAGTATCATAATTAATTTCAGATATAATTAATTTAAGTATAATTAATTAAGTATCATAATTAATTTAAGTATAATTAATTAAGTATCATAATTAATTTCAGAAATAATTCATTCAAGTATCGTTAATTAAGTATCATAATTAATTTCAGAAATAATTAATTTAAGTATCATTAATTAAGTATCATAATTAATTTAAGTATAATTAATTAAGTATCATAATTAATTTCAGAAATAATTAATTTAAGTATCCTTAATTAAGTATCATAATTAATTTCAGAAATAATTAATTTAAGTATCATTAATTAAGTATCATAATTAATTTCAGAAATAATTAATTTAAGTATCATTAATTACGTATCATAATTAAGTATCATAATTAATTTCAGAAATAATTAATTTAAGTATCATTAATTAAGTATCATAATTAATTTCAGAAATAATTAATTTAAGTATAATTAATTAAGTATCATAATTAATTTAAGAAATAATTAATTTAAGTATCATTAATGTCCACAAATAATGAAGGGAATTGTGTAACCCTTTCACGATTAAGGGAAACATTCCCCCCATTTTAAAATTGGTGATTGTCGTATTTAATTATAATCTTAAGTGCATATCAATGTAAATTTTTTTATTTCATCGCTTCAGAAACTAAATAACACATTGCGTCATTGTCGGATTACAGTACATAGAATTAATTTAAGTATCCTTAATTAAGTATCATAATTAATTTCAGAAATAATTAATTTAAGTATCATTAATTAAGTATCATAATTAATTTCAGAAATAATTAATTTAAGTATCATTAATTAAGTATCATAATTAATTTCAGAAATAATTAATTTAAGTATAATTAATTAAGTATCATAATTAATTTCAGAAATAATTAATTCAAGTATAATTAATTAAGTATCATAATTAATTTCTGAAATAATTAATTCAAGTATCCTTAATTAAGTATCATAATTAATTTCAGAAATAATTAATTTAAGTATAATCAATTAAGTATCATAATTAATTTAAGAAATAATTAATTTAATTATCATTAATGTCCACAAATAATGAAGGGAATTGTGTAACCCTTTCACGACTAAGGGAAACATTTCCCCCCATTTTAAAATTGATGATTTTCGTATTTAATTATAATCTTAAGTGCATATCAATGTAAATTTTTTATTTCATCGCTTCAGAAACTAAATAACACTTTGCGTCATTGTCGGATTACAGTACATAGAATTAATTTAAGTATCATTAATTAAGTATCATAATTAATTTCAGAAATAAGTAATTTAAGTATCATTAATTAAGTATCATAATTAATTTCAGAAATAATTAATTTCAGTATCATTAATTAAGCATCATTATTAATTTCAGAAATAATTCATTTAAGTATAATTAATTAAGTATAATAATTAATTTCAGAAATAATTCATTTAAGTATCCTTAATTAAGTATCATAATTAATTTCAGAAATAATTAATTTAAGTATAATCAATTAAGTATCATAATTAATTTAAGAAATAATTAATTTAAGTATCATTAATGTCCACAAATAATGAAGGGAATTGTGTAACCCTTTCACGATTAAGGGAAACATTTCCCCCCATTTTAAAATTGGTGATTGTCGTATTTAATTATAATCTTAAGTGCATATCAATGTAAATTTTTTTATTTCATCTCTTCAGAAACTAAATAAGTCTTTGCGTCATTGTCGGATTACAGTACACATAATTAATTTAAGTATCATTAATTAAGTATCATAATTAATTTCAGAAATAATTAATTAAGTATCATAATTAATTTCAGAAATAATTAATTTAAGTATAATTAAGTATCATAATTATTTTCAGAAATAATTAGTTTAAGTATCATTTGAAGTGATGCATCTTGCTACGTATTTCATCAATAATGCCTAAATAAAAACAAGTCGCACTTTTTGTGATTAAAATTTGCATATACAATTATTTGGAGGCAATTTGTTAGGCGGGGACATTTGTCAACCCCCTCCCCCCCACACTCATACACTTTTTGTATTTGTAATGTGTATTCATTTTCGCTGAGTATAACATGAAATAAAAATACAAAAATCGAATTTTAATTTTTATTTTACTCTGTCCTCTTAAGCATCTGCTCTTCCTTGTTGTTTTAAATTATTGTTGTTTTTTTTAGTTATTGTTGGCAATATAAGAGAATATTTTTTTTCTTGTTTCAGAACTGACTGGATTTTTTATCACGTGCAACACCATACCCAGCATCTTCCCTGTAAGTTTCTACTACAGTAATATTTTACCAGTGTGTGTGTGAAATATCAGCAATATTTTTTCCATTGCACTTTTAGACATGATTTAAAAGAATTTTCAGTGTACCTCATCGTCATTAAGGAAAAAAAAAAAAAAAATTAAGAACTCCGATCATTCGGAGGCGTAAAAGGAAATGAAATAATTTTTTTTCCCCGATTCGATTTATTTTGCTAAATCTAAAGTAATTTAAAAATAATAACAATGAGGTAAAGTAGTTTGTCAGACAGATAAAGCCAATTTAGAGTGATTCAGTTATTTAAATGTCGTTTGCGACTTTTTTATTTTTTAATTACTCGGGGGGGGGGGGGGGGTCTCATTTTGTGAGTTCGGTCTCTTGATGAATCAGATGTATCCTAATGGTCATAGCATTTCTCTTCCATTGATTGCGACGGCTTTTCGATTGACATTATTTTTACCCCGAACCTTAAGCCCAAAAGGGTATTGTTTACAAATGGTCGAAAGTGTGGTCCGGTGTCCGTACCCACCCCCCACTTAATGTTTGCGCATGCGCAGGAAAAGCATTGTTTGGGCATGCGCCTGCTCCCCCTGCTTGTATAAAAAGAGATGCATGCTGATGTTGTTCAGTTGTATTGATGTATTGGTGTTTTATAAAACTCAAATAAATAAATAAATAAATAAATAAATATTTATAAATAAATAAATATTCATAAATAAATAAATATTCATAAATAAATAAATATTTATAAATAAATAAATAAATAAATATTTAAATAAATAAATAAATATTTAAATAAATAAATAAATAAATATTTAAATAAATAAATAAATATTTAAATAAATAAATAAATAAATATTTAAATAAATAAATAAATAAATATTTAAATAAATAAATAAATAAATATTTAAATAAATAAATAAATAAATATTTAAATAAATAAATAAATAAATATTTAAATAAATAAATAAATAAATATTTAAATAAATAAATAAATAAATATTTAAATAAATAAATAAATAAATATTTAAATAAATAAATATTTAAATAAATAAATATTTAAATAAATAAATATTTAAATAAATAAATATTTAAATAAATAAATATTTAAATAAATAAATATTTAAATAAATAAATATTTAAATAAATAAATATTTAAATAAATAAATATTTAAATAAATAAATATTTAAATAAATAAATATTTAAATAAATAAATATTTAAATAAATAAATATTTAAATAAATAAATATTTAAATAAATAAATATTTAAATAAATAAATATTTAAATAAATAAATATTTAAATAAATAAATATTTAAAAAAATAAATATTTAAATAAATAAATATTTAAATAAATAAATAAATAAATAAATAAATAAATAAATAAATAAAAACACACGCTGTAATGGGCTTGGCCTTAAGGCTCAGAGTAAACTGCACATTAACCCTAAGTCGATTTTTTTTTATCTTTATATATATAAGGCAAAGCCCTCACTCACTCATTCACTCACTCACTCACTCACTCACTCATCACTAATTCTCCCACTTCCCATATAGTCACGACTCTGAAAATCGGCACAAATATCAACAATGGTAAAAATAGAAAAAAGTATTGTTTGGGCATGCGACTGCTCCCCCTGCTTGTATAAAAAGAGATGCATGCTGATGTTGTTCAGTTGTATTGATGTATTGGTGTTTTATAAAACTCAAATAAATAAATAAATAAATAAATAAATAAATAAATAAATAAATAAATAAATAAATAAATAAATAAATAAATAAATAAATAAATAAATAAATAAATAAATAAATAAATATTTAAATAAATAAATAATATTTATAATATTAACTATTCCGATCTCGATTAACCCACTTTAAGGGGTCGAAAAGGGGTTAAACGTTCCAAACGAGGGACATTCGAATATCCTACTTCCCATTTGGTCACAACTCTAAATATTGATACAAATATTAACAATAGTTGTCGGCACTCTCGGACTAGTAAAACTTATAGTGGAAGATTATCGAAAAGTAAAAAACAAATTTAAGTTACGAAAGAACAGAAGACATTTCTTTTATTTCAAATTCCTCAGAAAAAACTCTTACAAAAAACCGTTTTCCTTTTTCTCTCGAGACCTTTTTTTTTATCATTCACTATTGCCACTCACCTTGGCAGTAAACAATTTAAAGTGGCACTGAAGTAGCAAATATATACATATAATTAAACAACTTTTAACATCCTCCCACCTTAAGTTGTCTGTTGACAACTTAACATATAATTTTAAGTTCAAACTCTTGTGTCTGTGGACTGTGTGTTGCCAGGACAGTCTTAAATTTTTTCGGAAACCTCCAGAGGATATAGACTTTGAATCGGTCGAATAATTTGTCCACTAGTGGTATCCAACCGTACTACTCTGGTAATCTCATCCTTTCCCGGGAACATCTCGATAACGCGTCCCAATGGCCAGTCGTTGCATTTTACATTATCACTTCCAATCAGCACTATGTCATCTACTTGAATTTTCCTATTGTGTTGCCGGTGATCGTTTTTCTGAATCAGGAGTCCTAAATATTCAGATCTGAATCTTTTTCTGATGTCTATTATTAATTTTTGACGATATCTCAACCTCCTGTTCAAAAGCTTTTCATCAATCTGATCCAAGTCTGGAACTCCAGGATGCCTGAAATCTTGTAAAAAAGAGTTTGGAGATAAAGCAATTAACTCACTATCACTCTCGGCAACATGTGTAAGAGGTCTTGAATTAATTAAAAATTCGGTGTCACATAAGATGGTAGTCATTTCCTCATATGAAAGAAAAGCATTACCTAAAACTCTTCTTAAAATTTGTTTCATCACGCCAACTAATCTTTCCCAAAAACCTCCATACCATGCGGCAGTTGGCGGGTTAAAAAGCCATTGAATTTTTTAGTTGTACTGTATCGAGCAATTTCATCCCAGTCTACAAGTTTCAGCTGGTTTGAAGCTCCCACAAAGTTGGTCCCGTTGTCGCAATATACTATAGACGGCCGTCCTCTTCTTGCTATGAAACGACGGAAACTTTGAAGAAAGGCTTCAGTGCTTAAGGATGAAACAAGTTCCAAATGAACTGCTCTATAAACTGCACATGTATAAATACAAATCCAAGATTTTGTTCCATCTTTCAAAAGAAGGGGTCCAGCCATATCGAATCCAATTATTTGAAAAATTGCAGTGTCCTTAATTCTGTTTTCTGGAAGAGGAGATATTGGTGCCGTCAAGTTTTGTTTGGCATGTCTTAAGCAAACAACGCACTTCGATACTACTGACCTCACAGTTTTCCTTGCGTTTAATATCCAGTAGAGCTCTCTTAATATATAAGTCAGCATCTGTGATTTTGCATGAGAATTTTTCAAGTGTTCAGTCATTATCAATCTTTTAATGACTTGGTGATCCGAAGGCAAGATCATAGGACTTCGAAAATCCAAAGAGTCTTTCCTATAAGTAAGCTTAGTTCGCAATCTGAGAATTCCTTCATCATCGGTATATATATCTAAATTCTTCAATTTTTTCTTATTTTCTTCTACGAAATATTCATTTTGAATAATCTTAACAATTTTCTTTTCTGCTAGCTCTACTTCTCGATATAATAATTCACCAGTTATCCTTGAAGATGCCATTTGTTGACAGTTATAAATAAATCTTTGCATCCAAGCTATCATGCGCACAATTTTATCATAGTTCGAAAAGTAATAACTATACCACTGAGATCCAAGATGTCGACATTCATTGATCTTCTTTCTGCTGGATGTTGTACTACAATATTCGCATTCTGCCGATGAACTTAAGGTACAGATGACAGATTCTGTTTCAAGATCAATTTTCATTTTCTTTCTCTCTTGCGAGATAGCAGCTTCATCAGTTTCTTGCTCTGTAGCAGGCCAGTTTGCTTCTACTTCGGTAAGCCATTTTGGACCCTCCCACCATCTAAGCGTTAATAACTGATGTGCCGAGCAGCCTCTTGAAGGTAAATCTGCTATATTGTGTGTTCCAGGGATATGCCTCCACGTCTCCGGATCGGTCAACTTCCTGACCTCTTGAACTCTATTATTCACAAAAACTTTCCAGGAGTCATTTTTCTGTATCCAGGTAAGTACTGTAGTTGAGTCAGTCCAGAAATGCTTCTCAGCGTTCTTCCATTGGAGACCTTCCACTACAGACGTACACAATCTAGCTCCTATTGTTGCTGCAAGTAACTCGAGTCGTGGAATGGAAATAGGTTTTACTGGTGCAACTCTTGACTTTGCAGCTAACAAATGAACTGTAACTCCTTCAGAATGTTGAACTCTAACAAATACAGCAGCTGCATAAGCTTGTGCACTGGCATCACAGAATGTATGTACACTAATACCGTCAATACAGTTAGGATCTTCTGAAAACCAGCGTTTGATGGTCACTTGCTTTAGAAGGTGGAGTTCGCTAAACCAATTCAAAAACTCCTTTTTAATATCGGTTTGTACTTCACTGTCCCACGAAGTGTTATCTTTCCACATTTTTTGCAGTAACAACTTTGGTTTCAAAAGCACAGGACACAAGAAGCCAACGGGATCAAATACTTTATGTGAGATAGAAAGGATAAGTCTTTTTGAAACGGTCGCCAACTCACAATTTTCCAGCCAATCTAAGTTTATGCTCAATACATCTTCTTCACGATTCCACTTTAAACCTAACACTAAGGAAACCTTATCTGGATCATCATCTTCTGTATATTGCCATTCTCGTAAATTAAATTTTCCTTCTGACATGATATGCCGAGATTCTTCAATAAATGGAGAAATATCCCTTTTGTCCTTCAAGCTAGTCACGAGATTGTCTACATAGAAACTATAAAGAAGCTTATCGACTACTTTTACATCAAATTTATCGATTCTTAAATATTTCCTCAAATGATACTCCAACACCGCTGCTAATAGAAATGGACTACTTTTCACGCCAAATACCACTCGAGTGTGGCGCAGAATTTTCAATTTTTCATTTTTCTCTCCTTTCCACCAAAAGAATAGCAGAAAGTTTCTTTCTTCAGGTCTTACACTTATCTGCAGAAATGCTTTCTCTATATCGGCAATGATTCCATATTTACACTCTCTAAATTTCAACAAAAGGCTAGGAATTAATTCTAATAAATTAGGGCCAAACTCCAAACACTGATTTAAGAATGGCGATCCGATTTGTTTCGCTGAAGCGTCAAACACCGGTCTCACTTTCGTGGTACCTTGTTGTTTCACAACTGGCCTATGTGGCAAGTAATGTGCATGGTGAACAGCTTCTTGTGGGATTTCTTCTATAATTCCTAATGATTCCCATTCTTTAAAGACTTTGTCGTAGTCTTGAAACAAGTTCTCTGACTGTTGTAACTTACTAGTTGAAATTTCTAATCTCTTTAGAGCAAAATTTTTGTTACTTGGAAGAGGTAAATGGTCTTGTTTCCAGGGCAAAGCTATTTCATAACGACCTTCTTCGTTTATTTTAATCGTATCTTCAAAATATTGCTTTGTACGATAATCTCGCTCCTTACGAGATTCTGTCTCAATAGGATCAGTAATTCCTAATACTTCCAAGCTAAATAAATCCAATATACTTGCATCCTTTACAAACATTGCCATCGTATTATCTTCTTTACCAGTTGGTAATGTTGTTTTCCCCATCACAGTCCATCCTAAATATGTTTCAGTAGCGACCAGGCCTCCACTTAAAACTTTTCTTTTTCCTGTAAAAAGTCTGCCTGATACATCAGCACCAATCAAAATGTCAATAGCGCTACCCTTTTCTTGACAATCATTGAGATAAATGCTCATAGATTTCAATTCTTTTGTCCAAGGACCTTTTGCCACTGACGGCATATCATCGCATATGTTATCTTGATCTAATACATCAAATTTACACAGAAATTTACCATCCAAGGATCCCAGTTCAATCTTATAAATATTATGCATTTTTTCGCCAAGTTTTGAACCTCCAAAAACGGAATGTGATATTCTTTGTTGTCGTAAAGGTAAGATTTCTAGAGCTTCAGCAATTTCCTTTCTTAAGTAAGACCGTTGCGATCCTGAATCAAATAATGCTCTTACACACATAGTAGACGTTTTGCCAATTAATTTAACTTTCAACGTCTGTAATAAAACTTTTGGGTTTTCACAAAAACTCGCCAAATTAATCGCATTCTGCTCTCCTTTATCTTTCTTGTCTACGTTATTCGGAGTAACATCCTCTTCTCTTGCTTTATTCTGCGAGGTTTCTGGGCACATTATTACGCTGTGGGCCTTGGTACAAACGGGGCATCTTATGAAACATTTGCATCTGTCAGCTCGGTGTTTTGCTTTAAAGCATTTGAAGCAACGACCTTTATTTTTCAAAATGTTTCGCTTATCTATAATAGACATTTTTTGCGCTTTGAAACAATTGAAACTCTCGTGTTTTTTGTTGCAAAAAATACACGAATTCTCTTCTGATCCATTTGTACTCAACAAACTAGCTGCAGACGATAACCTATATTGATAATGGTTTGGCGCTCTTTTCTTGACAAAAGTATCATCTTGAGGCCAAAACCTGTCATCGCCAAAACAATCCGTTCTTCGGACTCAACTTCGGACTTTAAAAATGTTAGTAAACTATCCAGTTTATCCTTTGGATCACCACCATGGTCGACATTAGGGCTTCTCTGCCAGGCTCTTAGAAAATCTTCAGGCATGCACGATTCGACCAAAGGAAGAAGCATAGCCGCACTTTTATCTTTTGTAACGCCAAGTGTTTCAAGTGCACGAATTTGAGTCTCTAAATTATCATAAAGCGCACTCAAATTAATTGGCGCAATTTGATGAGAATTCTTTAAAACTAACTTTAATAGCTCTCGTGCATAGACTTCGATGAGCAAATCTTTCCGGCCAAAGCGTGCTTTTAAACAGTCAATTGCTTTTGGATAATTTTCAGCAGTTGGCGGAAAACTTTCAATAGCCTCTTTAGCTCTCGAACCTTCCACGGTTGCTTGTAATAAATATTGGAACTTATCCGAATCTTCAATGGTAGTGTCCTTGTCAATTTTTTCAAATTGACTCCAAAACGGTAGCCACTCCTTAATATCACCACTGAATTTCCTTAACTCCAATTTCGGTAACGTAAATTTTCTTCGGGATTCTACATTATCAGATACAAGAAGTTGAGGATCCAATTGACTCTGTTCTTGTATACGAATTCTCGCCAACGTCACTTCATTTTCCAATTTGGCCTTCTCTAATTCAAATTGGTATATTTATTCTGTTTCATATCTTTTAGCTTCGCTTTCTTCTCTGATTCTCATTTGCAGTTCTTCTTTTTCTTCATCTTCTTTGATTTTTCGGTCCGATACAGTGTTTTGTAGAAGAACTTTAACGAAATCCGGATCCTTTCGGTATTCATCGCTATTCAAAATTATATCTTTTAGATCCGTTACCTTGGCATCATTCGGCACATTTTCACCTATTTCTTCTGCCACATACTTCAAATCTTCTTTCTTAAAACCTTTTACGTCTTTAAACATCTTTAATCAGGATACTTAATTTTCTTACTAACGAACCTTCAACTATTCTTACGAGTTTACTGCCCGTCCCGCCGAGGGTACCAAAAAATGTCGGGTCTGAGTACGAAATAGTGCTACCAGCACTCTCGGACTAGTAAAACTTATAGTGGAAGATTATCGAAAAGTAAAAAACAAATTTAAGTTACGAAAGAACAGAAGACATTTCTTTTATTTCAAATTCCTCAGAAAAAACTCCTACAAAAAACCGTTTTCCTTTTTCTCTCGAGACCTTTTTTTTTATCATTCACTATTGCCACTCACCTTGGCAGTAAACAATTTAAAGTGGCACTGAAGTAGCAAATAAATACATATAATTAAACAACTTTTAACAATAGTAAACATAGAAAAAGTAGGCTATTCCGATCTCGATTAACCCACTTTAAGGGGTGGAAAAGGGGTTAAACGTTCCAAACGAGGAACATTCGAATGTCCCACTTCCGAGATGGCCACAATTTTGAAAATTGGCTTAAATACGAACAATGCTAAACATAGAAAAAGCATGCTAATCCGATTTCGGTTAACCCCCTTTAAGAGGTCGAAAAGGGGTTAAACGTTCCAAACAAGGGATATTTGAATGTCCTACTTCCCATTTCGTCACAACTCTGAAAACTGGTGCAAGTATCAACAAAAACAAAAGTAAAAAAAGTAAGCTATTCCGATCTCTATTTACCCACTCTAAGGGTTCTAAAAGAGGATAAACGTTCCAAACGGGAGATATTCGAATGTACCACTTCAGATATGGTCACATCTCTAAAAATTGGTACAAATGTCAACAATGGTAAACATAGAAAAAGTAAGCTATTCCGATCTCGATTAACCCTCTTTAAGTGCTCGAAAAGAGGTTAAACGTTCCAAATGAGGAATATTCGAATATCCTACTTCTCATTTCCTCACAACTCTAAAAGTTGGTGCGAATATCAATAAAGGTAAACGAAGAAAAAGTAAGCTATTCCGATCTCGATTAACCTACTTTAAGGGGTGGAAAAGGGGTTAAACGTTCCAAACGAGAGATATTCGAATGTACCACTTCCCATATGGTCACAACTCTAAAAATTGGTACAAATGTCAACAATGGGAAACATAGAAAAAGTAAGCTATTCCAATCTCGATTAACCCACTTTAAGAGGTCAAAAAGGGGTTAAACGTTCCAAACGAGCGATATAATCGAATGTTCTACTTCTCATATTGTCACAACTCTGAAAACTCTTGTGAATATCAATAAAAACAAACGCAGAAAAAGTAAGCTATTCCGATCTCGGGTGGATCAAGGGGTGGAAAAGGTGTTAAACGTTCTAAACGAGGAACATTCGAATGTCCCACTTCCGACATGGCCACAATTTTGAAAATTGGCTTAAATACCAACAATGCTAAACATAGAAAAAGCATGCTTATCCGATCTCGGTTAACCCACTTTAAGGGGTCGAAAAGGTGTTAAACGTTCCAAACGAGGGATATTTGAATGTCCTACTTCCCATTTCGTCACAACTCTGAAAACTGATGCAAGTATCAACAAAAACAAAAGTAAAAAAAGTAAGCTTTTCCGATCTCTATTAACCCACTCTAAGGGGTCGAAAAGGGGTTAAACGTTCTAAACGAGGGATATTCGAATGTCCTACTTCCTATTTCGTCACAACTCTAAAAATTGGTACAAATATTAATAATAGTAAACATAGAAAAAGTAAGCTATTCCGATCTCGATTAACCCACTTTAAGGGGTCGAAAAGGGGTTAAACGTTCCAAGCGAGGGATATTCGAATGTCCTACTTCCGACATTTCCACAATTTCGAAAATTGGCTTAAATATCAACAATGCTAAACATAGAAAAAGCATGCTAATCCGATCCCGGTTAACCCACTTTAAGGGGTCGAAAAGGGGTTAAACGTTCCAAACGAGGGATATTCGAATGTCCTACTTCCCATTTCGTCACAACTCTGATAACTGATGCAAGTATCAACAAAAACAAAAGTAAAAAAAGTAATCTATTCCGATCTCGGGTGGATAAAGGGGTGGAAAAGGGGTTAAACGTTCCAAACAAGGAATATTCGAATGTACCACTTCCCATATGGTCACAACTCTAAAAATTGGTAAAAATATCAACAAAGACAAACATAGAAAATTTAAACTATTTCAAGCTTGATTAACCCACTTTAAGGGGTGGAAAAGGGGTTAAACATTCCAAACTCAAATATCCCACTTCCCATATAGTCACAGCTCTAAAAATTGGTAAGAATGTCAATAAAGATAAACGTAGAAAAAGTAAGCCATTCAAATCTGGATTAACCCACTTAAGGTTTGCAAAAGGCGTTAAACGTTCCAAACTAGGGATATTCGAATGTCCCACTTCCCATTTGGTCACAACTCGAAAAATTGGTACAAATGTCAAAAAAGATTAAACATAGAAAAAGTAAGCTAGTCCGTTCTCGATTAACCAACTTTAAGGGGTCGAAAAGGGGTTAAATGTTACAACGATGGATATCCGAATGTTCCTCTTCCAATGTAGTCATATTTCTGATATTTGGTGCAAATGTTAAAAGAGCAAATGTTAAAAAAATAAGTCATTCCAATATCGATTAACGAATTTTTAAGGGATGAAAAGTCGACGCAACATTGAAACTATACGAGGATTAATTTAATGTCTCAATTCCAATACAGCTACTACTTTGAAATTTAGAACTAAGAGCAAACATAAACACAATAAAGTATTCCAATTTACTATTCACAATTATAAATTTCGTTTAAAATATCAACAAAGGAAAGTTCTTATTTTGATAAATCAATTTGTCGGGATCGAAATGGGAGCAAACGTCTGAAGTGTAGAATACATGAATGTCTTTTGATCGCAAAAATGCTAATGGTAAATTTCGTAGCGCAGCACGGGTATTCAGCCAGTATAATTATATTTTGTTAATGATTGAAATTTCTTTTGATCATATTTGCGTGTTTATTTTAATTTGTCCATTTGAAAATGGCATTTCTGTACATATAATTTAAATTTGTGAGTTCCATTGTCTGAAAGTTTGCTGTGTGTGGTGTCCCGTAAGGCAGGAAAATGATACTCGGGATCTTCAAATGATGTCAGGAGAGCAGAAAAAATCCCAATTCAGTCTTGTTTCTTTGTGATGATATAATTTAGATTTTTGATAAAGTTTTGATTTATTTAAAATCCCGCATTCCACAATTTTCCAACGTATAGCTTCCGGTGACGCTTTAGTTGCAATCAGTGGTAGAAGTGGTGTAAAAAAAAGTGGGGGGGGGGACGCCCAAAAAGATGTTGTATTATATTGCTGAGAGACATAAGTTTCCACAGGTTATCTTAACGTGCGTAACTTGTGTTTTTCTCTTTTCGATAGTGCTGCCATCTATTATACACTATCGCATATTGTCAAAATTTTTGGACTAAGATTTTTTTTATTCGATTTTCAATCAAACAATGCAATGTGTAAATGCAAATAAACTTTTCACCAGAAACTATGGTTTTAGTCTTTATATTAGTAAATCACTTATCAATTTTGGTCTTGAATGGGGGGGGGGGAGGGGGAATAATCAAAAGAAAAAAAATCGTTTAAAAATAACATGTGAACAGTTCGCAAAATTATTACATTTGGCTCATGGATTTGCAGCGTAGATGAGTTAAGGTGTTAAAATAGAAATAAACTTTTGTAATTAAGATGCTTTTAATTTTTATTAAAAAATGCAATACATAGATATAATTATTTCATTCGTTCTCATTTTTTAAAATATTCTTATTCTAGATCCATTTAAATCCAGGACTGGACACATTGACTGGTGTACATATGAAGAGGTGTAATCTGAACATTTGATGAAATATCATTGCTTATAGGTGTGATCAGTTATATATTTGCTATCGAGAATAAGTGAGTACTTTATTAATTTGTATCCTCATTAATGTGAAGTATTGTTGTATGTCTATATATATGTTGTTGGTTTGCAATATGAAGTTGGTATATCAAGGATGATTTATCAGTTAACTTTTAATTATTTTTTGAGCATTTTTGTGCACTATAAAAATTACCCCTTTTTTGTGTTATTAAAAATTTTCCCATGTTTTTTTTTTACTCAAAAATTTCAATCCTATTGTTGCAAAACAATACATCTTTAGATAGAAACAAAACTTTTCTTATTTAAACAAAGATCAGCTTTTCTTTGTTCAAACCAAAAGAGAGATTTCAATTCATCGATTATCTCGAGTTTTATGTCAGAAGTAATCTCCAAAGCCGATCGAGATACTTTTCAATTCGTCCAAAGATGTCTCAACGAAGCGTTATTTGCCTTCGACAGTCCTTATATGCTTCCTCTATTTCCTTTTCAGACTTCTCATCTGCCAGGAATTTCCATACTCCGTTTCCGTCAGCCTTTTCCTGTACTTGGGTCCTTCTGCTGGAAACACAAACAGCCAACCAAGACAGTGAACCAAGCACTGAGGAGAAACAACAAGTTCTTACCAAGCGCCACAGACGAGGACAGCGACGAGGACGAAGTCTAATTTGAGTATCTTCCACTATCTTCTATTCCAGACTCAATAACGAGAACAGTTCTACGTCCAGTTCTGACGAAGACAGCGATGAGGACGAAGTCTAATTTGAGTATCTTCCACTGTCTTCTATTCCAGACTCAATAACGAGAACAGTTCTACGTCCAGTTCTGACGAGGACAGCGATGAGGACGAAGTCTAATTTGAGTATCTTCCACTGTCTTCTATTCCAGACTCAATAACGAGAACAGTTCTACGTCCAGTTCTGACGAGGACGAGGACGACGACGACGCGTGGCACTGCTGCTATTTGGATCCGCTGAATTCTCGTCTTCGCCTGGATCCTATCGACGAGAACACTTCCGACCGACAAAGGAAGTTTAAACTCTGTGGAATCTTACAAACTGCCTGGAGAGCTGTGCTGAAAAAAAAGTCGCGTCTGTGTACGCTTGATGGAGTATTTTGTAAATAGTGTATATAGTGTTTTTTTTAATCTGTTTTGTGATCCTCACCTAAATCAATGTTCATAAGTGTTTGATATTACAATAAACCGTAAAAAAAGTATGGTTGTTTCTGTGTTGTTTTTGTCCAGAGGTAAAAGACATTTTGAGACAAAAGGAATTCATCGATTTAAATTTTACAAGATACCTGACCATAGTTATCGAACTGCTATTCTTTTTGATAGACATTGCGAAATTTGCTTATAGTAGTGATTTCGGTAAGCAACATCTATAATAATAAAACAAGCTGTGCGTGTGTGTCTGTGGCTGTATAGAAAACTACTTAAAATTGGAGTTGAGCTCTGAAATTTTCAACGTAAGAAGTTTGGGCTTTCTAATTTTATGTATGTAAAACAGAATGTTAAAATTTTAATTACTTCTTTTTTAATTAATTTTTTCAATTAATTAATTTTTTACAAAGTGTGACTTCAAATAGAGATACAGCTCTGAAATTTTCAACGTAAGTAGTTTTAGCCTTCTAATTGAACTTTTGAAAAACAGAATGTTAAAATTTTAATTAGTTATTTTTTAATTAATTTTCTTAATTAATCAATAATTTTTTTTACAAAACGACTTCTAATAGTGCTGCAGGTTTGAAATTTTCAACAAAAGTAGTTTTGGGCTTTTAATTGGTCTTTTAAAAAACAGATTTTTAAATTTTTATTTCGTTCTTTTTTTAATTAATTAATAAATATGTTATAAAACGATTTCTATTAGGGCTACAGGTCCGAAAATTTCAACAAAAGTAGTTTTAGCCTTTTAATTGGACTTTCGAAAAACAGAATATTAAATTTTTTATTTAGTTCTTTTTTAATTAATTAATAAATATTTTACAAAATGATTTCTAATAAGGCTACAGCTCTAAAATTTTCAACATAAGTAGTTTTGACCTTCAAATTGGACTTTTAAAAAACAGAATTTTAAATTTTTACTAAATTCTTTTTTGATTAACTTTTTAATTAATAAATATTTTACAAAACGATTTCTAATAGGGCTACAGCTCTGAAATTTTCAACATAAGTAGTTTTGGCCTGCTAATTAGACTTTGAAAAAACGAATTTGAAAATTTTATTTGTTTTTTTATTAATTAATTAACAAATATTTTAAGAAACGATATCTAATTGGACTACATTTCTGAAATTTTCAACACAAACAGTTTGGCCTTCTAATTAGACTTTTGATTATTCTTGCCGTTTTTATTGGTCGACTTATTTTTATTGTTTCTCGTCAAGGGAGGGGCTTCTAATATTAACGTAGCAATAGTTTTTAATGGGTGAAGTTAACATTTGTTTTTTAATAAATTTGTAATTAATATTTTCACAAAAAGTGACTTCTAATAGGCCTAGAGCTCTGAAAGTTTCAACATAAGTAGTTTTGACCTTTTAATTTTGCCTTTTACAAACATCACGTGAAAAAATATTTTTAAAGTGGTGTTGTATTATAGCTATTAACGGTGCATTTTTTTTATTGTTTCTCGGCAAGGGAGGGGCTTCTAATATTATGGCTTTTCGTAGCAATTAGTTTTTAGTGTGTGAAGCGACCTTACGCTTACGCAGCAATGAACCTTTCATCGAGCAAAGCGAGTTCATGTTTGCATAGCAATGAACCCTTCAACGAGTTAAGTAAGCCTGAGCTTATGTGTCAATGACCTTTTCGGCGAGCGAAGCGCCAAAAATTGGGGCCTATACACTAATGACGGATTTCCACAATGCGGGACCTCTCAGCTGGCTAAAATATTGCACATGGTAAAATTTCGTGGCGAAGCATGGGAATTCAGCTAGTGTCTTCATATATAACAAAAAAAGTTTAACAGTAAATCGAAGAAGATCAAGTGTAAGATATCAAATATAGCTGAATTATCAAAAAATAAATGAAGATAGTGTCCTATACTTCGGGGAGAACATGTAAAAGGGTGAAGGCTAAGCAGATGCTCGTAACAAAGCCGTGTACAAGAAAGCACATTTTTCATGGTTGTGACAATAAATAAATTTTATAATACAAAGACATTTTAACATATGCCTCAAGACTCACCGAGTTTGTACCACTGGGTGTCTGGATACGTTTGGGCAGATAGTGTTGTAATTGGCTTTAGTAACAAGCCAGGATAAAGACATGTTCCGGTTCGTATATCCTGATTCGAGAATATTCATGCTCGGATCTTGGAGAGGCAAGACGCGTGTTTTGAGTTCTCGGATTATGTCAATAAATCAAACTAAGTGGCATTTGAGTCGAGTCTGTTTGTTTTAGAACCACTAACTAGAAAAAAAAAAAAAATCAGGGTTTCTTTTACTAAATAATGAGTACCACGTTGAGGTATTTTATTAAACTAGAAAACTGTCCGAAGAGCGTTTAAATATTGTGGCAAATGTAGATCACAGATTAAGAAACCGTCAAAAATATTGATGACAGGAGAAAGACGTTTACAATAAAACCAAAAGAAAAGGCGGTTGCGATACAGAAGAGGGTATAACTTGGATTCGAGTCGGGTGATTCTAAAGTTTTACCATTTGTAATTTCCAATCACTACAGAACAAGTAAAAATTCATTTAGATAGCTATTTACGTAGTGATTTTGTTTGCAAAGTGATTTTGTTACTATGTCCCTTAAAAAACAAAGTAAAGACAGAAACTAGAATAAACACTTACCAGTTTTAAAATTAAAAATGAAGTCTACTACTACAGACTATGAATGAATTGTACAAAGCGTGACAAAAAATACTTCGATCCACGGAAATTCTAGTGGATGTTTTCTTATTAGAGCTGAGTTGCACACATTTAATTTTTGATGGTGGTATGGCAGATAGACATTATGACGTCACAGAAAACTGCTACACCCATAGATTAGATTAAATTAAAAAGAGAGTGGTAAAGCCATGCGTACTTAGGCCCATTGTACTCCTCTAAAATCTAACTAATAAGAAGACTGCCTATGGCATGTAAAACAGGGCATATATATATATATATATATATATATATATATATATATATATATATATATATATATATATATATATATATATATATATATATATATATATATATATATATATATATATATATTTATTTTCTGTAAGGCCACTGCCCTGTTTAAAGTGCCATAGGCAGTCTTCTTATTATAAAGGATTTAGAGCGGTACAATAGGCCTAAGTACACATGGCTTTGTCACTCTCTTTTTGGTTGGTTGGTTGTTTTCAGATTATCTGGCACCGTCAGCATCACGAGGGCTATAATGCGCCGAAACATTCGTCATTAGAAAGCCAACATACATTTACAAACACCCATGCCTAACACGGGACTCGAACCCGCAACCTCGCGGTCTAGAAGCTTGCACGCTAACCACTATACCGTTTGGTCGGCGCCACTCTTTTTAATTTAATCTAATCAATGGGTGTGGCAGTTTTCTGTGACGTCACAATGTCTATCTGCCATACCACCATCAGAAATTAAATGGGTGCAACTCAGCTCTTATAAGAAAACATTCACTAGAATTTGCATGGATCGAAGTTTTTTTTATTACGCTTTGTACAATTCATTCATAGTCAATAGTAGTAGACTTCATTTTTGATTTTAAAACTGGTAAGTGTTTATTCTAGTTTCTGTCTTGAGTTTGTTTTTTAAGGGACATAGTAACAAAATCACTACGGAAATAGCTATCTAAATATATTTTTGCTTGTTCTGTAGTGGCCTACCAAACGATATAGTGGTTAGCGTGCTAGCATCTAGACCGCGAGGTTGCGGGTTCGAGTCCCGTGTTAAGCATGGGTGTTTGTAAATGTATGTTGGCTTGTCTAATTGCGAATTTTCGGTGCATTATAGCCCTCGTGTTGCTGACGGCGCCAGATAATCTGAAAACAACCAACTTGTTCTGTAGTGATTGGAAATTACAAATGGTAAAACTTTAGAATCACCCGACTCGAATCCAAGGTATACCCTCTTCTGTATCGCAACCGCCTTTTCTTTTAGTTTTATTGTAAAATTTCAAACTTTAATTGTTATTTCTACTCTGAATAGTAACCGTAATCTTTCTGTGGAAGGGGTTTTCAATCAAGTAACATGTTTACACCTAGATTTTTCAGTTAAAAAAAAAAGAAAAAAAAAAAAAAAAAACGTCTGTATTTTTTATGTAAAACATGTCATCATGTCAAACATGTAAAACTGACATGTAAAACATGTCATCAGTATTTTTGGCAGTTTCTTAGTCTGTGATTTACATTTGTCACAATATTTGAATACTTTTTGGAGAGTTTTCCAATTTAATAAAATACCTCGACGCGGTACTTTTTATTTAGTAAAAGAAATCTTGATTTTTTTTTCTAGTGAACTTTGTGGTTCTAAAACAAACAGACTCTACTCAAATGCCATTTAGTTTGTTTTTATTGACATAATCCGAGAGCACAAAACACGCCCCTTGCCTCTCCAAGATCAGAACAGGAATATTCTCGAATCAGGACATACGAATCGGAACATACAAATTATTTATTAATAAGACATTTTTGTTTCTTTCAACTTCAATTATACAATAGCACAAGCAATAATATTAGATTTATTTTATTGCATATTTATGTCGTAAGAATGTAGTACTATAAAACTTCAACAACATTTGTAAAACAGAACCATCAATTTTTTCATACTTCAAAAGGCAGTTTGCTTAGGTAAAAGTTATTTAGATTTTTTTTTTATATACATGCGATGTGATTTACAAATACATTAGTTATTTTAAAGTTTTGGGGTTTATCAACTACTTATTTAGGATAGGGTAGTAATTACAAAGTGTTTTTTTATTGATACTTAACAAAACCATGGTGGGATTACTAGGTGGGGATTTTGGTTGTTTTCAAATTATCTGGCGCCGTCAGCAACACTAGGGCTATAATGCGCCGAAATATTCGTCATTAGACAAGCCAAGATAGATTTACAAACACCCATTCCTAACACGGGACCCGAACCCACAACCTCGCGGTCTAGAAGCTAGCACGCTAACCACTATACCGTTTGGTCGTCTACTAGGTGTGGAAGTCAGACCCAGAACTTAAAACCGTATGGTAGCTTTTGCATGATATTAAACATAATATTAAAGGATTGTTATTATTATTATTATTTGTAATGTTTAACCCTTTCAGTCCCAATTATTTATTTTTCATTTTAAAAATCTGAAATTTTTAAAATATACTCATTTGGTATCCAGAATAACAGGGTTGAAGGCAATTTTTGTTTGAATCTTTGAACATGATTTTGACCCCCTTCAAAGCCGACCATATGGTATAGTGGTTAGCGTACTAGCCTCTAGACCACGAGGTTGCGGGTTCGAGTCCCGTGGTTAGGCATGGGTGTTTGTAAATGTATGTTGGCTTGTCTAATGGACGAATGTTTCGGCGCATTATAGCCCTCGTGTTGCTGACGGCGCCAGATAATCTGAAAACAACCAACCAACGACCCCCTTCAAAACGTCGGATTAACTCGAAATTTGGCATACTTAATAAGGACCGATGACAATTCCATATTTTAAACAGTTTGACCCGTTATCCATACTAGGATAATCAGGATTAGCGATTTTTTTATTTTAATGAGACCCGGAGTGTCTGCGTCAAGACCAATAAGGGAAACTACCAGGTGCGTTTGTCGCTTTATCACAAGGATTAGCTCGTTTTGCCCTTGCGCAACAACCAACCAACCTTCTCCGGAATCGAACCCTAGTGTGCCGTTTGAAAGATTTGTCGTTTGAACGACAGTTATACAAAGCGTGTTATTTTTAGTCGCATTATCCTTACCAGGATCTTCAGGATTAGTGATTTTTCATATTCAGAGACACGGTAGTGTTTTGTGCCAAGTAATACGGTGTGTACTACTAAGGCTTACACATGACTTAAATTTGAGACAAGCATGTGACTATTGGCAGAAACAACTGGAGAGTTTTGTACACTTAAGTAAAAAAATCAACTAAAAAAAATTTATAGTTTACGGAAAAAATTATTAATAGTTTAAAACACTAAAAAACACACTTTAATAGAAAACCAAACTAAAAAGTAGAAAATAATTAATAGTTTAAAAAACTAAAAAATACGCTTTAATAGAAAAGTGAACTAAAAAGTAGAAAATAATTTTAAATAAGTTTGAAATAAGAATAGAGTGATTAATAAGAAATATTTATTTTATCGTAAAAAAGCGTGAGGTGCTTGATGCCAATTTTTGAAAATATTTAATGACAGATATTGGTAAAAGTAGAGCCATTATGAAAATATCTTAAAAAGCACCCCACGCTTTTTTACGATAAAATAAATATTTCTTGTTAATCACTCTATTTCAAACTTATTTAAAATTATTTTCTACTTTTTAGTTCACTTTTCTATTAAAGCGTGTTTTTTAAACTATTAATTATTTTGTTTTGTTTTTTTAAATTTATAAAGTCAATTTATAAAGTGGGTTGGGTATTGGTAGAACAATTGTTCGATAAGTACGGTTAGGGTTTTGGAAAATTTCTGACTTCCTGGGCTTATGTACAATAGGACAACATTCCTACTCTTCCATATAGAAACTGGTGCTTCATGTTTATTGCGAAAATCATTTATTTCTCTACAGCTTATAATATCTCAGAATCTATAAACACTTGTTTGTGAGATTAGTAAATAGTTTTAATGTACCTTCATTAAACTACATTATGTATTTAAAAATAAAGTATTATCTTCAATTCAAATTTCAGTTAGCTGTAACAGTTACTTTATAAATTGACAAAAAAAACAAAAAACCTTGCACGGTATCAAACCCAGATCGCCCATATGGGAACTCAGCACGCTGACCACTTGGACACCGGGAATTGCAGAGCAGAAATCTCTACTAGTATATGAACTGCGCATAACACTTTAGAGCCTGTTTTCTCTTATTCTTCTGGCTAGTGCGCTTTATTGCTTTACTGTGTGGATACTTTTAAGGTATACTATTAATCTGCCGAGTCTCATCCCGATCTGAATTCCCGAGACCGTAAGGTTCCCTTGTGAGATCACATACAAAACACAAAGTGATATTACAGCGACAAGACTTTCGTTTCGAAAATCGCACAAATCACATAGATGTCGCCAAAGTCACTAAGATCACATACAGATCTCAATGTGATATCTCAGTGACGTGATATTCGTTGATAAAATCCCATATTCGTCAAATAAATCACATAGATGTCGCCAAAATCACAGATCAAACTGTGATACTGCAAATCCCACAAAAATAGCGTAAATATACCTGTGTATCCCAGCGATATAGCAAAAGTATGTCTTATATCATATACATGTCACATAATGACTTATTTGTGATTTTCATTATAAAATTATTTTGGGATATCACTGGATGTCGCTGCGATATCACAAAGTAACATCACAACATCGTCACAGTGTGATGTCGCTGCGATATTACATGCAAGTCGTAAGTGACGTGAACTTTAGCGACATCGCTGTGATATCCCATGCATGTCACATTGTGACTGTAATCTTTGCGACGCAAAACTTCGTTGCAGTGACGTAACTGTGACAAAGATGGTTAGTAGGGTGGTCAGCAAAACTCCCGAAAAGATTAATCTACGATACTCAAATTTTGAGCACAGGGTAGTGCTGAGCGTAGGACCTCTCATCTGCCACTGGAAATTTTATGTTTAGTTGCTATTGCTAAAAACGTCTTTAATGATTTTGATTAAAATCGTTGAGGTAATGTCTTTTAATATGTTCTAAATATCCTCCCCCTTACAAAATTCATTTAGAAACGCAATAAAGACGTAAAAGGTTAAAAAAAAAACACGAATGTCTTTAAAGCAGAGTTCTTTTCTCTTGAGCATCAACGACTATTTCATCTGTTTCCTTTACAAGAAAGGAAAGTGTACTATTTTTCGAAAAACATATCACCAAATTCGTCGATTTGTAGTTTTTTAAGAGAGTAATAAATATTCCCAAAAGCATCCCCATCCTAAACAGTTTGTTTTAAATTCATAAAAATTGTAATTTAAAATAATCCATGGCGCATATAAATGCAGGGATTAGTTTTAGATTCTAATTTTTTCTAATTTTTTTCATTGTTTTCATATGTTCTTTTTGCTTTTATTAGTCATTTTTTATCTTTAAAATTGAGTATACTAAATTTTTTTCTTTCCTCGTAGAACTTTATTGCTTGGAAATGACCCTGTAAAGAAGGAATTACTAGAAGTTATCTTATTCTGTATTGTTTTCAATGGTGGATCATCACAAGTTAACATTGAAAAGAATAATTTCATATTGTTTTTAAGACATCAAGGCTTCCTAAACAATATTCTATTCCTTTCAGTACATCATAATTGAAGAAAAGTTTTCAAATAAACTTAAGTAAGCAATTTTCTCCTAATCTTCTGCCTTGACTGAACATAAACATACCTGCCATGAGCAGCTTAACTCACACTACAGAAAGAACACATGTGTGTGAACTCTGTAAAAAGTCATTTGTCCACAAATACAGTTTAAAATTGCATCTCTCCACTCACACTGGAGAAAAGACCCATAAGTGCGATGTTTGCAGCAAGGCATTTAACAAAAAGGGCAATCTTACAAAACATCTCCTCACTCACACTGGAGAAAAGCCCCATGCCTGTGATGTTTGCAGCAAAGCATTTTACCAACAGTTCGAGCTTGCAAAACATCTCTTCACTCACACTGGAGAAAAGCATCATGTGTGCGATGTTTGTAGCAAGGCATTTATCGAAAAGGGCAATCTTACAAAACATCTCCTCACTCACACTGGATTAAAGCCCCATGTCTGTAATGTTTGCTGCAAGGCATTTATACAAAAGAACCATCTCGCATCACATATCCGCATTCACACTGGTGAAAAGCCTCATGTGTGCAATGTTTGCAGCAAAGCATTTAACCAAAAGGGCAATCTTACAAAACATCAACTTATTCACACTGGAGAAAAGTCCTATGTCTGTAATGTTTGCAGCAAGGCATTTTACCAACAGTGCGAGCTTGCAAAACATCTCCTCACTCACACTGGAGAAAAGCCTCATGTGTGCGATGTTTGTAGCAAGGCATTTAACGAAAAGGACAATCTTATAAAACACCATCTCACTCACATTGTAGATAAGTCCCAAGTCTGATCTTAGCAGCAAGGCCTTTTACCATAGGAGAAATCTTGTATCACATTTTCTCATTCGCACTGGAGAAAAGTCAGATGTTTGTGATGTTTGCAATAAAGTATTTTATATCCAGTACAACTTTTTCAAAGCATCTACTCACTCACATTGGAGAAAAGCACCATAAATGGGATGTTTGCAGCAGGGCATTTTACAAGAAGTGCACTCTTGCAAAACATCTCCTCAATCACACTGGAGGAAAGCCCTATGTATGTAATGTTTTCTGCAAGGCATTAACCAAAAGAACCATCTAGCATCACATCTCCTCATTCACAATGGAGAAAAGTCAAATGTATGACTTTTGCAACAAAGCAATTTACCACCAGAGAACTCTCAAAATTTCTCTTTACTCACACTAGAGAATAGCCCCATATGTGCGATGTTTGCAGCAAGACATTTTCCTAACTGAGTAGTCTTTCAAAACATGTCCTTATTCACACTGGAGAAAAGCTTCATGTTTGTGATGTTGGTAGCAAGAGATTTGCCCGACAGTGCACTCTTGCAAAACACCTCCTTACTCACTGTTAGAAAATAATCATCTTTGCGATGTTTGCAGCAAGGCATTTAACCAAAAGAGCAATCTTGCAAGACATCTTCTTACTCACGCTTTAGAAGATTTCAATATCCGAATGTTTGCAGCAAGGTAATTTACCAAAAGAGCAATCTTGTATCACATATCTTACTCACACTGAAGAAAAGCCCCGTGTCTGATGTTTGCTGCAAGACATTTTCCCAAATGAGCAATCTTGCAAGACATCTTCTTACTCACTCTGGAGAAGAGCTCAATGTCCGTGATGTTTGAAGCAAGGCATTTTACCAAAAGAGCAATCTTATATCACATCTTCTCACTCACACTGGCGAAAAACCTCATGTGTGCGGTGTTTGCAGCAAGACATTTTCCGTAAGGGGCAGCATTGCATTTTCTTACTCCCTGGAGAAAAGCTCATAATTGAATCTCACTCATAATCTTGGTTGACGCTTGAGAAGGCTTTCTCCCCCCCCCCCCGTCTAGGAAAAGGGAAAAACTATTAAATAAAGAATAATATAGCTCAACAGACTTTTTTTTTCGGTGCCCAAGATTTTAGAACAGATTTTAGCTATATTTGGGGGTGCTGAATCTAAATACGAAATCAGTTTTTCTCATCAGCTCTACTTTTTCAGATCAGTTTTTCTTTAACATTCAATGGTACACGAAATGTTCAATTCTATCTTCATTTTGTGAAGTCCTAAATCACATTTACAAGTTTGGCTATTATTTCTCTTTATTGTATATTTCTGGATCAATCTAAATAATTGGAGCAAGTAAAGTTATTCTAATTTAATCTCTCCAAGACGTCCGGTCTTTAATTCAGAGGAGTTGCCGATACCAACGTTTCACCCGCTACCAAAGCTCTGTAAGGATGCGTATTGTCCCTCTGATCATCTTTCTAATATTAATGAAAGTGATAGTGATTATTTTGGAATATCTTCAATTCCTCAGAGAACTCGACTTTTTAAAATGAAGCTTCTAAATTACTGGCTTCCAGGTTGAAAAGGAAAAAGAAAAAAAAAAAAAAAAAAACATTACTGGAACAAGGAATTAAAATGAGTTTTTACTGTACAAGAGAAAAGTATCTGCTTGTCTTCTCCTTTCAAGAAAACAATCTTATAGCGCTTGTCATGAGAACTCCTAGAAAAAAAAGGGTCTTCCTGAATATTTTCCGGATAATTGGCGCCTATTTATTAACAGCTCAAAGCGAAGTTTGAAATGTGTCCTTCGTTTTACACAATAGGAACAAATGTGGTGCAATACTAATTGCTCACTCAATAAAAATGAATGAAAAATATATTAACATATTTTGGTATTGGAGCAGATGAAGTATCGTGAACATCAAAGGAGGATTTGAGTGGACTTAAAAATGGTGAACTGTCTCCTTGAACAACTAAGTGGCCACAAAAAATATCCGTGCTTCTGGGATAGCAGCGATAGAAAACACGACTGAGTAAAAAAGAGTGTTGCCAATTAGAGAAAATATGAACGTTGGGGAAAATTATGTCATATACGATCCCTTAGTTGAACAAGAGAAAATCATCTTTCCTTCACTACATATTAAGCAGGGCCTTATGAAGTAGTACGTAAAGACTCTTGATAAGAACGAATTAAGCTTGCATATATAGGGAAGATAATGGGGAAGGGGAGAGGGGGGGGGGGGGAGGGGAGATGTCTCAGTTGAGTACCGAAAATATTTTAAGGAGGAATATTTCAACGCACACAAATAAGATAACTCATTAAAGATCCTGCCTTCGTAAATTAGATGAAAGAGATTGAGCGAAAAGACTTAATTTCATTTGTAGCAGTTGTCAGGAATTTTCTGGGCACACGTAAAACTGAAATTATGTTAACTGGTAAACAAGATGCTTATCAGTTTCAAATCCCGTGTTTGTAACATGAATATTAAGGTCTGTTGAGGTTGGTCGAGTTGAGGTTACAGTCAATGTTATCATTTTCCTGAAATTTTTGGAGACATCAGTGAGGAAAAAGCGAAAAGATTTAACTAGCATATTAAAAGTAGGGAGGACCGCTACCAAGGAGGATGTGATACGCACATGATGGCAGATTACTGCTGGAGTTCAAAAAGAGACTGTTCCAAAATACCTTCAAGAAGGTCACGGATAAGAAACTTCTGAAGTGTTCAGTGACTATAGTTAGTTTCATCGATGACTTTTCCCTCTATATTTGTATATAATAATATCTCTATAATATAATAATAAAAATTCCGTGTTTAGTTTTTTATTTGATCCATTGATTAAACTTAAAATAGTGTAATATATATTTGAGCAATTGTCTGCTGTGCGCACGAGACGTCTGGGCTTTTTTTTTTACTCGGAAACAAATTAGATTTCTAATATCATGATGAATCTAACAGTTATGTTTTTTTCTTGTATCACTCTAGTTCGTAACAAAGTTGTATTTAACTGATTGCGTGGCACTAGCCGACGTGTATCGAGCCAACAGGGTAAAATGGTACCACTAGCGCACAAACACCTGTTTTTAAGGGGAAGGAAATCCGCTACAAGGTAACATGGTACCAGAAGCGCACAATATCTAGTTTCCCATGGGTCACTTCTTCATTTCACAGGAGCGAACAAAAACAGATTTATTTTACTAAGTAAAGGATAAGTTTTCTTTATTTTAAAAAGCCAAATCTCCAAAACAGTATTTTTTTGCGGCCAAAATTGTTTCTCAGTGTACGCAGTACATATTGATAGAACTTACAAAGCCAAAATACGCATTTTTATGGTTTTGTTAGATACTAGGTTTTTAAATTGGACAGCCGATTTACATTTCTTATGATGATGTTCTGTTTAAATTAGAAATTTCATTCCGTTGCATTTTTGTGGCTTATTTTAAATTATGATAAGTTTTTGGTTTTTATATGTTTATTTTGATTGCTTCTTTTCGAGTTCCTCATTTTCACTGTCTTCTGCATAGTTGAAAATTTTACATTTGCTAATAAAATGACCTGCACGTTTGCAGTTTTACACGAATGTTCATCTTTTAATACAATCAGAAAGCGACATTTTCATACTTACCATCCCCATTGTTCTCAATTTTAAGTTCACCACCTCACATATCTATTTTATATCAAATGGAACAAATCCATATTATACAAAACTTATATGTAAGATGATGTTAGGACATATCCATTTATATTAAAGGGATATCATAAGTATGATGGAAATATTGAAAAAATAAGAATATCCAACGGATGAAATTTTGTTTCGAAAATATTTATAAAAACTTTTTAAAAAAAATGATTTAGTTTACCTTCACAAGTTTTTACATGAATGTTTTTAAGTTGTTGTAACATTGTTCTTTCTTGCTTATTTTGAGGCTAAATTTAGCTTCGAATACTAGCGAAAAAATTTCTTATTTGCAGAAGGCCAAAACTACTTACTTTGAAAATTTCAGAGCTATAGCCCTTTTAGAAATCATTTATAAAATATTTATATATTAATTAAAAAATTAAATTAAAAAGGAACCAAATAAAATTTAAAAATTCTATTTTTCAAAAATCCAATTAGAAGACCATAACTACTTATGTTGAAATTTTCAGAGCAGTAGCCCTATTAGAAATCGTTTTGTAAAATATTTATTAATTAATTGAAAAAATTAAAAAAAATTAAAAAAAAATTAATTTTTTTTTTTTTCAAAACTACATTTAGAAGGCTAAAACTACTTATGTTGTAAATTTCGGAGCTGTACCTCTGTTTTAAGTCACTTTGTAAAAAAAAAAAAAAATTAAAAAAGAACTAATTAAAATTTTAACATTCTGTTTGACATATGTACAATAAGGCCAAAATTTCTTTTGTTGAAAATTTCAGAGCCCTACTCCAATTTTAATTAGGTTTCTATAGATTCATAGACTACACACACAAAGCTTATTTTATTATTATAGATAAACACGTTATAAAACACCTTATAAACACATTTGTTAAAAACTATGCATTTTTTCAAACTTTTTATTTAAAAACTTATAATTAAATAAATATTTGAGCCAGATTCACAATTCATTCGTCATGTCTCGCACATCCGTCAATATAATATTCTTTATTTGCAATAAAAGTCAGACCTCTAAGTTAAATACAAGTTATTTATGTCCGTTCTAATAACTTCCTAATTAGTCATTTTAATTGTAATTAGCTAATTAAAAAATTAACGGAAGAAAAAAGATTATATATAAAAATGCATCATTTTTAATTCTGATGTACTGCCAAAAGGTTTGAAATTAAAACATGAAAATTAAAGAATGGAGATCCTACCCTGTGCACATAAATTAGCAGTTTGTGCGCTCATGGTACCATTCGCTTGATAAATAAGAGGCATCTTTCTCCCCTCACAAATACTGCAGGTGTTTGTGCGCTCCTGGTACGATGCGCTCATGACACGTCAACACCCTAGTACTAATATATTCCAGTTTGAGATGATTTTTTTAAATAAAAGTTTTTGTTTTAATACCGGGAAGAATTTGTTTCTTGCGAAAATATACCAAAATAATAGTTATTATGCATTTAATTGGGAAAGTAATACTTTTTAATACATAGAATTTAGTTTGGCAACATTTTTTTTTTTTTTTTAAATCCCTTATATAAATTGGCGCATTTTTTTTTTTTTTATAACTCTTCGCATCATTGGCTTTCCCTATTTGCATTTATGAACCGTTTCCTTAATCACAGTCATTGTAGGTCCAATTTTGTTGACTTTTGGAAAACAAAATAGCTGATTTTGAACATTAAGTATCTAAATGGAATTCAACAAATACAAGTAAAATAAAAGTGAGCGCAAGCTTTTTGGTGTGGAAGCTCAACGTGTGTGTCCACGTCCTCACCCGGAGAAAGCATTGAAATGGCAACTTCACAAAATTCCTTCTGCACCAAAAAGATTTGGTATCCCCCCCCCCCTTTTTTTTTTATTAGTTCTTTTTATTTTTACTTCATCCCGTTCCAGAGAGGTGGTTCTCTCACATATGTACGCGGAGGCAGGTGCTAGTTCACAAAGTCCTTCCTTTCCACTCCCAGCCGGGAGTTCAACCAACCAACCAAACAAGTGAGCGCAAACAAAAACTTATTGTTTATCACGTTAACTGCCGATCACGCACCAGTTCCGAATGTCGGGTTGTTCCCCAGTAGCCTGTCCTAATCAGACTGCACCCTTTCGGAGTTTTCATTCATACTGAAATTAACTGAAGTAACATAATATTTGTCGTGTGACATAAATATCAGACACATATTGTCTTTCTCATAAGGTTAGTTGGAAGCTTGTATTTTTAAAACACTTCCAGCAAAGAACGGCAACTCCAATCGGGAGCAGTCTGACCAGGACAGGTTACTGGGATACCAAGGGACTAACAAGATACATGATGGGCAGAGAATGTCAATCACGTGGTATTGGACAGTGGTATTGGTGAGGTCTGATCAGGACAGGTTACTGAGATAACAAGTGGCTAACATGATACACGATGGACAGAGAATGTCAATCACGTGGTATTACGTGATTGACAATTAACATGTTGAAACTATGAACATTTCTCCACATAGTAAAATGGTTGCATTTTAAAAATTACTGTAGAAAAGGGCAGCCATTGTCTTATTGAATCAGTGGCCACTACTGGAACACTTATCTTGTATTAAAAAGAGTGATTTAATGTTATTTAGAATACAACAACCAGATAGGGGACACAAGTTATGTAAATATCAGTTTTAATTTAATGCCAGGAATCATTTCACAGTGTAGTGATAAATTGAGTAATTTGTTTAATCATATCGTAAACTTTTTAATTAGTGAATAAGATTTCAAAAAAAATTTCGAACTGCATTGGAAAATTGTAGGATGGTGTTGGCTTGATTAACCAAATGGGCTTTGACCCTGTTCCCATATCAGAAAACCATCGACATTGTTGAAGAGAAAGACAAGCCTCGTGCAGAAATAACCTTAAAAAAAGAAATGTTGTGTTACTCATATTTGCGATACTTGAAGATTTATTCTATTTGTTTGGGATCGACAAAAAGCATTCATTAAAAGTTCTTCTAATCACCATCGTATTCTCATTCGAATCTTCAAAATTTGATTGTTTTAAGTTTGGGTTTGCCAACGAAATCTTGAAAAGGTTCTGCTACAGGGAAGCCTGCAGGCCCGTGCTGGACCCCTTGTTAGGGCGGTGGACGGCCTTGGCCAGAGGGCGCCAGCACTATGCAGAGTTAGGACTACCGGGGGTATGGAATATAATAACTAAAGCGTTAATCGCACATGATGCTGGGTTCAATATACTTTTCTGGCAACAGGTCACGATACGAAAGGACCATCACACTTACACATATCGTACCGGTATTTGTAAAACAAAATGACCATTTATTGTTTGCTAAATTCTAATGTTCATTTGATCCATTTCAAATATTTGCAATGTCTTAGGGTGAAATAAAAGACAAAGTAGTAGTTGAAACTAATTAGTGTAATATTGGTAAACTAACACACATAGAAAATTAAGACGAAGCAATTTAACATTACATACATTTCAAAAAAAGTTTGCAGCATTTACTACTTAATTTCTTAAGGAAAGTAACAAAAACAAATATGTTCACTAATATAATGTTCTTTGATTGAATTTACAAACTAAACCTGAAACCTAAGCTGGAGTGGCAAAGATAATCAATAAAGGTGTCTGGATCTATGGAGTTTAAAATATCAGCTTCCGAGTGCATTAACAGTAAAGATTCTAAATTTTCGTTTGTCAAAGACGATCTCAATCTGGTTTTAATAAGTTTCAATTTAGAAAATGCTCGTTCGCAAGAAACTTTAGTCAATGGAATGGTTAGAAGAAAATTATATACTTTTAGTGCGTCTGTGGGCGAGGTCAACAAAACTGAAGTTATTTGTGAATAATTATTACAAAAAGGTCAATTATGGCCAAAATATACGCACTAATTCTGGCATTTGGGGATTATGAAAGCACTAATTGAGCACTAAAATTTGGTATGTATAAAAAAATTAGCGCGTTTATGGGCGGGGCTAGCGTTTCGTTTTGCCCGTCCACGCATTTCTTTATATTTCTCAGTAAATATTGACGCACTAATTTTTTTAATGGTGGATTCTGAAAGCACTAAATTTTGGTATATATTAAAAAATTAGTGCGTTTGTGGACGGGGCCAACGAAACGCACCTGTCCATTCAGTAGTAGCCTACAGTCTCATCACTCAACCCGGAACCCGGCCGCTCGGCAATATCGACGAAAAGCCTTGTCGTAAAACTTGTCAGTTTCGGAACAGGAGTTCGCCAAAATTTCCAGGCTGGAGGGCGCACCGGGATACGTCCCGGTGTCCCGGCGGCCCAGCACGGGCCTGGAAGCCTGTGTAGTTGGTTAGCTCTTGATCGTTTGTTTAGAAGTTGTGTTGGGTACTTTCGTATTGACCCATTCCCGTTGACAAACTTTTTATTGGCGACACAAATTATTGAATTTATATTAGTGTGTTTTCATTGTTGTAGCAGTTTGCTGTTGACGTCATAATGTATTAGTACCATATCAACATCAAAAATGAAAGGCAGACAACTCAGCTCAATCAAGAAAACATCCACTAGTATCCGCGCGCACGGAAGTATTTTTATTACGCTTTGTACAATTCATTCCTAGTCTACAATAGCTTCATTTTGAAATTTTAAAACTGTGGCAAGTATTTATATTTATTTTAGTTTTTGTCATTAGTTTGTTTTTATGGAACTTAGTAACAAAATCACTTTGTTGCTCACTACGAAACTTAAAAAAGCTTTCGAAATGTAATTTTTGTCTGTTCTGTAGAGATTGGAAATTATAAATGGTAAAACCGGAAAATAAATTATTTAAAAAACTATTTAAGTATACCTCTACATTTTCTATAGTTTACATTTTAGTGTATTTTTATTTATTTTCATGTGCAATGTAAAACATATTTGGACCGACCAAACGTTATAGTGGTTAGCGTGCTAGCTTCTAGACCACGAGGTTGCTGATTCGAGTCCCGCGTTAGGCATGGGTGTTTGTAAATGTATGTTGCCTTGTCTAATGATGAATGTTTCGGCACATTATAGCTCTCGTGTTGCTGACGGTGACACATAATCTGAAAACAGTCAGTAAAACATATTTGTATTTGGTTGCTTTAAGATGATATGATGGATTTAGTTAGTTTGTGTCTTTATTTCTGATATTCGGTGAAATGCATTTTTGATATCTGTATCTTTTACGATTGTATTTTTGCTATAATTACAAAAAATATCACAGAAAATAGCATAAAGCAGTGATCGCTAAACCACGTCTCGTGAAGCTCATGCACATCTGCCACGAATGGTTAAAATTCTTTATAATCGTTAATTTAAAGAAATTTTAGTTGAAATCGTAATTGAATATCAAATCATCTGCAGCATAACAAAGTAAGTTGGTTTTCAAGTGCAAACGTTTTATAACTTTCTCTTTATTATTTGAGCCAATATGATGGCTATGTGGTGAGCACTCCAAAGTACGCCAAAGATGCCGGGTTCGAATCCGATTAGCATGGATATTCGTTGTGGATCGGAATCCACTTTAAGCTGTAGGTCCATTCTTGATTAACCGTCATTGTGAAAGGTGGGTCGTTGAGCGCATAAACCAACTAATCTTGTTATTTGAAATTAAAGCATTTCTCTTTTGAAGATCTTTTTAACTCTTCTGAATTAAGGGGCGAGAATTGAAACTAAAATTTATATCAAGGTGGGTGTGGGCCAACCTGATGGCTGTGGGGTCAGCGCTCTGGCCTCGCATGCCAAAGGTGCCGGGTTTTAATTATGGGTTAGGCATGGATGTTCGTTGTGGTTCGGAATCCACGTTAAGCTAATGGTCCCGGCCTGAATAGACGTTATTGTGCACAAAAATAGGTCGTAAAGTGTACAAAGAAACCAAACCATGGTAGCCCTAATAACCATGTGACGAGTATGTGACGAAAAGCGATATCGCATAGAGATCACGCGATGTCACGGCGATATCACACAGGGGTCACATAGTCGTCCAATGTCCGTTTTAGAGGGGGTTTTGCGACGTAACTTTGTGATATCGCTGCGATATCGCTTTTCGTCACATTGTGACATTGGGGACGAATTTGCGATTTTTGCGATATCGCATTGTGATCTGTATGTGATCTTAGTGATTTTGGCGACATCCGTGTGATTTATGCGATCTTCGCAACGAAAGCTTTGTCGCTGCGATATCGCTTTGTGACCTAAATGTGATCTTAGTGATTTTGGCGACATCCGTGTGATTTATGCGATCTTCGCAACGAAAACTTTGTCACTGCGATATCGCTTTGTGACCTAAATGTGATCTTAGTGATTTTGGCGACATCCGTGTGATTTATGCGATCTTCGCAACGAAAGCTTTGTCGCTGCGATATCGCATTGTGATCTGTATGTGATCTTAGTGATTTTGGCGACTTTCGTGTGATTTATGCGATCTTCGCAACGAAAGCTTTGTCGCTGCGATATCGCTTTGTGACCTAAATGTGATCTTAGTGATTTTGGCGACATCCGTGTGATTTATGCGATTTTCGCAACGAAAGTTTTGTCACCGCGATGTCACATTGTGATCTGTATGTGATCTCAGTGATTTTGGCGACATCCGTGTGATTTATGCGATTTCCGCAACGAAAGCTTTGTCACTGCGATGTCACATTGTGATCTGTATGTGATCTTAGTGATTTTGGCGACATCCATGTGATTTATGCGATTTTCGCAACGAAAGCTTTGTCACTGCGATATCGCTTTGTGACCTAAATGTGATCTTAGTGATTTTGGCGACATCCGTGTGATTTATGCGATCTTCGCAACGAAAGCTTTGTCACTGCGATATCGCTTTGTGACCTAAATGTGATCTTAGTGATTTTGGCGACATCCATGTGATTTATGCGATTTTCGCAACGAAAGATTTGTCGCTGCGATATCGCTTTGTGACCTAAATGTGATCTTAGTGATTTTGGCGACATCCGTGTGATTTATGCGATTTTCGCAACGAAAGCTTTGTCACTGCGATGTCACATTGTGATCTGTATGTGATCTTAGTAATTTTGGCGACATCCGTGCGATTTATACGATCTTTGCAACGAAAGCTTTGTCACTGCGATATTGCTTTGTGACCTAAATGTGATCTTAGTGATTTTGGCGACATCCGTGTGATTTATGCGATCTTCGCAACGAAAGCTTTGTCGCTGCGATATCGCTTTGTGACCTAAATGTGATCTTAGTGATTTTGGCGACATCCGTGTGATTTATGCGATCTTCGCAACGAAAGCTTTGTCGCTGCGATATCGCTTTGTGACCTAAATGTGATCTTAGTGATTTTGGCGACATCCGTGTGATTTATGCGATTTTCGCAAAGAAAGCTTTGTCGCTGCGATGTCACATTGTGATCTTAGTGATTTTGGCGACATCTATGTGATTTTCACAACAAAAGCCTTGTTCCTGCAACATAATTATACAAAAAATTCACAATTAATTTTTTTTATCAACTACCTATATCTGTTTCAAGTACCTACTCTCATATGAAGAGGCTCAGTATCTTTTCTTTACGTCAAATATTTTCTAATACTATGGTAATATAATTTATACTATCAAGGCCAGTCATTACTTTAATGACTGGCCTTAATGGTATAATCATAGTGTTAGAAAATATTTGAATATTTTCTATAAGTATGAACTTTTCTAAACTTAATATACATGAACTTAATGGTATAATAAATTAAAGAATCATAGCATTAGAAAATATTTGTTCGTCTTCAACAAGACTTTGGGAAGTAAAAACTAGTCTCCTATATTAAAAACCAATGAAACAGTTAACTACCTAATTAGCCTTTAACCAAGAGAATTTATCCATTCCAATAGATTTCTCAGCTAAATATATACCTTAAAAATAAGACAAAACATGACTAAATCTATTAAAGCACAATGTAATGTATCTCATGCATCTCAATTTTTCTTTTAAACTGATTACAATGTTGTTTTGCCATTTTGTGCAAATCTTCCCCTTTATAAGTTTAGCATAAAAGAAAAATATAAATGGAAATATGCAATTAAAATGGAAATATGCAATTAAAATAAGAGTAAAAACATAAGAAAAACATAAGAAGGTAATAAGTTTATTTTATTGAACACAAAGCAAACATATTCTTTGTTACACTAAATATTGCAGAATGTTTTTTCTTTTCGGCAAGGTATCTGTCAATCTGACTGTCAGGAATTATGCCACTTCCTTCAATGTAGTATTCTTTCTCCATGTTTCAGAGCATTAGGTGTAGGCTTTGGACCTAGAAAATTAAAAATAGGTTATTCTTAAATTTCAGTTTAAAATACACCATTTTTAAAATTGCCACTCACAATGCAATTTTAAAAATCTAATGCAATTATAGCACAGAATGCTACTTCATAAAAATAAAAACAGAAATTCTGTGCCAACTTTAAATATTCGTAACAAGGTTATAATAGTAATTAAAATGTGTAATGCCAACATAAATAATTGATAATTATACTCAATTCTGATATTGTTACAAGTGATTATTTACAGCCTTCATCACTGTAATCCATTAATTACTAACAAATTTATTTGGAATAGTATGACTTACTACTTTCTGATTTTTTTTTTCTTTTAAATCCTTTTTACCTTACCTTTGCAAAACTAAAACTGATAATGGTATACCAATTAAAAAGCTAACACACCTCTGCATCCAACAAATAGTTTATTTACAATTGCACATATTGCTATCTGTTTGACAATTTTTATTTTTTTTGGTTTTTAATGAATATGCAGTAGGAAATATGTTAACTCGAGCTGGAAATGATCCTCTTTTCACCTGTGAGACTTAAAAGTACAAAAAAAAATAAAAAAATATGGTTTTAAAACAGTTTTTAATTTTAAACATTTCCCTCCATTATTTCTTAAAAAATATAACTTATATATTAAAAAAGTTCCATTGAACTGAATAATGGATTCACAAGATACAACTTATCACTACACGACCAGATATCCGAGCCATGCCAAGTTCTGCCTTTCGAATCAAGGTTCAATACATCTCTTAGTAAAAGAATACAATACCTAATGCTGATATTTATGTCTATCTATGACTCACTCTGATAACAGAGGTTTTATCAGACTAGTACTTCCTAATTAGTGACAAAAAATATTTGTCCATTTTTAATTATTGCTAAAAAAATTGACTTGTTACTGAAAGTTGTTACGTCCAACAACCATTTGGGACCTCTAATTCCCCAAAATTGATATTTGAGAACACTATTATTAAAAGCAATAAATTTGGCAACAGTAAGTGATTTTAAAATAATAAGGTAATTTGAGGGGCTTCAAACGACTGTTCGAAGAAGATGCTTGCTATACCTTTTGTTACTTTTAGAGTTTTGCAACAAAAGATAAAATAAAAAATTATAGCGTGCTTTTATTTTACTATCTAATTGTCTATCATTAGGAATTTTATACAAAAACTAGTTATATCACAGAATAACTAGACAACTGTTATAACTAATTATTTCACAATTTAACCTCTATGATATGTTGTTTCAAACTTTGCAAGTAAGTAAGGCGATAAACTTTAAAGTAAGTACTCCAGTCTTTATATAGAAAAACTAATTTCACTTTCATACATAGACAATAACACACGCATAACATATATGGTCAATTAGAGAATTCAGAAGCTAAAAAAAAAAAACAAAAAAAAAAATCCTCAGGCTTAACTTTTTCCTTAGTGGCATTATTGTATTTCTTCTAAATCAATTACATTTCATAGAAGATATATCTGAAGACTACAATTTCTTGAAATTTGAAAGAAATTAATGCTGTTATGTTCAATTAGTATTGCAAAATGTTGACAGCAGCCATACTTCACCATGGATTCTTGCTTCATGGATTACGTAAATATTTTGAGGTATATATATATATATATATATATATATATATATACGTATATATATACATATACGTATATATATATATATATATATATATATATATATATATATATATATATATATATATATATACAAACAAAATAAAATGAAAAACGGCAGAAATTTGGAATTGTACCATGGGGCAACTTTTTAACCTATTAGCATATGTACTGGTAATTTGTTGTATTTCTATAGCTTTGATGTTTTTGATTTTACATTTGTAATTTCATTTTTTTCCTTTTGTTATGTATATATATACATACATATATCTATATGCATATATATATATACCTATATATATACATACCTATATATATACATACACACATATATAATATATACATACACACATATATAATATATACATATACACATATATATATACATATATAGTAATTTCAAAACTATAAAGAATTTAAATTGACATATTTTTAGTTAAAAATTAATATTGTGCATGGATAGTCAATGGAATTGAAGCTTATGACTCAAATATATTTGAACCATAAGTAATTTTTATGCACACTTTTCCTGCGCAAAAATTATAAAATGAGTAAAACTACATGAACAATAATGGCATTTTTCATTTAAAAAATTTTAGCCAGAAAACTAGTTTTGCTATCAAAAGAGTAATTTACCTGTTGACTATCATAATCGTCTTCAGCTCTACGTCATTGACCAGGAAAGTCTTGCTTCACCCATCTGGTTTAGCAGGCTCTTGTTCCATGTCAGATCAGTGTTGGTTTGTCTTCTCCATGAACCATCAACTAAATTCTCCCCAAAGGTGCTTTTGAGAAACTTTCTTTCAAATATGGCAAGGACCTATTGACTACAAAATAGTAAAAATTAGTTGACTGACTTTTTGGATAACAGATCATTTATATGATAAAATGTTGTACCAGCGTCATAACAGCCGTATGAAACCAGGAAAGAATGCTATTAAACACAAAACTATAGATATTTTATATCTCAGGTTTTACAAATAACCTTACTTAAGAGTAATATTACACTTAAGTAGGTCTGATCCTAAAGCTTAGAAAAAGTCATACACTTTGAATTGATGATCATTAACACAAGATGAAACATTTTGAATAGTGAATTTTCATCTTCGGTCATTACAGCTTCACATGTAGCTCGGATAACCAGCAAGGCACTCTTACCAAAATATGATGATTGCTAAGATAAATTCAAAAAGGAAATAAGATATATGTTTGAATTAAACTAGAGATGATGTCTTGACTAAGCTGCAGTACGCTTATCGGATAACAGAAGAAGAGGTAAAATTATGCCTTGTTTAATAGCACACAAGACATAATAATGTACAACCTCAAAAAACAATTACCATATTTTTTATGGCATCACAATGTAAAAAAACAAAAACAAGCTATTTCAATATGTTTATATATTCAATTATATTTAAATGCTTAAGTTTATGTTCTGTGCTTGGTCACCAGATTTATTTGATTGTAGACACATACCGTGGGTATGTGTCTACAGTCTCAGTACGGAAGCCAAAGTTACAAATAAATTAACATAATTTCTACTCCTTTGCTTCATATCTTCAATAACTATTGAAATTATGTTTAATTTGGTTCTTTAAAATAAGTTTAAAATAAATGTCGGTTTTTACAAAACGCAGCAAGTATTTAAATTGAAATACTTTGGAGATATTGCTTAAGTCGCACATGGGTTAAAAATTTATAAAAATATTGAAGGGACATCTCAAACGGTGAGAAATATTATAAAAATAGCGGGTCTGAATGAACTTTCAGCCCGTAAGAATCCTTAAATAAGTACCTGTAACAGAAAAAAGCGCCTTGAGTTTGCAAAAAAAGCATGCAAGTTATCAGTTATCTTTTTGTGAATCAGTTCTTTTTAATGATGAATTAAAATTTAATATCCAAGGGTCAGATAATCGAGTTATGGTCTGGATAAAACCAAATCAACAAATGTTAATTTAGAATTTATGTGGAACTGTCAAACACAGTGGAGGAGGCATTATGGTGTGGTGGTGTATATGGGCTGCTGGTGTCAGCAATGTATATTTTGTAGAAGGAAGTAGGGATTGGTAAGTGTATCTTGAAATTTAAACACAAAATCTTGTAACAAATGCACAAAAATTGTCTCTTGAGAATTCTTTTCAATGTTTTTTTGTCAATTTTTAAGCCATGTGCGACTTGAGGTGCACTTATTTGCGGATTATCTTGAACCTTATTATAGGATATTTCTTTTAAGCAAGCTTTTTAGCTTTGAAGATCTTCCGGATCGATCTCTATCCTCAAAAGTTTGAAGCTCATGGTGTCTTTTAATAATATATTGTACTATAGGCTTCAATATATAAAAGATTTCCCCAATTTTTTTTATAGATAATCCATAATTTCATAACTGAATCGCCAACTGACAACTAGTTTTCGAAACTCCATTTTAAGACGATCAGCTACGAGGTAAAATTAAACAATTGCTGCTATCATGTCTTCAAGGCACTTGCGTACACTTCATATTTTAAAAATTTACTGCAAATCTGTTGTGGAAGACTTCAGAATTAATTTTCATATTGCATACTGAAACATTTTTTGTATGGCAGTTAGCAACATTTCCTAAATATTTCAATTTAAATACTTGCTGCATTTTGTAAAAACAGGCATTTACTATAAAATTATTTTAAAGAATCAAATGAAACATATTTCAGTAGTTACTGGTGATATGAAGCAAAAGATTAGAAATTATGCTAATTTATTTGCAACTTTGACTTCCGTATGGAGACTTTTTTTTTATACCTACTGTATGTTAGTCCATTACTATGATTTTGTTTGTCCATTACCACTTACTCTTTCATTCTATACATCATTTATTTATTTTACATTATATAATTCACGGACTTTTAAAATTTTTGAATGAACAAAAGAACTATGTTCTTTTTCAGTTAGTCCGTTACCTTGACTTTATAACCAAATTGTGCACTCTAATTAAATGGCAACAAATTCTAATACCCAGAATAAGAATCATGTACCCTTCAAATATTTATATAAGTGCCATTTTCTGTCAAAATTAAAAATCTTTCCTTAGTGGGTTTGTATTTGTGTTAAAATAACACTAGAATGTTAGTCCGTTATCATGGAATTGCTCTATATATATGGCGTCACTTACTTGGTAAATCACAATTGGCCCGTGAATATTTCCTTCGTCAATGTTTACCTTTTCGACGATAAACACTGCTTTAATTTGAATTATGATTCAGCAACTATAACCTTCTTTCAACTAAATTTATTTTTAAAATTGTGTTAATAACATTTGACGATGGCTTCGAATAGAAGTTATGTGTTCAAAAGACAACTTAAAGGCAAAACCATTAAACATCATTGTTAAAACAATTCTCAGGAATGTACTTTACAATAATATTAATATTCATGTTACTAGAGTTTCCTGTCAAAAATCTTAATCATAAATTTGTATATATAATTACTTTATTTGACCTTGAATAATTTTATTTCAGTTTTTACACATAACTTACATAAAATTAGTACATATATTGGGTTTGCATATAAAATATTAAGACATTTTTTCGAGGGGTAATATATTCTAACAATATTATAAGGTGAACCTACCAGTAATTGACCATTTAGTGCAAGTTTCTACACATTTAATTTTTTTTCTTAAAAAAATTATTAATGGAATGTTATGAAAACTTCCCAAAATATAAATTGATTAATGAAGCTCAATAATAAATTAACATGGTGTTCCAGTCCTTTTTACAATTTAAAATATCATCAGAATTTCTTACCAAAAGCAATTTTGCCAGTAATTGACCAAGTAGACATTAGTAATTGACCACAGCCATGCTAGTAATTGACCACTTCCTTTTCCAGAAAAAAACCAAAAGTTAATTGTTAAATTCTGTTATAAAATGCTCTAATATTCATAAATTAACTATTAAATGAATTAAAAAAAGAAAGTAAAAAGAAATATAATCAATTTTAATCCACGAAAATAAGGGAACATCAGTGTAAAATATAGTATGAGGGTTTTCAAAGTTAGTTATACTGGTAGATAATTATGCATATTTTATTCAAAAAATTAAAAGAAAATAAAAATAATATAGAAAAGACTATCCAATCCTATACTTTCAATTCTGAATAAATTTAGATGAAAAGAATCAAATGTAGAGGATATTATTTCTTGAACAATTTCAAAATCATCCGTTTTTCAAATGGAAATCATTTTCTTGCATTGGCATTTATCCAATTACATAGAAGAGTTTCTCCAGCGTAACAAGTTGTTTTCTCGCCAACGTCGAACAAGGTAATTTTGATTGCAAATTAAAAAAAAGAAAAAGAGCATTGAGCAGAACTTTTTGTGTTTATGGCCTTTTCGAAACATTTAGAATTGAATAAAAAAATTTAAAATGCGGGAATCGTCCATTGGACATACAACAACTGCAAAAATTAAGGACTTTTAAGGACATATAAGCATTTTTAAGGCCTTGAGAAAAAGTTCAAAAATATTAAGCACTTTTAATGACCTTGTTGTAGAATTGTGAAGTTCTTTTGTCCTCAGAGTTATGTTTAATTAATATTCATTTTCCAGATACCTACAGAAAATACTTAGGCCAGTAGAAGATTATTATATACATAAACAGAATGTTTCAGCTTCTAGTTAAGCAAGTTTCAATATTGTCATGGCAAATAAAGAATACAATAACAGCAAACCAGGATAATGATGCTTGTTATATTATTTTAATTACAACTTGAATAAATAAGTTTAATTGACGCTTATTGACGAGTGTGATTGCTCACGTCAAATAATTTACCGAGTTAGAAAAAGTATTTTCCCACGTGTTGCATACAATATATTTTATAATTACGCGCAAGAAATATTTTCAATCCGTATATTTATTAATGTTGGCAACTCCAGTCAATGAATTTCTTCTAAAAATGTGTCATTTCAATGCAATGTCAAGACTATATAATATTTGAGCACGAGGCGTGCAAGAAAATACTTTTTTTTCACTGGTCTCATGTATTGCTTTCAACAAAAATTTAATTTTCTAAAAACAATTTATAAAAAGTTATTATAATAGCAATTTGAAGTTAAATAATAAAAAATATGAATAAATTACCTTACCCAATTCGAAAATGCATAACATATAACATTCAACCCAATGTGTTTGGGTAGTGAACCAGAATATTGCCATTACATTTATTTAAAAGTAAGATAATTTATATTCTGACGTCATATATAGTTGCTTGGAAGACAGATTAATAAAATAAACGTTTTTGATTGGTTTAAAATTCGAATATGTTTTAAAGCTGTATTTTTCATTAGTTGTTTTGAATACATTGGAATTACCAGATGCTTCTAAAGATTTTCTTTTATCATGGAATGAAAAATTTTACTTCTTAATTAATTTACAAATATATGATTTTACGCGCATTCCATTTCTTTTTTTCTTTCTTTTTTTCAATTATGTGTTGTATATTTTCTTTATTGAAATGCTGAGTTATATAACAAATTGTAAAACTCGTTTCAATGGAATGCATTCACGTTCATTATTAAACGTAAATATATAATTTCGGAAATTTGCAAGTAGAACATAAGCTCACACAATGAATTTATTTTCTGAATACAGCACGATATTCTTTTAAATACTGTAGAGCAGCATAACCTCTAACTTTTAGAGACGAGCGGTATGAGTTATGTTGAAGTTTTTTGTGGACCGCAGATTTTTACCGAATATGCCAATACATATTACTTTTACTGTGTATGTTCAAGATCACAAATGTAATTATTGGTATAGAATAGATCCAACAATAAAAATATTTTTGAAAAATGGAAAAAATAATGAACTTTTTACTATCTCGAAAAATAGTTATTTATGCAACTATACTTGGGAATATAATACTTTTTCAATCGAGGTAAAATGCTTGTTAGCGCAAATCAAATAATTTAAAGAGTTTGAAAAAGTATTTTCCCACGTGTTGCATACACTATTTTTTGTAATTACGAGCAAAAAATATTTTTAATACATATATTTGTTAATGCTGGCAACTCCAGTCAATGAATTTCTTCTGAAAATATATTTTTCAATACCCAAACCTATATAATATTTGAGCACTAGGCTTGCGAGAGAGTATTTTTTCACATTAGTGCGAAAAAGTGCTACTTTCGCCACGATTTTTTATTCAAAATTATTATAAAAAGTTTTATTTTTTGCACGTTGTTATAAAAGTAATTGATATTTGATTTTTTTTTAATAATTAAAAAAATATTTTCGTTATACTACCTTAAATTAAAATCTAAAATATAAGTGAATCTTTTATTAAAACCTTGCTTGTGTGTCTTCATGTGACTTGGCATAACATTGAATAAATATATTAAAATTATACCTTCTTATATTCTGCTGATTTTGTCGATATCATCAGTTGTGAGATATCAATTGTAAGTCACTATCAATTTCTCTCAGGCTCTCAAGAGAAAAAAAAAATACTATTTGTCAGACTTGCTACTACGGGCAGCGTAGTGAAGAACACTGTTCTTAATAGTTAACACATACCATTTTGGAAAAATTAATATTAGGTAAAATAAAGTTCATTTCTCGAAATCTGAAATTAAAGTTCAAAGATTGAGAAAGCAGAGATGGTTCTTTAGTGAGATTATCGAGTGATCAAAATTGAAATAAGCCAAATTAAAAAAAAAGAAATCTGCCACTCATTTTGAAAAATGCATTTCTCGAGTTATACATTAAAAAAATGGTACATTAATACATTTCATTTCTTAAACTAAATTCATTTGCTGAAAACAAATCATGGAAGTATTTGTTAAAATTTAAGCTGACTTATGATGGATTTTAGTTGATTTAAATTTCCTCAAGTAGCAAATATTCTATATCCAAATGAATATACATGTTTGCAAATAATGTTTCTCATATTCAAGTAAATTTTGCGTTCAGTTTTCATTAGCATCATATGTCCGGAAAACGCTCAAATCTAAATATGTTATTTAAATAAATCTGGCTTGTTTAATTGCATACGAAGTGGGGAAGGGGTTTATAATAGAAATTCCAGTATCCGTTACATCCAGAATATTTTTTAAAAAGTCAGTAATTCAAGTAATAATTCAGGCAGTCAGTAATACAGAATTCTAAAATCCAGAAGAAATGTACACATATTGTATCGTTTATTGCATTAAATATATATTAGTTTTCGAAATACAATGTAATTTGTTTGTCTGGAATCCCATGTAAATCTATTACTTATTCTTATTATAATTATAGTCTAAAATAAAGAAACGTAACTTTGTAATCGAAATTACATCTTCCACAGCAACCGGGAAACAGGGGCGTGGAGCATCGCACAACTTTTAATTACACTATAATACTAACATGTATTTGTGTTTTATATTTTCTTCATTCGCTTAGAAAAAATGGCCAGATTGGCGATAAATATTATATGAGTCGTTAAAAAAAAAAAAAAAAAACCTTTGCCAAAATAGTGTTTTCGGTGATATACTTTTCGATAATTCTTATATTATTCTTTCTTTTAAGAGAAACTGAGGAGAGGAGAAAAACGATCGTTGATGGAGAACTCTGTGTTGAATTTCCCCCCCCCCCTTTTTTTCCCTTCCTTCAACTTTTTATGCCATTTAAGCATTTTTACGTGAATTTCGGAGGTGGGGATGTTTAGAACACCTTAAGAGGCATCACCACAGTGATTTTGATTAAAATCGTAAGAGCCATTTTTTAGAAATCATTGAAAAACCTGAAAACTACCTTATGCGCATGCCGGGTTTGACGAAAACCTTAATGGTAGGTCCCTTGGCCCCTACCAATCCTCACATCAAATTTGAACATCGTCGGTCAATTTGTTCGGGAGTTATGCTGACCATAAACAAACAGACCGAATTTTTTTTATATCACATTTTTGAAATCAGGATGTTCCAAAACGTGGAGAAATGTAGAGTCGTTTTTCTGAGTCGTAAGTCATCGAGTTAAACTTAACTCGTTACTGAAATTATAAAAGGAAATAATGTTCGCTTAAAAATCCAGTTAAAGTATTTTATATGTCAATATGTATTTTTCATTGTTCTCCTAAGTTAATTAACTCTTTTTAGAAATAATAATCGTACGGTTAAAGTTGTATTATTTTTATATTTATCTACCATTTTCAACATCATTTCCAAATTGGTTGGTGCCTATCTGATGGCTGTGTGGTTTGCTCTCTGGTCACGCATGCCAAAAGGTGCCGTGTTCGAATCCTGGGTTAAGCATGGATGTTCGTTGTGGTTCGTAATCCACGTTAAGCTGTAGGTCCCGGCCTAATTAGCCATCATTGTGCATAAAAATAGGTCGTTGAGCATATAAGCCAACTAACCAGTTGGGTTGCATTTCTTCTATTTGTACCCCCCCCCCCCCCCCCCGTTTCCTTTATAAGACAAATTTAAATTGAAAATAAATCATTATTTGCAGTTATTTATTATTCATTTCGTTAAATTTTAAATGACAAGCGTTAGCCAATAACCACAGAATATCAAAGAAGAATTTTCAATATTATTTGGAAAGTCAGTCCAATTAATAGATAAAAATGGAAAGGAAAAAAGTCGAATCTAATAAATCATGTAAGAAAATAGAAAATCAGATTCAGTCGAGATCGAAGCAAGAGAAAGGCAACTGCGCTTTTCACTCCCCCCCCCCCTCTCCCCTCTTCCCCTTCGAAGACGCGACCAGTATTTTAACAAACTGAACAGGTGTACAACATTACTCTCCCTTAGTTCTTTGTTCCGTTCCTCGAATTTTGCAAGCGAGACAAAGAAAGTAGGGAGCGAGTGGGCTGGAGACCAGATACCAAACTGACCTAAAGGGATAGGAGCTAAAGTGACCCCTTATAACCATTCATCACCCCGAGGGTAAATAAAGATGGTAAGAAACCGCGGGCTGTAAACGAATACTGCTTAGTAGGGGGTAATTTGAATTGATCTCGTGTTGCGTCGCCTGCTGGTGTAGACGGAATCACAAAATAAATTTGTTGCATCTATAATTTTTTGTTTCAGTTTAATAATTTTATTGTTTAGATTGGTCAATGATAGTGCAATCAATTTCAAAAGTGAATGTTTTGCTAAATGTCTAGAATTCCGTAGCGATATGCATTTCATTTCCATGTTCTATACGTTGTTACCAGTAATTTATAAAATCCGACATTCTATAGCAACGGTTCGCAATCTCTTAGGTTGTGCGGACCACCTATTTTGTAAGAAAAACTTTGCGACTCACTAAATAATACAATACGTGCGTACATCAGTAATTAGTAAAATTTTAGAATTAAAGGATTAAAAAATAGTTCTTTTTATAAATTGTAATGCAATGAATGCAGTTTTGGTAATAACTGGATATTTTTGCCAAACATTTATCCAAAACGAGATCAATGGTGTCGATAATTCAATTAACGAGTCTTCACTTGAAGATATTTTCTATATTTTAGTTAATCTTCTTGAAACAGAATTCACTCGTTAAACCGTCGAAGAATAGAATAGAATAATTGGATTGTTACTAATCATCGAGTGACTCGATTATTCCTATCTCTACCCTTGAAGCTCCTGTAATATTTATCTTGGATTATTAGACTCTTGATTAGCTTCCACGGGCCAGTACCACACTACTCGCGACCCACAGGAGGGTCGCCGGCCTATAGGTTGGGAACCGTTGTTTTATAGAACACATAGGCATTTTAAATCATGCCGAAAACGGGTCGATTTAGAAATCGGTTTATCGGACTTTTTTGTTTTTTATATTTTAAAATGCACAATGCTTTTTTTTTTTTCTGAAAGGATTTTAAGTTATGAAAATGATTTAAATTTTTTTATAAATTTCACATTATTACCGACTGGAAGGATAAAATATAACATACGTATTGCAACTAAAAATTCCATGCTGAATTTTTTTAAAGGTTCGGTTTGCGAAGATTTTAATTTTACGTTTCTTTATAGTTTAAAATGTCGCTATAATGAAAATTGGCAAAAAAAAAAAAAAAAAAAACATCGACTTTAAATTAACCAAAAAATTCAGTTATTCTAATTTCCCAGCATTTCCCGATGATCGGGATTTACTGCAAGAATAATATGTTGAGAAGAAATATTTTATGAAAAATAAAAGTGGTGCTCATTACCTGCCTTTAAAATAGGCTATATGAATGAAAAAAGGGTATATAATATATACACTAACTTAGAAGCGTTGCGAAAATTGCCAAAATCATTAAGATCACATACTGATCACAATGTGATATCGCCGCGACAAGACTTTCGTTGCGAAAATCACATTTCATTCTAAAATTATTTTGGGATATCACTGGATGTCGCTGCGATATCACAAAGTAACATCGCAACTTCGTCACATTGTGATGTCGCAGCGATATCACATGGAAGTCGAAAGTGACGTGAACTTTTGCGACATCGCTGCGATATCCCATGCAAGTCACATTGTGACCGTGATCTTTGCGACGAAAAACTTCGTTGCAGTGACGTAACTGTGACAAAGATGGTTAGTAGGGAGTATGGTGTTTTTATTTTCTACCTTTAATATTGATATCTGTGGTTAAAAATGCAATTACTGGACTTGCGGCCTGCTTTGAAAGTCTTGGAGAAGGAAGACATGATAATTTTCAACACATGGAAGAGTAGTATTCTTAACATATTGTTACGAATTTCTGTATATTTGTAAATATTTCGTAGCATTAATTATGTAAAAAGGACAATTTATGTACATTTCGCATAAGGCAGTGCAAGAGTTTGTTTTCCTGCAATGTGTCTCTTAATGCTTGATAATGAGTTTTACAGAGATAACGCTGGGAAGCGAGTTTTACAAGGAGCAGGGCATTTAACATTATGGTAATGGCAATTCTGCCAAGTTGGCGACGGTTTTGGCGACTAATTTTTTTCCACCAAATTTGGCGAGAAATCGCCAAATATCGCCAAACTTGGCGATCATTTGGCAACATTTTTGGTCCCCATGTACATGACTTTTCGACTACGATCTGGAAAGTCCTCCAAATTTCTATCTCTAAAAGATTCACGAAGGATTGACTTTCCTATATAGGCCCCGCCGACCAAGCGGTATAGTGGTTAGCGTGCTAGCTTTTGGACCACGAGGTTGCGGGTTCGAGTCCCGTGTTAGGCATGGGTGTTTGTAAATGTATGTTGGCTTGTCTAATGACGAATGTTTCGGCGCATTATAGCCCTCGTGTTGCTGACGGCGCCAGATAATCTGAAAACAACCAACCTATATAGGCCCGGCCATGAGTCCGTTAGTTGACTGAAATTACTGAGTTGATATACTGAGTTAGCTGTCTCTCAGTGAGCATGCAGAATAGTTCTAATTCGAACTGTTTTGCATTGTTTTTTGCGGCGATTTGTAGCAGTTGTGAAGTTTTTTTTTTAACTGCTGTTTGAGCTCTGTTGTGTAAAGAGCTGTATTGAATCTTATAGAACGAGAAGTTCAGGTTTTGTAAAATAATCTGTGAAGAGTATATCGGAATAAATTTCTGCAAATGTTAGTGTGCTTTGGCTTCAAATCTTTCTAACCCATCCACTCAACAATATGATCAGTTAAATAAAATAGCATTTACTATTCTATCACACTTTGGCTCTACATATTCATGCGATGCATTTTTTTCAAGCCTTAAATTTATCAAAAGTAAATTGAGGAATTGTCTTTTTGATGAGAATCTGGATTGCTTTACGGGAATTTCGGAGGTGGGGATGTTTTAAAACACTTTAAGATGTATTACCATAGAGATTTTGATCAAAATCATTTAAGGCGCTTTTTAGCAATGGACAATTTGAACATTTTTTTTTTTTAAATATTTTATTTTATTTAGAGTCAGGAAAGACAACCAAATTAATCTTTTTTTTTTTAAATCCGTTCAATACTTTTTGAGTTATAAGCGTTTCAATTTACCACTTTCAATACAGCACCAAAACCGGTGCTAGCTTAGCTGCGACTCACTCTACATTATACTCCATGCTTCGTTTCGCGTGGTAATTAAAGCTATAGTGAATTTATTCGGAATGCTATAGAACAGGTTTCGAATTTCTTTTAATCCTGTATTCTTTTAATCGCTATACAATAATGTTATAAAATTCAGTTCAAAAATATTGCCTCGTTCCAAAATGTAGGAATACTTCAATGACCAACACTTATGAATTATTTATCAGTCTTCCCAAACACGCAGATATCCGCAAGATGTAGTGTAAAGTCATGAAACGAGACGATGCTGTTATAAAAATTACCGTATACGTTTGTGAAGATCATTTTGATCATAGTATTTTACATTTATTGTTCTTAATTTTTGGACTAGCTTAATACCCGTTAAATATTTGACTTAAAGATTGATAAAAACATTGAAGTGATATCTCAAACGGTGAGACATGTTATTAAAAAAGCGGGTCTGAATGGACTTGCAGCCCGTAAGGAGCCTTATATAAGTACCTGTAACAGAAAAAAGCCCATCGGTGTTGCAAAGTCCTTTTTAGTGGTGAATTAGAATTCAATATCCAAGGATCAGATTATAGAGTTATGGTCCGGAGAAAACGAAATCAACAAATGTTAACTTTTATAATTTATGTGGCATTGTCAAACAAGGTGGATGAAGTGTTATAGTGTCGTGGTGTATGAGAGCTGCTGGTGTCAGGAAATTACATTATGTAGAAGGAAATAAGCATAGTCACGTATATCTTGAAATCCCAAAGCAAAATGTCTTAAGCAGTGCACAGAAATAGTCATTTGGGAATTGTTTTCAATGTTTTTATCAATTCTTAAGGCGTCTTCTCACTTTAGGCACCTCGAAAATAGGCTATTTTCGCGATTTTTTTTCGAGGATTTTTGCAAACAATTATGGGATAAAATGGATCCTATATAATAAACACATCTTTCAAGTACAAGACAATTTTTTTTTTATTTTTTTTTTTTGAACAATTATTATAATAAAACAGTAGCATCGAAAAACCCGTGTAGAAATGTAATGTTCGTGGCTTGTTGATGAAATTTCGGAAACTATCCGGCCGATTGTCATGAAATTTGAATGACATATTCTTCATAGTTATGGCTATAGCGCATATCATCAGATTTTTGATATTCGCGAAAATAACAAAATGGCGCACGATTTTCGAAAAAGTAAAAAAAAAAAAACGCGTTTTTTTGCAGTTTTTTGTAAAAAAAAAAAATACTTCAAATCAAAATTTCAAAAATCTGATATGCGCTATAGCCATAACTATGAAGAATATGTCATTCAAATTTCATGACAATCGGCCGGATAGTTTCCGAAATTTCATCAACAAGCCAAGAACATTACATTTCTACACGGGTTTTTCGATGCTACTGTTTTATTATAATAACTGTTCAAAAAAATAATTTTTTTTTTCTTGTACTTGAAAGATGTGTTTATTATATAGGATGCATTTTATCCCATAATTGTTTGCAAAAATCCTCGAAAAAAAATCGCGAAAATAGCCTATTTTCGATGTGCCTAAAGTGAGAAGACGCCTTAAGTCATGTGCGACGACTTCGCGGATTATATTGAACCTTACAATAGTGTTACGAATTATTGTATATTTGTAAATATTTCATACTGTTAATTTTGTAAATAAAAAAAATGTATGCACATTTCGCATAAGGCAGTGCAATAGCTCGTCTTAAATTGGCTTCCCTGCAATATGTGTCTTAATGCTTGATAATGAGTTTTACAGAGATAACGCTGGGAAGCGAGTTTAACAAGGAGCCGGGCATTTAACAGTATGGTAATGGCAATATCGCCAAATTGGCGAGATAGAGCCAAGTTGGCGATGATTTTGGCGATTAATTTTTGTCACTAAATTTGGCGAGAAATTGCTAAATGTCGCTAAACTTGGCGACCATTTGGCTACATTTTCGGTCCCCATGTACATGTATAGGACTTTTCGACTACTATCTGGAAAGTTCTCCAAATATCTACCTCTAGAAGTTTCAAGTAGGTTTGACACCTATATAAGGCCGGCCGTGAGTTGAGCAGTTAGTTGAGTCCGTTAGTTGACTCACAGCAAATTGAAATGTCTTAAAATAAGACACAAAAGTATCTTAAACAAGTGGCACTGTTTTAAGACGAAAAATGGTGTCTTAATCTTTAAGACACATGAAGTGTCTTAAAATGGGGTGTTTTCAGACATTTGGAGTGTCTGAATTGGGGATATTTTCAGACAGTTGATGTGTCTGAATAGGTTGTTTATGGTACCTTTCAGATGTTGGACAAATTTTTACACAAACAATTAAAATTTTTACACAAACCAATTCAAATTTAATATTAAAAAGTTTTATTTAAAAAAAAAGTAAAAATTACTGTATTACTACCATGTTGCTCATAACTTTTTGTTGACTATGTTACACTTTCCTGGTAAATGTAAGCATGAGATTGTAAAACAACAACTATTAATATATCCAAGTAAGAGATAGTAACAGGGACTTATTGTAAAATATATGCATTGGTATAGTAGATATTGTATTGGGGCTGAATCTCAAATAGAAAAGTTTTGGCTTCTAAGATTGTATCATAGTTTTCAGTTGCCTTTTTCATGTCAACTTCAAGGACAAATAACAAGTGTAATGTAAGCATGCACCTGGTTTATAGTACTATGCGTTGCACTGGCAAGTCTAAAAAATGCTTCGGATACATTATATGGCAACATAAATTTATGGTAATGATGGATCAAGCAGTTGTAATCTAATTATCCCCCATTTGGGAATTTTACCGGGTTATAACATTCCCCTATAATAACACTACCCAACAGCAGTGATTATAACACTATGACGCTTCAATTATTGCCGAATAGCTGAAGCAGATACAGGGCATTTAAAAAATACCTCAAAAGATGCATAAAAATAAACAAGTAAAACAGAAGGCATTAGAAGTATGTAAGAAGATACTTCAAAATATAGAGGTGGAGCATATTAAATTTGAAAAGTATGCAAGTTCCACACAATTTTTTTTTGTGTTTCTGAAAAAAGTTGGTTTCCCAAATTTTGGTATGCTCTTAATTCCTGTAATTTTGAGGATAGAACCTTTTTACAACAGTTTTCCCTGTCACTGCGACACTTTGTTAATCGGTTAAAATGCGTTATAAGCCCCCTCTCCTTTTTTTTAGTGATTTTGCGTCAAATATGGTAACCTGGTGCCTATATGGTTCCATTACAACTTGGCACCCATTTTGGCAAACCTTAAGTTCAATTCAGTGGAAGTGTCGGTACAACTTGGCAGCATTTTACAAAGTCACCAAAGTGGAGGGCGTACAACGCATTTCAACCCGTTAATCGCAGTTGTCGTGTTGCAGTTTTTAACTGCTGTTTTGAGCTCTATTGTTGTGAAAAGAGCTGTATTGTGTCTACTAGAACGAGAAGTTCTGGAGTTGTAAAGGAATCTGAAGAATTATATTGGAATAAATTTCTGCAAGTTTTGATCTGCTTTGGCTTCAAATCTTTCGAACCCATCATCCACGCAACAATAGGATATTTTTTTATGCAAGCGTTTTATCTTTGAAGGTCTTCCGGAACAAATTTTATATTTAAAAGTTTGAAACTCAGTGTCTTTCAAGAATATATTGTACTATAGATTTCTATATACAGAGTGTCCCCGTATAACCTGGCCGACCTTTATTTTCGACACCGTTGGTCCTAAATGCATAGTCCCAATTGAAGAAATGTTTGAAATAGTTTAAATAGTTTTACTGAATAGTTAAGTTAGCAAAGGGGTTGGTATAAAAATTACGGATTGTAAATTTTGATATGGTCCCCAGTTCCCCCTACTCGTATTTAGAAAAATGTGGCCCATGAAAAACCATTTCAAGTAAAAAAATATGAAACTTATTCGACCAATAGCCACGGTGTTATTCGAGTTTAAAGTTTTAACGCTGTTTGGGGGTTCCGAACATAAATTGAAATGAGAAAATATCGTCTTATCGGAATAACAACGAGATTCTGGACTAGGTTTGACTATGGCAAACAAGTTGTTGTTCATCGCCTAAAACATTATAATTTTTAAATAGAAACTGCTTTGTGTTTTACCTATTTACTACACCAGATATTGAAAACGTATACTCATCAGAAAATAAAATGTTATTCACAAATGATGAATCCAATTCTAGCTTGTACATGATGAAATTGTAGAAATCAAACTGTCTATTTTTATCCCAGGGCAAAAACTATTGCACCGTGTCGGTTTAAGAATCTCCACACATGGGTTTTTGAGTATCCACATGCTTCATTAATGTCCCTGACACTAGACTGAGTGAAAGCAAGAGCATAGCCCGAAATTTCTTCGTCAGAGACAACCACTCTTGAATTTCCAGATCAAGGACATCTTCGTATGCTACCCATTTCTTGCAAACGATTTACAACATTAAAAATCGTATCTTTTGACGGAATGTTATACCTCTTGGAAATAATTTAATTGCATATTGGTCTTGCAGCCGCTTGTCTTGCAGTCTTGCGATTACATTGGCCGTACAGAAGTAACATTTCTGCGTACTGTTCAGCAGTGTACATTTTAACAACGAAGACTGACGAAATAGTTAAATACATCTGTTATTTGTATGAGCTAATTTTATTCTGAAGTGAACTTACAATCTTGGTTTTCTACCTACCAATCACGAACCTGCCACTAAAATTTACATAGGAACCTACAAATCCCGCAGTACTGCATGCTAATTTACACATAAGAATCGGGAATTTTTTTTTCTTTCTAGAATTTTTTTTTTTTTTTTTGGCCACTGATAGAAAAATTGTCCGAGATTTCTAAAATTTTAGGGATAGACGAAAAATGTAAGTACAATTTTAGGAATTTTAGGGAGAAAAGAAAATTTAAGGAATTATAGGAATTTTAGGGAGAATGCGACCCCTGCACAACACAAGAGTATGAATTTGTTCTGCCTCGACAGATTTCATTTTTGAAAATACGTAATCCAAAGATTTTTGTTAGTTTCAGGGAGTATAGTACCTATTATGTCTTTAAAACGAGTTCAGCATCCGCAATTCACTACAGATATTGATAGATCGTATTCATGCGGTTGATTTCAGAATAATTTTTTTAACGCAATTGCTTTTTCACCGTATTTCAATTTGTGTAGATACCCTTAAAATATGTTAATAACCACTGGTTTTAAGTGGTATAAGTCACTAAATTCCATTTTTTATATCTCCGCGAATATTGGTAGTATAAATTTCGAATTTTTTTTTTGTTTGAAATGTTTTTTCATGACAACATTTTTCTAAATATGAGTTGGGGGAACTGGGGACCATATAACAATTTATATTCCGTAATTTTTATACCCATCCCTTTTCTAACTTAAAAACTATTCAGTAAAAATATTTTAGCGATTCAAAACATTTCTTCAATTGGGACTATGCATCAAGGATCAACGGTGTCGAAAATAAAGGTCGGGCAGGTTATACGGGGACAAGCTGTGTATAAAAGATTTCACCAATTTTTTTTCATAGATAATCCAACATTTCATAACTGAATCACCAACTCATGAATAGGTTTAGGAAGTCCATTTTAAGACAATCAGCTACAAGCTAAATTAAACAATTGGTGCTATCATGTTTTCAAGACACTAGCATACACTTCAGCTTTGAAAATTTACTGCAAGTCTGTTGTGGAAGATGTCGGAATTAATTTTCATATTGCGTACTGAAACTTTTTTTGCATGGCACTTAGCAACATCCTTTAAATATTTCAATTTAAATACTTGCTGCGTTTTGTAAACATACATTTATTACAAACTTATTTTAAATAATCAAATTAAACATATTTCAGTAGTTACTGAAGATATGAAGCAGAAGAATAAAAATCATAATTTATTTGTAGCTTTGGCTTCCGTACGGAGATTTTTTTTACCCACTATATATTTGGAATCGGCTTTTTTTTTTTTTTTAAATTAAACTTTAGTGTTTTTGATCATTTTTAAAGGATATCCAACTTTTCCAATGTTGAAAAACATGATTTTTAAATCATGTTTTGAGCATGCTCAATATTGAAATAAACCTTAATATTAGATCCTCTTTATTTAAATGAATGAAAATATGAAAGCGGTAAATAACACTATTCCAAATCAAATTTAAATGTCCACAATTCGCTATTAGAGTGAAATTAAATATCGTGCGATGCTCCACTCTCCAAGTTTACTTTCAATTACCCATATATTATCATAGGGTTATGAAAGTATTAGATTCAGTAAAAAAAAAAAATCGATTTCTTTGCAATTCATCACGTTTTAGAGCATCCCGAGTTCAAAAATGTTGTGTAGAAAAAAAATGTGTGTATTTGTGTCTGTGGTCAGCATAACTCCCGAACAGATTGATCTACTAAGCTCAAATTTTGTGTACAGGTTAGTGGCGGGAGTGGAACCTCCCATCTGTCAGTGAAAAATTTATGTTTTGCTGCAATTGCCAAAAAAACAACTTCAATGAATTTGATTAAAATCGCTGAGGTAATGCCTTTTAAGATGTTCCAAATATCCCCACCACCGTACTTCATTTAGACATGCGATAAAGGGGCAAAAGATTGAAAAAGCGAATATCTTTAAAACAGTACTTTTTTCTTGAGCATCACCCAACAATGACTGTATCTTCTGTTTCCTTTACAAGAAAGGGTAATGAACTATTTATTGAAAAACATATCGCCAAATTCGTCAATTGGCGGGGTGTTTTTGATAGTCTCATAATTCTTGCCAAAAACAACGCCACACTGTGAATTTCTTTTCTTTTTACATTAATGAAAATAAGTAAATGGTAATTTACACTAATCCATAGCAAATATAAAAGCAAGGATTAGCTTTAGATGTAATTTAAAGTTGTGCAAATGTTTCTCTATAGTCGCTATTTTTTTTTTTCATTATTGTCATCTATTTTTTTTTTCATTGATTTTTAAAATTTTATCTTTGAAATTGAGTGTACATAATTATTTTCTTCCTCGTAGAAATTTATTGCTTGGAAATGACCCTGTAAAGAAGAAATCACTAGAAGTTGTCTTATTCTGCATTGTTTTCAATAGAGGATCATCACAAGTTTACATTGAAAAGAATAATGTCATATTGTTTTTAAGAAATAAAAGCTTCCTTCACAATATCCTCTTTTCAGTGCATCATGATCAAATAAAAGTTAGCAAATAAACTTAAGAAAGCAATTTTCTCCTAATCTTCTGTATTGACTGTAAATTAGCATACCTGTCATGAGCCCCTTTACTCACACTGAAGAAAGAACACATGTGTGTGAACTCTGTAGAAAGTCATTTGTCCACAAATACAGTTTAAAATTGCATCTCTCCACTCACACTGGAGAAAAGCCCCATAAATGCGATGTTTGCAGCAAGGCATTTAACCAAAAGAACCATCTTATATCACATCTCCTGACACACACTGGAGAAAAGCCCTATGTCTGTGAAGTTTGCAGCAAGGCATTTATTCAACAGAGCACTCTTTCAAAACATCTCCTCACTCACACTGGAGAAAAGCCTCATGCATGTGATGTTTGCAGCAAGTCATTTGCCTATAAATGCAGTTTATCATTGCATCTCCTCACTCACACTGGAGAAAAGCCCCATGTGTGTGATGTTTGCGGTAAGACATTTTCCCGAAAGTACAATCTTGCACAACATCTCCTCACTCACACTGGAGAAAAGCCTCATGCATGTGATGTTTGCAGCAAGTCATTTGCCTATAAATGCAGTTTATCATTGCATCTCCGCACTCACACTGAAGAAAAGCCCCATGTGTGTGATGTTTGCGGTAAGACATTTTCCCAAAAGTGCAATCTTGCAAAACATCTCCTCACTCACACTGGAGAAAAACATCATGTGTGCGACGTTTGCAGCAAAGCATTTTACCAAAAGTGCAATCTTGCATCACATCTCCTCACTCACACTGGAAAAAAGCCCCATAAATGCGATGTTTGCAAAAAGGTATTTTACCGAAAGAGCAATCTTGCAAAACATGTCCTCACTCCCACTGGATAAAAGCCTTATGCCTGTGATCTTTGTGCCATTTGCACGACAGTGTACCTTCGCAAAACATCTTCACTCTGGGATATGGGATTAAATTTTGACAATGTTTCTCTAACTGATAATAACCCATTTTTTAATTGGACACATTTTAACTTAAAATTTGATTTCAGTTTATGTCAATACCCAAAAGTAAACACACCTCCTCAGTTTTATGTTCAAATGTTTGATAGCATTGAAACAAAATACCAAAATTTTAATGCATATTTCACTGAGGGTTCGAAATCGGATTTACATGTTGGGGCAGTCTGTTTTACATCGTATACAACTGTTTCTTTTAAGTTACCCAAAGACTGCAGCATTTTTACAGTTGTATGTAATTTTAATGTAAATATTACCTTCCATTTAATGAAACCAACAAATTTAAGCTAAGCAAAGGGACGTCATGTTTAATATATATAAAAAGAATGTAGTTTTAAATATAACATTATAAAAATTAGTTAACTGTAATGTTGTAATGAAACTCTTTTTTGGAATGTGCAATGATTAGTATTGAATTTTTTATTGATGCATTAGTATGCTAGTGATCTCTATTTTTGTCCTCGAATTTTGTAATTTAGCACCTTTCTAAAAGAAAATATTGATTACGAAGAAAATAAATATTACTTTTTTATACATTTTAAAAATTGTTTTTTCTTTAACTTTACATAACTTGAGAAGAAATATATTTGCAACATTATTTTAGGTAAAGTATGTCGTACAAGTTCAGTATGGCAATTTTTATTGATTAATATTAACAACTATGGCCAACTAATGCTAATGTTCTAATGCTAAGAGGCCATTTCAAACTGTCGGATATAAATCAAATAAGTTAGTCCTTTTCAACTGTTCTTGGAGCGTTTAGATTAAATTGTTTCAGAATGGGGAAGATTATAAGGTTGAAATCCCTGCCGAAATATTTCCGTTATATCTTATAAAATAAACTACATGTATTAAACTACTATACTTCATACATTAAATTACTGGAGCTTATAATGGCTATACTGGCTAAAGCTCTGAAATTTTCAACATAAGCAGTTTAGGCCTTCTAAATGGACTTTTGAAAAACAGGATTTTAAAAAAAATTCTAATTCTTTTTTAATTAACACATATTTTGCAAAACGATTTCTACTTGGGCTAAAGTTTTGAAGTTTTCAATACATTTAGTTTTGGCCTTCTAATTGGTATGATGACAAAAAGAATAAGATTTTGATTTTGTTTTTGAATTAATTTTTTCACAAACGGCGACTTCTAATAGGCCTAGAGCTCTGAAAGTTTCAACATAAGTAGTTGTGGCCTTCTAACTTTGCCCCCCCCCCCCTTTTTAATTTTTTTTTTAAATGTGATATAAATAGTAAGTAGTTGTTTTCTTAAAATTATTTTTAAAAAACTCACTGTATTGAATCCGAATCCACCAGCCTCCTACGTCAAGGAAAACAGACTTTTCTGCGCTCTGAGTCAAACATTCAATAATCAGAATTGCAAAATATTTTAAGAGTCGCAAAGTAAATATATGCAGTAGCAATATGAGCCTTTAACTACAAACATTTTTATTCCAAATTTATGGTACAAAAATGTTTTTATACATTGTGGAGATAGAGTAGTGTAAATTGTAGAGTATGGAAGAAAGAGTGTTACCGCAGTGGTGGTAGAGTAGAGTGGTACACAGAGGTTTTGTAGAATGGTAGAGAGAGAGAGGTAGAGTAGAGTGTTAGAGAGAGGCAGAATAGTAGAGAGAGAGGTATAATGGTTGAGTGGTAACGAGAGAGAAATGTAGAGTGGTAGGAAGAAGTGGAGTGGTAGAGAGAGAGTAGAGTGACAGAGTAGAATGGCAGAGTAGAGTGCAAGAGTATAGTGGTAGAGAGTGGTAGATAGAGAGGTAGAGTGGTAGAGAGAAAGAGTGGTTGAGTGGTAGTGAGAGAGAGAAAGTAGATGTAGAGAGAGGTAGAGAGAGTAGGGTAGAGAGAGATGTAGAGTGGTGGAAAGAAGTGGTAGAGTATAGTATCAGAGAGAGATAGAGTAGAGTGGTAGAGGTAGAGAGAGAGAGAGGTATAGAGATATATAGAGTGGTAGAGATAGAGAGGTAGAGGAGAGAGGTAAAGTGGTAGAGTACTCTACCTCTCTTCCTCATTGTAGTCTTATCGTTGTCTCGAAATTAAGAGAAGCATTTGACTGCGATAAATAGAAGCAGAATGGCAGAAGTAGACAACCGGAACAGTGCGAACTAAACAAAACTTGCATGATACTTGAGGGGCACGTGACATCAAAGAACCGGTTATTCGCTTCGCTGCCCACCAAAATCACTTTTTACAGCAATTTCCGCGAAATTTGAACACTTAGATAAAATTATAATTTTTATTTATGTGTCAAAATGATTTACGAATGTTCAAAATCTATTCAGAAAGTCTAGTAATGAAATCGTTGATTGAAACTTATATTTTTATAGTTTACTAGCAAACCCGGCCACGCGTTGCTGTGGCTAAGGTTTTTGTTATATTACATAGTAGTAAACCATTCAAGGGAAACGGTAGAACACCAGTCATGGGGACCACCATGCTTTTTTACACATATGCCATTTGTAAAAAAACATGGCGACCTCCATGATTGATTTTCTACTACCGTTGATATTGAGCAAAAATCAATACAAAAGAAATAAATTTAAATTTTTTTATTTTTTGTATTCAAGTTTGTAACAAATGAATACATTACAAAGTTGTTAGTAAATAACATGTGACACTTAAACTTATAAATGAGGTAGGTAGGGCAGATAGTTTTAAATCTTTAACAACAATGTTTATTATTTTGAATTATAAATACTTTTAATTTCAATTTAATTTCGCACTAATCGGTGCACAATACTTTTTGTTAACCTGTCTTTAGCTAACACAAATAGATTCGACGGTTTTCATACACGTTAACATGCAACATATAGTTGCCCATTACTTACATGTATATATTTTAATTAAAGATTTTTGGACAATGAATCACTAATAATTAAAATGCTAGAAGAATTCCACTGTTTTACTTTTACTATAATATAAATTGAATTTATACTTCAGTCTAAATAACACGTGGCAGGCTATGCTATTGCTCGATGAAAGGTTCATTGCCGCGTAAGCGTAAGGTCGCTTCACAGAATAAAGACTAATTATAAGGAAAGCCTTAATATTAGAAGCTCCTCCCTTGTCGAGAAACAATAAAAAAAAAGTCCCGTTAATAATTATAACACAACACTCTTTTAAGAATATTTTTCACATGATGGTTTGTAAAAAGCAAAATTAGAAGGTCAAAACTACTTATGCTGAAATTTTCAGAGCTATTAGAGGTCACTTTTTGTGAAAATATTAATTAAAAAGTAATTAAAAAAACCAATTAAAATTATAACGTTCTTTTTGCCAAAAGTCCAATCAGAAGGCTAAAACTATTTGTGTTGAAAATTTCAGAAATGCCAATTAGAAATCGTTTTGTAAAATATTTGTTAATTAATTAATTAAAAAACAAATAAAATTTTAACGTTCTGTTTTTCAAAAGTCTAAATAGATGGCTAAAACTACTTATGTTTAAAATTTCAGAGCTGTATCTCTATTCGAAGTCACTTTGTAAAAAATAAATTAATTAAAAAAATTAATAAAAAAAAGAACTAATTAAAATGTTAACATTCTGTTTGACAAACATAAAATTCGAAAGCCAAAACTTCTTATGTTGAAAATTGTTTTGTGCCTGAGCAAGGCACTTGCTTTTTGTAAAAAATAAATTAATTAAAAAAATTAATAAAAAAAAGAACTAATTAAAATTTTAACATTCTGTTTGACATACATAAAATTCGAAAGCCAAAACTTCTTAAGTTGAAAATTGTTTTGGGCCTGAGCAAAACACTTGATTTTTGCTCACTACTTCGGTGCAGCGTGTATTAATATTGAAATAAAGAACTAAACCCTTTCACAAAAATAAATTTTTCAGTACTGCGGTAATAAATCACATGCCATTAAATTGTAGCCTATGTGAAACGTTGGTACTTTCAACAAAGCGCCATCTGTTAGAATCGTTTGGAGCCAACAGATAATAATAAACAAATAATTTGCAATAAAATAATATCGCGGCTATAAATTGAGATGTAAGCTATCCTATCTCTTAAGTTAGACCAAACTGCACACGGTGTGTAAATTTGATTAAAATCGGTTGAATAGTTTATGAGTGCATTGGGAACAAACAACGTTACACGTAATTTATATGTATTAAGATATATATATTAAGATTTGCAATACAGTCGCGGATTCGCATTGACTCCTACGCTTTACAAGCTTTCTGTCCTCCCGAAATGTCTAGGAAATGGTTTTTAAACCCCCATCCCACCCTGAGTTGCTTTTGTTGGTAAACATGTCCCTTGAGTATTCCGATGAAGACGCATCAGTGTCTATTGAAATGAACCTATGGCGGCGGCGAAAGGGATTTACAACAGTCTCGGTATGTCAGGAACGTGGATCCAGAACAGAAAAACGTTAAATAAGGTTTCATATCAAAGAAGACTAACATAAACCATTTGTGTAAAAAGAGGAGAGAAAGGTTGGTAATTGGTTTGGTAATTGATTAAAGGTAATTGGTTTGATTTATACCGGAACAATCGAATTGAATCAGTTAGTAGATCTATTATATAGATAATATTTTCTATAGTAGATATTATTTTTCTATGCTAATTGTTTCTTTAATCTATAATAATAAAACAAGCTGTATGTCTGTCTATCTGTCTGTCTGTTGATCTATAGAAAGCTACTTAAAACTGGAGTAGAGCTCTGAAATTTTCAACGTAAGAAGTTTTGACTTTCTAATTTCATGTAAGTCAATCGGAATGTTAAAATTTTAATTAGTTAATTTTTAATTAATTTTTTTTTACAAAGCGTCTTCAAACAGAGATGCAGCCTCGAAATTTTCCACATAAGTAGTTTTAGCCTTCTAATTGTAGATTTGAAAAACGGAATTTTAAAATTTTGATTAGTTTTTTTTAATTAATTTTCTTAATTAATAAACAATTTTTTTTACAAAGCGACTTCTAATAGGGCTACAGCTCTGAAATATTCAACATAAGTAGTTTTGGCCTTCTGATTGGACTTTTGAAAAACAAAATTTTAAATTTTTATTAGTTTTTTTTTCAATTAATTATTTTAATTAATAAATGTGTTACAAAACAATTTCTAATATGGCTATAGCTCTGGAATTTTCAACATAGTAGTTTGGGCTTTTTAATTGGACTTTTGAAGAACAGAATTTTAAATTTTTATTTTATTTAAATTTTTTTTTTAATTAATAAACATTTTACAAAACGACAACTAATAGAGCTACAGTTCTGAAATTTTCAATATAAGTAGTTGCGGGCTTCTAATTGGATTTTTGAAAAACAGTTTTCTGAAAATTTTTTTTTTTATAATTTTTTTTAAAATTAATTAACAAATATTTTACAAAACGATATGTAATTGAGCTACAGTTCTGAAATTTTCTCATAAATAGTTTTGGCCTTCTAATTGGACTGATGAAAAGAATATTAAAATTTTAATTTGTTTTTAATTAATTTCTTTAAATAATTTTTTTTGCAAAAAGCTACTTCTAATAGACTTAGAGCTCTGAAAGTTTCACCAAATGTAGTTCTGGCCTATAATGTGGCTTTCCACAAACACGTGTTAAAATAGTCTTAAAGGGGTGTTGCATTATTGTATTAATGGGGAATTTTTTTTCTTGACAAGGGAGAGGCTTCCAATATTAAGGCTTTACGTAGCAATTAGATTTTAGTGAGTGAAGCGAGCTTATGCTTACGCAGCAATGAACCTTGAACCTTTCAGCGAGCGAAGCGAGCCTATGCTTGCATAACAATGAACCTTTCAACGAGTGAAGTAAACCTGTGTTTATGTGTCATTGAACTTTTCAGCGAACTTTTAGCTAAAATATTGCACGTGTTAAAATTTCGTAGCAAAGCACGGGTATTCAGCTAGTTATTTTATAAAAGTTTTGATGATTTTGTAATGCATGCAATTTAGTTTTAAAACAGTTTTTTTTTTTTCATTTACTGTTGAACAGCTCCTCTTATTTCCTAACCTAACTGTAGCAGTTGTAATTCATGTGAGAACTAAAGATTATTGAGAATTTACACTTAGAAACTTAAAGGTTTCTTTCAAAAACCACAAGAATCTTTGAACTTGTAATAAAAAATTTATGTTTGAAACGAACAAACTATGAGGATGTAGTGAAGCTTTTTCTCGGACTAACTTCTCGTTGATAAATATGACACAAGATGTCATCACTACTCTAAAGAATTTATTTATTATATATTCGAGTTTGTTAGGATTTTTTTTAATTTTTTTTTTTTTTTTTTTTACATGTAAAAACTTGTTTTTTGGGAAAATATACCAAAAAAGTAGTTATTTATGCAACTAATTGGGAAAGTAATACTTTTTATACATAAAATTTAGTTTGGCAGCAGTTTTTTTTTAATTCTTTTTGGTAATTGGCTCATTTTAGCAAATCTTGCCTCTTGTGCCTTTAAAATCCATACAACCAACCAATCATTAAATTAACTTCAGATTTTTTTGTGTGTGTAGGTGGCTGGGTATGTAGATGGTAGAAAAATCTGCAGAGGCATAGTTAACCTCCTAATCAGACTGCACCCGATCGAAGTTTCCATTCATGCTGGAATTAACAGAAGAAACAAAATAATATTTGTCATGTGACATAAATATCAGATACATCTTGTCTCCCTCCATAATAGTCCGAGAGGCAATTGCAATATTTGGACCCCATCGAACATCATTCTGAATTTTTTATAGAAATTGGAGAAAAGTGGGTAGATTAGGAATCCACTGGTCTGCTGTGGCATAAATGGCCGAAACTGATCAATAATCGACTTGGAATGAGTTGAACTAAAATCCGATTGCCAAATATGTCATAACTTGCCAAAAATAGAACAAACTTATTCGTCTGGCAACCCACTTCATTTTGATTTTCAATGAGAAAAAGCGCAAACGATTTCTGATCTTTGGCTTGGGAAACTTATATCTTTTAGAAGTAAGCCAAATTGGCGACATCAGTTATGTCATAAGTGACGTAATATTTTTTGCCAACTTGGCTCCCTTTTAATAGATGCAAGTAGACCTTCGCCAGATATCTGAATCGTCTGCAACCTTCTTAATTGGAAATTAAAGAGTGAGGGTTACCAAATAAAAAAAATGCTCCTTATTTAGCAAGTTATGGCGTATTTGGCAATTGGATTTAGTTCAACTTATTAAAAGTCGATTTAAGATCAGTTTCGGTCATTTTTTCCACGGCAGACCAGTGGATTCGTAATCTACTCACTTTTCTCCAATTTCTATAAAAAATTCAGAATGGTGTTCGATGGGGTCCAAACATTGCAGCCACCTCTCAGTCTATAAGATTAGTTAGAAGATTGCGTTTTTATAACACAGTTCCATCAAAGAATGGTAACTCTGATAAGGAGCAGTCTGATCAGGACAGACTTCTTTGAAAACAAGGGACTAACAATATACGTGATCGGCAATGAATGTCAATCACGTGGTATTGCTTGATTCGCAGTTAAAACTTGGACACGAACTTTGAAACATCGAACATTTCTCCATATTGTAAAATATGATTGCATTTTAACAATTACTGTAGAAAAGGGAAGCAATTGTCTTATTGAAGCAGTGGCCACTACTGGAACTCTTATCTTATATTTTAAGCAGAGTGATTTAACGTTATTTAGAATAAAACACAAGGTGATTTAGCTGGGACTGAAGTATGTAAATCTCAGTTATAATTTAACTATCTGAATACCTGTACTGCGCTACGAAATTTTACCATTAGCATTTTAGCGATCAAAAGACATTCAAGTATTCTACACTTCAGACGTTTGCTCCCATTTCGAATCCGACAAATTGATTTATCAAAATAGGAACTTTCCTTTGTTGACATTTTAAAAGAAATTTATAATTGAAATAGTTTATTGTGTTTATGTTTGCTCTTAGTTCTAAATTTCAAAGTAGTAGCTGTATTGGAATTGAGACATTAAGTTAATCCTCGTATAGTTTCAATGTTGCGTCTACTTTTCATCCCTTAAAAATTCGTTAATCGATATTGGAATGACTTATTTTTTTAACATTTGCACCAAATATCAGAAATATGACTACATTGGAAGAGGAACATTCGGATATCCATCGTTGGAACATTTAACCCCTTTTTGACCCCTTAAAGTTGGTTAATTGACAGCGGAATAGCTTACTTTTTCTAGGTTTAATCTTTATTGACATTCCTACCAATTTTCAGAGTTGTGACTATATGGGAAGTGGGATATTCGAGTTTGGAATGTTTAACCCCTTTTCCATCCCTTAAAGTGCGTTAATCAAGCTCGGAATAGCTTAACTTTTCTATGTTTGCCTTTGTTGATATTTTTACCAATTTTTAGAGTTGTGACCATATGGGAAGTGATACATTCGAATATTCCTCGTTTGGAACGTTTAACCCCTTTTCCACCCCGTGATCCACCCGAGATCGGAATAGCTTACTTTTTCTGCGTTTGTCTTTATTGATATTCACACCAGTTTTCAGAGTTGTGACAATATGAGAAGTAGGACATTCGAATATATCGCTCGTTTCGAATGTTTAACCCCTTTTTGACGTCTTAAAGAGTGTTAATCGAGATCGGAATAGCTTACTTTTCCTATGTTTACCATTGTTGACATTTGTACCAATTTTTAGAGTTGTGACCATATGGGAAGTGGTACATTCGAATATCCCTCGTTTGGAACGTTTAACCCCATTTAGACGCCTTAGAGATCGGAATAGCTTACTTTTTTTAAGTTTGTTTTTGTTGATACTTGCACCAGTTTTCAGAGTTGTGACGAAATGGGAAGTAGGAAATTCCAATATCCCTCGTTTGGAACCTTTAACCCCTTTTTGACGTCTTAAAGTGGGTTAATCGAGATCGGAATAGCTTAATTTTTCTATGTTTGCCTATGTCGACATTTGCACCAATTTTCAGAGTTGTGGACATGTGGGAAGTGGTACATTCGAATATCCCTCGTTTGGAATGTTTAACCCTTTTCGACCCCTTAAAGTGGGTTAATCGAGATCGGATTAGCATGCTTTTTCTATATTTAATTTTGTTGGTATTTAAGCAAATTTTCAAAATTGTTTCCATGTCGGAAATGGGACATTCGAATATTCTTCGTTTGAAACGTTTAATCCATTTTCCACCCCTTAAAGTGGGCTAATCGAGATCAGAATAGCTTACTTTTTCTATATTTACTATTGTTAATATTTGTACCAATTTTTAGAGTTGTGACCAAATGGGAAGTAGGATATTCGAATGTCTCTCGTTTGGAACGTTTAACCCCTTTTCGAGCAATTAATATGGGTTAATCGAGATCGGAATAGCTTACTTTTTCTATATTTACTATTGTTAATGTGGAGATAGGGGGCGCACCACTAGAGATCCCCTTGTGGCGACTCCTAGCGGCAGAGGGAGGTGTTCCTCATTCTGATTAGAGAGACAGATCACTGAACATTCTCGATGTGAATATACGTAAGAAAGGCGCTTGTGCCTAATGTAGTATGAGATAAGAGGCAATAAGGATTCATTAAAGCTGGATTCTACACTCAGCAAGTGTCCCTTCTCTGATCGTCTACTCCCACATGGGGACTCGGCATCACGAACTGAGTAGGCGTCAGAACGTTACGTTAAAAACCAAACGGCAGAACGTGTAAAGGCAAACCAGAAGTAGGAGTACAAATGAAACCGAACAGCCCCGTAGTCACCCAGCAGTGAACCGGAGATCGGAGTATAAGCCGTCGTATCACCTAGCAGTGTAAACGACATAACAGCGCAGTGACCGGGAAGGGAAACCACGTCTCACCGGAAAGCGAAACTACCACGTCGGAAAAGCGAAGTCAGCGCCGACGAAGAGGATTGCCTAGCGGAAACAACAAGCATTGGAACACCGCTAACGAAGCCAAGAAACTTCGTGTCGAATAAAAGAAGTCGATATCACTGAGAAGTGAACCAGCTAGCACAGTGACCGGAAAGGGAAATCACGTCTCATCGGAAAGCGAAACCACCACGTCGGAAAAGCGAAGTCAGCGCCGACCAAGAGGATTGTTTAGCGGAAACAACAAGCATTGGAACACCGCCGTCGAAGCCAAGAAACTTCGTGTCAAATACAAGAGGTCAACATCATTAAGGAGGGGACCAGCAAGCACTGGGAGACCATAACGAAACATAGGCACTGACTGTCACAAGTCGAGGTAACAAGTCAACAGAAAAACTGTGAGTACAATTTTCGATTATACTAACATGGCGTTTCTTGCCAGAGCACGAAAGAATGACTTACTCGCTTTAATAGATGAACTGGGATTGGAACAACCCATTAACCCAAAAATCGCTCAATTATGTAAATTAATAACAGAACACGCCGATTATGATGAAAACTTTGTTAAAAATATGTTAAACACAATTGTAAATGACCGTGAAGAAAAGGAAGCGAAAGAGTTTGAGTTAGCAAAAGATAGGGAAGCGAAAGAGTTTGAGTTAGCAAAAGATAGGGAGGCGAAAGAATTCAAGTTAGCGAAACTGCGCATAGAAGCAGAAATTCGCCAACTTGGCGCTACTGTAACAAACGCACGGGAAAACGAAGTAGGCAGAAGCCCAAATATATTACAGTATATGAAACCGTTTGACGGTAGTGACATAAGCATCTACTTGACACTATTTGAGAGACAAATTAGTCGTCTAGAAATATCGAAAGATACTTGGGTAAATTATTTAATTACATTGCTTCCACTTGACATAGCAAGCTTAATAACACGTGAGCCGGAAACACTAGCGAATAATTACGACCACATTAAGAGCATTTTGCTGAGACGATACCGACTTAGCCCAGAACAGTTCAGAATACAATTCTCCTTCCATAAAAAAGAACAATGTCAGACATGGAGAGACTTTGCGTTTGAACTAAACAATTATCTAACCGAATGGTTGAGCGGACTTGATGTCACAACATTTGAAGATTTAAAAGAATTAATGCTAATCGATCAAATAAAAAGAAAATTACCCAAAGAAATTCGAGAACACTTTATGGACGAACTTCCGAAAATAAAAAATAGGGAAATTTTGGTCAACAAACTCGATGACTTTGATTCAACTAGAAATAATTTTAAAAAGAGTACGATATTTCGCGAAAATAAATATGAAGAAAAAAACAGGAAGCACTGGCAGTCTAGAGAAAATATACAGGAACGTCCATTCGTTCGTGCTCAAACCAATACTAACCATTTTTATAAGGAAAGAAATAATGGTATTGTTGATAATACAGAGTGGCCTAATGAATATAGTCAGTTTGAAGTTAAAAATCAAGGTATTAAATGCTTTAATTGTAATGAAATAGGCCACCGCCAGGCCAGTTGTCCAAAAAAGAAGGCAAATAGAGCTGTAATTAGTAATTATCCTAATTATAAGAGTAATGTGTATGTCAACAATGAAAGTTATAATAGTCCAATCAATAAAATTGGTGCATACACTGACAATAAAAGCACCACAAAGGTAATAATATTTGATCATGAAATAGTTGCTATTAATGATACAGGGAGCCAAGTCACTTTCATTTCTGAGGACTTGTATATAAAAATAGGATCACCCCAATTAATGACAAATGACATATTACTAAAAGGGTTAGGTAATATAGAAGTACAACCATTAGGATATTTCCATACCGACGTTAAAATCGACACTCATTCAGTCAATGCAAAAATATACGTCATCAAAGACCACACAAATGAGTTAATAATTGGAATGGACGTTATAGGAAAATTCGAAAACCCATCCTTTTACAGACAGCTTCGAGATCCAAGTCGAGAGGATCCACGTGTTTTTTATTTACAAGTTATCAGGCGCAGGTCTGGCGAGGCCAAAAGAGAAAATGAAGGCGAAGCGCTCCGCAAGATGTCAATCAAATCTATTCTGACAGTTGAGAAGAAGATCGACGGCCGCGGCAGCCAATCAGGAAGCAGAGCAGAGAAGAAATTTGTAGCTCCGCCTTCCGAATGCAGAAGCGCTAGTCATCTTACTGATGTGACGGGAGAAAGATTATACCTTGTCGGCGAAAGAAAGAAAATTCCGTACCAGTTTCGAAATCGTTTAGCGTAGTAATACCAGACGGAACAACCGGCGAACAGCGTAGAATTGCGGCATGTTTACTTACAGAATGTACGCCTTTTAAAGAAAAACTTCCTGAAGTAGAAGCGAAAAAAGCTGTACCAAGAGGAGATGAAGATTTCAAGAGAGAAATGGAAGAATTTAATTGCAAACTAAACGAAGCTCAAAGTAAAATAAAAGAATGTGAAGATGAAATCTTACAGTTGCATACAGAAGGTGCTACTTTCAAAGTACAGTACTCTAAACTGGAAGTTAAGAATGATGCATTACAAGCTAAACTTGAAGAAAGAGAATCGGAAAATTTAAAGGAACTGGCAGAAACCACTGAAATTCTTGAAAAATACAAAGAAGACATTGCAGGTTGTGAAATGGAAATTGGATCTGCTAAAGAAGAAATTATCCATCTTAAAAATGAATTGAAAATAGCCAAGTTACTACAAGAACAGTTAGATCAACGATGCCAAACTCGTGGAAAATGTGAGTTGATTACCGCTAATAAAGTCAAGCTCTTGCAACCCTCAGTCACAAGTTTAGAAGAAGGAGCAAACTTAAAAAGACAGCTAAAGGAGAAAAATCACAGCATTGAAGTGAAGAGAGAATTATGTTCCAGACAAAAAGAAGTAAAGGAAATGGATGTGAAGATAACTAAACAAGTTAGAGCAATGAAGGAAGATTCTATTCTCGTTGAACATATTCAGCATGGAAAGAAACTTCAAAATGCAGAAATTTCAAAGATTAAAATGAACCTTCAACAAGATGAAACCAAAAAAGAAGGACAGAAGGATGTCAAGGAAAAACATAAAAGAAGAGATCATTATCAGATGCAAATAAGAAGACTGAAGAAACCTCAATGAATAAGGAGAGCCTCAATCAGTTTAAGAAAAGACGCAAAAAACCCAGAACATTTAAAGTTTACACTCAGCGAGCAAAATTTTTTGGCCATTACAAAGAGACACCAATCAAAAACAATCATAGATGTGACAATCATAGTATCTGTGCATATTGCTTTCCTTGTGTTTTTCTATTTCAGATAACTTCAGATTTATAAACTATGAGGACATAGTTCGCCAAGATGACCGAGTGTGGAGATAGGGGGCGCACCACTAGAGAACCCCTCGTGGCGACTCCTAGCGGCAGAGGGAGGTGTTCCTCATTCTGATTAGAGAGACAGATCACTGAACATTCTCGATGTGAATATACGTAAGAAAGGCGCTTGTGCCTAATGTAGTATGAAATAAGAGGCAATAAGGATTCATTAAAGCTGGATTCTACACTCAGCAAGTGTCCCTTCTCTGATCGTCTACTCCCACATTAATATTTGTACCAATTTTTAGAGTTGTGATAAAATGGGAAGTAGGATATTCGAATGTCCCTCGTTTGGAACGTTTAACCCCTTTTCGAGCAATTAATATGGGTTAATCGAGATCGGAAGAGCTTACTTTTTCTATATTTACTATTGTTAATATTTGTACCAATTTTTAGAGTTGTGACCAAATGGGAAGTAGGATATTCGAATGTCCCTCGTTTAGAACGTTTAACCCCTTTTCGTGCAATTAATATGGGTTAATCGAGATCGGAATAGTTTACTTTTTCTATTTTTACCATTGTTGATATTTGTGCCGATTTTTAGAGTTGTGACTATGTGGGAAGTGGGAGAATTAGTGATGATTGAGTCAGTGAGGACTTTGCCTTATATATATAGAGATGCCAGGAATCATTTCACAGTGTAGTGATAAATTCAATAATTTGTCTAATCACATAGTAAACTTTTTATTAGTGAATAAGATTTCAATAACCGTACGAACTGCATTGGAAATCTGTAGTTGGTGTTGGGTTTGATTTAACCGAATGGGTTTTGCCCCTGTTCCCATATGAGAGGTCCATCTAAGGGTTGTTGGCTTAGTGCTCTGGCCTCGCAAACCAAAGGTGCCGAGTTCTAATCCCGGGGAATGGGTGTTCGTTGTGGTTCGGAATCCACGTTAACCTGTTGGTAGGGGCCTGATTAACCATCATTGTGCATAAAAATAGGTCTTTGAGCGTACAAACCAACCAACCTACCAACCCATATAAGAAATCCATTGACATTGTTGAAGAGGAAGACAAGCCTCGTTCAGAAATTACCTCCAAAAAGGAAATTTTATGTTACTCATATTTGCGATACTTGAAGATTTATACTATTTGTTTGGGATCGACAAGAAGTATTCATTGAAAGTTCTTCTAATCAACATCGTATTCTGATTTGAATCATCAAAATTTGATTGTTTTAAGTTTGGGTTTGCTCACAGAATCCCGAAAAAGTTATGCTACAGGGAAGCCAGTAGTTGGTTGGCTCTTGTTCATGAGTTTAGAGGTTTGATTTGGGTACTTTCGTATTAACCCATTCCCGTTGACAATCTTTTTATTGGCGACAAAAGTATCTCAATTTTTTTTTTTACTTCAACTTGTTCCAGAAAGGTGGTTCTCTCACATATGTACGCGGAGGCAGGTGCTAGTTCACAAAGTTCTTCCTTTCCACTCCCCAGCCGGGAGTTCAACCAACCAAGTATCTCAAATTTTTGAATTTGTTTGAGTGTGTTTTCACGGGTGTAGTAGCTTACTGTTGACGTCGGTATGTATTAGTGCCTTATCAACATTTGAAATTAAATGTATGCAACTCAATTCTATCGAGAAAACATCCTCTAGAATCCGCGTGAACGGAAGTATTTTTACTACGCTTTGAAAAGTTCATTCCCAGTCTACAATAGCAAGCTTCATTTTTTAAACTTATAAACTGGTAAGTATTTATTTTAGTTTTTGTCATTAGTTTGTTTTTAAGGTACATAGTGTCAAATTCCCTTTGCTGACCGCTACGTAACTTTAAAATAGCTTTCGAAGTAAAATATATGCCTGTTCTGTAGCGATTGTAAATTACAAATGGTAAAACTATAGGATCGTCCGACGTTAATCTAAGGAGTATCCGCTTCTGTAGCGAAACCGCCCATTCTTTGGGTTTCATAGTATAATTTCAAACTTCAAATACTATTTCTACTGTGAAGAGTAACTTTAATCTTTCTGTGGATGGGGTTTTCAACATAGTACCAAGTTTACACCTGTATTATTCTGCATGAAAATCGTCTCTTTCTCATGTTCCATGTCATAAATATTTTTTGCGTTTTCTTAATCTGCGACCTTCATTTGCCAAAACATTTTAATGCTTTTTGGACAGTTTTCCAGTTATGTAAAATACCTCAACGTGTGACTCATTATTTAGTAATGAAAATCTTGATTTTTATTCTTTTGGACGTTGCTGCTCTAAAACAAACAGACTCGACTCCAATGCTATTTAGGCCGACCAAACGGTTCAGTGGTTAGTGTGCTAGCTTCTAGACCACGAGGTTGCGGGTTCGAGTCCCGTGTGAGGCATGGGTGTTTGTAAATGTATGTTGGCTTGTCGAATGACGAATGCTTCGGCGCATTATAGCCCTCGTGTTGCTGACGGCGCCAGATAATCTGAAAACAACCAATGCCATTTAGTTTGATTTTATTGAGCCGACCAAATGGCATAGCGGTTAGCGTGCTAGTTCTCTAGACCACGAGGTTGCGGGTTCGAGTCCCGCGTAAGGCATGAGTGTTTGTAAATGTATGCTGGCTTGTCGAATGACGAATGTTTCGGTGCATTTAGCCCTCGTTTCGCTGACAGCGCCTGGTAATCTGGAAACAACCAACCAACTTGATTTTATTGACATAATCCGAGAACTCAAAACTCACGACAAGCATCTCTAAGATCAGATCAGATCAGAAACCTTCTCTAATCAAAACATACGAATTGGAACATCTCAATTATACATTTGTCTGAAATTATTGTTTGTTTGAATTCAATTAGACGATAAGACTAAAATATCACATTTATTTGTACTAGATATTTTTGGTGCAAGAATGTAGCACTGAAACACTTCAACATTTGAATTACAGGAACATCCATTTTTTTATACTTCTAATGGCAGATTTTTTTTAGATAAAACTAATTTTGACTGTTTTTTGCTGTATCCATGTCAAATTTCTTTGAAACCATTCCCAAGCTTATGTAAGTACTTATTTGAGAGGGGTGGAAATTTTAAGCTAAATTTGCGAACATTTTTCTAGACATGTATTTATACGAAAGTACTCGTAGTTAATTTCTAGAGACTACTAGGATGCAGATATCAATCTCGAAGCAAGTATCACTATGCTGTCCCGAAACCATAACCATTAAACCAAAGCGATCGTCCTCGTGTAGTTTCTGTGTTTTGAAGTGTAATAATTTACCACAATTAATTTTGATGCAGGAATCAGCAAATCGCTTTAAACTTTTTATGGGGCTTATATCTGTAGGGATAAACTTAGCTGTATTTTCTAATTGAATTGAATTCGATTTCTTTTTGGATATACTTTCCCAGGGATCGTGACAGATTGTCTTGGTTGGACTTTTGGGTCTCATTTAGACTCAAATGTGGGATAAACCTAATAAGTTATTAAACTCCGTTCAGTCAACGCCGACCGAACGGTATAGTGGTTAGCGTACTAGCTTCTAGACCGCGAGGTTGCGGGTTCGAGTCCCGTGTTAGGCATGGGTGTTTGTAAATGTATGTTGTCTTGTCTAATGACGAATGTTTCGGCACTTTATGGCCCTCGTGTTGCTGACGGCGCCAGATAATCTGAAAACAACCAACCAAACAGTCAACATTCTCCCACAAAAATATAATACTTCCGCGTTGTTCTGACAAATTTTAGCTCTAGTGCATTGTATTATAGCCTTGCACTAGAAAATCGCCAATACAATCTACATCTTGATCGGATCACTGGAATTTAAAATTTCGGTAACGTAAGAATTATTATTATTATTATTTTTTTTTATCTTATTAATATGCCAAAAATATATAAATATACCTCTACAGCTTTTATAAATTACATTTTATGCATTTCTATAGATAATTATATATTATTAATACTTTTCTCTTCCTTGTTATTTGAAATTAAAAGCATTTATCTTTGAGAAGTGTATTAACTCTCCTGAAGTAATGGGCGATCTTTGAAAACCAAAATTTATTTCCTTTTTAGGTTATGACATTTTTATTTAATCCCTTTGATATTGACATTGGTGCTTTTGAAGTGCAATTACTGGAGTTAAAAATCAAAGAATTATAGAGGACGACCAGGCAGAATAGTGTTTAACGTGCTAGCTTCTAGACCGCGAGGTTGCGGGTTCGAGTCCCGTGTTAGGCATGGGTGTTTGTAAATGTATGTTGGCTTGTCTAATGACGAATGTTTCGGCGCATTATAGCCCTCGTGTTGCTTACGGTGCCAGATAATCTGAAAAAAAATCAACCAAAGAATCATAGAACTCCAAATTACAACTACTGAATGCTGATATGGAAAAAAAGTAAATATTGTGGCCAACTATGAGTCTTGGAGTAGGAAGGCATGATAATTTTCAGCACGATAATTTCAGGAAGAGTAGTATTCCTGACATATGATCAGTTAAAAAAAATAGCATTTACTGTTCTTTCACTCGTTGGTTCTACATATTCATGTGCCGATCCAATGGTATAGTGGTTAGCGTGCTAGCTTCTAGACCGTGAGGTTGCGGGTTCCGAGTCCCGTGTAAGGCATGGGTGTTTGTAAATGTATGTTGGCTTGTCTAATGACGAATGTTTCGGCGCATTATAGCCCTCGTGTTGCTGACGGCGCCATATAATCTGAAAACAACCAACCAACTACATATTCATGAGAACCATTTTTTTCAACCGTATCAAAAAAACCCTGAGAAATCTTACTTTTTATGAGAATCTGGAATCCTTTATAAAATTGAAAAAGATTTATCCAAACTTTTCAAGAAATGCAATATCTAATTTAATTTAATGTTACTAACTAGTTTTAACCGACTACTAAAAAAAGATGGTTCTTGAAAAGAAATTTGCGTCTCAAATTAAATCTGAATCGTTGTACTGTTGATCTTTGGCTTTTTGGACGGATTATTTTGCCTACAACTTAAAATCAGAACTACTAAATAGTTTAAAAAAATGAGTATGATTGGTATATATGGTCTCGTCTGATTAAATTAGAATTTTAGATTTTTACAATAATATTTAAGGGAAAATATGAATGTTAGTTATGCTAATGACATTTTGGTCAAGTTAATTCTAGCTATATGTTTTTGAAAGTCTAAAAGTGCATTAAGATTTGAAAGTTATAGACTTCCAATAATTTCAGCATGTGTTGTGAAGATGGGTTGATCACATTTTTTCAAAAACTTTAAAGCCGACCAAATTGTATAGTGGTTAGCGTGCTAGCTTCTAGACCGCGAGGTTGCGGGTTCGAGTCCCGTGTTAGGCATGGGTGTTTGTAAATGTATGTTGGCTTGTCTAATGACGAATGTTTCTGCGCATTATAGCTCTCGAGTTGCTGACGGTGCCAGATAATCTGAATACAACCAACCAACCAACCTTCGCTAAGAGATTAATTGCTCTGCAAACCTTTATAATTAGTACCCCTTCCTTGTCGAGAAATAAAATATTATCCTCTCTTAAAACGATAATACAAAGCCCCTGACCTTTCTGAGCATATTTTTACATTGTGCTAGTGAAAAGTAATATTAAAAGGTCAGAACTGCTCATTGGAGTGTTCAAAAACACACAGGGAATTTTTTTTTTTTACCTAGAGACCAGGACACCCCCTCATTTTTTAAAATCTACCCGTACAAATGCTCTACCAAAATTTCAGAATCTTACCCCAATTAAAAGACGGCGCTCAACGAGCAATCAAATTTCGTATTGTATGTATATTGGGGTATTTGTTGTGGATTTCCTAAGAAATATTACTGTAACGAATTTTCTTCAAGAAATTTTGTACAATAATTGAAAAATGTTAAATAAGTAAGTAAAAGTTTATGAAGTAATTAAATACTAGAGAGCTCCACCCCTGCTCACAAATGCTCGTCTCTATCCCGTACTAATCCATTAAACTTATGAAATTTTGATAAAATTGCCCCTACAAATTAAACACGTATAAAAACCTGGAAAGCGTTCAAAGTAAGCAATTAGTAACCCTAAATACGAAATTACTAAGTAGTTTGGTGTTTTGTAGACTAATAATGTTTTTAATTTCGTCATTTAATCGAACATTACAGTACCACTTGGCGACGTTTTTTTTTTTTTTTTGTGTCGATCGGAAATGGTCGATCGGATAATAAGTAAGTAATATAATATAATTTCAAATCGTTAAATTCTCACTCAATAAAGAGTGGAATAGCGAGTATAAATAGATTCCAAGTTTAAGCTCTATTAATAGTATCTAAATATGAAGCTGTATCTAATTAACATTTACAAACGACACTAAATCTCTTAGCCAACCCAATAATTAATTGAAATCAATCGAATGTACAGTTAATAACATCTAAGAAATGTGGATTAGGTAAGAAAAGTGTATGCAACCTAACTTTATTTACAGTTTTCATCCTGTTAAAGTTTCGTCATGCCCATGAGGTATCTGCCTTTAGTCCGAGAGGCGACTGCAATTTTTGGACCCCATCGAACATCATTATGAATTTTTTATAGCAACTGGAGAAAAGTGAGTAGATTAAGAATCAACTGGTCTGCCGTGGCAAAAATGGCCGAAACTGATCAAATATCGATTTAGAATGAGTTGAACTAAAATCCGATTGCCAAATATTGCCAAAAAGAGAGCAAACTTTTTCGTCTGGAAACCCACTGCATTTTGATTTTCAATAAGAAAAAGCGCAAACGATTTCTGTTCTCTGGCTCGGAAAATTTGTATCTTTTAAAAGTAAGCCAAATTAGCTACATTAGTTACGTCGTCAGTGACGTAATGTTTATTGCCAACTTGGCTCCCTTTTAACAGATACCAGTAGGGGGGACCGCCGCCAGATATCGGAATCGTCTGCAACCTTCTTAATTGAAAATTAAAGAGTGAGGGTTACTAAATAAAAAAAAATGCTCATTATTTGACAAGTTATCGCGCATTTGGCAATTGGATTTAGTTTAACTTATTCAAAGTCGATTTTTGACCAGTTTCGGCCATTTTTGCCACGGCAGACCAGTGGATTCGTAATCTACTCACTTTTCTCCTGTTTCTATAAAAAAAATTCAGAATGATGTTCGATGGGGTCCTAAAATTGCAGTCGCCTCTCAGTCTACGTTGAAAAATCATATTTTTCAATAATTGCTAAGAAACGGCTTTAATGATTTTGATCAAAATCGCTGCGGTAATTCCTCTTAAGGAGTTCTAAGCAACACCACCTCTGAAATTTCGGTTGAAATGCGATAAGTGAGCAAAAGCTTGAAAAACTAATGTCTTAACACAGCGTTCTCTTTCCTTGATCATCGTTCACCAATGACTACTTATATTCTGTTTTCACTTTTAAGAAAGGATAATGTCAGAATTATCGAAAAGTATATCGCAAAATTTGCCATTTTGGCAGTGTAATTTTTTTTTTTGCCTAGGGCAAAATTTTGACAAAAATTTCTCCAAACACGTCCTCTTTATTTAAATGATAATGAAAATATGAAAACTGTAAAATGCACCATTAAATGATAAATTAAAATGCCATGACCAGTATTATAATATTAGTGCGGTAATAACTTTTACGATGTTCTAAATATCCTCACAACCGAAATTCATTTAGAAATGCGATAAAGGAGTAAATCTTGAAAAACGAATGTCTTTAGCACAGAGTTTTTTCCTCTTGAGCAAAACCCATCAATGACTGTTTCTTCTCTTTCCCTTACAAGATAATATGCTATTTATTGAAAAATTTAGTGACAAATTTGTCAATTAGCGGGACAATAATTATTATCCAAAATATCGCCCCACTGCAAATTTTTTGTTAGATTAATGAAAATAAGAAAATGGTAATTTACATTAAACCATGACAAATTAAAATACAGCAATTAGTATTAGATGTAATTGAAAGTTGTGCAATGTTTTCCTCTAATCTCTAATTTTTTTTCCATTATTGTCATCTATTTTTATTTTTTTATATTTTTCATTGGCCATTTTTTATCTTTAAAATTGAGTATACTAAATTATTTTTTTTTTCCCTCGTAGAACTTTATTGCTTGGAAATGACCCTGTAAAGAAGAAACTGCTAGAAGTTGTTTTTATTCTGCATTGTTTTCAACCGTGGATCATCACAAGATTATATTTTTAAAAAATAATGTCGTATTGTTTTTAAGGCAACAAGTTAGCAAATAATTTCAGGAAACCAATTTTCTCCTAATCTTCTGGCTAGCTGTCATGGCTAACTCCACTCAAACTAAAGAAAAGCCATACTCATGTGAACTGTGTAGCAAGACATTTTCCAGAAGGCAACATCTTGAATACCATCTTCTAACTCACACCGGAGAAAAGCCTCACAAGTGCAGCGTTTGCGTCAAGGCATTTTGCCAAAAGGGCAATCTTACAAAACATCTCTTCACTCACACTGAAGAAAAGCTTCACGTGTGCGATGTTTGCAGCAAGGCATTTTGCCAAAAGAGCTATCTTTCATCACATCTCATTATTCACACTGGAGGAAAGTCCCATAAATGCAATCTTTGCAGCAAGTCGTACTTCCATAAATCAAGTTTAGCAAAGCATTTCCGTACTCACATTGGAGAAAATCACCATGTGTGCGACGTTTGCAACAAGGCATTTAACCAACAAGGCGATCTTGAATCGCATCTTTTTACTCACACTGGAGAAAAGCCATGGGTGTGCATGGTTTGCAGCAAGGCATTTTACCAAAAGAGCACTCTTTTACCACGCCTCCTTACTCACACTGGAGAAAAGTGTCACGTGTGCGATGTTTGCAGCAAGACATTTTTCGAAGAGCGGGGACTTGCATCGTATTATCCCACTCACTGGAAAAAGCTCATGATTGAATCTCACTCACTGGAAAAAGCTCATGATTGAATCTCACTCATAATCATGGACGACGCCACAGGGGTCAATTTGTCCTCCCCCTCCCCTGCTCTAGGAAAAATAAAAATATTAAAACAAAAAATAATACTGAATTCTGTAAGAAAACTTGGAAAATGCTTGAATTCTCAAACAGTGAGTATTGGCAATTTTTATCTCCACATTTCTCGCTTCAAGAAGTGGAACCTACATATGACTATCTCATGAAGTGTAAAATGGGACTATAGACACTAACTTATATATATATATATTTTTTCAAGATAATATATGCCATATTAAGTATATTATTCTAAAATTCTTTGCTATAATTTTTTTTTTTTACAAAATTCAATAAATTAAATGCCCTCAAAATTTGAATAGACAATTGTTTGTGGCTTTGGTGTTATATCGATATGAATTTGCAACATATGCCAAAAACACTAGTGCTTGAAAACGCACTTAAAGCCGACGTTCCAATGCGTTACGTCCATTAGTGATGTTTAAATAACAGGTAATTTTTATGCCGTTCTCATTCGTGTTCATTTTCATTCGTGTATAAGACCCAGTTTTTGGCGCTTTGCTCGAGGAAGGTTCATCGCTACGCAAAATCGAGCTCGCTTCGTTCGCTGAAAAGTTCATGGACACATAAACACAGGCTTATTTCACTCGTTAAAAGGTTCATTGCTATGCAAGCAAAAGCTCGCTTCGCTCTCTGAAAGGTTCATTGCTGCGTAAGCATAAGCTCGCTTCACTCACTAAAACCTAATTGCTACGTAAAGAATTAATATTGGAAGCCTCTTTCTTGTCAAGAAAAAAAAAATCATCGTTAATACAATACAACACCCCTTCAAGGTTATTTTAAAACGTGTTTGTGGAAAGCAAAACTAGAGGGTAAAACTACTTATGTTGAAACTATCCGAGATCTAGGCCTATTTGAAGGCGCTTTTTGTGAAATAATTAATTGAAAAACACATTAAAATTTTAATACTCTTTTTAGTTCAATTAGAATGCCAAAACTACTTGTGTTGAAATTTTCAGAAATGTAGCCCAATTACAAATCGTTTTGTAAAATATTTGTTAAATAATTAAAAAAAAAAAAATTAAAAAAAAATGTTAAATTCTGTTTTTCAAAAATCCAATTAAAAAAATTAATTAAAAAAGAACAAAATAAAAATTTTAAATTCTGTTTTTGAAAAGTCCGATTAAAAGGCCAAAACTACTTATGTTGAAAATTTCAGAGCTCTACTCCAATTTTAAGTAGGTTTCTATAGATCCACAGAGCCACAGACAGACACACAGCTTGTTTTATTATTATAGATAAGATTTCAAAATACTGTTCAAGCTGAATTAGGAAATTGTGAGATGATGTTGGGTTTTAATAACCAAATGGGCCTTGTACCTGTTAATTTATCAAAAATCCATCGACATTGTTGAAGAAAAAGGCAAGCCTCGTGCAGAAATTACCTTTAAAAAAAAAATTGTGTTACTCATATTTGCGATATTTAATGCTTTATACTATTTGTTTGAGATCGACAAAAGATACTCAATAAAAGTTCTTTTAATCACCTCATCGTATTCTTTAAAATCAAATTTGATTGCTTGCCTGAAGTTTGGATTTACTACGAAATCCTGAAATAGGTACTGCTACAGGGAAGGTTGTAGTCGGGAATTTACTAAGATATTTTGGGTACTTATCGTATTAACCCATTCCCGTTGACGAACTTTTTATTGCCTACAAAAGTTCATCAAATTATTGAATTTATTTGAGTGTATTGGTTGGTTGAACTCCCGGTTGGGAGTGGAAAGGAAGGACTTTGTGAACTAGCACCTGCCTCCGCGTACATATGTGAGAGAACCACCTCTCTGGAACAGGAGGAAGTAAAACAAGGAACTAATAAAAAAAAAGGGGGGTGGGGGGAATTGCATCATTTCGGCTCAGAAGGAATTTTGTGAAGTTGAAATTTAAATGCTTTCTCCGGGTGAGGACGTGGTGAGTGTATTTTAATGGACGTAGCCTCAGACTGTTTGGCCTTCTATAAGACCACTGGCCTGTTTAACATGCCATAGGCAGTTTTCTTATTAGTAAGATTTTAGAGGGGTACAATGGACCAAGAGGCCTAAGTACGCATGGCTTTGCCACTCTCTTTTTAATTTAATCTAATCTATGGGTGTAGCAGTTTTCTGTGACGTCATTGTGCCTATCTGCCATACCACCATCAAAAATTAAATGTTTGCAACTCAGCTATAATAAGAAAACATCCACTAGAATTTGCGTGGATCGAAGTATTTTCTGTCACGCTTTGTACAATTCATTCATAGTCTGCAGTAGTAGACTTCATTTTTAAATTTAAAACTGGTAAGTATTTATTCTTGTTTCTGTCTTTAGTTTGTTTTTTTAAGGGACATAGTAACAAAATCACTTTGCCACTCATAGCGGAATTTTAAAATAGTTATCTAAATGAATTTTTTCTTGTTCTCTAGTGATTGGAAATTACAAATGGTAAAACTTTAGAATCACCCGACTCGAATTCAGGTATACCCTCTTCTGTATCGCAACCGCCTTTTTTTTTAGTTTTATTGTAAAATTTCAAACTTTAATTGTTATTTCTACTCTGAATAGTAACCATAATCTTTCTGTGAAAGGGGATTTCAATCAAGTAACATGTTTACACCTAGATTTTTCAGTTAAAAAAAAAAACGTCTTTCGCATGTCATCAATATTTTTGACGGTTTCTTAATCTGTGATCTACATTTGCCACAATATTTTAATGCTTTTAGGACAGTTTTCCAGTTTAATAAAATACCTCAAAGCGGTACTCATTATTTACTAAAAGAAATCTTGATTTCTTTTAATAGTGAACTTTGTGGTTCTAAAACAGACTCGACTCAAATGCTATTTATCTTGATTTTATTGACATAATCCGAGAGCACAAAACACGCTTCTTGCCTCTCCAAGATCAGAACAGGAATATTCTCGAATCAGGACATACGAATCGGAACATACAAATTATTTATTAATAAGACATTTTTGTTTCTTTCAACTTCAATTATACAATAGCACAAGCAATAATATTAGATTTATTTTATTGCATATTTATGTCGTAGGAATGTAGTACTATAAAACTTCAACAACATTTGTAAAACAGAACCATCAATTTTTTCATACTTCAAAAGGCAGTTTGCTTAGGTAAAAGTTATTTAGATTTTTTTTTTATATACATGCGATGTGATTTACAAATACATTAGTTATTTTAAAGTTTTGGGGTTTATCAACTACTTATTTAGGATAGGGTAGTAATTACAAAGTGTTTTTTTATTGATACTTAACAAAACCATGGTGGGATTACTAGGTGGGGATTTTGGTTGTTTTCAAATTATCTGGCGCCGTCAGCAACACTAGGGCTATAATGCGCCGAAATATTCGTCATTAGACAAGCCAACATACATTTACAAACACCCATGCCTAACACGGGACTCGAACCCGCAACCTCGCGGTCTAGAAGCTTGCACGCTAACCACTATACCGTTTGGTCGGCGCCACTCTTTTTAATTTAATCTAATCAATGGGTGTGGCAGTTTTCTGTGACGTCACAATGTCTATCTGCCATACCACCATCAGAAATTAAATGGGTGCAACTCAGCTCTTATAAGAAAACATTCACTAGAATTTGCATGGATCGAAGTTTTTTTTATTACGCTTTGTACAATTCATTCATAGTCAATAGTAGTAGACTTCATTTTTGATTTTAAAACTGGTAAGTGTTTATTCTAGTTTCTGTCTTGAGTTTGTTTTTTAAGGGACATAGTAACAAAATCACTACGGAAATAGCTATCTAAATAAATTTTTGCTTGTTCTGTAGTGGCCTACCAAACGATATAGTGGTTAGCGTGCTAGCATCTAGACCGCGAGGTTGCGGGTTCGAGTCCCGTGTTAAGCATGGGTGTTTGTAAATGTATGTTGGCTTGTCTAATTGCGAATTTTCGGTGCATTATAGCCCTCGTGTTGCTGACGGCGCCAGATAATCTGAAAACAACCAACTTGTTCTGTAGTGATTGGAAATTACAAATGGTAAAACTTTAGAATCACCCGACTCGAATCCAAGGTATACCCTCTTCTGTATCGCAACCGCCTTTTCTTTTAGTTTTATTGTAAAATTTCAAACTTTAATTGTTATTTCTACTCTGAATAGTAACCATAATCTTTCTGTGGAAGGGGTTTTCAATCAAGTAACATGTTTACACCTAGATTTTTCAGTTAAAAAAAAAAAAAAAAGTCTGTATTTTTTATGTAAAACATGTCATCATGTCAAACATGTAAAACTGACATGTAAAACATGTCATCAGTATTTTTTGGCAGTTTCTTAACCTGTGATTTACATTTGTCACAATATTTGAATACTTTTTGGAGAGTTTTCCAATTTAATAAAATACCTCGACGCGGTACTTTTTATTTAGTAAAAGAAATCTTGATTTTTTTTTTCTAGTGAACTTTGTGGTTCTAAAACAAACAGACTCTACTCAAATGCCATTTAGTTTGTTTTTATTGACATAATCCGAGAGCACAAAACACGCTTCTTGCCTCTCCAAGATCAGAACAGGAATATTCTCGAATCAGGACATACGAATCGGAACATACAAATTATTTATTAATAAGACATTTTTGTTTCTTTCAACTTCAATTATACAATAGCACAAGCAATAATATTAGATTTATTTTATTGCATATTTATGTCGTAGGAATGTAGTACTAAAAAACTTCAACAACATTTAATAAACAGAAACATTCATTTTTTCATACTTCAAAAGGCAGTTTGCTTAGGTAAAAGTAATTTAGACTGTTTTTTTTTTTCTTATATGCGATGGTGATTTACAAGCACATTAGTTATTTTAAAGTTCTTGGGTTTATCAGTTACTTTTGTATGATTGGGTAGTAATTACAAAGTGTTTTTTCTATTGATACATAAAAAAACCATGGTGGGATTACTAGGTGTGGATTTTGGTTGTTTTCAGACTATCTGGCACGGTCAGCAACACGAGGGCTATAATGCGCCGAAACATTCGTCATTAGACAAGCCAAGATAGATTTACAAACACCCATGCCTAACACGGGATTCGAACAACAAACCTCGCGTTATAGAAGCTAGCACGCTAACCACTAAACCGTTTGGTCGGCAACTAGGTGTGGAAGTCTGACCCAGAACTTAAAACCGTATGGTAGCTTTTGCATGATATCAAACATAATATTAAAGGATTGTTATTATTATTTGTAATGTTTAAGGGGCATGGGACACTTTTTTCATTTTTTTTTAGTTTTGATTGGAATCAAATAGAATTTGGCACAAACATAGAAGATATGACTTATAAGACAACAAAAAATTAGAGCAGATAATGTAAAATAGACGGTAAGTTATTGAGAAAAATGTATTAAAATAATACGAAATTTTTAATTTTTTTCAAAATGCTAATCGCGATATTTTAACGAACATGAAAGAAAAATTTGATATTGTTTATCAATATATTATAAACATTTTCACACATGCTTTTATCTTTAGCTGCTATAGTTGAACAGAAATAAAATTTCAAACTTGACGGTAGTTATTTTTCATTCAAAAATGCATATATTTCAGATTTCCAAAATGGGAAAAAAAAAAGAGAAAAAATTATGTGACATAAAAAAGCATGTGTGTATTTCTTTATAGTACATCAAAAAGTATTTCTATTAAAAATAAGGTAGATTTATCAAAAAATGTATGGCAAGGAGATTTTTGAACCTACGTAAAATGTGAAAAACACGAAGCTGAAAAAAATGCATTTTTAACTTTTGCCAAGAAGTGTGCAATATGTTAAAATAGTTAAAATAGAGATTTTAACGTTTAAAATCTTCGGATTTCAAAAATTCAAACGCGAAATTAAAGCTAGGGATGTCATCAATTTTTATAGAACGAATATATATGTTAAGGACATTTTGAGAAGTGAATTCTAGCTGTAGGTATATATATATATATTGGAAGAAAAATCCAAACTTCATGTCATCTCTGAAAGTGCATTAAGATATGCAATTCGAAGAGAGTGGTATTGAACTTCCAAAAATTGAATGCCGTCCAAACTGTATAGTGGTTAGCAAGCTAGCTTATAGACCACGAGGTTGCGGGTTCGAGTCCCGTGTTAGGCATGGGTGTTTGTAAATGTATGTTGGCTTGTCTAATGACGAATGTTTCGGGGCATTATAGCCCTCGTGTTGCTGCCGGCGCCAGATAATCTGAAAACAATCAACGAACCCTCGCTAAAAGATTATATGCTACGTAAACCCTTAATATTCGAACCCCTCCCCTGTCAAAAAATAAAACATTTTCCTCTGTTAATACAAAGCCCCTTACCTTTCTGAGTATTTTTACGTTGTATTACGTTGTCTCTTAAGAAGACCGGGCAAATCCGGGCACTTCAGCTGGTACAAAAATAACTTATGTTTTCGGAATTACTAAACAAAATAACTACATTCGACAATTTTGATTCATAATTAGCGTGAATATCTTTATTGAATTTTTGAAAATTAGTTACAATGATAGGAAATTCCAAGTCAGAAATATTTTTAATTGATAACAGCCATTGTTTATGAATAATTTACTATCCATATTGAATACTTTGTACAATTTAGATGCAGTAGGAAGCAACATAATAATAATGAATGCTTCTTGTAAAACAAACCAAGCCATAATGATGTTTAATAAAGATACTGAAAAGGAATAACATAAATTTAAATGACTGATTTATTACTGAATGTTCATTCAATAGTTTTTTTTTCATTATTATTTTTGGTTGAAAATTATATATTCGTACTTACGGTCTTTTGACTTGCAGGCTACTTCTATGTAATATCGCAATTATTCTAGTTTCGTAAAAAATCACATATTTGTCATGAAAATCACAGACGGTGCAAACACTACAAAGAAATCACACAATTCTTAATGTAATATCCCAGTAACATTAAAAAGTTACATCGTTCAAAATTCAATAAAACGGACATTTGACTAATTATAGTAACGGCAGATTAGTTACCAAAATCGCATTTTTGTCATAAAAATCCCTAAGATCACATATCAAAGCGATATCGCAGTGACAAGGCTTTCATTGCGAAAATCGCATAAATCACCTAGATGTTGCCAAATTCACTAAGATCACATACGGATCACAATGTGATACCGCAGCGACAAAGCTTTAGTTGCGAAAGTCGCACAAGTCGTATAGATGTTGCCTAAGTCACTGACAAGGGGACTTTACGGTCTCGGTAATTCAGATCGGGATGAGACTCGGCAGATTAGTAGTATACCTTAAGGGTATCCACACTGTAAAACAATAAAGCGCACTAGCCAGAAGATTCCGAGAAAACAGGCTGTAAACTGTTATGCAAAGCTTTTATACTAGAGAATTTTGCTCTGCAACTTCCCGGTGGCTAAGTGGTCAGCGTGCTGGGTTTCCGTACGGGCGATCCGGATTCGATACCTCGTGGTTTTTTTCCCCCCTTAAATTTATAATGTCAATTTATAAAGTGGGTTGGATAGGGGTAGAACCATTGTTCGATAAGTACGGTTAGGGTTTTGGAAAATTTCTGACTTCCTGCTTATGTATAATAGGACAACATTCCTACTCTTCCATATAGAAACTGGTTCTTCATGGTTATTGCGAAAATCATTTATTTCTCTACAGCTTATAATATCTCAAAATTTATAACCACTTGTTTGTGAGAATAGTAAATAAAGTTTTAATGTATCTTCATTAAAAAACATTACGTATTTAAAAATAAAGTATTATCTTCAATTCAAATTTCAGTTAGCTGTAACAGTTACTTTATAAATTGACAAAAAAAAAAATACCTCACGAAGTATCGAACCCAGATCGCCCGTATGGGAACTCAGCACGATGACCACTTGGACACCGGGAATTGCAAAGCAGAAATCTCTACTAGAGTATGAACTGCACATAACACTTTAGTGCCTGTTTTCTCGGATTCTTCTGGCTAGTGCGCTTTATTGCTTTACTGTGTGGATACTTTTAAGGTATAATATTAATCTGCCGAGTTTCATCCCGATCTGAATTTCCGAGACCGTAAGGTCCCCTTGTGAGATCACATACAAAACACAAAGTGATATTACAGCGACAAGATATTCGTTTCGAAAATCGCACAAATCACATAGATGTCGCCAAAGTCACTAAGATCACATACAGATCTCAATGTGATATCGCAGTGACGTGATATTCGTTGATAAAATCCCATATTCGTCACATAAATCACATAGATGTTACCAAAATAACAGATATCAAACTGTGATACTGCAAATCCCACAAAAATAGCGTAAATATACCTGTGTATCCCAGCGATATAGCAAAATTATGTCTTATATCATATACATGTCACATAATGACTTATTTGTGATTTTCATTATAAAATTATTTTGGGATATCACTGGATGTCGCTGCGATATCACAAAGTAACATCACAACATCGTCACAGTGTGATGTCGCTGCGATATTACATGCAAGTCGTAAGTGACGTGAACTTTAGCTACATCGCTGTGATATCCCATGCAAGTCACATTGTGACTGTGATCTTTGCGACGAAAAACTTCGTTGCAGTGACGCAACTGTGACAAAGATGGTTAGTAGGGTGGTCAGCATAACTCCCGAAAAGATTAATCTACGATACTCAAATTTTGTGCACAGGTTAGTGCTGAGCGTAGGACCTCTCATCTGCCACTGGAAATTTTATGTTTAGTTGCTATTGCTTAAAACGGCTTTAAAGATTTTGATTAAAATCACTGGGGTAATGTCTTTTAATGTGTTCTAAATATCCTCCCCCTAACAAAATTCATTTAGAAACGCAATAAAGACGTAGAAGGTTAAAAAAAAAAAAAAAAAAAAACGAATGTCTTTAAAGCAGAGTTCTTTTCTCTTGAGCATCACCCATCAACGAATATTTCATCTGTTTCCTTTACAAGAAAGGAAAATGTACTATTTTTCGAAAAGCATATCGCCAAATTCATCAATTTTTAGTTTGAGTGTAATAAATATTCCCAAAAGCATCCCCATCCTAAACAGTTTGTTTTAAATTCATGAAAATTGTAATTTAAAATAATCCATGGCGCATATAAATGCAGGGATTAGTTTTAGATTCTAATTTTTTCTAATATTTTTCATTGTTTTCATATGTTCTTTTTGCTTTTATTAGTCATTTTTTATCTTTAAAATTGAGTATACTAAATTTTTTTCTTTCCTCGTAGAACTTTATTGCTTGGAAATGACCCTGTAAAGAAGGAATTACTAGAAGTTATCTTATTCTGTATTGTTTTCAATGGTGGATCATCACAAGTTAACATTGAAAAGAATAATTTCATATTGTTTTTAAGACATCAAGGCTTCCTAAACAATATTCTATTCCTTTCAGTACATCATAATTGAAGAAAAGTTTGCAAATAAACTTAAGTAAGCAATTTTCTCCTAATCTTCTGCCTTGACTGAAAATAAACATACCTGCCATGAGCAGCTTAACTCCGACTACAGAAAGAACACATGTGTGTGAACTCTGTAAAAAGTCATTTGTCCACAAATACTGTTTAAATTTGCATCTCTCCACTCACACTGGAGAAAAGACCCATAAGTGCGATGTTTGCAGCAAGGCATTTAGTATAAAAGTCAATCTTACAAAACATCTCCTCACTCACACTGGAGAAAAGCCTCATGTGTGCGATGTTTGCAGCAAGGCATTTAGTGAAAAAGGCAATCTTACCAAACATCTCCTCACTCACAGTGGAGAAAAGCCCCATGTCTGTAATGTTTGCAGCAAGGCATTTAAACAAAAGAACCATCTCGCATCACATCTCCGCATTCACACTGGTGAAAAGGCTCATGTGTGCGATGTTTGCAGCAAGGCCTTTAACGAAAAGGGCAATCTTTCAAAACATCTCCTCACTCACACTGGAGAAAAGCCCCATGCATGTGATGTTTGCAGCAAGGCATTTTACCGACAATGTACTCTTTCAAGACATCTCCTCACTCACACTAGAGAAAAGACTTATAAATGCGATGTTTGCAGCAGGGAATTTACTCAACAGTACGCTCTAGCAAACCATCTCCTCACTCACACTGGATTAAAACCCCATGTGTGCGATGTTTGCAGCAAGGCATTTAACAAAAAGGGCAATCTTACAAAACATCTCCTCACCCACACTGGAGAAAAGCCCCATGTCTGTGAGGTTTGCAGTAGGGCATTTTACCAACAATGTACTCTTTCAAGACATCTCCTCACTCACACTGGAGAAAAGACTTATAAATGCGATGTTTGCAGCAGGGAATTTACTCAACAGTACGCTCTAGCAAACCATCTCCTCACTCACACTGGATTAAAACCCCATGTGTGCGATGTTTGCAGCAAGGCATTTAACACAAAGGGAAATCTTGCAAAACATCTCCTTATTCACACTGGAGAAAAGTCCTATGTCTGTAATGTTTGCAGCAAATCATTTTACCAACAGTTCGATCTTGCAAAACATCTCTTCACTCACACTGGAGAAAAGCCTCATGTTTGCGATGTTTGTAGCAAGGCATTTATTGAAAAGGGCAATCTTACAAAACATCTCCTCACTCACACTGGATTAAAGCCCCATGTCTGTAAAGTTTGCAAAAAGGCATTTATACAAAAGAACCATCTTGCATCACATCTCCGCATTCACACTGGTGAAAAGCCTCATGTGTGCGATGTTTGCAGCAAGGCATTTAACCAAAAGGGCAATCTTACAGAACATCTCCTTATACACACTGGAGAAAAGTCCCATGTCTGTAATGTTTGCAGCAAGGCATTTTAGCAACAGTGCGAGCTTGCAAAACATCTCCTCACTCACACTGGAGAAAAGCCTCATGTGTGCGATGTTTGTAGCAAGGCATTTAACGAAAAGGACAATCTTATAAAACATCATCTCACTCACATTGTAGAAAAGCCCCAAGTCTGATCTTAGCAGCAAGGCCTTTTAGCATATGAGAAATCTTGTATCACATTTTCTCATTCGCACTGTTGAAAAGTCAGATGTTTGTGATGTTTGCAATAAAGTATTTTATATCCAGTACAACTTTTTCAAAGCATCTACTCACTCACATTGGAGAAAAGCACCATAAATGGGATGTTTGCAGCAAGGCATTTTCCAAGAAGTGCACTCTTGCAAAACATCTCCTCATTCACACTGGAGGAAAGCCCTATGTATGTAATGTTTTCTGCAAGGCATTTAACCAAAAGAACCATCTAGCATCATATCTCCTCATTCACAATGGAGAAAAGTCAAATGTATGACTTTTGCAACAAAGCAATTTACCACCAGAGAACTCTCAAAATTTCTCTTCACTCACACTAGAGAAAAGCCCCATATGTGCGATGTTTGCAGCAAGACATTTTCCTAAGTGAGTAGTCTTTCAAAACATGTCCTCATTCACACTGGAGAAAAGCTTCATGTATGTGATGTTGGTAGCAAGTGATTTGCCCGACAGTGCACTCTTGCAAAACACCTCCTTACTCACTGTTAGAAAATCATCATCTTTGCGATGTTTGCAGCAAGGCATTTAACCAAAAGAGCAATCTTGCAAGACATCTTCTTACTCACGCTTTAGAAGATTTCAATATCCGAATGTTTGCAGCAAGGTATTTTACCAAAAGAGCAATCTTGTATCACATATCTTACTCACACTGAAGAAAAGCCCCGTGTCTGTGATGTTTGCTGCAAGACATTTTCCCAAATGAGCAATCTTGCAAGACATCTTCTTACTCACTTTGGAGAAGAGCTCAATGTCCGTGATGTTTGCAGCAAGGCATTTTACCAAAAGAGCAATCTTATATCACATCTTCTCACTCACACTGGCGAAAAACCTCATGTGTGCGATGTTTGCAGCAAGACATTTTCCGTAAGGGGCAGCATTGCATTTTCTTACTCCCTGGAGAATAGCTCATAATTGAATCTCACCCATAATCTTGGTTGACGCTTGAGAAGGCATTCCCCTCCCCCGTCTAGGAAAAGGGAAAAACTATTAAATAAAGAATAGCATAGCTCAACAGACTTTTTTTTTCGGTTCCCAAGATTTTAGAACAGATTTTAGCTATATTTGGGGGTGCTGAATCTAAATACGAAATTAGTTTTTCTCATCATCTCTACTTTGTCATATCACTTTATCTTTAACATTCAATGGTACACGAAATGTGCAATTCTATCTTCATTTTGTGAAATCCTAAATCACATTTACAAGTTTGGCTATTATTTCTCTTTATTGTATATTTCTGGATCAATCTAAATAATTGGAGCAAGTGGAGTTATTCTAATTTAATCTCTCCAAGACGTCCGGTCTTTAATTCAGAGGAGGTGCCGATACCAACGTTTCACCCGCTACCAAAGCTCTGTAAGAATGCGTATTGTCCCTCTGATCACCTTTCTAATATTAATGAAGGTGATAGTGATTATGTTGGAATATCTTCAATTCCTCAGAGAACTCGCCTTTTTAAAATGAAGCTTCTAAATTACTGGCTTCCAGGTTGAAAAGGAAAAAAAACAAAAAAACATTACTGGAACAAGGAATCAAAATTACTTTTCTCTTGTACAGTAAAAACTATCTGCTTGTCTTCTCCTTTCAAGAAGACAATCTTATAGCGCTTGTCACGAGAACTCCTAGAAAAAAAAAGGGTCTTCCTGAATATTTTCCGGATAATTGGCGCCTCTTTATTGACAGCTCAAAGCGAAGTTTGAAATGTGTCCTTCGTTTTACACAATAGGAACAAATGTGGTTCAATACTAATTGTTCACTAAAAAAAAATGAATGAAAAATATATTAACATAGCTTCGGTATTCTAGCAGAAAAAGTATCACGAACATCAATGGAGGATTTGTGTGGACTTGAAAATGGTAAACTGTCTCCTTGAATAACTAAGTGGCCACACAAAATATCAGTGCTTCTGGGATATCAGCGATAGAAAACACCACTGAGTAAAAAAAGAGTTTTGCCAAACAGAGAAAATATGGACGTTGGGGAAAATTATGTCATATACGATCCCTTAGTTGAACAAGAGAAAATCATCTTCCCTTCACTACATATTAAACTGGGCCTTATGAAGTAGTTCGTAAAGACTCTTGATAAGAACGTATTAAGCTTGCATATATAGGGAAGATAATGGGGTTGGGGATGTCTTAGTTGAGTACCGAAAATATTTTAAGGAGGAATATTTCAACGCACACAAATAAGATAACTCATTAAAGATCCTGCCTTCGTAAATTAGATGAAAGAGATTGAGCGAAAAGACTTAATTTCATTTGTAGCAGTTGTCAGGAATTTTCTGGGCACACGTAAAACTGAAATTATGTTAACTGGTAAAGAAGATGCTTATTAGTTTCAAATCCCGTGTTTGTAACATGAATATTAAGGTTGTTGAGTTAAGGTTACAGTCACTGAAATCATTTTCCTGAAATTTTAGGAGACATCAGTGAGGAAAAAGAGAAAAGATTTCACTAGCATATTAAAAGTAGGGAGGACCGCTACCAAGGAGGATGTGATACGCACATGATAGCAGATTACTGCTGGAGTTCAAAAAGACTGTTCCAAAATACCTTCAAGAAGGTCACGGAAAAGAAAATTCTGAAGTAGTTCAGTGACTATAGTTAGTTTCATCGATGACTTTTCCCTCTATATTTGTATATAATAATATCTCTATAATATAACAATAAAAATTATGTGTTTAGTTTTTTATTTGATCCATTGATTAAACTTAAAATAGTGTAAAAAATATTTGGGCAATTGTCTGCTGTGAACACGAGACGTTTTGTCTTTTTTTTTTACTCGGAAACAAATTAGATTTCTAATATCATGATGAATCTAACAGTTATGTTTTTTTCTTGTATCACTCTAGTTGGTAACAAAGTTGTATTGAAAAATATTTGTTTTAACTAGGTCAAATACATTTAAAAGTCACCAACGCCGTGTCCCGTGCGTCTGTGTAGAAAATTGCATAATTGACATTGTTAAAGTTATTATTTGTCCTTATAATTTTGTCGTCATGCAGTATTATATCAAATAAAAAAATAACTATGAGATTCATTTTAATTTTATAATTCTTATAGAAAAAGAGCCAAAATGTCCCGTGCGTCAACCAGAGAATTGCCCATTTCATTAAAAATTTTATATTAAAAAGTCGAGCTCCTAGCCAAAAATTAATGCCATATTTGAATTCAAGGCACACATTCATATGAAATCAGCTCTAAATACCCCACCACCAAAACCACTGTTGGGCTGTGTAATAATACAATTTGTTAGAAATGCCACGTACATATTTGTATCTCATGAAGTACAAAATGAGATTATTGACAAAATGTTATATTTTTCTTTTTTAACATCATATGTGCTATATAATGTACATTTATTACTCTAAAATTCTACGCCATTTATATTGTTACAATCATGTTTTAGACGATCTAGGAACGGAGCATTGTTCCTCACTTAATTCATTGTCAAAGCGGCTGACGTGCAAGTGTGCATTATGTTGTCCGAGCTTAGGGACAGTATTTGACCCCTTGCAGATTAGCTTCTGTGATAGCGAGAAAAACTGATTTTTGTGTTACCATGGATGACTAGAACAAAAATAACTGCTTACTTGTTAACATTGAATACGGGAAGATAGCAAAACATTTCTTTGAAAATCTCAGAAGTCACCCGAATTTCTTTTTTCTGTTTGTGATCAAAACTATTTGATAAATTTTGTCCATTCTTTTTTATTCTTTTCACTTTGAATAGAGGAAGTGATTTTTGTATTTTATTTGTTCTACACATTATATGCATTAAATATAGTCCAACCATTCTCATTTTATTCTTCTCATATTGATTGAAAAAAAGTGTCCTTTGTATGATTTCAGGGTTCTCACTCAAATCATAGAATGAAAATCAATGACTTTTCAATGAATTTTAAGGACCTACTTAATGTTTTAAAGCACCTTTAAAAATTTATTTTCAGGCATCATGTCTAAATATAAATTTTTAATAAAGTATGTTCGGCCAAAAAAAGTTACAAGTTGGTGGATGTGTAACACAAAAATGTCGGAAAATTCCTATATGGTGCAGAAAAGTGGAGGTCACGCGGGGTTAGTAAGTCAGATTTGTATTTTTATAAATGTGGCAGTTGCTTGCACACAACATCTGCAAAAATTAAGGACTTTTAAGGGCCTCTAAGCATTTTCAAGGATTTTTAAGCACCTCAAAGCCTTTTCAAGCACTTTCATGGCCTTGAAAACAAGTTAAACATATTAAGCACTTTTAATGACTTTCAATGACCGTGGGAACCCTGGATTTGAAACGTACGAGGGCAGGTACCCAGGCCCTGATCATTGAATAGGCCCAAAAGATCCGGGCATTTGGCCCATAATTTAAGGGGGCCCCGAAATTGCCTGTAAACTTACAACATTTGTTTCACATATATTTTAAAATTTGTATCAAATAAATTTTACATAATAGTCACTTTGAGATACTAAAGACTGTTCAAGATCAATAGAGAGTGTATTTATTCAAGCAAGCCTAATACTTCAAATAAACCAAACCATCATTTTAAAACGTAAAAAACAAGGAAAAAAAAAAAAGAGAAAAAACATTTGAAGGGAAGTCTTGACGAATTTTTTGTGAGATCAGTAAATATCGGCTCTAACAAGGAGACCTTACGGTCTCGGAAATTCAGATCGGGATGAAATTTGGCAGATTGATAGTATACCTTAAGGGTATCCACACTGTAAAGTAATAAAGCGCACTAGCCAGAAGATTCCGAGAAAATAGGCTTTAAAGTATTATGCGCAGCTTATATACTAGTAGAGACTTTTGATTTGCAACTCCCCGGTGGCTATGTGGTCAGCGTGATAGATTCCCGTACGGGCGATCCGGGTTCGATACCTCTTGATGTAGTTTCTTTTTTTTCTTTTTCTTTCAATTTATAAAGTGACTGTTACAGCTAATTGAAATTTGAATTAGAGATAATATTTTATTTTTAAATACGTAATGTATTTTTAATAGAGATAAATTAAGTAGATATAAATTAAAATTCTAATTACCACTTCAAAAAAATTAGGGTAGACTTAATTTATCTATGGATTTTGACATAGTTTTTATTTGTCAATTATTTATTTATATACATACACCAGAATGACACTTATCATAAAAACATGGAAAACAAAAACTGTTTTGACATCTTGCACAATTTATAAAGGAAGATTGTTTAAAGGAACAACATTTTTGTAAAAGATTCGTTGGAAAATATACTTCATTAACATGACATGAAAATATATCTTTCGTCAGAAAACTTGGAAGCATACCAGGCATACCGGATCATTTTATTAAAAATTGATGATGGACTATTGATTGTATTTTTATGCAGTCTTCACGGGTATTTATTTCTCTATTATTTTCAACCAGATACGCGCAATTTTGCATACGCTTTAGTAGATTCTTTACCTGTCTATAAAAATAGACGTCGCAAAGTGCAGTTAGGGTTTTGAAAATTTCTGACTACCTGCTTGAGTACAATAGGACAACATTCTTACTCTTCCATATAGAAACTGGTTCTTCATGTTTTTTGGGAAAATCATTTACTTCTCTACATCTTATAATATCTCAATATTTATAATCACTTGATTGTGAAAATAATAGAGTTTTAATGTACCTTCATTAAAAATACATTTTACGTATTTAAAAATAAATTATTATCTTTAATTCAAATTTCAATTAGCTGGAACAGTCACTTTATAAATTGAAAAAATAAAAATTAAAAATTACTTCATTAAAAATACATTACGTATTTAAAAATAAAATATTATCTTTAATTCAGATTTCAATTAGCTGGAACAGTCATTTTATAAATTGAAAAAAAAAAAAAAACTACCTCACGAGGTATCGAACCCGGATCGCCCGTACGTGAATCCATCACGCTGACCACTTAGCCACCGGTGAGTTGCAAATCAAAAATCTCTACTAGTGTCTAAGCTATGCATAACACTTTAAAGCCTATTTTCTCGGAATCTTCTGGCTAGTGCGCTTTATTACTTTACAGTGTGGATACCCTTAAGGTATACTATCAATCGGCCAAATTTCATCCCAAACTGAATGAACGTTTGGTCGGCGCCACTACAGGGACACTTAACTTGTATTAAACTGAGGGATTTCATGTTATTTAGAATACAACACAAGTGATTTAGCTAGGACACAAGTTATGTAAATATCAGTTTTAATTTAATGCCAGGAATCATTTCACAGTGTAGTGATAAATTCAATAATTTGTCTATTCACATAGTAAACTTTTTATTAGAAAGGTTTTTGAAATCTTATTCACTCACTGCATTGGAAAATTGTAGGATGGTGTTGGGTTTGATTTTACCAAATAGGTATCCTCTGTTTCCATACCAGAGGCCCATCTGATGGCTGTGGAGTTAGCGCTCTGGCCTCGTAAGCCAAAGGTGCAGGGTTTGACTCCCGGGGCATGAATGTTCATTGTGGTTCGGAATCCAAGTTAACCTGTACGTCCCGTCCTGATTAGCTATCATTTTGTATAAAATTAGGTCGTTGAGCGCACAAACCAACCAACCCATATCAGAAATCCATTGACAACCTCCAAAAACCTTTCGAATTGCATTGGGAATTGTAAGATGATGTTGGGTTTGATTTAACCAAATGAACTTTGCCCCAATTCCCATATCAGAAATCCATTGACATTGTCGAAGAGAAAGACAAACCTCGTGCAGAAATTTCCTCCAAAAAATAAATTTTATGTTACTCATACAGGGTGTCCAGAAAAGGACTCCCTGATTTCAAAATTAAATATCTCGAAAACAAAGATCGATAGAGGAATGCAGTAAACGGTATGTTTACTGTGAAAGCTGTAAGAATTTTATACAGCAGTTTGAAATAATAGTTACAAAAACTGCTAATAGATGGCGCTGTACGCTGTACAGCTCATTATCAGCATACATAAATGAAATAATCGTATGACTACTATTTGTTTGGGATCGACAAAAAGTAATCATTGAAAGTTCTTTTTAATCAACATCGTAATTTGTTTTAAGTTTGGGTTTGCTTACGGAATCCTGAACAAGTTCTGCAACAGGGAAGACTGTAGGCTCTTGATCGTGAGTTTAAAGGTTGTTTTGGTTTCCACTTCCTCACCCGGAGAAAGCATTGAAATGGCAACATCACAAAATTCCTTCTGCACCGAAATGATTTGATAACCCCCCCCTTTTTTTTTTATTAGTTTTTTTTTTTTACTTCAACCTGTTCCAGAGAGGTGGTTCTCTCACATATGCACGCTGAGTCAGTTGCTAGTTCACAAAGTCCTTCCTTTCCACTGCCAGCCGGGAGTTTAACCAACCAACCTAAAGGTGACGAACTTTTCAACAGGTTACAAAAGTCTCTCACACTATTGAGTTTATTTGAGTATGTTTTTATGGGTGTAGCAGTTTATTGTTTACGTCATAATGTATTGGTGCTATATCACCTTCAGAAATTAAATGTCTGCAACTCAGCTCTATTAAGAAAACATCCACTAGAATCTGCGCTCATGCAAGTATCTTTTATTATGCTTCGTGCAATTCATTCATAGTTTACAGTAGACTTCATTTTTAATTTTAAAATTGTTGTAAGTATTTATATTTCTTTTAGTTTCTTTCTTTAATTTGTTTTTAAAGTACATAGGGACAAAATCGTTTTGCAGAACACTAAGGAACTTTAAAATACCTTTCGAAATGTAATTTTTGCCTGTTCTATAGTGATTGGAAATAACAAATAGTAATATTGTAAATCATTAAAAGCCATTCCAAGGGGTACCCTCATATGTATCGCAATCACCTTCTTTTTTCCCCCGTTTAATTGTAAAATTTCTAACTTTAAAAAACTATTTCTACTTTGAAGGGCAACCGGTTTTCAATCAAGCACCAAGTTTACACCCGGATATTTCTGTTTTAGAAACATTTCTTTCTCATGTCATCAATAGTTTTGGCATTTTTCTTAATCTGTGACTTACATTTGCCAAAATATTTTAATGCTTTTTGGCTAGTATTCCAGTTATATAAAATACCTCAACGAGGTACTCATTAATTAGTAATAGAAATCTTGATTTTTTTTTCCAGTGAACGTTGCGGTTCTAAAACAAAAAAACTCAATTCAAATGCTATCTTAATTGAGTTTATTGACATAATCCGAGAACGCAAAACACACGTTCATCCTCTTTAAGATCACAACAGGAAAATTCTTGAATCATAACATACAAAAAGTTTCATCTAAATTATACATTAGCCTGAAATTATTGTTTAAATTCAATAAGACAAATAACATCAGATTTATTTTATTAGATATTTATTGTGCAAGAATGTAGCACATGAAACAACAACATTTGTAAAACCAGAAACATCCATTTTTTTTTTATACTTCTAAAGGCAGTTTGTTTAGATAAAACTAATTTAAACTGTTTTTTTATATTCAATGATATTTACAAATGTATTAGTTTAAATTTTTTTTGGGCTCATCTACTTTTGTATGATATAATAAAGATTACAAATTGTTTAATATTCATACACAACAAAAACATGTTGGGGTTACTAGGGTTGGAGGTCTGACACAGAACTTAGAAACCCTATGGTAGCTTAGGCATGATATCAAACAAAATGTTGAAAGATTATTATTATTATTTTTTAATTTTTAAAAAATGTGAAATTTACAAAAAATAACTTCGAGTTTTGCAAATCTCATTTTTGTTTTATGGACTATCCATGAGAAATTTCTTTGAAACCATTCCCAAGCTTATGTAAGTATTTATTTAAGAGGGCTGTGTGTCATAAGCTAAAGTTTCGAACATTTTTCTAGACGTTTATTTATACGAAAGTACTCGTAGTTAATTTGTAGAGACTACTAGGATGCAAGAAACAATCACGAAGCAACACATCCACCATGCAGGCTAGAAACCATAACTTTTAAACTTAGCGATCGGCCTTGTGTAGTTTCAGTGTTTTGAAGTAAGTACCACAAATAATTTTGATGCAGGCGTCAGCAAATCGCTTTAAACTTTTATTTATAGGCCTAATATCTGTGGCCGACCAAACGGTATAGTGGTTAGTGTGCTAGCTTCTAGACCGCGAGGTTGCGGGTTCGAATCCCGTGTTAGGCATTGGTGTTTGAAAATGTATGTTGGCTTGTTTAATGACGAATGTTTCGGCGCTTTATAGCCCTCGTGTAGCTGACGGCGCCAGATAATCTGAAAACAACCAACCAGCCTAATATCTGTGAGGATAAACTTAGTTGTATTTTCTAATTGTGTTGAATTTAACTTCTTTTTGGATATGCTTTCCCGGGAGGTAAAACCAAAAAGATATAAAATTACTTCCGGTGAACATTCTTCCACAAAAATACAATACTTTCGCGTTATTCTGACACATTTATAGCTCTAGTATTGCCCTTACATTAGAAAACCAACTACTACAACCTATAATTTGATCGGATCATTGGGATTTGATATTCAAGTAATGTAAGTAGTGGAATTGTTTTTTTCTTAAATACCTTATCAATATGCCAAAAATATTAAATATACATCGACAATTTTTATAAATTACATTTTAGGCGTTTCTATTTATTTTTAAGTGTAATGCAAAATATATTTGTAATTTGTTGCTTTAAGATGATATATTTACTTTGTTTGTTGCTTTATTTCTATCTGATATTCAGTGTAATGTCTATTGGATATCTGTATCTGTTGGATTGTTTTCATGCAATATTTTCAAATAACATAGATGAAAATATAATAAAGCAGTGGTCGGCAAACCACGGTTCGTGATCTGCTATCAATGGGTAAAAAATTTTATCATCGCCAATTCACAATATTTTTAGTTGAAATCAGGATTGAATATGCAAATCTTCTTCAGCATAACAAGATATGTTGGTTTTCAAGAGAAAACCTTTTAAAACTTTTCACTTCCTTGTTACTTGAATTTAAAGCATTTCTCTTTGCGAATTGTTATAACTCTTTTTCTTCCCCAACCCGAATGGATTTTCTCAATTTTGATTTCAAGGTTATTTCAGACTTGGTGCTAGTTATTTTTCATTAAAAAATGCATACATTTCAGCTTTCAAACATAAAAAAAAAAGAAAATAGAAAAAATTATGTGACATAAAAAAGCATGTATGTATCTATAGTACATTAAAAAAATTTTAATAAAAAATTAGGTAGATTTATCAAAAAATGAATGGCAAAGGAGAGTTTTGAACATACGTAAAATGTGAAAAACACGAAGCTGAAAAAAATTGCCAAGAAGTGTGCAATATGTTAAAATATTTAAAATAGAAATTTTAACATTTAAAATCTTCGGATTTAAAAAATTCAAATTGCGAAATTAAGGATAGGTTCGTCATCAATTTTTATAAAACGAATAAATATGTTAATGACATTTTGAGAAGTGAATTCTAGCTGTAGGTACATATATATTTGAAGAAAAATCCAAACTTCAAGACATCTCTGAAAGTGCATTAAGATATGCAATTTGAAGAGAAGTGGTATCGAACTTCCAAAAATTGAAGTCTAGACATTAATAGAAGAATTATTGTTGTAAAGGGGTATGGATGATATTTTTTAAAAAACATGAAATGAGACCATGTTTGCTTGAATTTTAAATTCATTGCTCATATTGAACTTGACAATTTCACACAAATAAATGCGATAGCCATCTTTTGTTTCATTACTAATGTCGGACTTTGTTAAGGAATCTAGATTTCACTTTGAAAACATAGATTTGCTAAAATGTAAGGTTTTTAATTATAGGAATGCAGGTGGATATCATGTGTCGAAATTTTTTAATAAACGAGCTTCATGGCCCAATGTTGAGGGAACCGTCATTGGTATTGTGGGTCCCAGATTTTGGCGCTTCATAAACAGGCTCGCTTAGTTCTCATAAATTATTCAGTGCTGCGCAAAAACCAAGGTCGCTTTACACACTGAAAGTTTATTGACGTAAGCACAGGCACGCTTTACTCGCTGAAAAGTTTTTTGAGCTGCTCAATCATAAGTTTGCTTCCATCACTTAGCCGACCAAACGGTATCGTTAGTGGCTAGCGTCCTAGCTTCTGGACAGCGAGGTTGCGGGTTCAAGTCACGTGTTAGACATGTGTGTTTGTAAATGTATGTTGGTTTGTCTAATGACGAATGTTCGGCGCATTATAGCCCTCGTGTTGCTGACGGTACCAGATAATCTGAAAACAACCAACCAACCAAGCTTTCCTCGTTTAAAGATTAATTGATACGTAAACAATTAATATTCGAATCCCTCCCCTATGAAAAAATAAAACATTTTCCCCTGTTAATACAATAATACAAAGTTCCTTACCTTTCTAAGCATATTTTTACGCTGTGTTACGTTGTTTTACGTTGTCTCTTAAGAATTCCGGACAAAGCCGGGCCGACCAAACGGTATAGTGGTTAGCGTGCTAGCATCTGGACCGCGAGGTTGAGGGTTCGAGTCCCGTGTTTGGCATGGGTGTGTGTAAATGAATGTTGGCGTGTCTAATGGCGAATGTTTCGGCGCAATATAGCCTTCGTGTTGCTGACGGTGCCAGATAATCTGAATACAACCAACCGGACAAAGCCGGGCACTTCAGCTAGTACAAATATAGCTTATATTTTTGGAATTACTAAACAAAATAACTACATTCTACAATTTTGATTCATAATTAGAGTGAATATCTTTATTGAATTTTTGAAAAATAGTTACAATGATAGGAAATTCTGAGTCAGAAATATTTTTAATCGATAACAGCCATTGTTTATCAATAATTTACTATCCATATTGAATACTTTTGTACAATTTAGATCCAGTAGGAAGCAACGTAAAGCAAAAATAATAATGAATGCTTCTTGTAAAACAAACCACGTCATGATGATGTTTAATAAAGAAAATGAAAAGGAATAACATAAATTTAAATGACTGATTTATTACTGAATGCTCATTCAATAGTTTTTTTTTAATTATTATTTTTGGTTAAAAATTATATATTCGTACTTACGGGCTTTTGATTTGCAGGCTACTTCTATGTAATATCGCAATTACTCGAGTTTCGTAAAAAATCACATATTTGTCACGAAAATCATATAGACGGTGCAAATACTACTAATAAATCACACAATTCTTAATGTAATATCCCAGTATTATTAAAAAGTTACATCGTTCAAAATTCAATAAAACGGACATTTGACTAATTATAGTAACGGCAGATTAGTTACCAAAATCGCATTTTTGTTATAAAAATCCCTAAGATCACATTAAGGTCACAAAGCGATATCGCAGTGATAAGGCGAAAATCGCATAAATCACCTAAATGTTGCCAAATTCACTAAGATTATATATAGATCACAATGTGATATCGCAGCGACAAGACTTTAGTTGCGAAAATCGCACAATTCACACAGATGTTGCCTAAGTCACTAAGATCACATACAGATCTCAATGTGATATCGCAACGATAAGACTGTCGTAGCGAAAATCGCACATGTCACATAGATGTCGGCAAAATCCCTAAGATCACATACTGATCGCAATTAGTTATCACAGAAACAAGGTTTTCATTGCGAAAATTGCACAAATCACAGATGTCGCCAAAATCACTAAGCTCACATACTGATTACAATGTGATATCGCAGCGACAAGGCTTTCGTGGAAAAAATCGCATAAATCATACAGATGTCGCCAAAGTCACTAAGATTACATACTGATCACAATGTGATATCTCAGTGACGTGAGATTCGTTGATAAAATCACACATTCGTCGAAAAAAAACATAGATGTTACCAAAATCACATAGAGATCAAACTGTGATACTGCAAAACCCACAAAAATAGCGTAAATATCCCTGTGTATCCCTGCGATATCGCAAAATTATGTCTTATAACACATACATGTCACATAATGACTTATTTGTGATTTCATTATAAAATTATTTTGGGATATCACTGGATGTCACTGTGATATCGTCTTTTATATGTTCTAAATATCCTCCCTCTAACAAAATTCATTTAGAAACGCAATAAAGACGTAAAAGGTTTAAAAAAAAAAAAAAAAAACGAATTTCTTTAAAGCAGAGTTTTTTTCTCTTGAGCATCACCCATCAACGACTATTTCATCTGTTTCCTTTACAAGAAAGGAAAATGTACTATTTTTCGAAAAACATATCACCAAATTCGTCGATTTGTAGTTTTTTAAGAGTGTAATAAATATTGCCAAAAACACCGCCACATTGAACAGTTTGTTTTAAATTCATGAAAATGGTAATTTAAAATAATCCATGGCGCATATAAATGCAGGGATTAGTTTTAGATGTAATTGAAAGTTGTGCAATATTTATCTTTTATCTAATTTTTTTCATTATTGTCATATGTTGTTTTGTTTTTATTAGTCATTTTTTATCTTTAAAATTGAGTATACTAAATTTTTTTATTTTCTCGTAGAACTGTATTACTTGGAAATGACCCTGTAAAGAAGGAATTACTAGAAGTTATCTTATTCTGTATTGTTTTCAATGGTGGATCATTACAAGTTAGCATTGAAAAGAATAATTTCATTGTTTTTTAAGAAATCAAGGCTTCCTAAACAATATTCTATTCCTTTCAGTACATCATAATTGAAGAAAAGTTTGCAAATAAACTTAAGTAAGCAATTTTCTCCTAATCTTCTGCCTTGACTGAAAATAATCATACCTTCCATGAGCAGCTTAACTCACACTAAAGAAAGAACACATGTGTGTGAACTCTGTAGAAAGTCATTTGTCCATAAATACAGTTTAAAATTGCATCTCTCCACTCACACTGGAGAAAAGACCCTTAAGTGCGATGTTTGCAGCAAGGCATTTAAACAAAAGAACCATCTCGCATCACATCTCCGCATTCACACTGGGGAAAAGCTTCATGTGTGTGATGTTTGCAGCAAGGCATTTATTCAACAGAGCACTCTTGCATCACATCTCCTCACTCACACTGGAGAAAAGCCCCATGTCTGTGAGGTTTGCAGCAAGGCATTTAATGAAAAGAGCAATCTTACAAAACATCTCCTCACTCACACTGGAGAAAAGCCTCATGTGTGCGATGTTTGCAGCAAGGCATTTAACAAAAAGAGCAATCTTTCAAGACATCTCCTCACTCACACTGGAGAAAAGTCCCATGTGTGCGATGTTTGCAGCAAGGCATTTATAAAAAAGAGCAGTCTTACAAAACATCTCCTCACTCACATTGGAGAAAAGCCTCATGTGTGCGATGTTTGCAGCAAGGCATTTATAAAAAAGAGCAGTCTTACAAAACATCTCCTCACTCACACTGGAGAAAAGCCTCATGTGTGCGATGTTTGCAGCAAGGCATTTATAAAAAAGAGCAATCTTAAGAAACATCTCCTCACTCACACTGGAGAAAAGCCCCATGTCTGTGAGGTTTGCAGCAAGGCATTTAATGAAAAGAGTAATCTTAAGAAACATCTCCTCACTCACACTGGAGAAAAGCCTCATGTGTGCGATGTTTGCAGCAAGGCATTTATAAAAAAGAGCAATCTTAAGAAACATCTCCTCACTCACACTGGAGAAAAGCCCCATGTCTGTGGCGTTTGCAGTAAGGCATTTTACCAACAATGTACTCTTTCAAGACATCTCCTCACTCACACTGTAGAAAAGACTTATAAATGCGATGTTTGCAGCAGGGAATTTACCAAACAGTACGCTCTAGCAAACCATCTCCTCACTCACACTGGATTAAAACCCCATGTCTGCAATGTTTGCAGCAAGGCATTTATACAAAAGATCCATTTTGCATCACATATCCGCATTCACACTGGTGAAAAGCCTCATGTGTGCGATGTTTGCAGCAAGGCATTTAACGAAAAGGGCAATCTTACAAAACATCTCTTCACTCACACTGAAGGAAAGTCCCATAAATGCAATGTTTGCGGCATGTTGTATTTCCATAAATCCAGTTTAGCAAAGCATTTCCGTACTCACATTGGAGAAAATCACTATGTGTGCGACGTTTGCAACAAGGCATTTAACCAACAAGGCGATCTTGAATCACATCTTCTTACTCACACTGGAGAAAAGCTATGAGTGTTCAAGGTTTGCAGCAAGGCATTTTACCAAAAGAGCACTCTTTTACCACGCCTCATAACTCACACTGGAGAAAAGTGTCACGTGTGCGATGTTTGCAGCAAGACATTTTTCGAAGATCGGGGTCTTGCATCGTATTATCCCACTCACTGGAAAAAGCTCATAATTGAATCTCACTCATAATCATGGACGACGCCAGAAGGGGCAATTCCTCTCCACCCCCCCGCTCTGGGGAAAAGAAAAATATTAAAACAAAGAATAATACTGAATTCTGTAAGAAAACTTGCAAAATGCTTGAATTCTCAAAAAACAGCGAATATTGGCAATTTATATCTCCACATTTCTCGCTTCAAGAAGTGGAACCTACGTATGACTATCTCATGAAGTGTAAAATGGGACTATAGACACTAACTTATATAGATAGATATCTATTTTTTTTCAAGATAATATATGCCATATTAAGTATATTATTCTAAAATTCTTTGCTATAATTTTTTTTTTTTTTACAAAATTCAATAAATTAAATGCCCCAAAAATTTGAATAGACTATTGTTTGTGGCTTTGGTGTTATATCGATTTGAATTTGCAACATATGCCAAAAATACTAGTGCTTGAAAACTCACTTAAAGCCAACGTTCCAGTGCGTTACGCCCATTAGTGATGTTTAAATAACGGGTAATTTTCATGCTTTCTAATCATCAACAGAGGAATAAGATAAAAACGTCATTCTTTTCAAAAATGTATAAACTATTTTTTTCAATAAAAAAAAAATTCGATTTTCTACAAAATTTCGATACTAGACTACCCTTTTTTTCGTTTTTTTTCTTCAATGTTATTCTTCCACGCAGAACTACGAAGATAGTATTTGCGACCACTAGTAAATTTTTTCCGGGTGGCACCTTCGTTCATAATTGAAAGAATCCTCGAAAACTGTATCGTCTAATCCAAATATAGCAAGAAAATCTTTTGAAGTAAGGGAAAGCAATTGGTAATGTGAGTTTTGAGTTATTCCTCGCAAAAATGCTCATTTGTTTATTAGAGACATTTCACTGACCTCTATCATTGAATTGATTCAAATCAATGAAATATTAACCCCTATTTGGTAGTCTGCGGGTCGTAATCAGAGGTGTTGGTTACTAATTCTATCCATTAACAAAATATAAGGCAAGGAATTTTAATTTTTTCAACAAAAACACAATTATCAGCACACAATTATATACAATAAATTGGAGCATTGTTGTATGTGTATAATTAGAGAGAACATAATATATTAGGTATTTTTTTTTTCTAATGTAGGAGGAACTAGGGATACTTGACCCAATTTATAGTTTTGGGTGTTTAGTTTTTATTTTACATAACTTATGGGTGTGTAAATGATGTCTATTTGTACTTCATTAAGTATTACACACTATTTATGAATATCTTTCCGAAGTATTAATTGTAAAGGTTGTAAAATATTAAACATTAAAAATCTTCAACTTGGGTCAAGTATCCCAATGCATAGGGATACTTGACCCAAGTCATATATTTGGGAGTAAACAATTTAAAATTATAAATGAAGCACTTTTACACATTAATAACATAAATCCTATTAAGTCCAATGTTAATACTTTTCTATACTTGTTCAATGAGGTCAATACTTTTTATTAGCTACATAATATTAATATGGTGTCAAGTTTTAATTTTTATTGTAGAAAGCTAAAAATATTAGAAGTTTGAAAGTTATTTCTGTCCTTATACAAGTTCAAGAATGAGAAAATAACTATTTATTTAACTGCAAAAGTAAACTCGCGTTAAATCCCAAAATTTGTAATTCTATCATTTTTCATTGAAAACATGGGTGGACGAAGAATAGTCTGAATTTAGTCAGGTTTGTGTATCTTCAGGTGATTTGTACCTTGAACATCGTAAAATCTTTTGAAAGGCGAGTAAACTGAAACACCTAATATTTGTAGTCTTTGAAACAATATCGAGGAAATTATACTAATACCGTTAACTCATGTAACATTGATGTTAAGCAATGACATACAACTTCCAAGAATATTCATCAGTAACAATACCTTTTCATCAATTGAATATCCTGCATAATTAATGAAATGGTGTAAGAAGAATAAATAAAATCATTAAAACCTGCAAATGCATTTGTACATTAACCTTTATCTTGGGTCAAGTATCCCTAATTGTACATTAATTGCATAACCCTAAAATGCAACCATTTGCAAATATGTTGATAAAAACTATTATAAATGCAATTTTTGTTAAAAGTATGAACAAAATAACTAACAATTAAAAAAAAGTCTTACTTTTAAACAAAAACCCTTTTCACATCAGCGATTACAACATAAAGATATTACTTTTGGAGTATGGAAATTTAATTTGTCTTATAGTCTAAAAACAGATGCAAAGATTCAGTTGTCATTTTCACCATGTCGTTAGCTTACTGAAGTGCAAGAAGTGATACCACTTCCAACTTATAAAACCTTCCCAATTCTGGGAAAAAGGCATTGGGTCGAGTATCTCTAATTCCCCCTATTGTAGTTAATCCGCATAAACATTCCCGTAGAGTGTTTAATTTAAAACGGCAATTTTAATTTTTGAAAAGATCCTTTTTTCACTGTCCATTAGATACTTTCGTGAAGAGTTCAGATTTATAACATGTTGATTAACAGATTGATTATTTTTTAAAGAAGTACTGGTTTTATTTTAATGAAGCTATTTGTGCCTGGCTTGTAAGTATAATTAATGGCAAGATTCTTATTCCAGGAAAGGCTTTAACGTATTGTTTTTACTTAAAATACTAAAAAGGACAAAATAAAATAATTCCCTTTCTACTACGCTAAAGAGTAAAAATTACCCTCCTCTTAAAAAAACGCATTTTGGCTTTTCAAAGAGATGCTATATGTAAAGAATTTAGTTTCAAATATAATATAATAAAAGTTAGTTAACTGTAATATTGTAATGAACCACGCTCCTTTGGAATATGTGCTGATTAGTATTGCATTTTTTATTAATGCATTAGTATGCAAGTAATGTTTAGTTTTGTTTCCGAATTGTATAATTTAGCACCTGCTTTAAAAAAAAAAATCTAGTGGATGAAAATAAATGTTAACTTTTTATCGCATTTTGAAGTTGTTTTTTCTTTAATTTTATATATCTTGAGAAGAAATATATATGTAACATTATTTTTGGAAAAGTAAGTAATACAAATTCAGCATGCCAATTTTTAAAAAAATTCATAATAACTTTAGTTCTAATACCACGAGGCATTTCAAACTATTGCCGACCAAACGGTACAGTGGTTTGCGTGCTAGCTTCTAGACCTCGAGGTTGCGGGGTCCGAGTCCCGTGTTAGGCATGGGTGTTTGTTAATGGGTTGGTAAATGGGTTGGTTGGTTGTTTTCAGATTATCTGGCGCCGTCAGCAACACGAGGGCTATAATGCGCCGAAACATTCGTCATTAGACAAGCCAACATACATTTACAAACACCCATGCATAACACGGGACTCGAACCCGCAACCTCGCGGTCTAGAAGCTAGCGCGCTAACCACTATACCGTTTGGTCGACTTTAAATGTATGTTGGCTTGTCTAATGGACGAATGTTTCGGCGCCCTCGTGTTGCTGACGGATAATCTGAAAACAACCAACCATTTCAAACTATTAAGTATAAATCAAATAAGTTGGCCATTTTCAACGATTCTTAGAGCACTTGGATGACTTTGTATTAGGCTGAGGTGGATTCTAGGGTTCGAACCTCCTCCCGAAATATTTTTCTTTAATATTATACATTGAATTACATGTATTAAACTACTATACGCCATACATTAAACTATTGGGGCTTATCATTTCGAATACAGTGGAAATTGATTGTTGGTTTTTCCCAACTTCTTCTTTTTAACATCAAGCCTACTGACATTTTATCTATACCTATTTCTACTGATGGCGGTCAAATGGCCGTTCTTCAAATCTACATTATTTTCCAGTTATAAATTCCAGTTAAATAAATACATAATTTAGCATAGTCAATAAAACACAAAATAATTACGTAATTATTAAAAAAAAAATGTTTATTTTTTTGGGTTTTAGGAAGAAAAATCCTGGAATTTATCAATTTTGATAATTATCAAAACCGTGGTCATTTGACCGAGCTGTGATAGGTTTAGTGTTAATAGATAACTACAGTACCCCCAAAAAAATCAGAACGATGGCCATATCTTCGGTTCTAATTATCGTAGAATCTTACGGTTTGCACCAAAATGTTTTGCTTACGATTTTTTATATATATGATGCATTTTTTTTCTTGAGGGACCGTTTACTAAGTAAAAGTAAATCTACCTTCGAAAATTTCAATACGAACCCTTATTTTTTATCATTTCATTCGATTCAGAATACATCATTTACTCTATATACCAAATTTCAATGCATTATGTTGAAAAACACGTCACTTATGAGTGAAAATGTTTCAACCATTTTTTTACCGATCTTCAGGGAGAATTTCCATAAACCGAAAGGTATTTTTAAGGTTCTACTTCACAGCGGGAGAAATCGAACGGTCAGTGTGGCGTTTCACGACGTTATAAAATACAAATATTAGTCTAAAATTGTATAGAAACTACTTGGATTTATAGTGTCATGTCTAAGATTAATACAAAAATAGCAAGTAATCTCAAAAGTAATTTATTTACAATGTTAAAGATGTGCATTCTTCACACGAAATAAATAAAATATCGAAAACTGTAATTGCAGAAGTATAACGTATACTACTGGTAATTAGAAAATTAAAAAATATAAAATGTAGGCATTAGTAAACAGGCAAAGCGTGATTATTTTACAGAAACATTTCACTGTAAACACAAATGTAACTTGATTGTTGAAATTATTTATAAAATGAAAAAATCACATGATTCAGTAAAATTTTTAAAGGATAACTTATTGAAATTGCTTAAAAATGTTATTTTAAATAAATGTAATTTAAGAGAAGAAATTTTTTTTTAAAAAGGACACTGTTGAAAACCACACATTACATATGTTCCATGATTCCGAACAAGTTAGACAGATTAAAAATATACATACAAAAAATAAAACTGCTTTGTTTGTATAAAATAATTTTTTTTGTTGTTGTAATCTCAACAAATTCTGTTCCTATTCTCCCTATTTTATGATAATTGAACGTTGTGCGATTTTCCACACCTCTAGTTTACCTTGAATTAATCTTTGATTGTTTTCAAAAGTCGTCTACTATACGGTCCCTTGAAGTGAGCGTTTTTTACATTTTCGCTAAAAAATCGAGAACTAAAAGTCAAAATGACAAGAAAAAAATGATGGGGTTTCAGACGATAGTGAATCTAATGAAAGCAAAAAAATATATGTTTCTATTAAAAAAAAATTTAAATTGTTTTATTAATTAATAATTAATTATTAAAAAAGAAATTGATGCAAAAGTTGCTTGTTATTTATGTTTGGTCATTTACAAACTATCTTTTGAAAAAAAAAAAATTACTGAAATATATTAAGTATTTATGACCAAAAAACCAATTTTTTTATTTAACATTAATTTAGCATTTTCTTTTTATCATTTAAATTACAAACCATTCATTAAAAAATTACGAATTTTTGTATTTCGGCATTTTTTTGGATGCTGAATCCAAATATGGGATAATATTATGAGGTTGCTATTGAACTTTTTAAAGTTTGATTCTGTTTTAATATGTAGATGACCCCTCATGACAAAAAAAACTACATGCAATTATTAAAAACCTTCCACGATTTACAACGGTACCTTTTGTTTGTTATTTCAAGAATTAGAGCACAAGATATAGCCATCGTTCTGATTTTTTTTTTTTTGGGGGGGGGGGGGGTACTGTACAAGTACTCCCTGAATTGAAAGTCTAGTGGCGGCTTTGATTTGTATTATATAATCTTAAATTAATAATTTATTTGTACTTTATTATCTGTAACATAGTCGAGTGCAGAGATACATTCCTATTTCCTGTATAAAAAATGCAAAACTTCAATTTTTTAATATTTGCGTTTGGATTAAAAATAATTTTCAAGATTCTTTGTTTTTATATTATCACCACTTGTTGAAAATAAAATGCTTCTTATTAGAGTTTAAATTTAATAACTTTTAATGAATTAAATTTATAATCGTTGCAAATCAAGAATAACGCTTAGAAATATCCATGTTAACTCACTTCTACTATTTTTTAGATGTAAAAGTTTTGCAGTTTTAGTTATTTAGGTCAGTTTTATTTGTTGGTAGAAACATTCACCTCGTAAATTGTACCTGAATTAACTATTTGTTCATGGAATATCAAGTGCAATGCGATTTTGTAATGAAGATTGGCGCAAATCCTTATCGGCAATTTCCATTTTTTTCCTCCTAAACCTTTATAAAAACTTCGAATTTATTTGTAGTGGGAAAATTTGCCGTGCACTAATTAACTAAATTGCCGTCATCTAGATGAACTGACACTTGGCACATAGACAAGGATCAATGTAACAGGCATTGGGGATCAGGTCAAATGAACAATTTAGGGTTCCCGACTTATCTTAAAATCAAACGGCTACATTTTTGTATAACCTACTAATGTAAAATAACATAACCAATCAGTTTTAATGCAATAATTATTGTGTAATAAAATTACAATTCAAAATATTACTACATTTTTTATTTTTATTTTAGAAATGTTTGCAAATGTGATTACTAAATTCAGATTGCATGATAACAATTGACGTTAATGGTGCAGTTTTAATACGCATGTCTACATTTTTAATAAAAGTTTTCGTAATTGTTTAATACATATAATTTAGTTTGGCAACAGTTTTTCTCATCTTTTGCTGAACAACTGCACCTATTTCTAAACCTAAATGCAGCAGGTGTTTTTTAATTCTTGCGAGATCAAAAGACATTTAAGATTTTACATTAAGAACCTAAGGATTCTTTCAAAAACCACAAGAATCCTTGAAATTTTAGTAAAAAAAAAAAAAAGTTGACAAATGATGTAAAAGACCAAACTATTAGAATATAGTGTGGTTCATTTTCGGGTCAACTTCTCGTTAATAAATTTGACAGCAGATGTCAGCACCACTCTTTAAAGACATTCTTAATATATGCTAGAGTGGAACGAGTTTTTCTTAAATAACTTTTTTTTAATACCATGAAAAAATTATTTATGGAATAAAAATGTCGGAATAATGGCTATTTATACAACTAGTTAAGAAAGTAATACTTTTTTAAATGAGGCAAATTAAATAATTGACTGAGTTTGAAAAAATAATTTCTCACATGTTGAATTATTGTATGCAAATTATTGTAAATAACTTTTTTTTTCTTATAATTACACGTAAGAAATATTTTTAATAGGTATATAGATTAATATTGGCAACTCCAGGCAATGAATTTCTTTTGAAAATATAAGATTTCTATACTAAGAGTATATAAAATTTGAGCACGAGGTGTGAGGTAAAGTAGTTTACCACACGCCTCTTAAATATGTAGGCTTGGCACCAACTAATTGGTGCCCGGGTAACAAAAGGATACCCTTTTTCCTTCACATTTTATGACAAATAATTTTTTCGGTGTGTTGTTTAAGGGAATGCGTTTAATTGTTAAATTCTTTTGTGCAAACCTGATAAGAGACCGAAGCAGTAGCGTTGGGAAGTTGGCGAGCGGTATAGAGAAGGGGGTGGAGCCTAGTTTTTTTTTAAAACATATTTTTTAAACACATTTTTTGTCGGATAGAGGTTAGGCGAGCGTTAGAGAACAAGGAACGAACCCCTTGTAGTTGAATGAAAAATTGCGGATCTTATTTTTTGACATATTTATCGCCATAGTTAATGATAACCGTTAGGAAACATACAAGGGTAAACTATTATGTATTACGTTTGAGACTTTTTTTTTTATTTTTAACTCGGATTGGTATGAAAAAGTTGTCACGATGCACTTTGATAAACATTTGTTCTATGCGTGTGTTTCCTTGTAAACGTCTTGTCCAGTGCCTAAGCAAACTATACTGAAAGTTTTGAAAAGTTGATGCTGTTTTAAAATTGAAATATATTTGTATCTATATAAAAACGAATGTATGTCCGTTTGTCCTTTATGCATTACTACACCATTCATCCGATAGCCATGAAACTTTGGAAAGTTGTTGAGTAGACTCCCGCGAAGGTTTCTGAGATTTTATTATTATTATTATTATTATTTTTTATTATTATTAATTAACAAGTATTTTACCAAACGATTTCTAATAAGGCTACAGCTCTGAAAATTTCAACATAAGTAGTTTTGGCCTTCTAATTGTACTTTTGCCAAAACAGAATTCAAACATTTTGATTTTTTTTTTTTTTTTTTTTTTAATTAATTAACAAATTGTTAGAGAATGGCAACACTTCAAGTGTTTTCAACTAACATAAAATGCTCGAACCCTTCAGCGAACTGACTTTCATTTTCCACCTCTCCCCCCCCCCCCCTACCAGAGAGTGTTGTGATTAATTTCTTATAGATTATAAACTTAAAAATTAATTCTTCCTCAAACTGGAATAGCTATTTAAGTATAAAAGATATCGTTTATGTTATGTAACGACATCTTGCATTCAAAGAGTGAATGTGGACTTAATAAAGATTGACAGAGACCTAGAAGCTGTATTTATTGTGAGTAATCCCACTTTTCTATCTTCTATCACAAATATTTCACAAAGCGATTTTTAACAAGGCTTCAGCTCTGAAAATTTCAACGCAAGTAGTTATGGCCTTCTAATTTTGCTTTTCACAATCACGTGTTTAAATATTCTCAAAGGGGTGTTAGGTTATTGTATTGCATGTGAATGTGTTTTTTTTCCTTCTTCTCAACAGGGTAGGACTTTCTAATATTAAGGGTTTACGTAGCAATAAGTTTTTTAGTGAGTGAAGCGAGCAGAATCTTAAGCAGCAATAAACCTTTCAGCGAGCGCACAGCGAGCCTATGCTTTCAGAGCAATGAACCTTTCAAAGCGTGAAGTAAGCCTGTGCTTAAGTGTCAATGAAGTTTTCAGCGAGCAAAGCTTGCTTGGTTTTGAGTAGCCTGCGAGCAAAGCGCCAAAAGCTGGGACCTATACACCAATGACGGATCTCCACAACAAAGGGCCACTCAACTTAGTAAAAAATTTGCACACAGTACAATTTCATAGAGAAGCACGGGTATTCAACTAGTTATGTTTTTAAAAAGAGTACGGAGCAGTAAAAAAAAAAAAAATTTTGATAGCTTTTGATATTATTATTATTATTATTATTTTAAATCGTGTATTTTGGAATGATGCTCTAGATTCAGCATGATCTGGCCAACCTTGACAGAAATCCTGTTTTTCTGGCCAATGCTCCTGCGCTACTTAAGTGAAAGTAAAAGAAAAAAAAGAAGAAAAAAAAATAAAAAATCAGCAAAAGTTGTGATAATCTACAATCCTACTTAAAAGTGTGTTCTCTTAGAATCAGCACTACTCTCCAGATGTTGTTGTTTAATGCAACAAGCAGCACAGCGGTAATGGCCAATGTCAGAAACAGGGATTCTAGGAAGATTGACCAGTTCATGCCCAATCTCAAGCATCGTTCCAAAATACATATCAAAACTGTTAAATATATATATATATATTACTTGAACCACTTAAAAGATGGTAAAATTTATTTATTTTAGAATTGTTTATTTGAATTTTATGAATGGCATACTCAACCATTCTGGCTTGCGATAACATTACTTTCCATGAAAATATTGTTCGGGAATCTGTTTGACGATTTATGTAGTTTATATACTGTAGAACAATTGAGAGGTTGTGGTTGTTTTCAGATTATCTGGCGTCGTCAGCAACACGAGGGCTATAATGCGCCGAAACATTCGTCATTAGACAAGCCAACATACATTTACAAACACACATGCCTAACACGGGACTCGGAACCCGCAACCTCGCGGTCTAGAAGCTAGCACGCTAACCACTATACCGTTTGGTCTGCAGAAACACGTCTGGAAAGTTTTCCAAGTATTGTTTTTCCTCATGCTTCATGTTTGAAATCATTCTCTGTGTACTTTGAAAGGAAAAGATGGGCGAATTCGACATGGAAACTCTACCTGTAGGTAGAATCTGTGTAGGGTTTTAATTAGGATGGCGATTTTCTTTTGACCCTATGCAGTGACGACTCGTGGTCAAAGAAGTTAGTGCAGCCGGCATAGTGACCCCCCCCCCCCCCTCTCCAGTAATTAAGGTTGAAGAATTTCCATTCACGAATAGAAATTCTACAATCTTAATTGTCGACCAAACGGTATATTGGTTAGCGTGCTAGCTTCTAGACCGCGAGGTTGCGGGTTCCGAGTCCCGTGTTAGGCATGGGTGTTTGTAAATGTATGTTGGCTTGTCTAATGACGAATGTTTCGGCGCATTATAGCCCTCGTGTTGCTGACGGCGCCAGATAATCTGAAAACAACCAACCAACCTACAATCTTAATTACTCAAACTCAAGGTCTCTTCGATATTTACAAAATGATTACGAAAAAGGAAATAGAAAAAAATCACGTACTTTAACTTACTTATAAAGGGATTACTGATAAAGATCAATGCTTCAATTATAAGTTTTAGTATTAGCGTAAGAAATAACAAGAAAATACAAGTGTAAACTTATCACGGAAACTATTTCCGTTTGGTGGAACAAATTCTAAAAAATGCTCGTTTCTCACCCATTCACGCATCACTACTCACTCACACACGAGCCAATCGGCACATCGAATTCACAAGTATAGCCGAAGGGAGAAAATTCGTAACTCGCTGCATTTCGCCACAATGACGTATCCATTTAGCGTGGAGGGAGATTCCTTACTTTAAGTAGTTACCATGGCAACGGTTCAGCTTATTTGTAATTTCACTCCTGTGTCTGTACCTTACTCGAATATCGTCAGATTTAGTAGATTTTTTCCCCCTCAATTGTGAATTGCGCAATAAGTTATACATCAGAGATTTTTACCTACCATAGAAAATCCATCTTCATTTGTGATTCTAGTTTGCATTTTAGAAAAATTTATAAAATAAGTGATCAAAGTTTACTAGCAATTAGTAAATTTTAATTTTTAATAAATAATTTTGATTCAGTCCGACTGTACTTGTTGTGCCCTACGAGCCGTCACTTAATAAGTCTTTACCTTCGTCTTTTTATCCTCAACGCCTCAGTTTTACTCCTTAACAGCAATGCTGCCCCTGTGGAATCCAAAACATTACATAAATAGAATGCATATCTATCCAATTTTATCTTCTTTCTACCTCAACAATCCCTCTGCGAAATAACCTCGCCCATCTACAGATAAGAACATGTGCAGATTAATCTGTGATAAGGCGTTTCATCTGCTGCTGAGAACTATCCAAAGCAACATTAGCGGGTTTTCATTGTTGAATTTAAACGGTAACCGTAGCATGGATGGGCACGTTGAAGAATTTATATTACCGTGGTTCGCAATCAACAGTTCCATTAATGGAGTGGGGTTTCCAGGAATGTGGATTCCTAATGAGTTCTTGGGTAACGAAATGGAAAACTTTGAGAGGGACATCAAATTTAAAATACGTACTATAGGTGACATAAGGAAACGAATGGAGATGGATGACTTATTACGGGAACAGTTACTTTCCTTAACAATATATCCCAATGGAAATATACCTGAAAACGAGGGCTACGTTTCCATTGACTTCGAATTGCACAATGAAGGAGCTGCGATGTTTTCACTGGACCGACTAATAGAAGACAGAAATTTCCGCTCATTAAATTGGATCGTTTCGCTCGTGGATGTCACGGGGAAATCCTTCTTCCGTCAATCCATCGGACTGGACTTGTACAAAAAATCTCTGATGGGCTTTTTCCCTCTGAAAATGGACAGGCTCATTAGGAGAAGAGTGCTTTTGCAATTCAAAGAAGAAGGGTTTTCGTCCAAACGCTACCTGAAGATACGCTGCAACGTCTTTTTCGATTTTTCTTCCCTGCCGCCAAAGTTCATAGTGCAAGAAGCTCTCTTGGAGCAGAAGCGTTTCCGAAAAATATCCGAAGAGGAATCATGGTTCCTTCCTGGTTTCAGTAAGGATGGCTACTGGCTGCTCGACTTGAGGAACGCCAAAAGTCCTCTGTGCACCAATCTCCGAGCGGGGTCCGACTTTTTCGCAGGGTTATTCCGTTCAGGTGGTAAGGAGATGACAGACGGTTATCTTCGCGTTCATGATTCCGAATTCGGTGCTTTCTTCAACATGTTGTGCTACATGCGCTCGTGGTCCCTCGAGCACGTCATGTACGATTACGAATACTACGCACTCTATGAGACTGCCAATTTGTATGGGATTCCCAGTCTGCAGCTCGCTTGCAGGGAGTACATCACAAAGTACCTGGTGTGCAAAAATGCAATCAGGACCTTTCGGTTGGCAGATTCGTTCAACGATTCCGATTTGCGGACTGTGGCGTTTAGATTCGCGCTTGCGAACTGGAAGGATGTGCTGGAATCGGAAGACTGGAGGAGGTTGAGCGAGGAACAGCCGGATTTGGCGAGGGAGCTGTCCTGCACGGAACGGAGTGTCCAGGCTCTGAAAGCGAGCCCAGCGAATGCTGGTTTGCGTAAGCTCGCTTGTAAGCAAGTGTTCCTGCACTGGAGGGGAGTGCGGAATTCAGCGTCCTGGTCGCCTTTCGCGGAAAAAATGCCGGACTTGGCGAAAGTGGTGCTGTGTTTGGTGAAAAATGTCGACATCTTGAATTTAGATATCATAAATCCAGTCAAAGAGTATGAAGTGTATGCAACGGAACTCGATTTCTACCGATAAACAAACTACCACCTTTTGTGATACTTATGCTTTTTTCTGTTGTTGCGAGATTTAGCTAGATGTTTTAAATAACAGGACCTATTAGCAAAGATCACTCCCTATACCAGATATTTTACAATCTTCTAGTCCAGTTCGTTTAGAAACTACTTTGTACAAAACTTTGAAATTTGGTGAGTAGGTGCGAAAAATGATCACTTCATGAAATGACGTAAATTAGAAACTTGTAAAACAGCGTCAGATAAATTTAATTTACCGCTGATGTCCTTACGTCAATGCCTATGCACAGGGGCCACCTACAATAGTGTTTTGCTTATTTAATTTTCATTTATAAAATAAAATATATTAGACGCTATTTTCCAGTTTTTAATTGATGTCATTTCATTAATAATAGATATTTAATGACTTTACGGCCTCTTACGTTGTTATCTCTAAGTTTTTCTACAGTTGAAGTAAATAAGTTTATTATTGTCTTCTAATTACACGTGAACATTAAATACTGCATGATGAGATCATCGATATAGATAAACAACTGGATAGACTGCTCCATTGTCAATGCAAAGAGAAAAACGCGCCGGGGATTGAGAAGCTTTGCGAAGCTGGTGGGAAGATTAACCAATCACAGTTCACTTTTATAGTTGGATGGAAATGCGAAAAACTTTGTAAAATGCTAGAGTATATATTTTCTTTTTTGCACATTATTACTTATTAAGGTCTACTATTGACATTTCTGCTGTGTACAACCAAAAAATTGATTTTCAATCCCCGGCAATCCGTATTTTTTATTCCACCAACGGCATCTGGCAACGGCTTCATTTCCCCAGCGTTAAGCAGTCTATCCAGTTGTTTATTTATATCGATGGATGAGATACGACTGAAATTTTCAATGATTGCAAACTAAGTTTATACTCCTGATTTGTTATTAGTACTTATATACACATCTAACAACATTTTGTACGGAGCTCTTATATTCATGAGGTAGAGTATCGAGCTCATGATCGGAGGGTTGTGGTCTCGGTCCTCGGTCCTCAGAATATCGGCGTGTACCTAATAGGAACTGGTGCACATTAACCCTTTGCCCTCCAGGCCTTTTTCGAGCGGAGGGATCAGCAACTCGAGACGTTTCCCGCCATTTTTAGTTGGTTCGCGGTTACAGATCCGCTTCAAAGAAACTAAACACAGTCATTGGTCTTGCATCGAATTTGCGCATCAAACCTAGAGGTCCTCTCGAGTTGCGGCATCAAATTAGGTGGTGAGTGAGAATGGGTGGAGTGCAAAGATTTAAATCTGTCGTGGCCTCAATGTCCTCTCGTTGTTGTGGTAGAGTTGGAGAGAGGGATTTACACTGGAAGATTTCGATCTCGTATTCTTCTAGATGCTCAAAATTACGAGACGTATATGACTGTGTTAAGCACTTTGTAAGTGGCGGAAATAGACAGTAGGAAGTTCCACACCAAACATTTTGTATGTGAATAAATAATGGTAGTGTAATCGATACATATAACAATATTACCGCCTGTTACTCTGTAATCTCTCAGCTTATCTACAGAAGAAGTAAAGAGGTTTATTATTGTTTTGCATTATACATGGATATTAAATACTACATGGTGCAATATGTAGTATTGCAAATTACAAAGTTACCTTTTCAGTATATGACTAAAATTGTCAATGATTGTAAACTAAGTTTATACTCTTGGTTTATTAATAGCACTTATAGACATCCAACAATATTTTGAATGAGATTAAAAACAGTAGTGTAATAGATACATATAACGATATTAAAGATTGTTACTCTGATCTCTCAGCTTATCTACAGTAGAAGTAAATAAGTTTATTATTGTTTTCGCATTACACTTGGATATTAAATATTACATGCTGCAATATCTAACATTATAAATTACACGGTTACCTATTCAGTATATGATAAAAATTGTCAATGATTGTAAACTAAGTTTATACTCTTGGTTTATTAATAGCACTTATAGACATTTAACAACATTTTGCATGAGATTAAATAATAATTAAATTGTTTGGTAAATCTATTTCATGTGTTTTCTATAACTACAGAAAACAAGTTTATGATTGAATATTGCTCAATTTTAGGAATGTTTTGCAAATATATTGAATTGCAAATGTATTGCAAATACGAGAAAATATTTTGTGTTTACGTATTATCCTTCCGACTGTTGTCGACAAAAGTTCGAACAACCTGACCTCTTTGAAGTTCCCATCCGACTCGGATCAGAATCGGGGTCTTCTTGTAGAATGCCTCAACCGTTCTGCGGATCGGACATTCGTCAGGACTGACCGATTCAACTGATTAAGGGAATTCGTTTGGTGAACTTTGGTCTCGACAAAGATCGACCGGATATCACGTAAGAACAATTTAAGTTTCAATTTAATTAAGTTTTATTTACACTTATTTAGGGTTCAAGTTGAAAGTTCCTAGCCTCAATGCACTTGTATACTTTCGAAATTTGGTGTAAATCCGATTTTTTTCCCTTCTAAAACACTGTGTACTTTTAATTTCTAAAATATCTAATATCTGATAGCTTCAAAAGGATATTATGTTCTTTATATAACATATTTTACATAAACATATTTTTAAAAAAATTACGTTAATTTTTACTATTTGCTTACAAAGAGTAATGAAAGAATTGTTTTTCGACAAAAATTGTCTATAAAGTATTGTTTTTCTATTTCCCCACGGTTTTCGAACATCCCAACTTAAACAATGTGGTCTAAAAATGCATGCTTGTGCACGTGATTAGTATAATTCTCTAACGAATTGACCTACGATGCTCAAATTTGGTGTATGAGTTAGTGGTAGCCATGAAACCTGTCAATAAGGTTTTCGTCAAAATTGCACATGCGCGTAAGGTAGCTGCATTGAAAATAATCTTGTTTTTCAATAATTGTTGAAAACGGCTCCAACAGTTTACATCAAAATCCCCGTAGTAATGCCTCTTAAGGCGTTTTTAACAGTCCCACCAACGAAATTAACGTAAACTAGGTGTGTGGAACATCGCACAACTTTCAATTACTCTATATTACTGATGTTGATTTGTGTCATTTATCGTTTTATGTTTTCATCATTTGCTTAGAAAAAATACCCAGTCTGGCGATACTTATATGGCTATATGGCTCTTTAAAAAAAAAAAAAAAAACTTCGCCAAAATGGTGTGTTTGGCAAAATGTATTTTTCTAAAATTCCTATACTATCCTTTGTTATAAGTGAAACTGAAGGAGACGAGAAAAAACGATCGTTGATGAGCTATGTTCAAGCAAAGAGGACTCTGTGTAGAAGGCATTCGTTTTTCAATTTTTTACCCCATTAAAGCATTTTTACGAGAATTTTGGAGGCGGGGATGATTAGAACACCTTAAGAGGCATTAGCACAGCGATTTTTATCAAAATCATTTGAGCCGTTTTTTTAGCAATAATTGAAAAACATGATTTTTTCAATGGCAGCTACTCATGCTCAATTTTGTCGAAAACCTTAATGGTAGGTCCCACGCTCGCCACTAACCTTCATACCAAATTTGAACATCTTAGGTCAATTTGTTCGGGAGTTATGCTGACCACGTACACACATACACGTAGACATACATTTTTTCTAGATCACTTTTCTGAGATCAGAATGTTCCAAAACGTAGAGAAATGCAAAAAAAAAAATCGATCTTTTTTTTTTTTTTTTTTTTTTTTTTTACCGAATGCTACTTTTTTATTATCCTGTGCATACATATGGGTAATTGGAAGTAAAAATACAAAGCTCGCAAATGCAAAATATTTTTTTTTTTATCTTACCGACACTGGTCAAAATTCTGCGGCTTAATATTTTCCTATAACTTTTTAAAAAAAAAATTAATCAATGAGTTTGGTCGCGCAGTTTTGTTGCATTAGTGAAAAGATAGCAGAACTATATAAAGCTTATCTACCTTTAAAAAAAAAACAAAAAAAAAAAAACGACTTTCCTTGACTATAGATAAGGGCATCCATTGGTTTCTGCATGATAAGGCTTTTAACTTGATTATGAGCAACGTCATATAAACAATCGCAGGGTTTTTCCGTTAAAATGTTAGGTAGAGAATACGAAAGAATGCATGAAGGAAATTAAGGTACCGTACTTTACTAGAATGGATGATTGCTATTGTATTTAAATAAAAACTAGGGGTGTGGAACATCGCACAACTTTCAATTACACTGTTATACTGACGTGAACTAGAGTTATTTATCGTTTTTATATTTTCGTAATTATCATTTAGTAAAATAGTCAGTTTGGCGATATTTTTGGCAATAATTCTTATAAGGTTCTTTAAAGTCACGACCAAAATTGCAGTTTTGACGATCTATTTTTCGATAATTCTCACATTATCCTTTCTTGTAAGTGAAACAGAGGAGAGAAGAAAAACTGTCGTTGATGAGCGATGCACAAGGAAGGAGAATGGGGATAGTTGTTTTTCAACTCTTTACCCTTTTGTAGTATTTTTACGGAAATATTGGAAGTGGAGATGTTTGGAACCTCTTGAGAGGCCATACAGATTTTGAATAAAATCGCTGGGCCGTTTTTAGAAACTTCTGTAAAGCAGGATTTTTTCATGTTTTCATTGTCAATTCGTTCGGGAGTAATACTGACCACGTACACACAGATTGAAAATTTTTCTAGGCCACTTTTTTGAAGTCAGAATGCTCCAAAACGCTGAGAAATACCAATATAAAGAAAACTAATTTTTTTTTACCGAAAGGCAATCCGTTCCTTACCCTATGTCATATGGATAATTGGTTGGTTGGTTGGTTGTTTTCAGATTATCTAGCGCCGTCAGCAACACGAGGGCTATAATGCGCCGAAACATTCGTCATTAGACAAGCCAACATACATTTACAAACACCCATGCCTAACACGGGACTCGGAACCCGCAACCTCGTGGTCTAGAAGCTAGTACATTAACCACTATACCGTTTGGTCGGCCATATGGATAATTGAAAGTAAAATGTGGTCTAGAAAAACATCTGTCTGTGTCTATATGTGTATAAGTATATGCTCAGCTTTACTCTCGAATGAATTGTCTTACGATGTCCAAATTTGGTGTACGGGTCGGGTTTAGTGGTGGCCATGGGGCCTCGCATCTAAGCTTTCGTCAAAATTGCGCATGCGCATAAGGTTGAAATCATGAAAAAATAATGTTTTTCAGCAATTGCTACAAAATGGTTTAAACGATTTTGATTAAAATCGCCGTGCTTAATGCCTCTTAGAGTGTTCTTAAAGATCTCCACCTTTGAAATTCCCGTAGAAATGCGATAAAAGAGTAAAAAGTTGAAAAACGAATGCTTTTAACAAAGAGTAACGATTCTTGAGCGTCGCCCATCAACGATATATTTTCCTTTATTTCAGATACGAGAAAGGATAGTATTATGTTTATAGAATAACAGCCAATTTTACCGTTTTGATGTTTTTTTTAATAATTTTTATCCCAAAATTATGGCCAAAAATATCGTCAAACAGGCCTTTTTTTTTTTTTTTTTTTTTTTTTTAAATGAGTGAAAATATGAAAATGGCAACTGACACCCCAATCCACGTAAAATTTAAATGCAGTTACCAGTATTATAGTGTAATCGAAAGTTGTGCGATCACGCCCCTAATTTAGCAATGGTGCTCGCATTTTTCTCTGGCTTGTTAATCGAAACTTATGTGTTGATTCTATTTTCTCCTATTTTAAATTACAGATGTATGAATCACTTCTGCATAATATGTAGGATATAAAATAGTAGATAGAACTATACTAACCTCCAACTTAACTTGACATCACTAGACGATAGATCATCAAAGTGCTCATAGGCAATTAATCCATTTTAGCGGAGTGAAGACATAATTCTTGCCAAACTTTATAGCCTTTTGTTCTCTACATGGTTATGGTTTGGCGAACATTATGCTTTCACGCCGCCAAAATGGATTAAATACTTATGAGCACTGTGACGATCTACCGTCTAAGTGATGTCTAGTTAAGTTGAAGTTTTGCATATCTTTGGGAGAAATACAATCTGATTCGGAAGAGAATGACTAGGGGGGGGCGGTGAAAGAATTAGAAATCGTATTTAAAAGTTTGTTATAGCGTAAGCGTATCTGATGACGCTAAGGTAAACACACCAGAAATAAAACTACTCTTCTTATCAGATGTTTTCTTAATCTCGTAGAAAAAATCGACGAAGGACATCCGGGAACATATTTGCTTACACTGTTTCACTAGTTGATGAGTATTTTTATTGTTGCAAAAACTACAGTTCTCGGTGCAATTTCTCAGCAAATATTCTTATGCAGACGCACTCCCAGGAAAGGGGGTATAGTGGTTAGCATGCTAGCTTCTAGACCGCGAGGTTGCGGGTTCGACATGGGTGTTTGTAAATGTATGTTGGCTTGTCTGATGATGAAAGTTTCGGCGCATTATAGCCCTCGTGTTGCTGACGGCGCAAGATAATCTGAAACCAACCAACCCAGGCAAGGGAACCTAGGGTCAACCCCACTCCGCAGGTTATTAACATCCCGGTGTTTTCTTGTGATTGAAAAACCGACACTTTATAATCCTAAATAATTTCAAAAGCTTATCTTTTTAATCTACGTTGCAGAGTTTGACTACCATGTCGCACTAAAGAAGATTTTAGGCCCAAGAAACTAAGAAACAAATAACGGATTTGTAAATCTCCCAGCATCAAAAGGCCATTACGTATACGTTTGGGTCGACTTAGGTTCCATTATGGTCCCGTTTAAGAGCAAAATAAAATTAAGGATGTTTCCCTTTTTTCAAATACAGTTACAGTGTTTCAGTTCTAATGCTTTAGTATTTTAAAGCACCAAAAAATATAGTAAAATCAGCCTGATATTTGTGTTTGTCCATTTACCTAAAATATTTCACCTTTTCCTCATTGAATTTAAACACAAACGAAAAAAATAATAATTCCATATTAATTTATAATCTAGGAAAATATGGATAACAAGAGATCTAGATAAAATGTAGTCTCATGTTAGCTTGTTTTGTATAACTCCACAACTGGACAAAATCATTTCAATGTTTTGTCATTCGTATTAAGTGACAGATTAAGAAACTGCAAAAATATTGATGGCGTGTGACAAATTTGGGATGAGAAATAGAGGTCGGATATATCGATCAAAATAAATATCGATACTATATCGTTGCATAGAAAAAATATCTGTATATCGATACACGATTTTTTTTTTTTATTTGATTTTCAGTTTTGCCTGAAACAAAGTTTTTCGGGGAAAATTTCTACTTTTCATGATTGCTTTTTTGTAAGGTGACTAGTTTTTCAACTGATATGGATCTATTACAATATATATATATATATATATATATATATATATATATATATATATATATATATATATATATATATATTTTCGCTTATTTAGTGCAGTGACTTTAAGAAAAATTTAGATAAATTTTAATAGCTTTTAAGTGCATGCAAAAATATTGAATATTGGTGCCATTTTAACTGTCTCTCAGCCAAGTTCAAACTTTAGATTTGAATTTTTGAAAAGGGAATAAATAAAATCGAAAAAACACATGGAACTACAAAACGATCATCAAAAAACTAAAAATGTTTGAAAATATCAATATATCGGTGATTTTATCGATATTTTTAATACCGATATTTTTAAAGAAACATCGATAAAAATATCGTCGTATCGATATATCGCCGATCTCTAATGAGAAAGTTCTGCATGGATGTTGTTTCCTATATATATACAGGAACAAACTTAGGCCTTGATTCGAAACCCTTTCCGCATAAATTTTCTGGTTGCGACTTTGATCTTATTCACGCTTAATTGGTATAATAAAACTTAATTCCCCATTTGCAAATTAACAACAACAATACTTTATTCAACAAACAGAAATCGCTACATCTTACAACATTCACTAATACACAATTAATATCCTGGTGTAAGCAAGGGCCAGTCAGTGATCATGTATGTTTACGCAATCTCTATCTCCAATTACCACGATATTTTGCACATATAGAAATATGATATAATCTCGAGCCACACAGTGGATGTCTTTATGACACCATACTCTACATTTATCTCAACGCTGTCAACGCTTTTTTCTTTTCTTTTTAAAGTTTCGTATACGTTACGGAAACGGAACTTTTTTCCTTCCTGCTGAAGAACCCATAGACTTATTATTATCAATAGACTGCGCGTTCCCACTTCAATCATACAAAGAGAATGAAACCAAAATGAATAACAAAATTCGTCTATCAGTCACGTGGTTTTTAATTTGGCTACGTCGTAAAATTAATCCTTTATCTAATAATCTTATTATCCTTTATCGCCTGAGTGAGGAGAAACCCGCCAAAGCTGCAACCCTGCTCCCAAAAAGTCCCTACTCATGTGATTCATTTTGGTTTCATTCTCGTTGTATATTTGAAGTGGGAACGCGCAGTCTATTGATAATAATAAGTCAATGGAAGAACCCTTCTAAAAAAATGGCATGACCCACTTGCAGATAAGAGGATTCGAGATGAGGCATTTTATTTGATTCTGAGCACAGCCGTAGACATATCAGAATTTTTTATTCCTGTTACTTAACATGCCAAAGCAAACGGCGAAGTTTGAACTTAAGAACTTTACTAAGCTGAAATGTTACAATGGAATCGCGATGGAAATAAACGGGAGAGAAAAGATTCTGGAAGCGAAATGGTACGGACTGGAAGTACATTTACTCGCTACACATCTATCCCACAGGAAGCAAACCTGAACACGAGGATTACGTATCGATCACATTTGACCTGTGCGATCTTGACAGAGAGAAGTATCTTCATAGACTGAAGTATTGCTCATTTTCTTTATTCCAGTGCATGCTGTTTGTTGTGGATGCCAACCGAAACTTGCGATTTTCGCAATCATTTGGAATCGACTTGGGAAAAAGGGCCTCTACTGAGTTTTCTACCGGTAGAAATTGACAGATTCATCAGGAGGGTTATTCTACTGGATGCCAGCGAAGAACTGTTACCAGGAGATACGCTGACGCTACGGTGCAATGTAGTCGAGTTTTATTCATCGATAGCCATTGAATCTCAACCACGCGCCGACTTCTTTGTTTATCTGCTAAATATAGCTCAAGATGAATCCTGGTTCGTAGAATCCGAGAGCGCCCCCTGGCGTCTTGATTTGAGAAATGCTGACAGTCCCCCTATGCATCAGACTTCGAAAACGATCTAGTTTTTTCGAAATCTTATTTCGTTCGGATTGCAAGGAGATGAAACAAGGATACATGCCTATTGCAGAACACGAATTCCACGATTTCCAGAAAATGTTGGGATGCATTCGCTTTGGGAGAGCCTTCTACACATTCGAGACGAAAAGGAATTCCGCGATATGTACAAGCTGGCGTGCATATACGGAGTGCAAGAACTGGAGGAGATTTGCATCGCACGCTTCAAGCAGAACTTGACGCAGGAGAATGCAATCGAGATCCTTCGGATTGCTGATTCGCGGGGAGATGCCGAATTGAGGACGCTGGCTTTTAAAAAAAACTCTTTCAAATTGGGAAGATGTGCTGCAATCTACAGAATGGACCGACCTGTGTTTACAGTGGCCACGATTATCTAATGAACTGTCGTGCGCCGCACAAATTCTGAGTTTGGAAAATAGATCTGCTTTGCGTATTCTCGCTGTTATCCTGGTGTAAGCAAGGGCCAATCAGTGACTATGTATGTTGACGCAATCTCCAACTCCAATTACCATGATATTTTGCACATTTAGAAAATATGATACAATTACAGACCACACAGTGGATGTCTTTGTGACACCATACTCTACATTGTTCTTATGAATAGGACGAAAGAGCAGCGTTCTCCAGCCTGGCCGATCTTTGCCAAAAAAAAAATGCCTGACTTGTCAAAAGTGGTGATTATGTTTGATTCGAGCGATTACATACCAGCGGAAGATTACAAGGACCATGTGTTTGATTACGATTTTTACCGATAGTCAAATTGTGCCTTGTGTGAAATTTAAATTCATTTGAATATAAGACTGTTCTAATAAGGTAAAAAAAAATAATCAATCTTTGCAAGCAGTGAATAAATTATAGTGCAGCTTATTTGGTAAATATATTTAACATCTTAAGAGAACTTGGTACCCCTTGTTTTCACAAAAAATTATTAAAATATAAATTTGCTTTTTTTTTTGCATGTTTATAAATCTTTGAAACCTTCTCCTTATTCTGGCAAGTTTTTGAGTTGATCCGATAACTGCAACTGCAGAAAAATTATATTTTTATGGAGAATTTAGCATAGATTTTTCGAACGTTTTTTTCTCAGTTCGTGTGTTTTGAAACTCCCACTTTACTCAAAATGCTAAAACTTCAACAAATAAGATTGAAATGAGTGGAATTCATTTTGTGTCAATCGAAAGATCTATTTGTAAAAAAATAGGAGTGGATTTTTGAAGGAAATATTACCGTTTTTTTTTTGTTTTTTTTACAAATTTAAATGCTTAAAAATATCCGTTTTTGTACTTTTTTTTACCAATAGGTACAGTAACAATCGCTTTTCTCGAAATCTATTTTACTTATTCAAAATCCGATGCCTAAAATGTTAGTGTATATTGCTAGGAGTATTTTTTTTTTCTCGAAAGAATCAGGAAAAAATATCGAAAAATGAAAAAGAAGATTGAATGTGAAATTTTATGAATTATTATTATTATTTTAATTTTGAAGATGTAGAGCCCTATGTAAACTTTTTTTTTTGTAAATAAAATTAAGTTATCACTTAGTAATATTTCTAAATGTGTACAAATTATAATTTTAAAGGATTAAATAATAATAAAAAAAGTGTTAAGTTAACCAAGTCCCCTTAATTAAATTAACCCTACATAACTTAACTTAAATCAAAGTTACTTGGTAACTAATCATTCGACTCATAGACTACGAATTAAAAGCAAATATATTTTAATATTTCCTTTATTTATTTTAGTCAAATTAATGTATCTTAAGAGAAGCATTATAATATTTTAATTAATAAATAGAAATGTGTAAAAATTAGTGACTCGGTGATTGAGGAGTTAGTGCTTTGGTAACATGTGCAATCCGCTAAACTGGAAGTCTAGTAATAGATGATAGACGAATCTTTAGTTATCTAGGGTTAAGGAAGTCGTATCGATACAAAAAATATCGATACAAGTCACCGATATATCGATATTTTCAAACATTTTTAGTTTTTTGATGATCGTTTTTTAGTTTCATGCGTTTTTACGATTTTCTTTATTCCCTTTTGAAAAACTTTAAAACTAAAGTTTGGACTTGGGGCTGAGAGACAGTTAAAATGGCACCCTAACCAAAAAGAAAACATAAATGCAATGGAAAGATAAGATCATTTATTAGTAGTCATTACCAATCGCCGTTTCTGTTGCCAACGTGTGCCTGAATTTGCATCTAATTTTAAATATAAAAAACATATCTATCAGCAAAATATGCGGTAAACTACATTTCAAAATTTCTTCTTTAAAAATAAATGTGAATTTATTCCTTGACATCCAAATGTATTTTATTTATTCTGATTTATAATATAATTTATTTATTAAAAAAAAATTTATAATTTATTTATTAAAAGAATTTTGGCATGAATTAATTGAAAAGTAGAAACTCGCCCCGAAAAACTTCGTTTCTGGCAAAACTGAAAATCAAATAACAAAAAAATTGTGTATCGATATATCGATATTTTTTCTATGCAACGATATAGTATCGATATTTATTTTCATCGATATTTCCGACTTCACTCTACACTGAGTGGGCGACTATATTTAAAATGTATATTTATATAGTTTTCTGAGTCAGTTGGAATCTTTCAAAATATGTTACATCAATGCCAAATAATACTAAATACCCCCCCCCCCCTCTCACCATCGTATTATCTTTCGAAACTGAACACATTGTGTTGGTATTTTTCTTTGTCTATGTATAAAATTATCGTACAGTATTCGATTGCTTAGAGCACATTTACGTGCTTGAGTACGTATCAATGATCAAATTTTCAAAATAACAGAGAATTTATTTAGATTATCGAAAGGGATTGATTTAAAAGTTTTTAATAATTTATTAATGTAAAATTTTTCTCGACAAATTTCCACTGACGTTATTTTCATAATAACATGCATAATCGACTGATTTATGCCAAAAAAAAATTTGAAATTTTAGCGAATTATGAGTGGAAATAAATTTATTTTTTTAAGAAAATAGAAATAAATTTAGTTTTTAAGGGGATAATTTGAATAAGATGGTAGAAAAAGTTAATAATTTGTTAGTGTAAGTTTTTTCTCGACACATTTCCACCGAGGTAATTTTCATAATAATTTTCATAATCGACTGATTTATGCAAAAAAATTGAAATTTTAGCTTATTGTGAGGGTGGAAATAAATTTATTTTTGTAAGAAAATAGAAATAAATTTAGTTTTTAAGGGGATAATTTGAATAAGATGGTAGAAATAATAATGTTTGCTAGTATAATTAAGTATCGTACTCTATGTATCTGTGCTAACAAAAATCACTTTATGAATTATGAATCATTAAAAAAAAAAAAATATATATATGTCAAGTATGTTTGGATTGCAGATTATTTTTTGTGTGGGTAATACAATATTTATATGGTGAATGCAAAGTTGAAAGAGGTTTACAAAGCATTTAATTTTTTCTTTAAATTCGATTTTGTGTGTTGGGGGGAGTTGGTTGGCTTTTTTGTCAAATATTTTTTATCATTTCATTTATATATTCATACATCAAAAACAGTTTTCATGTGCATATTAGAGAAAAAGAAAAATTTATTTTTTAATAAATACTTCGCGTATATTAAATTAAAATGTTTATTATATAACGAGTCTTACAAATTTATAGTTTTAAAACAACAATCTTAATTTCTGATATCATCTGATAACAACTCGAATTGATACGGATTTTATTGTTATTATCAACAGCAATCAAAAATAAACCCATCCATCGAACAGGCCTTATTAGAAGTATTTAAAAAAATATATATTTAATTATAAATGAAAGGCTCAGTGGATGAAAGAGGGTGAGTAATCTTCTAGTTCGGTTCGTTTAGAATCTACTTTCTATAAACCATTGACATTTGGTGAGTAAGTACTGAAAAGATCACCTAATGAAATGACATAAATTGTTTTCATTTAGTGTATCGATTATAAACAAAAATATCAAAAGTCAAAACCAGATGGAGCCACTGCAGATGCATTGGCGTAATAGTCCGAGAGGCGACTGCAATTTTTGGACCCCATCGAACATCATTCTGAATTTTTTATAGAAATTGGAGAAAAGTGAGTAGATTACGAATCCATTGGTCTGCCGCGACAAAAATGGCCAAAACTGATCAATAATCGACTTAGAATGAGTTGAACTAAAATCCGATTGCCAAATATGTCATAACTTGACAAAAATAGAACAAACTCATTCGTCTGGCAACCCACTGCATTTTGATTTTCAATGAGAAAAAGCGCAAACGATTTCTGATCTCTGGCCAAGAAAACTAGCACTTTTTAAAAGTAAGCCAAATTGGTGACTTCAGTTACATCATCCGTGACGTAATGTTTATTGCCAACTTGGCTCCCTTTTAATAGATGCAAGTAGACCGTCGCCAGATAATTGAATCATCTGCAACCTTCTTAATTGAAAATTAAAGAGTGAGGGTTACCAAATAAAAAAAAATGCTCATTATTTGCCAAGTTATGGCGCATTTGGCAATTGGATTTAGTTCAACTTATTGAAAGTGGATTTTTGACCAGTTTCGGCCATATTTGCCACGGCAGACCAGTGAATTCGTAATCTACTCACTTTTCTCTAATTTCTGTAAAAAATTCAGAATGATGTTCGATGGGGTCCAAAAATTGCAGTCGCCTCTCAGTCTATAAGGTTTTCAAATACAAATTAAAATATATTAGACGCAATTTTGGAGTTTTTATGTCATTTCATTAAATGATCTTTTTCGTACTTTCACACCAAATTTCAAGGTTTTATACAAAATAGAATCTAAACGCACTGGAGTAGAAGATTGTAACACAGCGAGTGTAGGAAATGAACTTTACTAGCCCTCTCTTTTAAAACTCACTTCTGATACTTATTGTGAATCTCTAAACTGCATAGCGACTTATATTTTGATTAACGAAAAAAAAGCACGTCACATAGAAAAGAATACAAAAGTAAATTCCTCAAGTAGTCCAATTCCAGGTAACAGAAAATCTCAAAAACTAGTTTTTGTTGTATATCTCTTTCACCCACTTCCCCTTCAAATGTTTCTTTCAATACAACAGTTTCTTTTTTTGGCCCATAAAATCCCCTCAGGTAAAAACGTGCCCTCAATGGTGATAAGGATAAAAACAATTCAACTCAATTTATTTTTTACTACACTATGCAAAAAATTAAACTCTTTTTAATCAGAAATCGTGGCGAAAGTAAGACTTTTTCACTAGAAATGTGGTAAAGTAACTTTATCGTATTAGTGCTATAAAGTACTTTACTGCACGCCTCGTGTTCAAATTTTACATAGTCTTGGTGTAGAAATCACACATTTTCAGAAGAAATTCATAGCCTAGTGTTATATTCATAGTCATTCCAAATCACACTAGTGTTATATTCATAGACTAACCTGACTCTATATGGGTTAAAAATTTGTTTACATGATAATAAAAAATATTGTATGCAACGTGTGCGAAATTACTTTAGTAAACTTGGTAAATTACTCGACTTGTGATAACGCAAAAGTCAAATAAGCATATTGCCTCGTTTGAAAAGTATTACTTTCGCAACCAGTTGCATAAATAACTATAATAAATTGATATTTTTTTGCTTTCAATTACCCATATGTATACATCGAGTAATGAAAGTATAGCATTCGGTCCAAAAAAGAAAGAAAAAAATTCGATGTTTTGCATTTCTCCACGTTTTGGAACATCCTGATCTCAAAAAAGTGATTCAGAAAAAATGTATGTCTGTGGTCAGCATAACTCCCTAACAAACTGACTTACGATGTTCACATTTGGTGTGAGGGTTGGTGATTGCACAAAGATCTACCATTAAGGTTTTACTCAAAATCGCGCATGCGCATAGGGTAGCTGCCATTGAAAAAAATCATATTTTTCAGTAATTGCTAAAAAACGTCTTTTACGATTTTGTTCAAAATCGCTGTGGTAATGTCACCTAAGTGTTCTAAACATTCCCACCTCCAAAAATTCCCATAAAAATGCTTTAATGGCGTAAAAAGGTGAAAAACGATTGCTTTTAACACAGATTTCTCTCACCTTGAGCATACCTCATCAACGATCGTTTTTTCTTTTCTACCCAGTTTTACTTATCGATAATGCTTATATTATCCTTTCTTATAAGTATATCGCCAAAATCATCATTTTGCGGAGGGTGTTTTTTTTTTTGTTTTTTTTTTTAAATATAGTCCCATACAAGAATTACCACATAAAATTTCGCCAAAGTGCTCATTTTTAGTAAATGAATAATGAAAATATAAATACGGTAGATGACTCAAATCCACGTCAGTATTATAGTGTAATTGAAAGTTGTGCGATGTTCCACATCCCTAGTTTGATGTCTATTTTAAAATAAATTTTTAAATTTTATCACTGGGATTCAGATTTTTCTTATTAAAAAAAAAAACACCTTTCATATATCACGTTTTACTTTCATTTATTATAATAATGTGTTGAGTCAGTGATTGAGAATTAATATCTGCCACAACAATATCTGTTTTCAAATTAAGGGGGTCCAGTACTGAAATTTCTTCAAAAATCCCAAAATTTTTTTATGATTTTAAAAAATAGTTCATACATTCCTGAAGAGAATTATGTTTTTATCTTATTCTTCCGGTGATTAGAAAGCCACAAAATTACCTGTGATTTAAACATCACTAATGGGCGTAACACCTTGAAGCATCTGCTTAAAGTGCGTTTTTCGAACACTAGTGTTTTTCACAGATGTTGCGTATTCAAATCGATATATCTCCAGAACCATTAACAATTGGCTATTCAAATTTTTGGAGCATTTAATTTATATAGTTTTAAATATTTTGTCTTCACAGAATTTTATTTTTTTTAATTCTGTTTTAAAATATAATTTTTAGCGTAAAAGATAACATAAAAAAAAGCAAAAATTTCGATATTTTAACTTTGAGAATTTTTTAATTTTTTTTTTAATTCACTTATCAAAATTCTGTAAAGACAAAATTTTCTTTATATAATTATGTATTTCAGAAAGCTTTCACTTTGAAAAAAAAATTATTTTTTCTTGACTTATATCAAAATACGCAAACATCAATTATTATGGAATTTTCTTGGTTTTTAAATTTTTTTTAAATAACAAAACACAATATTTAAAAAAACATTTTCTCACAGATATATAAATAGTATCTCACACATAAAATAAATTTTTGACATAAAAATGTACATAAATAAAGTTTTTTTTATTTTCGGTACCGAACCCCCTTAAATAAACTCAACTGCTGCAAGTCAGTCTAACACTCAAGGAGGCGCGCTGTAAAGTATCGCCCTACGTCGGAAACAGGGAATCTAAAAAATAGGTCAATTCTGACCTTACTTTTTGCCCTCCTTTCTTTCTTACGAATCAAATGTTTCAATTTTAAAACTGCCCACCAACATTTCAAAACTTCAAATATATTTAATCCAGCGTTGGGCGAGATTGGCCAATAACTGTAACAACGACCGGTTTACAACGTTCCACATCGGGAATGGCGAATGTCGCGTGGTATTGGACAGCTTTGTTTTGCAGCTAGGACTTCGTATTACTTTCACTTTGTATGTGGCATTTGAAATAGAGAACAGAAAAGCATCAAGCGATTTGTTAGAGGAGATAATAGCAGAGGACACAAAATTAAGATACCGTATCTAGAATTTTGAGCAAACTTATGATATCAGTTTCTATAAAAAAAAAAAAGATAACGCTTTAAAATGGATTGTCAAATCGTTTATAAGCATACCATTGTTTTATAATTATTTGCATAGATTTTGTAGTATAAGATCAACTATAAAAAGCTGAATCAAACTGTAAAAAGTCTATTAGCGACCCCAAATTATTATTCTACCCATTTTTTTTATATAAATTTGTAAACAGTGTACATATTTATTTTTAGAGTTACATTTTCTTAAATTTGCTTATTATATTCCAGCGATAATACGGGTTAGAAAGTGTTGGCAACACCCGTGTGAAATTCGTGATGTTTCCAGCGCGTGTTGGTAGCCAGATAGATTGCTCTTGATCCACTTACAACTTTTGGAGAGCTTACAAGCAGACAATTTATTACTCCCACCCATTTATGCTGTATAATAAGTTGTCTATAGTTACAAACACATTCTAACTAGTTGGGGGGGGGGGGAGTTGATAATATAGATCTCTATGTGTGATTGTGAAGCCTTCTTCGGCTTCAAATCATTAACCAAGCATGCACTATCCAAAAGTTGCAGTTAGAGATCAGCGTCTGGATCTTTCGGGAAAGTTCGCAGGCGAGGATACAAAAACCACTGCATCTGAAGCTTTTTTTAAAGTTTGATAGTGAGTATACTGCTGTTTAGAGAAATTTGGTGAGTCTATGAGACGAAGAATAAATGATCAGTTTTTATTTTGTAAAAGCTGTGTCTCAGGGAAAATTCGTAACACTAGTAAAGCTACTATTGTAGATATACTTCGGATTCTTTGAATATTTCATGCTACAGTAATAGACAATCAATTAAAAACTACTAATGTAGACAATTTTCAGATTCTTTGCCTACTTCCTGCCACAGTAATAGACAATCAATTAAAAAACTACTAATCTAGATAAGGTTCGGATTCTTTGCCTATTTCATGCTGCAGTAATAGTTAATTAATTAAAAAACTACTAATGTAGACATCGTTCGGATTTTTTGCCTACATCATGACACAGTAATAGACAATCAATTAAGAAAGCAACTACTCAGGCCCATGATCAAAAAACAATAAATTGAATATTTGTCCATTAAAATATTTAGCTTGATTATTTGAAATTCTAATTTCAAATCCTCTCATTCTACAAAAACAGTTTTATGGAGTTTACATTTGATTTAATCCATTTCCAGAATAGCCAAGCGCTCCTCAATCGAGTTATTTTCATTAATTTTCTTCGGTACTCTTTCCAGACCACCAAACGGGAGTACACTTGCAAACGAAACGTTGAAAATGTCCTTCATCTAAAAAGTCGCTCGTGCCGACCAAACGGTATAGTGGTTAGCGTGCTAGCTTCTAGACCGCGAGGTTGCGGGTTCCGAGTCCCGTGTTGGCATGGGTGTTTGTAAATGTATGTTGGCTTGTCTAATGACGAATGTTTCGGCGCATTATAGCCCTCGTGTTGCTGACGGCGCCAGATAATCTGAAAACAACCAACCAACAAAAGTCTGTATGGTTTGGCGATAATTATGTCTTCACTCTGCTAAAATGGATTAATTGCCTATGAGCAGGGTGAAGATCTATCGTCTAGTAATGTCAAGTTAAGTTGGAGTTTAGTATAGTAAGGATCTTTCCCTATACTCGCTATGTTACAATCTTCTAGGCCAGTGCATTTAAAAACTACTTTCTATTAAAAAACCTTGACATTCGGTGAGTAGGTACGAAAAAGATCACTTATTGAAATGACATAAATTAAAAACTCGAAAATAGAGTTTAATATATTTTATTTTATATTTGATATCCTTACGTCAATGCATATGTAGTGGCTCCACCTGGTTTTGTCTTTTTCTGTTTTAAGTTTCATTTATATTAGATAGACATTAAATGAAAACAATTTATGTCATTTCATTAAATGATCTTTTTCGTTCCTACTCGCCATATTTCAAGGTTTTATAGAAAGTAGTTTCTAAATGCACTGGAGTAGAAGATTGTAACGTACCCAGTATAGGGAAAGATCCTTGCTAGAAATTCCTCTTAAAACTTGAAGGAAATAAAACAGAATTTTATAATTTTAAAAGTTTTAATTTATAAAGTATATGATTTCGCATTTATTGTAGTCTTTCCATTTATAATTTCAAAAGAATTTTTATTCTTTAGTTTGGTTCGAAAACTTGAAAACGTGAAAATTGCTAATGAACTGATAGCCAAATATTATGATACTGAGTTTCCATTTCACAACAAAATATTAAATGTATACTATAACTGGTATTGTAACATTGTTTATTAATTTGTTTGTCAAAAAATATATACACTATCTACCAATAAGTATTTGGACACCCATGCAAATGAGGATATCTGCGGTCCTGATCTACGTCACCCTTGATACCAGTTCATGGTAGGCTCAACGCCGACTCTTACTCCACTATTCTAGACAACAATGTGCTTCCTACGCTGTGGGAATTTTAAGGTTTGGCTCATTGTTACTTCCATGATGACAACGCCACTTGTCATGTCGCGAGGTCCACCATGGATTGGTATGGTGACAACGGGGTAAACCGACTGGACTGGCATGTCCAGAGTCCAGACTTGAATTCAATAGAACACCTCTGGGACGAGTTGGATTGCCTAATTAAGTGGTGCAGCAACCGTCCCAAGTAGGAGAAAAAACTTGCATGTCTTCTCCCAGTAAAGTGAAGAAAAATGCCACTGTCCATCATCCAAACACTTGTGGAAAGTATGCCCCGGAAGGTTAAGGCTGTAATTGCCTCAGGTGGAGGCTCTACCACCTATTGAGTATGAATAAATTGTGTTTATATCTTTTATCACATGTCCAAATACTTATTGGTAGATAGTGTATATATTATAGGGCACATTGTAAATAATGTTTTAGATTTGTTTCACCAATTGATATTGCTAAGTAAAAAAAAAATATAATTGCATCAGCTGAAGATCCTTCCTCTAAAGTTACAAGGCATTTAGAAATGAAAGATGTGTAAAATTTCGAAAGTGAAAGTAGCTGAAGAAATAATCTCTCCGAATTGCAGATAAGAACAGCCATGATAAAGCGTTTTCATTTGATTTTTTGAACTTCCCCACAAACACTAGGCGAGTTTTATTCTGCAACTCTTAACATGCGAGAACAAACGGAAGAGTTTGTGTTTAAGAACTTTTCTAAATTTGAATTTTTTAATGGAATTTGGATGAAAAGAAAACGGACAGGAATGCGAGACGGCTTCATCTTCACGCTAAAAATCTACCCCAACGGATTAGAGTTTTACGACGAGGACTGCGTATCCATCGTGTTGGACATGACGAACCGTGAAAGAAAGAAATGTCTCAAAAGAAATTCTCCAGAGACAGGCAGATTTTCCTCGCCTCTGATTGTGTTTGCTCTGTCTGTCGTGGATGCAAACGAAAACTTGCGATTTTCGAAATCATTTGGGATGGACTTGGAAAGCAAACCGTTACTCAGCTTTTTACCGGTAAAAATGAACAGGTTCATCGAAAGGGATGTACTGCTGGATGCCAGTGAAGAGTTGTTACCGGGAGATACGCTGACCCTGCGCTGCGATGTTGCCAACTTTTCTTCGTCGCTACATAATGAGTTGCAACCATTCAACAATTACCGTAACGATCTGCTACATGTAGCTAGAGATGAATCCTGGTACGTTAAAACTGAGAGTGGCTCCTGGGCACTTGATTTAAGTAACCCCAACAGTCCCCTCTGTACCAGACTTCGAAAACAATCCTATTTTTTCGAAGGCTTATTCCGGTCTTCTTGCAAGGAGATGGAAGACGGATACATGCCTATTGAAGAACTAGAATTCCATGATTTCCAGAAAATGATGAGCTACGTTCGCTTCGGAAGCCTCCTAAACGTTCGCTTTTATAAAGAGTTCCAACGAGTCTACAGGGTAGCTTGCTTATATGGAGTACGAGATCTTGAAGAGGTTTGCATCGCACACTTCAAGCAGAACTTGACGAAGGAGAATGCAGTCGAGATCCTTCGGATTGCTGATTCGCGTAGCGATGCTAATTTGCGATCGCTGGCTTTTTTAAAAGCTCTTGAGAATTGGAAAGATGTGCTGAAATCTACAGAATGGACCGACTTGCGTTTACAGTGGCCTCAGTTAGCGAATGAGCTGTCGTGCGCTGCGCAAATTCTAAATTTTGAAGATGGAGTTGGTTTGAGCATTCTGGCTGCTAGGGAGGTTTTGCTGAATAGTAAGAAAGTGCTGCATTCTCCAACCTGGTTGATCTTCGCCAAGAAATTGCCAGATTTGGCAAAAGTGTTTCTGTGGTTTGATTCGTACGAAGATTTTACTTTCAAGTCAGTGGAAGAGTTGAAGGACTATGTGTGAGATTACGATTTTTACCCACAGCCAATTTGTCCCTTTTGTGAAATGGGATGATTTTGAAATAAACGAGTCTCCAATGACTTGAATACAAGATTGTTTTGAGCAGATAAAAACAAGTTTGTATGGATAGAATAAATTACAGAGCAGCTTATTTGATAAATATATTTAAGGTGGATCCGTATCTTGCGTTTTGTAAAAAACCTTAAAAACTTGTGATTTTTATTTTGATGCAGAAAGCAGCTAGCTCTAAATGTATAGAAGCACAAATGTGAAAAACATAAAAACTCTACAGCCTTTTAAACACTTCCTTCTTTTTTCATTTCCAGTTACTGCCAGTCATGTATTCGTATGTAATCGTTAATATTCAAATACATTTACTCTGAAATTTGTTTTTCGTATTTGTAAAAGAAAAATGCTGAAGACTTTTTTAAATTATTTAACTTTTTTTAAAATGCTTTTTATAGAAATGAAAATGTAGATTTCCCCCCAAAATTTGCTTCCGTTATGTAAAATAATTTTTCAAAAAATGTTTGCAATTTTTTTTTTTCAATAATAATAACTCTTTATTATTTCACAATATTTGAATAATTCTAAATATAATTTTGAAGGCTGCATCTTATAATGAAAGAAAATTGTCAAGCTTTTAAAAACAGCTTGATTTTTCTGAAAAAAAAAATAAATTCTTTAAATAAATCTTCAGTAAATTAAATTTTTCATTGCAAAATAATATTCATATTAGAGTACTTCCTAAGTATACCATAAGTTCATAAGTATATTATTAGTTTCATGTTTTTCAGAGAAAAAATTAAAAAAAAAAAAATTTAAAAAAAAATAGGCTTCTACCAACGGATCTACTTCAAAATTTTAACTGAATTTCGGAAGTTTTTGACATCTATCCTGTCTATTGAATATATATTTATATTTAAGTTATATATTAAAATATTTTTCTGAGTTATAGAATCTTTCAAATTATGCTACATTAAAGAAAATTATGTTAACTTTTTCCCCTGTCTTGTGTTTTCGAAACTGGTATTTTTTAATGACTATTTATAAAATTATTGCATCGTATAAGACTGTTTAGAATGTACAAAATGAATCGTACAAATTTAAAACAAGAAATATACTGAGAAATGCGATAGCAAATATTTTTTGTGCTTTGTCTTGAAGCATTTTTTTATTTTTTTCATGAGAGAAATCATGAACTTATTTTGCTATATTGAGATTTTACATTTTTTTTGTTGTTGCTACATTTCGATATTGTAACTAATTTTGCTGACCTGTGTATTTAAAATTTAATACTTGATTGTCAAACAGCATAATTAGTTTTAAATACTAAATCTGTGAAAAAAAAGTTTTTTTAAAATTCAGCAAACAAAAAATTACTTAAAAAAAAAATTAACTACCCATATGTAGGGTAATGAAAGTATAGCTTTCGGTCAAAATAAAAATTAGATTTTTTTTTTTTTGCATTTCTCTACGTTTTGGAACATCCTTATTTTTCCTTGGTGTTTTTTATTTTTTTTATTTTTACTATTATTATTATTACTTTTATTTCAGACCCATACAAGAATTTTCGCTTAAAATATTGCCGAACTGGCCATTTTTTCTAAATGAATGATGAAAATGTAAAAACGGCAAATGATACTTGTAAGTGGCCTACCTCTTTTTCTTTTTCCCTCCGGGTTTTGAAATGTTATCTTTTTTGCTGGATTTTCATCTTCCTACCTATACACATGGCCGAGCCATCTTATTTGCGATACTTTGATGACTTTTACCATGTTTGGCTCTCTGAATTTAACTTGTAGTTCATTATTATACATTATTCTCCAAACTCCCTTTTCCTTTACCGCTCCAAAAATTCTTCTCGGGATTTTTCGTTCAAAAACCACTAATTTTCTTCACTAATTTATTCATTGTCCAGCATTCGCTTCTATATAAGACTATTGGTCTAAGTAATGTCTTATATATCTGTATCTTTGTTTCTCTGTTTCGAAATTTGGATTTAAACTGGTTACGTAAACCATAGTAGCATCTGTTAGCCATGTTAATTTGATTCTTAATTTCAGAGGTAATATCGTTATTGTTATTTACAATTGTACCCAAATATTTGAACTGGTCAACCTTCTCAAAAACATAGTCATTTATTTTCAGCGGTAACCGATCTAGGCATCTGTTTGTCACAGCCATGAACTTAGTTTTTTCCTCATTGATTGTCAGGCCAATGTCTTTGGCTGCTGTCTCAAGGGCAGAAAATGCTTCCACTCTTGCTGCCTTAGTTCTTCCTGTGATGTCAATATCATCTGCAAAGGCTAACAATTGTACTGATTTTGTGAAAATTGTCTTTTTTGTCTGTATTCCAGAATCTCTTATTGCTTTTTCTAAGGCAATATTAAATAAAGGGCATGAAAGAGAATCCCCTTGCTTCAATCCTTTTTCAGTATAAAAGGCATCTGGTAAATATGATCCTAACTTTACTCTGCCAAGTGTCATTTTTATTAAGTTTGTCGATTTCTCATGTATCCCCAACTCTGTTATTGCTTGAAATAATTTTTCCCTATCAATGCTATCGTATGGTGTCTTAAAATCAACAAATAGATGGTATGTGTCTACATCATATTCCCTTGCCTTTTCCAGAAATTGTCGAATGCTGAGGATTTGATCAGTAGTTGATCTACCCTTTTGGAATCCGCATTGATATTCTCCAATGATTTTACTTGTATAAGTAACTAGCCTTTCTGCTAGAATATTTAACAGGATCTTATAGGATGTGTTCAACAGAATAATCCCTCTATAGTTGTTGCATTCCATTCTAACTTATCTCCTTTTTTGACATATGGATCCATCTTCCCATTCAAGAGGCATTTGTTCTAAATTTCATACATTGGAGAAAATGACATGTTGTAGCAGAATAAATATATCCTCGTGCATCTCTAGCTGGATGAATAACTCCTCGTGCCGTCACAACTAGATATCCTTGCGCTTTACCTTGTTATTTGTGTTCTATAGATTTGAAGGTACCAGTCTGAGTTTGGAGAAATGGCGTATTAACTAATAAAGTTGTTTCTTTAAACCGTTTCGTATTATTACAATCGTAAACACATAACCATTTACAAGTTTGTTTGTTATCTCATTGACATCACTGCTATAATGTATATTTCTGATAAATTTAGGCTCTTTTACGTTCAGGAGCTCGGCCTTGATACCATCCGGTTCTGCCGCCAAGTTATAATTTTATTTATTTATTGCTCTCTCTACTTCATCCAAAGATGGTGGTTCGAAGATTTCACTTTGGTTCTGGTATATGCCCATTGACATTTCCGCTGTTCTGCGTAATTAATTTTTCCGTTACGAGAAATTTTGAATTTTTTAAAAAATTATTTTCTTTTATTTTAGACCCATACAAAAATGTTCGTTAAAAATATCACCAAGCTGGCCATTTTTTCTAAATGAATGATGGAAATATAAAAACTGTAAATGACACAAATCTAGGTCAGCACTATAGTGTAATTGAAACTTGGGCTATGTTCCACAACCCTAGTTGTTGTTTTTTTACCAAACTTTAATATCAGTAGCTTGTATAAGATCTATTTAACCTACATAAAAAATTTCAAATTTATTTATTAAGAACTTTTCAAGAAAAAGTACATAGAAAATTAACAATTTCATAGGCCACCACATAATATTTATTCTATATGTATACACTTCTTGAAAGTAGAATTACAAATTTCAATTCGTCAAAAAATAAGCCAACGAAGGATCATCGTTTGAATCCATTTTAAATAGTTTTCAAGGTCCTGATAAGCTCAGAATGTAATCAATATATACTTTTATTTTTATTTTCTGGCATTAAACACTTTCTATAGAACATTAGTTTGAACACATTTATGGAACTTAGCTCCACTTGTTAATTTTTTAACATTTGTACTTTGTGTTTCTAGGCACAGAAAAAAGTATAGAATATTTCTTAGTTTAATAACAGGAAATGTATTTATAGTTTTTAACTAAATTTTTACTTTATTCTGTGCAATAATGTTGTGTTTTTAATCAAAACAACAACTTTCTTTGGTATTTGTGGTTACGAATTTAATGGTATGCAAGGAAATTTGAGTTTGGAAGACATCTGTCCAACACACGACTAACCACGTGACAAAAGGTCGCGCGGCTTACCAAGGGTTAATTATTGTTGCACCAAATTTGGATAATCTTCAACCGCCGACCAAGTGGTATAGTGGTTAGCGTGCTAGCTTCTAGACCGCGAGGTTGCGGGTTCCGAGTCCCGTGTTAGGCATGGGTGTTTGTAAATGTATGTTGGCTTGTCTAATGACGAATGTTTCGGCGCATTATAGCCCTCGTGTTGCTGACGGCATCAGATAATCTGAAAACAACCTAACAACCAATAATCTTCAACCAAACGTCATTTTCGATAGAGATGGCGCACAGCCACATTGGGGTATCGAAGTTTCGTAATTTCCTTGATGTAACATTTCCAGGTCTTTGGATTGGACAAAATGACCCGATTACCTGGTCACCTCGTTCATCTGATATCACGCCCCTCGATTTCTTTGGTTTTGGAATTTCCGACTGTCTATTTCTGCCCATTATAAAGTGCTTAACACGGCCAAATACGTCTCGTAATTTTGAGCATCCAGAAGAATACGAGATCGAAATCTGCTGATGTAAACCCATCTCTCCGACCCCACCACATCAACGAGAGGACATTAAGGCCACGACAGATTTAATGTGCGCCAGCCCCCATTAGGGGGATGAATTTGAGGAAAAGGCGATCCACCATTTTGAAGTTTGAGATACAAAATTGGATACTATTTCAGGATTTTATGATGCAATATTAACTCTTGATTAATCTGAACAATTTTTTTTTTTTTTTTTTTTTTAACAATTTGTTTCTTTTTCGAATTCCAGATGGAACACTCGTACCATCATAAAATTTGTGCAAAAAAATAAAAATAAATAAAAATAATAATAATAATAAAAAAAAAAAAATTGAATCCAAATTTACATAATGTAGACTTTTCATTCTTCTTCTTTTATCTGTTCTGTTTTCTTTCAGCACGAAACACTCTGACTTATTCTCTGCAGTCCAGTCATCGAATGTCCACTGCCTCTGTCTCTGGAAGGAATCTATTGCAGACTCTGAGTGTCGCTATTCACGTGAATTAGATTGTGGGAGCGAGTGAGCGTCACTGTTCACGCTCAAACCATCGATATAGATAAACAACTATACTAAACTCCAACTTAACTTGACATCACTAGACGATAGATCTTCACCGTGCTCATAGGCAATTAATCCATTTTAGCGGAGTGAAGACATAATTCTCGCCAAACCTTATAGCCTTTTGTTCTGTACAGAGTTGTGGTTTGGCGAGCATTATGCTTTCACGCCGCCAATATGGATTAAATGCCTATGAGCACTGTGATGATCTACCGTCCAGTGATGTCAAGTTAAGTTGAAGTTCAGTATAGGTAAACTGCTTAACGGCGTGGAAAATGAAGACGTAGCCAGATCGTTGGGTAGACAAAAAAATAAGGATTGCCGAGGATTAAAAATAAAATCTTGGGTTGCAGACAGAAAAACTATCAATCGTAGGCCTTAAGTAGTAGGGGAGACTTGCGAACCTAGGGTCACCCCACTTTTATTGTATAATATTTAGTTCTAAGTTTTTTTTACTCACTTGGGTAAGTGGCAACACTCAATTGCTCTTTTGGTAGCCATTTTAAAATCTTAGAAGAGGAAGCTGTGGTAAGTTATACATGGAAAACGTTTTTATATGGTCTGCATCAGTAACATTTTGCAGCTCATGTTTTTTATTGTTTTACAAAGTTAAGTCAAATATTTTCTTTGAGTTCTAGTAAATAATTTTGTTTGCAACATTAAATACTAAATGAGATGTTTAAACATGTCCTTTTTCCCATGTGCATTTTAGTAGAAGACATTTTATATGAAATTACCAAGTCGTGTATCTAGGGCCACATGGCCCTGGGTACAATTGCACTCATATCTTTAATGTTTTTATTTTATTTAAAAATTTTACTAATAAATGGAGGAAAATGGCCTTAATTCTGTGAAACATTTTGACTCTGCCAAATTTTTTATTGATTGTTATTTAAATGAGAGAGCAATATATTTTTCGCTGAAATTGTCAATATTCTTGAATTATAAATTTATGTTTGCTATTATTATTATTCAGGATTATTAATTTGTTTATCTAAAAAGTGCGAATTTATGAAAAAAAAAAAAAAAAACTGCAGTATTTCTTAAAGGTCAAACACACAAAGGCGTGTTTGGATCCTTTAAGAAATACTACAGTGTAGCATACAGTAACTGTATGCTGGCAAACGCTGGAAAACCAATCACCATATATGACGTTTCGGAGAATGTTGACAAATCCTATCCTTTGGCCTAAACTCCTGTAAAGATTCTAGCAGGCTTTCGTGTACCTGGTGTCAGTGAATCAAAACTTATCCATGAGTTCAAGTGTGACCGACAGACCAGATCCATCCATAAACTGTTAAAATAACGATTTTGCCGAGGAAGAAAGTAAGTCCACATTGATGAAACTGGATTTTTTTGTATTAAATTCAATTTTACGGCAATATTTTCAGAGTCTTTGACATCAAAACCCGTTTCATGTGCTGTTGAATTTTGTAAGCTTCCGACATCTAATTCCATTTCATGTTCCATGCCTGGACAGGTACGGCCTTTTCCAAAAGCGAAACCTCGTACATCCAAAAGTGACGTCCAGGAAGATGTAGAACCGTGACAGACATTCCAGAAAAGAAAGAAATTGAAGAAAACGTGCTATTAGAATGGAAAAAAAGAAAAATCGTGAAAAAATCTGAGCTTCAAAATGAGACTTCTTCTGAAGAATTATCAGACATTGCATCTTTCTTCTGATTCCGCTGCTGATGCAAATTTTACAGTAGCTGATATAAGTGATACAACTGAAATGGGGTTTTTTGGTTTAACAAGATAAGAAGGCAAAAAAAAAAAAAAAAATATATATATATATATATATATATATATATATATATAATGATAAAATTAAAATATATCTCTAAATAAAAAATGTTGCCAATACCAAAATACGAAATAATCCGGCAGTGGGATACCAAGTAAAATCGCTCCAAAGACTTGTTCGACATCTGCACCGACATGAAAACTGAGTTGGCACTTTGGTAAACAATTTCCAAGAGCATTTAACTTTATGAAAGAGAAATATCTCTCTGTAGTTGTACTGCCGCAATAGCAGCTATATGGAACTCTTTACAGTACATAGAGGTAAAACATTTTAGGGAACGAAGTTAGGCGCAGTCCTAGCCCTGTGAATTTCGAAAAGCAACCGAAGTAACAATGAAAGTTCATGAGAGCTTCATTGCTAGTTCCCTTATCTATTTCAAACAGAATTGTATGTCAACAGAACTTGACGTTTCAAATTTCATTATTACGTCTAACAATGATCCTTCGTTGTTTTGCACCTGAGTCATGAGTGTGAATTCAGGGCATTGTTAAAGCATTTAAGCATTTTGTTCTTGATATCCCTCGTAGGTAAAAGAAATGCAAATTAAAAAAAAAATCAAACACGAAATTTAGATATTTGTCGTTAGAAATAAGTTATTCAGACAGCTACGTTAAAAAATTGTCTTTGTGATATAAGTTTCATTTTAGTCAAATCGTAGTTTAAGAATGATCAACATGGTTCTGGATATCGACCATTTCCAATACTTATAGACACTAAAAGCGTCCGTGATTTATTTGTAACTTGTTCCCCATAGAGTTCATTACAGAAGAAGAAAAAACACTTCCAGTCAAACCCCGTTAACGCGAAATCGCTCAACATAATATCCCGTTTAACGCGAAATTAAAGCAATTTACCGTACGTTACTTAACGTTAATTTACTCGTTTAACAAGAAATTCGTCTAACGCGAACAATTTCTGTAACCTGATCGACTTCGCGTTAACGGGAATTGAATGCATAAGATCTTTACCAAAGCCAAAAATATCTTTAAAATGCGTTTGCTCATTTAAAGTAATAGGGCCAAAAACCAACCAACTTAAACATTTTATAGTATTAAAACGTATTTCGTGGAGTGCGATTAATGAAAACCTCTCTGAAATCTTTTATTACATCGCATCGTTGCAACCTATACATTTTATCAATTTTATATTAGAAAGGAATCATTTTACAATTTTTTAACTGTATGGAGAACTAATTTTACAGCTGTTTTAAAGTCGAACCTTCAGATCTCTGAATTCCTTAAATCTTAACTTTAGGAAAATTTCTCCAAAATCTGGTTTGCAACGGGCTGTAAATGTAAACGAAAACTGTCTGTTGTATCGATGCATGCGGGAGAGGTAATTAACACATTTCGTTGCTTGAGTCCGCGTTGTACGCACAAATAAATTATAGTCAGAAAATATCCAAACGCCAGAAAATCACTCAAATTGCATGAGATATCCAAAGAAAAAAATCGTAGCAAAATCGAAATTCGTGCAAAAACGCCAACTTGGCCTGCAGCTCTAAGAGCCTTCAGAATTTTGTAGCGTTAACACGGAAAGTTACAAATGTATTTAAATCAACATCGATTTCTATAAAGAGTGGTGATCAGATAATTTTTTTGCTGTTTCTGATTATTTTAACTTCGATTTCCAAACAAAACAAAAAACACAATGTACAATTCTAAATTATATGTTCATCAGAAGCGAATTTCTCAGACTTTAGCTTGGTGTATCATTTATCAGTTTTTATTTTACATAAAGACAAAGTCAGAGATCGCCAAAAAAAACAGGCGGCAGGCTATGATAAACACAAGCGTAGAGCGAAACATGTTGACGCTCCATATACACTGCGTACTACCACCCCCAGACATAAATTTTTGCTCACCACCAGATTCTTTTCAAGTCGTTTAGGAACTCTCTTCCAAAAGAAATGACCAAGGAGGGAAAAATACCAGATATTGGTTGGTTGGTTTGTACGCTCAACTACTTATTTTTATGCACAATAACGGCTAATCAGGCCAGGATCTACAGCTTAACGTGGATTCCGAACCACTACTATCATCCATGCCTAACCCGGGATTCGAAACCGGCCCCTTTGCAATGCTAGGTCAGAACGCTAACCACACAGCCAACGAGTGGGCATATCGAGCGTAAGGCTTTGATCTCGAAAGTCAGATTTGTGTAATGACTTTAAAAATGCTATAATGTGTCAAAAATATTGTTATGTCATGTTAGGAGATGATGGAATAGCCATCCTAGCCAGCGGCATTCACTGTACTATCGCTTTTGTCACTCTACCACAAGTCGATCACCACTTGCCGGGCGTATGGTACCCTTGTTCTATTATACCTTCAATATTTCGCCACTTTTGGGGGACAACCACCACACTAATCTTGTTTACACACCTGGCTCAGATGTCGGCACTTAGCCACTTGAATAATTTTACAGGTTGCAATGATTTAGTGTTACAATTTTACAGCAAAGTATGAGAAGCCCATTTGCCAAATACTTTCGTATCAACCCTAAACCCTCGTCAGTGGTAGTAGGTCTTGCGCAAGAAAACCACCAAAACTGTCCAAATTCAAAACGCAAAAGAGAAGTTATATTTTCCTCTTGCAAAAAAAAAAAAAATGCTCCTCCCAAACTACTACCCCCCCCCCCCCCTTCCCTTCCCTTTTACAAGTGTACTTCTAATCCAATGCAATCAAGTTAATGTTGTTAGGTCCTGATCAAACTGAGCAGACCAAACGGTACAGTGGTTAGCGTGCTAGCTTCTAGACCGAGAGGTTGCGGGTTCGAGTCCCGTGTTAGGCATGGGTGTTTGTAAATGTATGGTGGTTTGTCTAATGACGAATGTTTCGGCTCATTATAGCCCTCGTGTTGCTGACGGTGCCAGATAATCTGAATACAACCAACCTGATCAAACTGAACTGTGAATCCACATTATGTGTATTTGTCCCAATTTTAGACGTGCAAGACAACGCAGCTTTTGCACAACAAATTTGACATTGGGGGACTTGCTGGGCAATGATCCTCACCCGAATTTGTTTTTATTTATTAAGCATATTGGTCTTACAAACTTAATATGAATTGTTTTAAACTTCCCTTTTTTGGTTTGTTTTAATACTTCATGTCTTCGATTCGCAAAAAACAAATGTTTGGACCAGCATGGCCAACATTGGCTCTTGTGCCATAAAAAAATCACTCAACCAACCAACCTGATCAAACTGATGTCCCCTTTAACCTCAAAAAGTTCTAGTTTTGAAACTTTTAAATAAATATTTGGAGAGTAAGAATGAACGAAGTGAAGTGAGCAAGTACTCCTCAGTTATATAATATAGAGATTTTTTGAATAGCCTCCCTAACTCTTTGAAAACTTTCTTGTTTGTTTTTTGTTTTTTTCGAATCCTATACTTTATTATCCTATGTTTACATATGGGTAATTGAAAGAAAAACATCGTAGCAAAGTCGAAATTTGTGCAAAAGACGCAAACTTGGCTAAAAAATTTCAGACCTGCAGCACTAAGAGTTTTTACATTTTGGTAGCGTTAACACAGAAAATTCTAAATGCATTTAAATCAGCATCGATTTCAATAAAAAGTGGTGGTTTAATTATTTGTTTTGCTATTTCTGATTGTTTTAACTTCGATTTCGACAAAAAAAAAAAAAAAACAAAAAAAAAAACACAATGTACAGTTCTTTGTCAGAAGCGAAGTTCTTAGTCTTGAATATGGTGTATCATTTTCCAGTTTTGGTTTTGCATAAAGACAGAGAAAGAGATAGTCAAAAAATAAAAATAATAAAAGCAGGATTACAACGGCCAGCCGGCTATGATAAACACGAGCGTCGGACGAAATATGTTGCCGCTTCATTTATACACCGCGTACCGCTATCCTCAGACGTAAATTTTTGCCTACCGCTAGATTCTTTTCAGATTGTTTAGAAGCTCCCGTCCAAAAGAAATGACAGAGAAGGAAAAAAATGCTAGATATCGTGTGCAAAGCTTTGATCTCGAAAATCAGGTTTGTGTGATGACAAAATATATAATAAATAGTTTTTTTGGTCTTAGAGTAATTATAAAAAGGTTAATTTGGAAATATAATTAAAACTTGTATTTTATTATTTTTTCAAAAACTTAAGTTTATATGATGGTTCGTGATAGCCTCGCCACTATGAAACTGTTTTAGATTTAGACACTTCACCTTGTAGGTGATAATCACTCAAAATGAAGCGTTTAGCTGCTTCACTGGATGATGTCATGTTAGGAGCAGATGGAATCGCTTGCATCGTATCCAGCGGCATTCACCATCCCACCGCTTATGTCGCATTTTCGCAAGTCGCTTGGCACTCGTATTGTACAGTACGAAAAAAAAAAATATCCGAACAATGGCTATATCTTCAGTTCTAATTGTCGTTAAATCTTGCGGTTAGCACCAAAATGTTTTGCTTACGATTTTCTATATGTCTGATGCAATTTTTCTTTGGGGGCTGTATCCTAAGTAAATTTAACTCTATCTTTAAAAACTTCAATACGAACTCCTATTTCTTACGTTTTCATACGATTTAGAATACCTCGTTTATCCAAGATATCAAATTTCAGTTCATTATGTTGAGAAACACGTTACTTATGAGTGAAAATATTTGGACGATCTTGAGGGCACATTTCTTTATCGCGGGGAAAAATCGAATGTTTTGCATGCTTTAAAACGTAATCTATTACGCGGTCCCTTAAGGTGAACTTTTTTTTTTTTACATTTTTGCTAAAATATCGGGAACCAATACCCAAAATGGAATGAAAAAAATTCTGGAGGGGTTTTCGAGCATGATAATTCTAATGGAAGCAAAAAAAAAATGTATGTTTCTATTTACAAAATTTTAAAACTTGTTTTCTTAATTAATAATTAAAAAACTGTTTAATACAAAATTTGCATGTTATTTATGTTTGGCCTTAAAGAAACTATACTATGAAATAAAAATTGCTAAAATATATTAACTATAAAAGAATTTATGGCCAAATATACAAATTTCCTTTTTAACATTAGTTTACAATTTTTTTTTTTTTTTTGACATTTAAATTATTAACCACTCATTGAAAAATTATGAAATTTGGTGTTTAGACTTTTTTTTTTTTGGATTCCAAATCTAAATATGCATAATATTATGGGGTTGCCATTGAACATTTTAAAGTTTGGTTTAGTTTTAATATGTAGATGACCTATCATGAGAAAATATCTATATCTATAAATACAATTAATAAAGACCTACAATTTACAACGGTACTTGACATTTGTTATTTCATCAATTAAAATACAAGATATAGACATAGTTCGTTTTTTTTTTTTGTGTGTTTGTGTACTGTACATGAGACCTTGTACACCCCTATTATTTCACCCCTTTGGTGCCGTAATCTTGTTAATACGGCTGGCTCAGGTGTAGGTGCCTTGTCAGTTAAACAATTTTACAGGTTACAACGATTTGGTGTTACAATTTCACAACAAAACACAAGAACCCCATGTGCCGAACACTTTCGTATCAAACCTAAGCCCTCATCAGGTGTAGTAGGTCTTGAGCAAGAAAACCACGAAAACTGTCCAAGTTCAAAACGCAAACGAGAAGTAATATTTTCATCTTGTGAAACAATGCATGCTCCTCCACCTCCAGCCGACAAAACGGTATAGTGGTTAGCGTGCCAGCTTCTAGACCGCGAGGTTGCGGGTTCGAGTCCCGTGTTAGGCATGGGTGTTTGTAAATGTATGTTGGCTTGTCTAATGACGAATGTTTCGGCGCATTATAGCCCTCGTGTTGCTGACGGCGCCAGATAATCTGAAAACAAGCAACCAATCCTTCCCCTCCCCTTACCAATTTTCAGGTGTACTACTAATCCAATGTAATCAAGTGCCATTATTTTCTTATTCCTAATCAGACTGTTTTAACCTCAAGGTTCTAGTTTTGAAACTTTAAGAGTAAGAAATGAATGAAGGAAAGTGAAGTGAGCAAGTAGTCCTCCGTCATATAATATAGAGATTTCACAAACAGCCACCCTATCTCTTTGCAAAATTTCGTGTGGCAAATTTACTGCGTTCTTCCAATTTGATACACATTTTTACATTTGTTCTGTACGAAAGAATCGTTCATCACTGAAGATCCCGGTATGTATATTTTAAGAGGCTGAATATTTGTGCGAATTAATGATTGTTACTTGATTATTTAACCAATTAAACCGTAACTGGTATTTAATTTGACTAAAATTGTTAAACTAAGTATATGCCAGATCAAGAATTCTTTTACTGCGCTGGCTGTAAAGTGTTTTGTTTTTGCTGGGAGAAAAGTAGTTCTAATTTTAAAAATGCTTGTTTTTAAATTGTTCTACACTTCATTGGCAAAGCTTAATAGTGTACAAAATAAATCTGCCTTTGAAATTCGGAAGGTGAATTCAAAACATTTCAAGTATTTGAATGGTGAAATTTTATTAATAAATGAGCATCCTTAGTAAAATTGTCTATTAAGACAAATGAATTTTATTGCTTTGTATAAATGATAGATAAACATGTTGAATTCTTTAGAAAACTAACAAATTTGGTCTTAAACTTTAAATGGTTGTAGCTGTTCAAAATTCAAGTTGAGCTTTGATTTCCCGGCCTGATTAGTGACATGATTGTTGTGCGCAAAAATAAGTCTGTATATTACGTCGGTAACGTAAAATTTATTGCCAACTAAGCTGACTTTTAAAAGATGAAAGGTAGTGGCGCTAGGGAAAACAAATCGCCTGCAACCTTTTTAATTGAAAATCAGTGTGTTGGGTTACTAGATAATAAAAAGACGTTAATTTTTTAAAAGCAAGTTATGACACACTTGGAAATTATTCAACCCATTCGATGTCGATTTTTGTATGGTTTCGGCCATTTTATCTCGGCAGAACATTGGTTTCATGATAAACTTGCATTTTTTAAAAAAATAATAATTTAGAATTGTATTCTATGAGGTATTTAAACTTGCAGTAGCTTTTGCATTGTTTTTAGTAGTCTAATATCGGATTCCAAAGTTCCTCGATAAAGTATCACTCTCCGACTCGCCAACACGCCTTATTTCTAATCCAAAAGCAATTGGATAATTCATTAAAATTTTGCCCAACTGATGGCTGTGTGGTTAGTGCTCTGGCTTCGCAAGCCAACGGTGCAGGATTCGAATCTCTACTCGGGCATGGATGTTCGTTTTGGTTCGGAATCAACTTTAAGCTTTGGGCTCTGGCCTGATTAGCCGTTGTTGTACAAAAGTGGAGGTCGTTGAGGGCACAAACAAACCAGACTATTAAAATTTCAAAGCATTTTAAATCGGATATCAATTTTGTTAAACCAATTCAAAGTCAAATTCATAAAATCTTATCCATAGTAGTGATTGAAATTTCTGTATTGCTGAAATTGTGGATAAATAGTACCAAAAAAAAGTATTCTTTATAATGGTGTGACGATAAAACGGGATGAACCAAACTCCTCTAATATTTATTGAAATGGGTTTTATAAATTAAAATGGATAACTGGTCATTCCACTTGCACCAACTCGTGGCCGGTCAACAATGTGTTTAAATTTAATGAAAAATATATGAAATGTATGCGTCTTAAATACGAAACCAAATATACTCGCAAATAGTTCGGAAATTCATTGAATAGGATGATCGCTCCTCGACAACTAATCTCTTGATCGTATTAAGCGCACTGTTTTAACACTCCGTTGACTGGCAATTTTACACAGAAGCTGTCATGGCACTGGCTATTAATGGTACAATGACGAGTTGACTCGTCATCGGCTAACAAAGTTTGGGCATGAAAAGACGAGTTAAGGGGACTTGGTACCCCTTGTTTTCACAAAAAATAATGAATATATCAACTTGTTTTCTTTGCGTGTTTATAATGAAACCTTCTCCTTGTTCTGGCAAGTTTTTAAGCTGATCCGAGTCTAGCGACAACAGCTCCTTCGATGTTTCGAACGCATTTTTCTCAGTTAGTGATTTTTGAAATACCCACCCTACTCAAAATGCTAAAACCTCATCAAGTATAAGCGAAATGACTTGAATTTGATTTTTGTGTGTCATTCTTAATATCTATTTGCTAAAAATAGACATGGAAACTTTTTTTTTTTTACAAATTTAAATTCTGAAAGATGCCAGTATCTATGCTTTTTTACTTATATATACAGTAATGATCCTTTTTCTCGAAAGCTACTTATTCTAAATCCGATGCCTAAAAAGTTTGAGTATGTGACTAGGAATATTTTTTTAAATAATCAGAAAAAATATATTGAAAAATAAAAGATAGAATTTAATATTTCATTATAAATTTTCAGAAAATTTAGAGCACTATGTGAACATTTTTAATAAAATTTAGTTTTTTGCATATTAATACTTCCAAATATGTAAATTATAATCTAAAGGTTTAAATAAAAAAACATTTGAAGGGTATCAAGTTCCTGTAACTCCTCACTGGTCAACAATGTGTTAATATGTTCCCCTATTTTATATTTCTTTTCTGGCTTTGTAATGATTGTTTTGTTTACAGATGCCTGTTATAGAGACTCAAACCCCGCCATTGATTGGCAGGTGCCCTCACTGCGACAGGTAAATTGTTGATTTCTAATTCAGGTTTTAATGAATTCTCAACACGTTGACTGCCAACTACGAAGTATCTCGTAGGTTGATTACTTACCCAAGACGCCTACTACGAGTTATCTCGTCCCTTATTTACTTGCCATATTAGTACAGCTACGAGGAAACTCGTAGCATAACAGTGTCAACTATGAATAGATGGCCTCAGGCGAGAGAATAAAAAGTAAGGCTTAAATGATCAGAAAGTACAATTATGCAAAGTTCATTAACAAAACAAAAAAAGTTTATACAAAAAATTCTTGTTTTGGGATTATTTTTTAAACAATCTTCCACCCTAAGTGCTAGTTTCTGTTGGCAATTGTGAAAAATTTTCATGGCAGTCAATGTGTTAAGATCTCTTGTTAAGAGAGAATGTCGAATGTTTAAGATCTCTTGCAGAGTTCCACGTCCAACACAAAGCATCCCATTTGATGGCTGTGGGGTGTTAGCGCTCTGGCCTCGCATGCCAAAGGTGCTGTGTTAGGTATGGATGTTCGTTGTGGTTCGGAATCCACGTTCAGCTGTAGGTCCGACCAGATTGGCCGTCATTTTACATAAAGATAGGTCGTTGTGTGTACAATTCAACCAAACACAAAGCAATTAGAAATGTGTTCTAATAACTGCGATTGCAGTTGTCGTTCTCTTTGCGATAATCTGTTCCGAATTTGTTTTTTTGTAATAAATTCACGAAGTGTGCAGATGACTAGATTTACTGTTATTTAATTGCTGCATTTTCATTAACTATTAAGAGAAACTTCTAGCAAGTAACGTTCCCTATATTGGCAATTTTAACATTGTAGCCCAGTTCATTTATTAACTTTGTACAAAACCTAAGGTGAGTTGGTATTCAAAAATTTATAAATCAATATTTTTTTGTTTATCAAAATCTAAATTCTTCCCTTTTAAAAAGATACCTAATTTGTAACAATACCTCAACTAGAAGTATTTTTAATAATTTTTTGAAGACAGGATGGGTAATTATTAGTATAAGTAAAACTTTCATTAAAATGTATTTTCTCAAAACTACATTTTTCATTATTCACGTACTTTTTCTCGAAAACTGCGCAAACTATCTTTCTGATATTTTTCCCCCGTATTTCGTTTATGTATCTGCATATACTGAAGTGAAATTTTGTTATTTTAAAAAATATTTTTGTTTCGGCTATTTTCGGGAGGAAAAAAATGATTTTTAACAAGTTTGAGTTACTTTATCGAAAATTCATTTAAGAAAATTAAATGAATCGCAATCAAAAGCCAACTTCAGTAGAATAACAAGTGTGTTCTAAATGTGCTGAAGAAAAATTAGACGTCTATGTCGATTACTTTCTGAGAAAAATTTGCATGAAATATGCCATGTTTACATTACCGGTAGAAAGGGTTCCAACTTCACTTAAAATTAGGTGAGTAGGTATGAAATTGATTGAATGATTCATTCAAGGGAAGTTCACATTTGGCAGCAAACTGAGATGAGGTTGTCTTTTGGATATTGGTTAAGTATTCGGCGGTCATTAAGTCTAAAAACACTAAGTCCTAAAAATATTCAAATGTATAGTTCGAGGCTTTTGCGTACGTCCATTGGAAATTTATTTTCAATGAATATTTGCGTGCTATCGGAGCCACGCTAACCTTTGAGATATCTCGGTAAATGGGCAACCATGATTTCCCATATGTCTAAGAAGCTGAATTAGCAACCATGTGCTTGGTTTCTTATTTTGTATCGGCAGACCAAACGGTATAGTGGCTAGCTTCTAGACCGCGAGGTTGCGGGTTCGAGTCCCGTGTTAGGCATGGGTGTTTGTAAATGTATGTTGTCTTGTCTAATGACGAATGTTTCGGCGCATTATAGCCCTCGTGTTGCTGACGGTGCCAGATAATCTGAATACAACCAACTTATTTTGTATCGAGAAAAAGACGATGGCTTGTTTTGATTAGATTCTAAAATCCATTTCTTTATATTTTACACTAAAATGATACCGACGTATCGTCAAATAAAGGCAAGAATTATATAGAAAAAATTATAAGTAATTTGTCGCGTAGTATTTTTCGACTACGTGCTCTATATATTCCGTCAGCGAATTCCGTTTTTAGAATTAGTGCTGGTTTTTTTAAATGGTCGCCAATATGGTTGCTATAGTATACACGTATCTTTTATTGTTGTATAGGTTTGTACGATCTAATAATATGATCCATTCAATGAAATATAGATTTTTTTTTTTCCTAATGACCAGTTAGAAAGTGTCCAAATTGGCATTTAATTTTTTGAAGGTAAAGTGTGGTTTTGCGCTTCTCAACTAACAGTATTGTCTTTAAACTCATTTAGGGGAACATAGTTGTTTTATGTGGAAGCCATAGGAGCCAGCTTTTCATTTTCGCCAGTTAGTGACTCTGCAGGTAAAGCCGAGGGGTTAGGAGGGGTGGGGATTTTAAAACTAGATCAGGAACATTTTATGGTAAAATAACTTATTTCAATAACGTTCATAATTTTAAAAAATATATATTCATGAAATTACACACACAAAAAAAAGCCTTTTTTGAGCGGGGGCGAAATGCTACCTTTGCCCCCCCCCTCCCCCCCTGTTGCTGGAATACGGGAGCGATCGGCCTCTTTGCCCCCGTGTAGTTGGCACCTATGAAGGAAACTTCTCCAAATTGGCAGGATTTTATATGATTTATCTACACAATACATAATCGCCAGAGTATGCTTTTTAATTGGACTCGCTGTACTGTAGTACAAACGTATGTGGAAGCGACCAATTAATGTAATGACTGCCATAATTTAACTTATTTTTATTTAAAAGTAAGTACTATTAAGAATAATTCTCTATACTCGCTATGTTACAATCTTCTAGCCCAGTACATTTAGAAACTACTTTCTATGAAACCTTGAAATTTTGGGGAGTAGGTACGAAAAAAGATCACTTAATGAAATGACATAAACTGTTTTCGTTTAACCTATACCTATTACGAATGAAAATAACAAATGATAATTTAAATGAATTAAATATAAATGAAAAATGAATTAAATATAAATGAAAAATGAATTAAATATAAATGAAAAATGAATTAAATATATATGAAAAATGAATTAAATATAAATGATATAATAAATGAAAATAAAATAACCAGGTGGAGCCACTGCATATGCATTGGCCAAAGGATTTCATACATAAAATAAAAAATATCAAATGATAATTTCGAGTTTTTAATTTGTCATTTCATTAAGTGATCCATTTCGTACCTACTCGCGAGATTTCAAGGTTTCATACAAAGTAGTTTCTAAATGCACAGGGATATAAGATTGTAACGTAGCGAGTATAGGGAATGATCCTTACTAAGACTTCTTCTTCACTCGCATCCATAGTACCTTTTGATATTCAACACTAAAAATAATTTACGATTTTCTTTTCAGGATAATCGTCGATTTCCTGTCGTACCTGCGTAAGTATTAAATATTGCTTACTCTAAATTTTAGTTCATTTAATGTCACGAAATGAAAACATAGAATCACTAGAAAGTTGTAAGACTCCTGAGGAGCCAGTTGAATATTGACGAATACGTAAAACATTTAAATTTAATATACGCCAAGTATTTCTTAAAAATGCGATTTTTCTTTTAATATTATGCGAGTGAAAATTTTGTTACACATATGAAATGTTAAAACTATAATTGACAAAATTGTTTTTAATGAATGACCTATTGAAAAACTAGATTGCGTGAGAATTTAACAAGGAAATTGAGTGCATCGTTTGAATCTTCATTGACAACAAAATCAGCGCAATAATTGATTTAAGAGATATCATTTAAATCGAGTTAGCGTGTTTCCTTCTACACCGCGAGGTTGCGGGTTCGAGTCCCGTGTTAGGCATGGGTGTTTGTAAATGCATGTTGGCTTGTCTAATGACGAATGTTTCGGCGCATTATAGCCCTCGTGTTACTGACGGCGCCATATAATCTGAAAACAACCAACCAACCATTTAAATCGATTATCTTCTTATTCATAAACATAGCGTCAATTATGTTGTCAGCGTGTAGTTGATGTTTGCATCCAATTTTAAATAATGAAAACATCCCCTTACACCAAAATGTGCGGTAAGGTACATTTCAAATTAATATAATAATATAGCCCATAAAAACAGTTTTTAAAAATTACTTTATAAGCATTGTCAATTTTTATATGCATCAACACGGCGCCTTTATTAAAAATACTTCATTAGCAAAATGTGCAGGAAACCACGTTTCAATATTTATTTATAAAAAAATGAACGTGAATTTACGCTTTACCATCCAAATATCAATTATTTATTCTGATTGAAGTTATTTTATTATTTATTAAAAATTTGGGGACAGGACCGTTTCAACAATGGTAGGTTAAATGCTAGCCAAAGAGCGATTAGACAATGGCGAATTTGTTTAATAGTATTCCGTAAAAGCGACCATTTATTGACGATAACAGCCGCAAAATTTGATAGAATGCCTTTTCATCGACTTCGAACATATCTGCCAAGTTTCAGCCTGATTGGATGACGGCAAGGGGGTTAGTAAGGCCTCCGCAAATTCGCCCGCAGTGCCGTCGACATTCAGTCAACCAACCATCCACATACATACACACATAATCGTAGTTCATAAAAATGATTTAAAAATGGTCGTGAATTTATACATTAACATATTAAAAATTTTAAAATGGATAAACAGTCATTGTTTTTAACTTTTACTGTGTTAATTTAGATCTATGAAGGTATGTTTTGAAGTTTTCAGATCTTTTAAAAATTATTTTTATAATTTATAATAAAAACACAAATGGAACCACAATTGCAATTTATTAGCAAAGAAAAAAACTAAAATTTCGATTGCAAGTTTTTTTACCAACCGTCGTTAATGGGTTGACATTAATTATCTTTTATTTATTCCGATTAAAACAATATTGGCTACAGGAAAGAGTTTCCGCAATGAAATGTTAAAATTCTTTCACTAACAGTGTTAAGCAGGAAATGATCACGATAACTCTTACAATATTTTTTGCTTTAATTTTCCTTTCAGTGCCAATTGCAGCAGTCATGGCTGTGCAGGCAGCCAACCAACCAGCCCCAGCGCCTCCTGCTGCAGCTCCTGCTCCAGTTCCTGCACCTCCGGCTCCTGCACCTCCAGCTCCTGGCCCTCCCGCTCCTCCTCGACCTCGAAGGTATGCTCTCAAAACATCAACTTTTTATATATATTGTTCATTAGCAGAAAATAATCTTGTCAGGGCTTTATCCTAGTCTACTTTACACTGTGGATTTGGCGACATTGGCGATGATTTGTATGCTTTTTTTCCATGATATGTTTATCTATTTACCATTTTCATGCTACAATTGTCTGTTTTTGCCTTGGCCAATCCTTGGTGACAATTGTAAAAATTCTGCGTTGCCATCGGTGTTTCGGCATTGGCATCTTTTCTGTATCAACATCATCTTTATTCATCCTTTCAAAGCACGTATTTGTACTTTTAATTCTTTCACTAATTCATTCGATGACTTCCCTAGCACAACTATTTGTGCGAAAATTGCTTAGGTCAGCGTTTTTTTAACAGCAACTATCGGAATATTCAATATTGCTATTCATCGTGTCAGACAGTTTTATTGTTTCGCAATATTTGGTACGGTTTTATAATTTCATTATATTGGTATTTTATTCAATTAAGCTCGGCACAATTCTCATGATTCAATATAAAGCGTATGCAGCTTTCATGCGGGTGACGGGCCTCGATCCCGAGACCATTGGATCTCGAGGCATATGCCTTACCGCTGTGCAAAAGAGTACTCCAGTGCACAGAAGCTTTATCTGTTACTTGAGGTCGCCACACAGCCTCCTCCCAGCGACACAGTTGTTCTTATCAACGTCTGATTGGAGTTGGAGGTTTGTGATGCTAGTTGCATCGTTGTGTCCGCTTGTTGCGGTGTTGCACGCGAGTTGCGTATGTGATCGCTCGTTGCGATGTAGTGTCTCCTTTCAGAAGAGCCGATAGATGGCAGCACGATTAATTTTAGTCCGGTTCATCAATAAAGCGTATGCAGCTTTCGGTGCGGGCGACGGGTCTCGATCGCGAGACCATTGAATCTCGAGAGAGATACTTTACCGCTGTGCAAAAGAGTACTCCAGTGCACAGAAGCTTTATCTGTTATTTGAGGTCGCCACAAATACAATGCTAGTGTTTTGTCAGCTTGTGCTTCGACGTGTTTTAATTCGTCGCTCTCTTCCAAGTAACGAAAGATTATGTTTGCTGCGACTTAAAAGACTTGATTCGCCACATTGCTTAAATTTACAATATCAAGTGCACATGCATGTTAGCATTATAGGATATGCATGTTCGAATAGGCTCTTGGGATGACAAGCTGTGAAAAGTTCAGTTTTATAGCAAAACTCCTGTACGTAATTTTCAATTAAAGAAAGTTTCGTGCCAGTATTTTTAGTAAGATCATCTTCAATTATTCGAAACTTACACTCTCATTAGTAAAACGTAGCGTTTTGCAGTGTGCATTAGATAAGGATTCATGGTTACTTATTCGGTGAATTTTGTCGATAATATTGGTTCATAAAACGGTTCGGGTTGTTGATCTGTCTAAAGTAGTGTTTTATGCTTAGCAAGACGCTACTATTCAAGCATTAAAACTTTCCTGATGGTTGCATCATTAGCGCTTTGGTCTTGCATGCCCTGGGTTAGGCGTGGATGTTTGTGTTGGTTCAGAATCCACGTTAAGCTGGTAGTCTCGGCCAGATTAGGTATTATTGTTCACACAAATGAGTCGTTGATCGTACAAAGAAAACAAAAAACCAAACTGGCATTACATGCCAAAAGTGCTGAGTACGAATCCTGAGTTGAGCATTCATGATCATTAGATTTCGGAACCCACGTTAATCTGTATATCCCGGTCGGGATAGCAATTGTGTTCAAATAATTTGAGTGTACAAACAAACCAGTTTCCTTGAAATGGTTATTTAACACAACTAGTTGGGAAAGTATTACTTTTTTCAAACGAACTAGAATTCTTATTTGTTGAGTGCTATAGCACGAGTCAAATAATTTTCAGAGTTTAAAAATATGATTAAGCACATGTTGTGTATGATATATTTATAATTACCTGCAAAAGCATCTTTAAAATATATATATAAGTTAAAGAAGCAACAGCAATCAATAAATCTCTTATAAAAAAAATTCCTTGGTATACCAAAACTATAAAATTTGAGAACGAGGCTAGGGGGAAAATTGCTTTCCCGCCCTCCTCGCCATAAAGTGCTACTTTCGACAGTATATCTGATTTAAAAAATTTTAAATTTATGTAATTTTTTTTACAAAAATTATATTTTTTGCTTTTAAAATAAAGCTTATCTAAATCCTATTTTTGTCTTTCAGGAGGCGCCGCCCCAGACAGGTAAATATTTTATACTTTTTTATCTTTATCGTATAATTTGTCTGGATGATACTTTTAATCTAAAATAAGTAACTATTTTTTTTTTTTTTAATTTTCAAAATTAGCAATATTTTGAAACTCACTTAAACTAGTAATATCTGACTAAAAATGATTCTCAGTGACGTATGAAATAGTATTTACAGGCGTATTTCACCAGCTTGAAGGTTTATAACAAAGTGTTGCTCATTTTGAATAGACATTAATACTTCACTATGTAAACATCTCATTTATTTAATGAACAATAGCTTATCGACAGTTTTGATTGAAAAACGTTTTCATTTCTAGGTGTGCCGACCCAATTGCCGATGTTGTAGCTGCGGCTGCAACAGGGGTAGGTGCAGCTGTGTCTGCCACAGGCGGGCCAGGAACACCAACCCACCCCCTCCAGCAGCCCCAAGGAACCCTCCAGCAGCACCTCGAAACCCGCCTCCACCCCCAGCAGCACCACAAAACCCTCCGCCACCTCCTGCAAACCAGCCTCCACCTCCACGCAGCCGTCCAAGGGCGAGGTCCCGTAGCCCCCTCCAGGCGAGGCAGCTCAGCCCCCAGCCCCAAGAAGAGAGCCCCAGGATCTCTGCACGCCCCGACGACCAGCCCCGAATCCCCTGGAGCGACCATTTCAAAATGGAAGCTTTGATCAGGAGCCCGACTTGGCTCAAAGGGGGGACGATTCCCTTCCCTTCTGGGGCCAAGTTTCCCCCGGACCTGCGCCAGTTGGACTGGACTTCGTTGCCACCGGTTCCACTTTCGGACGGTGTCGCCACCCGTAGTCAAGCCCGACGCCTCCGGGAGGAGTTCGATGCGTACCTGGCCATGTCGTAAGTAAAACGATTTCTGTGGTATGTCGGCAAATTCAGGGAGTTGTCTTTTCCAGAGTTTAGTACTCGGCGAAAGGTGCATCAGCAAGACAAGCCCTTTCCGAGTTGACGCTCACTTTACACCTACACTTGCTTGTTTGGGAAGGAATGTCTTGCGGAAGCGTCTTTCAGAGGTCCTATTCTCTGTAATTTACAACTATCTGATTTTACTGACATGCATGGAAAGGACGCTACTTTGTGGCATGGCTGCCTGTACGTATTCGACTCGTATTCCCGAAGGTGGGTGGTGATGCTGCCCGAAAATGGCACCGTAGGTGAAGAAAGTGCAGTCTCGCTGGCGTGTCCGCAGTTGAGTCTCCGCTCCCTGTAGTGCCTGATCAAAAACTTCTATATTGAAATGGTGGTTCGAAGGGATTCGGCTGAGGTGAGTAATTTACCATCGGCATTTAAATCAAAACCAGGGTCGTAGTTTTAATCTTAATTTGCATTTTGTTTACAAATTTGGTTTTTGTTGCACATTCTGAAGTCGCACTTAAAAGAGCCTCTTACGGCTGGGAAGAATTCGTGACTAGCATGCAAGAGGTTGCGTATATGAACCTGGGAGTATGATTGTTGGAGCAGGCGTTCTGTAGGCTCCTCAAATAAAACACACTGTTGATACTGTGACAGATGGTCTCGCGTTGATTGGACAGAGAAATGGTCTCACGTCGATTATCCACCAAGGAAGGATTTCTTCGTATTCATTAATATTTGAGGCGCAATTGTGGGAAAGTTTCGCTATGAAAGACATCGCGCTTCAATCGGATTAAGCTGATGTAAGGAAGTTCTTGTGCAGGATAACTCTTTTGAGTAGATCTTGCTTAAAAAATTATGTTCTCATTGCGATTGAGAGCAGTGCACGTACTCATTAATAACATATTTCGAAATGAATCTCTGTTCATCAGGTTCAAAGTGGCTAAACAAAAACATCAGAGATTGCATGTATTTTTAACATTGATAGTTTTTATAACTATCAATGTTAAAAAAAAATAACTTGCGAATAAGTTAATGAGCTGACTTTCTCAAAGACAATTGGTAGAAATGCAAGCACTCTGGAATGGAAAGTTAGTCGAACCAGTAATGAGTAATTTCAGATTTGGCTTGTGAGGTTACACCTCGGTCCATGAGTAACAACGAATAAGTAAACAAATTAGTTCAGGAAAGGTATAAATGGAAGCTAAATCTGTAATAAACAATGACTTCATTCATTATTCAATCATTTCTTAAGCAATTTAAATTGAATAAAACATAAAATAAGGTAAAATCGAGTATTTATCTGTCCTTACTGTCACTTTTATATTCAAAATGACACTGCAAAAAATACGTTCTTGGTAAAAAAAGTTTGCTGCATATCAAAAAAATTCATGCGATTAGCATATCTAAAATGTTAAATATCAAGTCAAGAATGCGATTTGGATAGGCCATACATTAAGTGCAAGAGTTATCATTATGAATCAAATCGGAATGCTTAGCCTACACAAGCTCCGTAATGCTCTTGAAATGGTTTATAATCAACCTTGTTAATGAAGGAGCTGAACAAGTTTCGCAATGAACAGTTCCAGTTGAAGGGTTCATGAAAATACGAGAATACTTGCAAAGCAACTCGGTTACGCATTTCTTCATTTAGTCAGTAAGGATACCCATTTGTTATAAAGTGTGCAAAGTACATTCCAATATCTCATTGATTAAGAAACTGAATCCTGCACCTAGAAACATGCGACTTTCTTTGAGCATTAAAGATGTTATTGCTAGTCAACACATTTTTATGCATGTTTTATTAAAAACCTTTATAAAAGGTGGCGTTCGTTTAGCGGTTACCCGGAATCATTATCTGTTCGGGTCTCCCATTTTCAACTTGTTTGCCAGATTTCGTCATTATAAGTCTGAAAAAGGGCAAATTACTGAAATAAAGGAAAAAAATTTACTTAGAATTCACATATTTTGCAAGGATAATATCGTATATAGTGGGTAATACAGCCAGTAGCATTTGTGTGTTCTATAAAAAAGTGGTTATAGGGTACATTTTGCAAATTCAATCTGGTTTTGAAAGTTACGACACAAAAGTGAGATCTAGGCGTATTAAAAGAATAGGTTAACCACCAAAGCCGCAACATTGAGCTTTAATAATGAACTCTAGTTCTTAGTGCTGAGGGGTGTTTTCAGTACGAAAAAAAAAAGTTGGCATAAATGTTGATATTTGGTCAAAACCCTTTATCTGATAGTTATCATGTTGCCCAGAGGACATGCTTCTTTTTGCATAATGCATATCGGTTAACACTTCCATTTTGCTGCATTTGGAAATTTTTGGTTGAGGATTCTTTTGCATGTTTGACTCAAAGCGCTAAAACCGAAAATAAGAGTTCAGGCCGTTTTTAAACGAAGTCTGCAGTTTTAAGCTGTCTTTCACACATCATTAATAGAGCATTCGTAGTTTAGCATTAATCTGTAACAAGAGTAGAGACGTTCTACTGCAACAACCTCAGTCAATTAAATTAACACGAAAACGTATTGTTTATTGAATTAAAAAAGTATTTAATTTGTTTTTTGTAAACTGCTTTAGAAATGAGGGCGATTGTGACAAACGGTCTGGTGCTGATTGTCGTGTCTGTTGAGTGGCTCCAAGTATCTTATTAGAGAACTCAAATGGCGGAGATATTTGTTTTTGAAAGAATATCTTGAAGTGCCATAAGAAAACTCATGATACTTTGGGAACGCCTACTGTTGCTCTTGAGCTATAAAAATGTCTACTGTAATAAACTGTTCCGGATGTATTTTGTTTTTGAATGAATGAGGGGACATTCTATTCCAAGAAAATCGAGAGATGTCAACTTTTTCGACCGCTAGCAAATAAATTTCAGTATAGTGCGACATTGCGTTGAATGTCCGCTATACCATCTCTCGAGGATCATTGGAAAGAAGAATGCAATTTAATGTATTTTCATAGTTAAAAAAACAAATAGCAAAAGCTTGTATGCGGTAAATTCTCTAAGTTCTTTAATTGTTAGTTTAAATCCAAGCCCCCCATTTGCTAATATCGGAATTTACCATAAATAGTATGGTTCTGGCGGACGCTTCATTCAATGAAAATGCTATTCAAATAAGTTTCGTTTTAAAAATGTACTGTTCGGATTGCAATCGTCCAAATGGTATACGGTACTGTTAGGAATGACCGTTTTATAATGTAAAACTGATTAATATAAAATATACAAAGGCCATTGATACAAACGCATAACTAGAAACGTTTCGCAGCGTTGGTGTGCTTAAACGGTACTTCATAAACCAGTTGTCGATTTGGTGTATAAAGTAACAAATCATTTTACCAACAAGAGGATAGTTCTTGGTGAACATGCCGGTTGATAAGGGGGACACAAGTCAAGTTTTGTATTGCGTGTTAGTTAACGTGTACTCCGTTCCTAATTAAATGTTTGGGCCTATTAAAGACTGCCTGGGTTAATTGCACGATGGGTTGACCAAAGATGGAAGCATTTGCAACTCCCGTCATACTTTACTATGTAGATGTTACTTTATGAAAGTGGTGGATGCTATGGATATTAATGGATGTTTGACCTCTGTTCTCGCATTAGGAACGTAACTACGTTGCAGGTCCACTTAAAATCACTATAGAAAGATGCCCGGTTTATGCACTAATGTCGCGTCCAAATTAGAGTTGATGTGAATTAAACCACACGTGTAAATCTCCTTAAGAGAAAACCAAATGGCATAAACCTTACTGACTAAATGAAGAAAATTGGAACTGGCTCCCGATGCTTTGTCATTCGATTACTTAAATATGTTATGAAGTGGGACTCGAATTTCGAACATTGACACCCAAATAGCCGTGCATGCTTAAATTACTTGCCGTACCATTCAGTTCAACGAACGTCGCTTTCAAGCAAATTGGGACCGACACGCACTAAACTATAACTAAACGTTTTGCACGCTCTCTAATTGATACAATCACGTCACTATCATTGGGGTTCTTTATCGCTAATTTGATGTAAACGGTCACTAGATTACCTCTTCACATTATAAAACTACTTGTATTGACTTAAAAACTAAAATCCAATGCCACTATTACGCTTGCTCTTGCCTCACGATTCTGACTCGTGATATCCATGTTTGGGCCAAAATTGTTATTACGAGTCATGTTCGTCAAATTACGGCAAGGGATTAAATCACTTGTACATTTTAATTTAGAATGTATTTCCTTTGAATAGATTCATTTTCTGTTTGCCAACTGCATTTATAATCATTAAATATCCTGCCCATACAAAAAGGTACTTTCAATCGAACATTATTTAGTTATTGCTCTAGAGAACTACGGTTCTTAAACGAATATGGAAATAAGATGCAAGTGTCTAGATTGATTCAAAGGAGAAAGGTGTAAAGATTAAGGAATACAATGTTGAACGTTCATCTGTCATTGAATTTCTTATTACATTACTATAATTGAGGACTTGCAGTTCTATACAGATTTAACAAAATCATTCCAAAAACACTAGCAGTAGCTACAATTGTTCTACGTTTGTAATTGCATATCATCTAAAGAGAGCAACCTTTACAAATTTACGGATGTTTGAAATTCTAGTTGAGACTTTCCAAACGAAATTTACTGAGCAGTTTGGCCCTTGCACAATGAAAATCAACCAACCAAACAAATTGTAAATAAAATCTTATTGTTAACCCTTTCCGATTACACTAGTTTTCGCCATCTTTAATTCGTAAAAAAAATATTTTAAATATAGTTATTTAAAAACTTGCAATACATATTTGTGTAAAGTGAGCAGAAAGTAGGTTTCGAATTTTTTATTTGAGCGCATATCTTTAATTTTATTTTAATTGAAAATTGAAATGTATTCAACTGAGCTTTGTATCTTATTTGTGCACGCCGTGTAGAATCCATTAACTGACATAGGGGAATGACACAAGTAAAGAGGAAGACTTTTAATTCAAACTCTTTGGTTTTATTATTAAAAAAAAGGATTCCTTGAATCTCACGCATAATGTTTACCTAACATGCTAGAAACTTCGTGGTCTAGAATCTTGATGATCTGCAATCATTGTTAACAAAGGGACTTAACGATGTGGCGAATATTGGTCCTCTGTTGTATACCAAGCTCAATTCTTGGAATTTTCTCCCATGCGGAAAGCGAACACAGTACAGTTTCTACTCGAAAATCCTCACTGAAAGCGTAACCCTTTTAATCCTAGGACATGACCTGGCTCCTGTGCCATTAAAATCCATATAACCAACCAACCTAGGACATGCCCTTAAATAGGTCATGTAATGCTTTTACGATTTGACAGTGCAGTATCGTCAAAGTTGTAACGCTTGATTGGTGCTTAAAGCCTAAAACTCCTGTTCTCTATTACAAACGGTCCAAAGCCACTGCCCTTGCTAGATTTCAACTCGAGAATGCCAATTTTTTCTTCTCTGCAATTCTTCGAATTAATAAGTCTCCCCCTCCTTCCATTATGTATTCATGTAGGAGTTACGTAAAAAAAATTGGAAGGGCAAACAGGGCCTAATTTTTCATAAGGCCTCAAAGCCGGTACCCCCCTGAATTCTTGGAGAGTGGGGGGGGGGGCAAAATTCATTAAAAAATGCTGAATTACTGTGCAAGTACCAATATTCTGTTAGTACTCTTGTTCAATGAAGTAAAATATATTTTTATAAATCATTTGTTATTAAAAATAACAAATTCTTGACATTAATTTAAGGCTGTAATCAAAATTGCCATTTAAAAAATACCAACTAACGTCAGCGTTGAGGGCCCCGACTTCTGCGTTGAATCTATAGTAATCTGTTTTCAAAATCGTGCCCCTGAGAGGGAGGGCATTCTAAGAGTCCCATGTTTTTCTGTATAGTTTCTTCTATGATAGGTGTCGATTAAGTAATCTTATAAGATTGTTCATTTGAAAAAATATGACCAGATATATTTGAGTATCCTACGGAGAGATTTAGTTTCAAAAGGGTTAATCAAATCACAGAACTCCTTGATTTCCACGTCTCATACTCGTATGCAAACCATAATTTACTTTTAAGTTAAAAAAAAAATAATTGGTTGATAATTCTGAAGAGCTCCATACTCGGCTCTCGTGTAACTCTTGTGCTAGATAGTTTGGAATTATGAAACCTACATCAAAAGCGATGTTTGTATGTCAGGACAAAGCATCCATCACAGAAGTAGGTATGTCATTGTAAAAGTGGTTTACTCTCGGAAGTATGTACGTCATCGCAAAAGTAGGTTAGATTTCTTCTGGAAGATAAATGGTAATGTGCATGGTTTACAAAGCAAATGCCTTCAGCTACAGCCAGTTTTTCTTACCTGGGAAATTTAAAAAAGTACCCCTTTTAAATAAAAATTTTAATTTTCCTTACGCAAACCTTTATTCGCTGTGTTTTAGTGATGATATAGTGTAAAGTTGAGACGAAACACCAAAAGTTGGAGCATTTGTATTGGTGGATTCCTCAGATTCTCTCAAATCACCGTTGTTTGAAGTTTGTTGCAATCCGGACGTTGCGCAATCAAATTACAATGCTCCTTAATTTAATCAAGTTTACACAAGTCCTATTTTTTTTTTAAATTAATCTAGTTTTTATAACTAAATCTTAAATACTATTTTTCATAGTTTGAGTCACATTGAGATAAATTAGTTAATTGATTTCTCAATGCTTCCAACGGTTTTTGGAGTATATTGTAGTTATCCAACAAAGCTAACTAGCTGCTTCTGCAATTCGATGTATTTGATACATACCTACGCAAGGAGTTCTGAACGAATCTTTTATTGAAGTAGGAGTACTATATAGAATGAGAATAGTAAGATATTCAAACTTGAGTAGCTTTTATTGCATTTTGGGCGATTAAATGATCCGATTACAAAAATCGCTTTAAGATCGAATTTCGCTTAGCCCACTAAGCCGTATGATAATTGTTTGGTACCCACGCAGAAAGATGGATAGTTTTCTTTTTATCGGTTTTACCGTATTAGCAACGCCCTAGATATTAATGAGATAATGTTTGGAAAAATCCCTTCGTAATATTTATTTTATAGAATGCGAGTTTTCCTAAAAAATAAAAAAAATTATTATAGGCAATTTAGAGCGAGTAAACGCAAATGTATATTGAATTTTTATCTTCAAATTTACTTTTATGACTAATATGAAGGATTTGGTTAAAAAAAATACGCATTCCAAAGATTTTCCGAAGTCTTCAAAAGTTAACACAATTCCTATTTTTAAAATTAATCTAGTCTTTACAACTAAGTCTTATACACCACTTAACGGAGTTTGAGACGCAATGAGTTAAATTAGTGAATTAATCTCCCGACCTCAATATGTACTGGTATTGAAATCTATTTGCATGTGCTAATAATTAAATGCATAAACTTCAAACTTGATTCACTCAATTGTATGTAAAATGGCTACACGCGGGAAATTGACGATAAAACTAAAATGCACTATTTAAACCTTTTAGTTTTATTCTGAAAAGTCAATCCTATCCGCACAATAGGTAAGAAAATTTCTGGAAGAAAACATTTTCCTAACTCGTTGAGAGATTACTTTCTTTTGTCCCGTAAATATCAGTAGTTTTAGAAATCGTGAGAAATGTATCCAAGAAATGATATTTTAAAATGATCCTCTAAAAAATCGAAACTTGTGATGCCAACATTTTTAAAGCTTGCATCAACAAATTGGTTGTTTCTAAATTAGCGTCCAACTAAATCGAGGTGGTCCTTCACTTTCGTTGCTAGCATCAAAATTTTAGTATAACGGACGTTGCGTTTTACGTGCGTGATACACGCCTCGAAGATGGTTGGACTGCATAAGTTGACCTTTTGGGTTGATTTTAAATGGTAGTTCCCATCTCAAAACTAATCGAAGCTGAGGTTTTACTCCTGTCGCTAATAAAATTTAAGGATTGGTAGAATTCACAATGTTGACTTAAATATTTAAAACTTGTATAATACTTGATTGAAAAGCCTTACATTTTGAGGTGAAATGAGCTTTTTTATTGTTTGAGGATTTAAAAAAAAAAAAAAAAAAAAAACGATTGGGAAGTCTTTGGAATGAATGTAAAGGCATTCGAAGTGGCTGTTTTCCCCAAAAAACTTATTCCACGCATCTAAATTTTAGAATCGTGCAAAAAAAAAAAAAAAAAAAAAACTTGACAAATTTGTCAACTTTTGTAGACTAAAATAGTCCTATTCCATTTCTGTTGAAATCTTACTTGGGAATGTGTACTTTATATCAAAGTGAAAATTACTCGCTCAAATCTATCTGGCTCTATTCCGTCCGTTCTAGAAAACTATATTGAAATGAAGCGTTAAAAAAAATTTCGGGTTCTGAATTTTAAAATCCCATGTAAGATGTTTTTTTTTTCTTCCCAATTCTCCCATAAAAAATTTCAAAACTAGATGCATTTCCCGGCTGTAGCTACTATTCTGCATAAGACACATATTAAAGCAAGTAAAAACTCGGGTAATAAGCATTGATGGATAACATTTGCCAAGTCGATGTTCTGCTAAAGCAAGGAACGGTTGCTCACGTTAATCTCAATTTATAACTATAAAGAACAAATTGGTTCAGTGAAGGTCGGTATGAATCTTTTTAACGAACCCCCATCCTCCCCAGTAAACGTCTTCAAAACATTCGTATTGGTTAAAATACTTACAAAAATGAGATTCGGTTTGGTTAAGCATATGTAAAAATATCACTTTCACCCTGTATCTGCAACATCCCTATTTTACTTACTTGGATTACAGGAACATATTTTACTGGATTTCAGACACTAATAACTTCGTGAGAATTGGAGGAAAGGCTTTTATATGCATAAAATGGTAATTTTCAAAATACCTATTTTTTATTTCACTAGTTCATTGATCTTCTAGAACTTGTCTCGAAACGCATTTCAATATTCAATATGGATGTTTAAAAGTTATAATCCTGCGTGTTATATTTTACGCATCTATAACAAGTAGAAGCGATTGCGGAAATAGTATCTTTTGATAAATGGAGAAGATTTGAAGCTTAATTCCTTAGGAATGACTTGAAATGGTAAGTTTAATTAATTGAAACTAGAGAATTGTGGTCTTGGAATAAAAGATCGTTATGACCCTGAAATTTTAAATTATTAAATGCATTGTCATAGAATTAGCGGTAATTCTTAAAATAGTCCTACAAAATCAAAATTGCGCAGGATTTTGATAAGGTGTGGATTTCATTGTTGTAATTCGTTATTCTAAAACCGGCATTTAATCGGACTCGAGAGATTAAATGTTTGTCTAGCATGCAGTTTAAGGAGTAGATACGGTGGAGATTAAGAGTTCGGCATCAATTGTTCTTTCTGGGGAATTTTTTTTCTTTTGAGACGTAAATGCAAAACCGCTCCCCTAAAATCCTTCCAGACGGTACTTCTCGAGTTCTCCAGATTCTGATCTAACGATGCATTGGTGTAGCGTAGCTTTTCTACCAGAGTCTCTTTCAAACTTAATTGACAGTATATTTTAGAAACGTAGAGTTAATTAAACTATTTATAAATTCATAGCACAATTGTTTTCTTATCATGCATAGATAATCGGATTAAAATGAGTTGCAAACTCTAGGAAAAGCACTAAATATGCTTCTTATTAAAAAAGCCCATTTTATGCTTTGACCTAGCAAGGCATTGAAACACTTGACAGATGAAATTATCATTCAGCAGGCAGTAGCACAAAGGAGCGTTGGATCTAATTTAGAAGTGACGTAATTTGCAATACTGCCTTTTAGACGTCATTTAATTGTGGGTATAACCTCCCTTTTTTTGACAAAACGAGTCATTGCTGTAAATTTAACGTTGCTTGGTTTAATTTAGTCGACGCGTTTCTTGCTCTTTTAAATTTTATTCAACCAACTCTTCTCGTAGGTACTTACAAAAACAATTCTTATTTTATCATTTAAACTAAATCCAAACGAATTATCAAAACCGAACAGAATTCCTTGCAAAAACATTTTATTGGGGAAAATGGTAAAGATCTCTTGTGTATTGTCATTAAGATTTTATTAGTTTGGACATGTTTCAGTACTGAATGCCAATATTATACATCTTTTTTAAAGATATTGGTTTAACAACAGGGTTTAGGAAGTTTACTAGAATATTACACTTTTTACGTTTTTAATTATTATCTGTGCTCTTCAAAGAATTTTAACTGTTTTAGAAAGAATTAAGCAATGGATTGGCGCAGTATATCCATTGTGAACCTTTAGCTCCATTAAGCCCTATAAAACCAATCAATGCCAATATATATTCTTTGACGATCCATGTATGAAACAACTGTTTTCTTTTTATAAATGGAATTGACTACAAGTAATATACAAATAGCAAAAATTATCCCCTTTTATAGTTGCAGAATTCGTTTTTTTTTTTCCACTCGTCCTCTCTCCTTTGAAATTCAATCTAGCCAGCATGTATTTTATTTGCTTACGAAATCATTAGGGCAGTTGAAAATGAAAGCATAAAGCATGATGCAAAGAACGTCAATTCAGTGCAAGTGTTGAATCCCATATCAGAGTTAATATAACGGGAACTGTACGTAAGTGTTATTCCTGTGAAATTTCCGAAGGTTTCCACAAGTCCTTTGCAAATAGCAATGTAGCTAGGCCACTGAAACTAAGACTTCTAAGGCCTTGAATGTGCAGAAACACTTATGTGGCCAGCGCGTGCCACTGGAGTGGTTCTGTTTAAGAAGGGCATAACATGTGAGAGAACATTCTCAAACGTACTCTTCAATTTGTTGCAGTATGACACCTTGTATCGAGTTCGAAGACTACTTTGTTTCCTACCATTAAAATGTATTAAGTTTTCTAAACTGCCCAAATCTCTTGAAAAAATTTCCAATTACAAATTTCTGATATTTTATTGCTACGGCTGTTTGATTGAATTGATAGTAAATTAAATTTTGTTTTAATTTATGTTACGCTGTGGGTTCAGTTTACAGATTGTAAGTCCTCCTTGGTCAATTGCAAACTTCCATATTTAGACTGAAAATTATATCTTCATTGTACCATTTACAATGATTGGGCATTAGAAGAATTATTTTGGTAAATGAGGATCTGCTTTAAAATTGAGAGAAAAAGAAAATAATGGGTTCCTGAAACAATTTCCAAGTAAAGAATAGGATAAGAGAACTAAACCATTTAACAATCTAGTGTAAAGTATGAACTAATTAGTTTGGTAGATAATCCTCTTGCCAGTTCTAATTGTTAATGATTTGCTTGGTAAACGCTGCTTACAAAATTAAGTCAGTTACTGCACATTTTGCATAGCTGTTGGTGTAGATGGTGAAAGATGAATGGCAGGGGAAAAAACTAAATGATATCACATCTTGATTGGTGATACTTTGGAGGGCTGAGTACAAATCAGAAAAGAGCTTTCGTCTAAATATTGAAGTCGGTAAAAGTACACTAATGTGCATTGTAAATAAAAATTGTATCTTTCAGGTAATTTCCTAATGTTACATGAGCTAATGTTACATCCTAATGTGACTGATGTGATCGTCGTTGGTTTGTAAGCTTATACTCAGCCCTCACTTGATCATGGTACCGATTGAGATGCATATTTATTTTAGTTAAAATAAATTTATCGTCTTACGACTCTGGTTCTTATTTAAATGCAAATGGTAAATTCATAGTTTGCAATAGTTATATTTCGTATTTGCCGGATGTTTATCAGCTACATTGCACGCCGAAGTTCACAACTGCGGCATTTGTGGCATTCCTAACTAAGGGCTTTGGAATAAGCTTATTAGTAGCAACAGTTGGGTTCTGAAAGGAACATTAGTGATATTCACCAAACAAATCGACAAAGTTTTGAAGGAATTTGATGTATTTTACCTTCGGCCAAGTGAGCAGCCAATTATTTTGTCTTCGATCAAGTGAGCTGATGATTATTTTGTGTTCGGCTAAATGAGCTATTTTTTAGAAGAAAATAACTTGTAGCATTCTTGAAATACATCTACCAAATATTTTCTTTTGGTTTTGGTGCAATGTAAAGTATTTTTTCGGCAAGTACTCTTTTGCTGCTAGGCATCCGGATAAATACTAAAACAGAATTATTTTGCTTCTTTATGATTGTGAATTTTAATTTCTTCCAATGTATGATTTAGTAGACTTTACTCATCAGTTACACACCACATTTACCAGATGACATGGTCTCTTTCCCAATTGGTAATGAAAGAATTATCAACTTGCAATGTTTGTTGCTAAATTGGCATTGGCACTTTAATCAGAATGTACCTTTTATTGCCAAACTAGTATTGACAGTTTCCTCAATTGACATTGCCTAATGCCAAATTAGCATTGACACCTTCACCAGCTTTAAAGATCTATTACCCGATTAGCATTGACACTTTTAGCAGCTGACATGGTCTTTTGGCCAATTGGTATTGACATACTTGGCACCAGAAATTATATATTGCATAATTGGAATTGACACCTTTTGCAGCCGAAATTGTCTGTTGCATAATATGCATTGGTACTTTTACCATCGGGTACTGTCTATTGTCTAATTGGCATTTTTCCAGCTGACGTTGTCTGTGAACCAATTGTCACTATCGCTATTACAAGCTGAAATTGGTAAAGCCATTTTGGGAAACAGAAGACTAGCAAAGTCTACTTGTCAATTAAAATTGACAACTTCAAATGCTGACTTTGTCTATTCCTGAAATTGCAACACCACATTAGGAGCTAACATTGACAGTTGCCCAATTAGCGTTGTCATTTTCGAGCTGACATTGTGAATTGGCACTGTCAACTTTTCAAGCTGACATGATATAATGCCCAATTAGCATTGTCGTTTTTTCCAGCTGTCAGTCTATAGCAAAATTGGTATTGACACACTTAGCAGCAGAAATTTTCTATTGCACAATAGGTATTCACACATTTTACAGCTGACATTCCCTTTTGCCGAATTGGCATTGACACTTTCACCAGCTGACACGGTCTCTTGCCCAATTGGCAGTGCAATCCTTACCGGCTGACGCGGTCTCTTGCCCGATTGGCAGTGCCATCCTTACCGGCTGAAGCGGTCTCTTGCCCGAATGGCAATGCAGTCCTTACCGGCTGAAGCGGTCTCTTGCCCGAATGGCAATGCAGTCCTTACCGGCTGAAGCGGTCTCTTGCCCGAATGGCAGTGCAGTCCTTACCGGCTGACGCGGTCTCTTGCCCGAATGGCAGTGCAGTCCTTACCGGCTGACGCGGTCTCTTGCCCGAATGGCAGTGCAGTCCTTACCGGCTGACGCGGTCTCTTGTCCAACTGGCAATGCAATCAATACTAGCTGACGCGGTCTCTTGCCCGATTGACAAGGCAATCCTTACCAGCTCAAGCGGTCTCTTGCCCAAATAGCAAAGCGATTCTATCGTTACCAGCTGACCCGGCTCTTGCCCAAATGGCAATGCAAGCCTCACCAGCTGACAAGCCTCTTGCCCGATTGGCAGTGCAACCCTTACCAGCTGACACGGTTTCTTGCCCAATTGGCAATTCAACTCTTACCGGCTGGCGCGGTTTCTTGCCCAATTGGCAATTCAACTCTTACCGGCTGACGCGGTTTCTTGCCCAATTGGCAATTCAACTCTTACCGGCTGACGCGGTTTCTTGCCCAATTGGCAGTGCAACACTTACCGGCTGACGCGGTTTCTTGCCCAATTGGCAGTGCAACACTTACCGGCTGACGCGGTCTCTTGCCCAATTGGCAATGCAACCCTTACCGGCTGACGCGGTCTCTTGCCCAATTGGGAATGCAACCCTTACCGGCTGACGCGGTCTCTTGTCCAACTGGCAATGCAATCAATACTAGCTGACGCGGTCTCTTGCCCGATTGACAAGGCAATCCTTACCCCCTGACGTTATCTCTTGCCCGATTGGCAAAGCAATCTTTACCGGCTGACACGGTCTCTTGCCCAATTGGCATTGCAATCCTTACCGGCTGACACGGTCTCTTGCCCAATTGGCAGTGCAATCCTTACCGGCTGACGCGGTCTCTTGCCCAATTGGCAGTGGAACACTTACAGGCTGACATGGTCTCTTGCCCAATTGGCAGTGGAACCCTTACCGGCTGACGCGGTCTTTTGCCCAATTGGCAGTGCAACACTTACCGGCTGACGCGGTCTCTTGCCCAATTGGCAGTGGAACACTTACCGGCTGACGCGGTCTCTTGCCCAATTGGCAGTGGAACACTTACCGGCTGACGCGGTCTCTTGCCCAATTGGCAGTGGAACACTTACCGGCTGACGCGGTCTCTTGCCCGAATGGCAGTGCAGTCCTTACCGGCTGACGCGGTCTCTTGCCCGAATGGCAGTGCAGTCCTTACCGGCTGACGCGGTCTCTTGCCCGAATGGCAGTGCAGTCCTTACCGGCTGACGCGGTCTCTTGCCCGAATGGCAGTGCAGTCCTTACCGGCTGACGCGGTCTCTTGCCCGAATGGCAATGCAGTCCTTACCGGCTGACGCGGTCTCTTGCCCGAATGGCAATGCAGTCCTTACCGGCTGACGCGGTCTCTTGCCCGAATGGCAATGCAGTCCTTACCGGCTGACGCGGTCTCTTGCCCGAATGGCAATGCAGTCCTTACCGGCTGACGCGGTCTCTTGCCCGAATGGCAATGCAGTCCTTACCGGCTGACGCGGTCTCTTGCCCGAATGGCAATGCAGTCCTTACCGGCTGACGCGGTCTCTTGCCCGAATGGCAATGCAGTCCTTACCGGCTGACGCGGTCTCTTGCCCGAATGGCAATGCAGTCCTTACCGGCTGACGCGGTCTCTTGCCCGAATGGCAATGCAGTCCTTACCGGCTGACGCGGTCTCTTGCCCGAATGGCAATGCAGTCCTTACCGGCTGACGCGGTCTCTTGCCCGAATGGCAATGCAGTCCTTACCGGCTGACGCGGTCTCTTGCCCGAATGGCAATGCAGTCCTTACCGGCTGACGCGGTCTCTTGCCCGAATGGCAATGCAGTCCTTACCGGCTGACGCGGTCTCTTGCCCGAATGGCAATGCAGTCCTTACCGGCTGACGCGGTCTCTTGCCCGAATGGCAATGCAGTCCTTACCGGCTGACGCGGTCTCTTGCCCGAATGGCAATGCAGTCCTTACCGGCTGACGCGGTCTCTTGCCCGAATGGCAATGCAGTCCTTACCGGCTGACGCGGTCTCTTGCCCGAATGGCAATGCAGTCCTTACCGGCTGACGCGGTCTCTTGCCCGAATGGCAATGCAGTCCTTACCGGCTGACGCGGTCTCTTGCCCGAATGGCAATGCAGTCCTTACCGGCTGACGCGGTCTCTTGCCCGAATGGCAATGCAGTCCTTACCGGCTGACGCGGTCTCTTGCCCGAATGGCAATGCAGTCCTTACCGGCTGACGCGGTCTCTTGCCCGAATGGCAATGCAGTCCTTACCGGCTGACGCGGTCTCTTGCCCGAATGGCAATGCAGTCCTTACCGGCTGACGCGGTCTCTTGCCCGAATGGCAATGCAGTCCTTACCGGCTGACGCGGTCTCTTGCCCGAATGGCAATGCAGTCCTTACCGGCTGACGCGGTCTCTTGCCCGAATGGCAATGCAGTCCTTACCGGCTGACGCGGTCTCTTGCCCGAATGGCAATGCAGTCCTTACCGGCTGACGCGGTCTCTTGCCCGAATGGCAATGCAGTCCTTACCGGCTGACGCGGTCTCTTGCCCGAATGGCAATGCAGTCCTTACCGGCTGACGCGGTCTCTTGCCCGAATGGCAATGCAGTCCTTACCGGCTGACGCGGTCTCTTGCCCGAATGGCAATGCAGTCCTTACCGGCTGACGCGGTCTCTTGCCCGAATGGCAATGCAGTCCTTACCGGCTGACGCGGTCTCTTGCCCGAATGGCAATGCAGTCCTTACCGGCTGACGCGGTCTCTTGCCCGAATGGCAATGCAGTCCTTACCGGCTGACGCGGTCTCTTGCCCGAATGGCAATGCAGTCCTTACCGGCTGACGCGGTCTCTTGCCCGAATGGCAATGCAGTCCTTACCGGCTGACGCGGTCTCTTGCCCGAATGGCAATGCAGTCCTTACCGGCTGACGCGGTCTCTTGCCCGAATGGCAATGCAGTCCTTACCGGCTGACGCGGTCTCTTGCCCGAATGGCAATGCAGTCCTTACCGGCTGACGCGGTCTCATACCGGCCAACGTCTTGCCAAATGGTTACATTGTTAAAGCAATTTGGTAATAGACAACTGACATTGTCTACATCTCAATTGGAAATTTCAATTGTCTATTGGCCAATTCTTAATATTACTTTAGGAGCTAACATTGCCTGTTGCTCAATTGGCACTGTCATTTCCGAGCTGACATTGTGAATTTTCATTGCCACATTTACCAACTGGCAATGTCTATAGGTCATTTGTCATTGATACATTTACTAACTGTAAATGTCTATTGTCCATTTGGCACTGGAAAATTTACCAGCTTGCAATGTCTGTGTTCTAATTGGAATTGGGAATTTTTTAGCTGACGCGGTCTCTTGCCCGATTGGCAATGCAACCCTTACCGGCTGACGCGGTTTCTTGCCCAATTGGCAATGCAACCCTTACCGGCTGACGCGGTTTCTTGCCCAATTGGCAATTCAACTCTTACCGGCTGACGCGGTTTCTTGCCCAATTGGCAATTCAACTCTTACCGGCTGACGCGGTTTCTTGCCCAATTGGCAATTCAACTCTTACCGGCTGACGCGGTTTCTTGCCCAATTGGCAATTCAACTCTTACCGGCTGACGCGGTTTCTTGCCCAATTGGCAGTGCAACACTTACCGGCTGACGCGGTCTCTTGCCCAATTGGCAATGCAACACTTACCGGCTGACGCGGTCTCTTGCCCAATTGGGAATGCAACCCTTACCGGCTGACGCGGTCTCTTGTCCAACTGGCAATGCAATCAATACTAGCTGACGCGGTCTCTTGCCCGATTGACAAGGCAATCCTTACCCCCTGACGTTATCTCTTGCCCGATTGGCAAAGCAATCTTTACCAGCTTACACGGTCTCTTGCCCGATTGGCAAAGCAATCTTTACCAGCTTACACGGTCTCTTGCCCGATTGGCATTGCAATTTTTACCGGCTGACACGGTCTCTTGCCCAATTGGCATTGCAATCCTTACCGGCTGACACGGTCTCTTGCCCAATTGGTAATGCAATCCTTACCGGCTGACGCGGTCTCTTGCCCAATTGGCAGTGCAATCCTTACCGACTGACGCGGTCTCTTGCCCAATTGGCAGTGGAACCCTTACAGGCTGACATGGTCTCTTGCCCAATTGGCAGTGCAACACTTACCGGCTGACGCGGTCTCTTGCCCAATTGGCAGTGCAACACTTACCGGCTGACGCGGTCTCTTGCCCAATTGGCAGTGCAACACTTACCGGCTGACGCGGTCTCTTGCCCAATTGGCAGTGCAACACTTACCGGCTGACGCGGTCTCTTGCCCAATTGGCAGTGCAACACTTACCGGCTGACGCGGTCTCTTGCCCAATTGGCAGTGCAACACTTACCGGCTGACGCGGTCTCTTGCCCGATTGGCAGTGCAACACTTACCGGCTGACGCGGTCTCTTGCCCGATTGGCAGTGCAACACTTACCGGCTGACGCGGTCTCTTGCCCGATTGGCAGTGCAACACTTACCGGCTGACGCGGTCTCTTGCCCGATTGGCAGTGCAACACTTACCGGCTGACGCGGTCTCTTGCCCGATTGGCAGTGCAACACTTACCGGCTGACGCGGTCTCTTGCCCGATTGGCAGTGCAACACTTACCGGCTGACGCGGTCTCTTGCCCGATTGGCAGTGCAACACTTACCGGCTGACGCGGTCTCTTGCCCGATTGGCAGTGCAACACTTACCGGCTGACGCGGTCTCTTGCCCGATTGGCAGTGCAACACTTACCGGCTGACGCGGTCTCTTGCCCGATTGGCAGTGCAACACTTACCGGCTGAAGCGGTCTCTTGCCCGAATGGCAGTGCAGTCCTTACCGGCTGAAGCGGTCTCTTGCCCGAATGGCAGTGCAGTCCTTACCGGCTGAAGCGGTCTCTTGCCCGAATGGCAGTGCAGTCCTTACCGGCTGACGCGGTCTCTTGCCCGAATGGCAGTGCAGTCCTTACCGGCTGACGCGGTCTCTTGCCCGAATGGCAGTGCAGTCCTTACCGGCTGACGCGGTCTCTTGCCCGATTGGCAGTGCAGTCCTTACCGGCTGACGCGGTCTCTTGCCCGATTGGCAGTGCAGTCCTTACCGGCTGACGCGGTCTCTTGCCCGATTGGCAGTGCAGTCCTTACCGGCTGACGCGGTCTCTTGCCCGATTGGCAGTGCAGTCCTTACCGGCTGACGCGGTCTCTTGCCCGATTGGCAGTGCAGTCCTTACCGGCTGACGCGGTCTCTTGCCCGATTGGCAGTGCAGTCCTTACCGGCTGACGCGGTCTCTTGCCCGATTGGCAGTGCAGTCCTTACCGGCTGACGCGGTCTCTTGCCCGAATGGCAGTGCAGTCCTTACCGGCTGACGCGGTCTCTTGCCCGAATGGCAGTGCAGTCCTTACCGGCTGACGCGGTCTCTTGCCCGAATGGCAGTGCAGTCCTTACCGGCTGACGCGGTCTCTTGCCCGAATGGCAGTGCAGTCCTTACCGGCTGACGCGGTCTCTTGCCCGAATGGCAGTGCAGTCCTTACCGGCTGACGCGGTCTCTTGCCCGAATGGCAATGCAGCCCTTACCGGCTGACGCGGTCTCTTGCCCGAATGGCAATGCAACCCTTACCGGCTGACGCGGTCTCTTGCCCGAATGGCAATGCAACCCTTACCGGCTGACGCGGTCTCTTGCCCGAATGGCAATGCAACCCTTACCGGCTGACGCGGTCTCTTGCCCGAATGGCAATGCAACCCTTACCGGCTGACGCGGTCTCTTGCCCAATTGGCAATGCAACCCTTACCGGCTGACGCGGTCTCTTGCCCAATTGGCAATGCAACCCTTACCGGCTGACGCGGTCTCTTGCCCAATTGGCAATGCAACCCTTACCGGCTGACGCGGTCTCTTGCCCAATTGGCAATGCAACCCTTACCGGCTGACGCGGTCTCTTGCCCAATTGGCATGGGCTCTTTTACCAGCCGACGTTTTCTATTGCCAAATTGACGTTGGTAATTTTACCAGCTTACATTGGTAATGCCAATTGGGAAATAGACAGCCAATATTGTCTATTGCCCAATCGGCATTGGCACTTAAACCCGCTGGCATTGGTAAAACTAATTGGGAAATAGACAGTTGACATTGTCTATTTCCCAATTGGAATTAGCAATTTCAAAAGTTGACATTGGTTATTGCCCAATTCGCAATACCGCTTTTGGGGCTAACATTGACTGTTGCCCAATTTGCGCTGTCATTTTCGAGCTGACATTGTTAATTGTCATTGTCACTTTGTTCAGCTGTTATGGTCTATTGTCGCATTACCACATTTACCATCTGGCAATGTCTATTGTTCATTTGGCATTGAAAAATTTACCAGCTTGCAATGTCTATTTTCTAATTGGCATTGGGACTTTAACCAGCTGACATGGTCTGTTCAATTGTCATTGACACCCTTACCAGCTGGCAAGGTCTATTGCCCAAATGATATTGACACATATACCTTATTGCAATGTCTATTGCCGAATTGCCATTTTAGCATCTGACATTGTGTACTGCCCAAATGGAATTGGTACTTTTACCAGCTGACATTGGGAGAGGCAATTGGGCAATAGACAGCTTAGTCGGTTGCTCAATTATCATTGACGCTATTGCAAGTTAAAACTGTCAATTGCCCATTTGGCATTGACAATTTTTACGAAATGGCAGTTTTCCAATTGTCATTGTAACAATACTATGATACTCGACCAGAAAAGTACAATGAATTATTACGATGCATTTTCATTTTACTTTAAATTTATTATGCCAATGGGAGTATTAATATTGTTGCTAAGTAAAGAATTTGTGTTGATTCACTATATCCGTTTTCCATTAAAAGATAATTTATATGTTTCTATCGAATTCAATCGGCAGTATTCTGAATTTTCCGATAAGTTGCATTGATTGAACCTGAATGAAATAAACAATCGTTTTATTTGATTGTTTAGTAAAGTAAGATGCTTTATAAAATCTTAAATGTAAAAATGAGATTTTAATACTAATTAATTTATTTTATTAAAATTTGAAGGAAAACATCTTAAATTTGAAGTTTTTTTAAATAAAATTAATTAGACTTATTTAAACTGAATTTGAAGTATAGTAAGCAGAAAAGCATTGTTAATTAAAAATTTAAATATTTTAATTTCTATACTTAATATATATTTAGTTATACCATTCCATAAATGTCATTGAGCTCATCTTCCTCTTAATGTTTTTCTTAAAATAGCGATAATTGTTATGTTTTTGTTATGAATTATTAGAATGTAGAATATTCAATACGCATTTTGATGGATTGTGGCAAAAATATTTTGCTAATGTGCAACATTTTATTTCAATTGCTCAAAGTTTCGCATACTACTGTCGGGTATAAATGTCGGTAATTGCAACAACAATGTGTTTGTCAGTTACAGTCGCTTCATGCAAGGATGTCAAATTTGCATCTTGTAACATTTACTAAAATCATTATTTTTATCGATGGAATGTTGTTATATAATTGCACAGTGTGCACCATCAAAGTAATGAATAAACTATATTGGTACTTTATATAGCATAACTGTGTATTTAAATATATTGTACCCAATTTTTCCCACTGAAATTCACTATGCTTTCCGGTTTTGGTGACAACTGATCAGAGCAGCCAATTACTGGTCCACGCTTTACAATGAACGGTTAGTTGTTGACGGACCATGGTTCCACGAGCATTACCCACTGTGACATACAAACTGGTAGACTCGAAAATAACATTTGTTGCCACTTTGGAGAGACAGAACCGTTAACATTTTTTCCCTGCGGCTTCTTAAATCGGAAAGCTGGTTCATGGGTGGCTTTGTTTAAACCTTAACAAAAAGGGCATCCCCGCCCCAACTGTTTTTACCTCCAGTACAGACTTGTTAAGTGAAATGATGGTCTGCATCCAAATGTCCTTAACCACTGAACTGAATGTTTAAATGAAAAGCTCTCTGGAAATTCAGATGGCAGTAACGTGTTTGTTCTCTTGGATAACTTGAGAATTAAAAGTTTGTGTATGGCGTCCTGTGTATCGAGTGCTCTATTACCAAGTGCATGATGCGTCAATGACGACTGCAATACTCTGGTTTACGGACTATTAGCACTCTTATCATAAAGCATGTGTTTCTTAAAGCATTTCTTCATTCAAATGTGGAGATGTTGACTGACCTCTGATGGGAATGAAGTGTAGAGCTAATAGTTATAGTGCTTTTTAACTTCCTTTGTAGTTCATAGCTAGAGGAATGCCTGCATCTGTTTGTTTTTAGCTCTCGTAATGTAAATGAGATTTTATTTGATTGATAAATAACTGTATGAAATATGCATAATTTTGCAGGTTATTGTATTGTACTTCTGTGTCTTTAAATTCGGTTTTCTTGGTAAAAAGGGTAGGGGGGATGAGCTTAAAGACAATGAGTGGAATGGTTTATTACATTTTTTGTTACTTATTACTGAATGAATATTAGTCGAATTGTCTATTGCATTTTTCAATTGGTTATCTATTGCACATGTCAATTTATTTGAGTTACCTGTTGCATCAAATGCTAGCAATAAGGTATTGTGCTAAATATATTTTGTTGACTGTTGGGAAATTACTCTACAATACATGAAAATGTGTAAAATTTTAATCTAAAATGAGTTCATGTCTTGTGTAGCAGAGAGAAATTCTGTAATTGTACCAAAGTTAAAATAAAATTGTTAATTTAAACATTTGCGATTATCATTGGTAGTTAGTGTCAATATTCAATTATGTTCTCCAAAGGAAAGGAAATTTTTGTCAATTTATACGACATTTTCCATCCACATACTATGAGATAATGTAGTAGGTACCTTTTCCTTTGGAGCGCAGACTGCATCAGTATTGTATTTATATCTGGCTGATGCAGAAACTTGTAGATCCTTACACATTGTTGATCGTTGACGAGGTAAGTCGTATTTTCATACCCAAATGTTGTTGACTGATGACGAGTTAACTCTACATTGTACTAATAATAGCCAGTGACATGACATCGATTCTATGTAAAATTGCCGGTCAACAAAGTGTTTATGCATTTCTACAAGCAATTCTGGAATTATCATACTTGTTTAACCATTGGGTACGCGCAGTAAAAAAAATCACTTTGGAAAGTGCAATCGTCTTGAAAGATTTTTCATGTATTTTACAGTGGAAACATATATATATTGTTTTTTGGTAAGAATTTCAAAACACTTGAATTAAGGAAGTACTAAACTTAACTAAGTACTAACTTAAACATTTCTTTATTTCTGTGGCAGGCAAAGGAGTAAGTAGTTAAACCTTTTAGGGGGCGAGTTCAGCAGGGTTTAAACTGAATTATCATTAAATTACTATCGAATACCAACATTGCTGTCTCAATTTCTGTAAAAATATGCTAGTTTAAATCTTTCGGCAAATTTAGTGAATGTGAAAATATGTTGATGTGAAAATAAAACAATTCAGATCCAACGATTAAGACTGACAATTTTTCTTAAACCTGTGAAAATAACTTATCTAAAACATAGGTCAAAACTATCAAATTTTTCCTTTGTCGGAAGTGACATTTGCAAACTTTTATATTCCATTACTTGAGTAGTACCGCGATTAAATGCATATAACAAGTTGCACACAAAAAAAGAGCAAGTAGTGGAACAAGATTTCGCAAAATTTCGGTCAGGGCATAAAATTCGAAATTTCCCCATCCCCCTGTCTACGGCACTGAACACTTCGTTCAGTAGCACACCCAGATTTGATTTGGGAGGGGTCGTATTACATATTAAGAATGTGATATTGGATCCCAATAAATAGTTTAAGTTTGAAAACATTCTGTATTTTTAGTGATGCATTTTCCCCCAAGCTTCAGTTACGATTTTATCGAGTTTATTTTGCCATTGACCTTAAAAATTGTACTTTTTGATCATTGAAGTGAATAACTTCGTTCAGGTACAAAATATACCTGAAAGTAGATTAGGTTCTGAATCCAAGTAATGTCTTAAGTTTTCCAGCAAATTCATGTTCAGATAGATATACGCATTTTCACCTTTCAATTACCAGAGTCTGGTCAGAACCTTTCTCCTGAATAACCGTCTTACTTAAGTATAAAGGAGATATTTTTATGTAAGCTTCCTTTGACTCGCATTCCCTGTACTCACTGTTACAATCGTTTAACCCAGTGGATTTATAAATAACTTGGTATGAAACCTTGAAAATTGGCGAGTAGGTACAAAAAAGATCACTTATAATGAAATGACATTAAATGAAAACATTTTGTCTATTACAAGTGAAAATTAAAATAGCAAAAGACAAAACCAGGTGAAGCCATTGCATTGGCATTGACGTAAGGATTTCAAATATAAAATAAAATATACTGACTGTACGCTACTTCGGAGTTCTTAATTGATGTCATTTCCTTAACATCTTCACTGCCAGTGTCTTGAACATGGGAGTCAGTCAGAAGCCAACTTTCTTTTTTGCTGTTTATTTGTTTAAAAAGAATTCAAATGTTATTAATTAAGCACCATTTGCATATATAAGGTAATTAAAATAAAAAAAATAAGAAATCAAAAATATCACGCACCGGCGCGAGACCGGCACTGCGAAAGGAATTCTCTCCATACTAAACTTCAACTTAACTAGACATCACTTAGACCGTAGATCGTCACAGTGCTCATAGGTATTTAATCCATTTTGGCGTCGTGAAAGCATAATGTTCGCCAAACCACAACCCTGTAGAGAACAAAAGGCTATAAGGTTTGGCGAGAATTATGTATTCACTCCGCCGAAATGGATTAAATACCTATGAGCACTGTGACGATCTATCGTCTAAGTGATGTCTAGTTAAGTTGAAGCTTAGTATATCAGTGCCTGGTCTCGCGCCGGTGCGAGATCATGATTTTACAGACTTTAATTTACACAAATCGTTTATTATTTATATTATTATTTATATAACTAAAAACCAATTGTTCGCCAACGAAGTTAGAACGTTCAAGCGCAGGGCAGGCACGTTAGCATGTTACTTCGCGCGATGCCGGTGCCGTACTGGCTCATAAAAGTTGGTCGGTAGGCATCTCGCGCCGGCGCGAGACCGGCAGCTAAGTTGTTAAGTGATCATTTTCGTGCTTAATAAATTAAAGGTTTTACACCAAGTAGTTTCCAAATGCACTGGACTATAAAATTGTAATACAGCGAGTATATGGAATGATCTTTACAAGGACTGCCTCTTAAGTGGATCCCAAGGGTTTCTCGGAACACAGTTTGAGGAGCACTGACTTATAATATTGTTCATCACTTGGCAGTAGTACAAGTGAACTGTATTTGTCTTTTGAACGTGCCCAATTAAGCTCATTGCACATGAAATCGCTGGTTAGCATATAGCGCAAGATTATGCTAAACAGCGATTTTATGAACAAGACGGAAAGTTCGAAACGAAACACGTTAATTTGAATAAAGTACTTCAATGTATACAAAATTAAACACGTTAATTTAATTAAGTTAATTAATTTAGTTAATTAATTTTTCTAAAATTGTACAATTTCGATGAGGTGAAAATTTTATTCCAGTCTGATTCGATTCGTTGTTTTCCAGCTGCAAGACTATAGTAGCAAAAAAAAAAAAATCCCTTTTTTTCTGCTTTTCAATGTACAGCGGAATTTGTTGCACAACTTTTTTGTACAAATTACTTTTTTTAAACTGGTTTTCCTGTTTTAGAAAAAAAAATGATTTTGTCCCGGGCTCTCTTGAAGATTATTTATTTCCACAAGGGCAGGATGAAGGAGGTATGTAACAAAAAATATTACAAATTTTCGTTCTTTGAAAATATATTTGCAATCTTTTTTTTTTTTTTTTTTTTATATGTAACATGCATTTTCCAATAATCAAAGTATGTCACTAAACTGTTTAGAAATTCAGGGGTGTCAGAAATTAGCTTAAAACGCATACCTTAACTCATTGTGAAAACGATTTTTTTTTTATTGATTTTTTTTAATGTCCTGTTCCTCTTTACCCACTTAGCCCTTCAATTGTCTCGCGTTTTCTTCTTTTGCTGCCATGAATGTAATGCCATAGTAAGTATTTTTAACACGCTTTTATTAATTTCACCTGTATGTTTGCTTGTAACCGACTCTTTTGGGCTTAATTTTCCCCTACTTTGAGCGATCAGATTTGATTCAAACTTTACACACTTGTCAAAGACCGATGACAAAACAATAATTCAATAAGTTTGTCGCTTTATCACAAGGATTAGCTCGTGTTGCCCTTGCGCCGTTAAATTCCAACCAAGCAACCTTCTCCGGAATCAAACCCTAGTGTGCCGTTACCCGTTACAATCTCAGTAATCACAGAATCTATCATCGACATTTGATAAGGTAGACATTTGAAAGATTTGTCGTGGGAACGACGGTTATACAAAGCGTGTTTTTGTATCGCATTATCCTTACCAGGATCTTCAGGATTAGTGATTTTTCATATTCTGAGACACGGTAGTGTTTTGTGCCAAGTAATACGGCGTGTACTAAGGCATACACATGACTTAAATTTGAGACAAGCATGTGACTATTGGCAAAACAACTGGAGAGTTTTGTACATTTAACTAAAAAAATTAACTAAAAAAAATTATAGTTTATATAAAAAAATAATTAATAGTTTAAAAAACTAAAAAACACGCTTTAATAAAAAACCAAACTAAAAAGTAGAAAATAATTAATGGTTTAAAAAACTAATAAAACACCCTTTAATAGAAAAGTGAACTAAAAAGTAGAAAATAATTTTAAATAAGTTTGAAATAAGAATAGAGTGATCAACAAGAAATATTTATTTTATCGTAAAAAAGCGTGGGGTGCTTGATGTCAATTGTTGTAAATATTTAATGACAGATATTGGTAAAAGTAGAGTCATTATGAAAATATCTTAAAAAAGCACCCCACGCTTTTTTTACGATGGAATAAATATTTCTTGTTAATCACTCTATTCTTATTTCAAACTTTAGTTCACTTTTCTATTAAAGCGTGTTTTTTAGTTTTTCAAACTATTAATTATTTTCCCCTGGTTTTCTTTCTATCAAAGAATCTTTTGATATTCCTATCAATATTCAGAGTTACAAATACATGTGGAGTGGAAGATCCAATCATTAATCAGTTTGCAAAGGAGAGCTTTGAATTTTTATATCTGAAGTTTTCATTGTGCAGTATACAGAGAAATTTCCGAAAGATTACGCGCCGACCAAACGGTATAGTGGTTAGCGTGCTAGCCTCTGGACCGCGAGGTTGCGGGTTTCTAGTCCCGTGTAGGCATGGGTGTTTGTAAATGTATGTTGGCTTGTCTAATGACGAATGTTTCGGCGCATAATAGCCCTCGTGTTGCTGACGGTGCCAGATAATCTGAAAACAACCAACCGAACGATTACGCAACATGGCCCTATAATGAAGCCCTTGCGCCATAAAACCCCGAACGATTACAATATCTTCGGCTTTGAAAGGTTGTCTGAAAATTGTGTTTGGCCTTTGGATGAACCAGTTTGCACCTTTTTCTCGTTTTAAAATCTTCTACAGCTCTGTACAAAAACTAATTTCTTACGGTTTTGTTGACAACTTTCTTTCTGTAAAATCTAGGAACACCTCATTTTTCAATTCCATCTTTCCCACGCCATTCAATTTGGAATACTGTTTTCCGATAAGAAAACAGGCTTCCGCCAGATAGTCTAGAACAGCATTCGACAAAAAATTATACAAAAAAAATTTGATTTCTATAAAGCCTGAACGGTTTTACAGAAATCTAATTTTTATGTGTATTTTTTTAGGGCTTTGATTCATCGACTATTTTATACAAGGCGTATGTGTTCATTGGTTCTCGAGTTCTTGAGACAAAGTTACTGACCTAGTTTGCTAGCTAGATCTTTCTTTACCATGCATAGTAAAGAAAGGGAGTGCTTTTACGGAGGCCGCAAAACACGTGACAATCTTTACTAGTACTACTGTTTCATACTGTGGATAGAAGAGTTGGTGTGTTGCATGTATTTAAAATTGATGCTCATTTTTAGTTTTTTAAATTTTGAATATAAGAACCAATTTATAGTCCATATTTTTCGATAAAAAGGCATTTATGACTTTAAAAAAAAGCCCTATATATTTTTTTTTTTTTTTTTTTTTATGCTGGAAAAAAAAATACGACTTTTCAAATGTGAACTTTTATAAAAGATAATTAATTTTCTGAGCAACGTTTTATTCCAATTACACTTAATTGTTATTAACAAAAAAAGTACACATTTAAATATTTATAAGCAAAATTTTGTGTCTAGAATGAATTTTGAAAACAATAAAAACAAAGTTTGTTATTTTTTAATATTTTTTTATTCAATTTTTCATAAGTAGGAAGCTTTCCTGTTTCTTTTTTTTTTATCAGAAGATCGGGGTGCTTTTTCTACAACTCGTCTATATACCCATAATCTTGTGAGTGTAAAACTTCTCACACAGAGTCTTCGTACATATAGATTGCGTTTTTCCATTTACATAGAAGATAACGAAGTCATCTAATTGGTAGGTTTGTTTGTAGGCTCAACGACCTATTTTAAAATTTTCAGTCCGTTTTTAAACAGCTCTTTACTCCTAAGAAAGTTATAAAAACACTAGTTTTCCATAGTGCAGTTGTATCCTGTATTATTTTTAAAATAAAATTTTTAAATTGAGGGATTGAAATGGTAGAAGTTACCACATTTTTTACTAATAAGTGAAATGTCTGTAACTTGACTTTCTATGTGAACAACTGCCATGAAAATACAATAGAGTAAAAAAAAAAAAGTTAGCCAATATTATCAATATAGCATTTTTTTTTTTTATTGAAATCATGTTTTTTTTGTTTTTTTTTCAGTTCAGATTAATTTATATTCCGCTAGAAATATTATTTTCCCATTTTCAAGAACACTCTTACTTCTTTGAACACAACTTGCATTTCTCTCACCCACAAAGTTGGCGACATTTATTTCCAAGAAAATAAAATGGTTCGTTTTAACGAATTCTTCCAAATCGTCAAAGCAGAATAGAAGCCAACGACAATTTAGTTTTGTTTATACATTTAATTTAATTTTGATTGTATATTCCTATTCAATTAAAAAGCTGATCCAATTTTCTTTGACCTGTTTTTTTTTTTTTTTTTAAATAACTTTAGTTTAGTAAAAACAGTCGGGCAATGTTCGCCACACTTTTCAAGGACGAATTCTTATTATCTTGAAAGGCTTAAGAAGTTACTGAATCGTTGAATGGAATAAATAAAATATATTTTCACAAACACACAAAATACATCGAATGATTTTACCATTATTACGATGAAATATCAAATCAATTTTAGAATGCTGCTTGCTTTTCCTTTTCGACTGCGAGCCATTTTAAATAATAAATAGATTATAATGAATTGAGAAAACAAATATTATAGCCAATCAATTTTTTACATGTTTCCAGAATACAAAAATTAAAAAAAAGTGTCGGAAAAAAGTTCAACTAATGAAATTATCAGAAAATGGGCATGAACATCACATTTGTGGAATTTTTTTCTTTAATTTTATGAATTTGTATTGTTATAAAAATATGAATTTATAAAAACTATTCAATTAATTTTTTTTTAAGTATTAGGTTTGATTCAGATTTAAATAAAGATTCGATAAAAAAAATGTAGGAAATAATATTCGAATTCAATTACAGGCTACATTACTTTTTCTTTACTGTACGAAAACTTTTGCGAGTCACTATATATCATAAGTTACTCTAAATGATAGAATTCCAAAATAATTAAATCATTATGTAAAAATAAAACTAATAGATGTAAAATACTCAGATAAAAATAATTTTCACAAACGTATAAGATACTTTTTGCAGAAACGTCATCCCGTTTAATGGCTTTACACCACATTTTGTGGATGTCTGTGATGTGTTTAAGAACACTCATAAATAATTTAGAAGTGTTGGTGATTGAAGTATTCCTACATTTCAGGCAATGTTTGTACTCTGAATTTGAGGACATAATTTTAAATAGATAAAAAAAAATTATAAAAAGGTTAAGGGAGGGGTAAGGGTTTCAGCGTAAAAAAAAACACTTTTTTTGTGATTTTTTATCTCAAATATCGATTGAGCAATTTTATTCAAACCTTCTATACATTATTGAGCATAGTTTTGACTATGTTCTGTAAATTTTTCATGCAAAAATATTAAACCATTAGCCCGTGACAGAGCTTCCCCCAGGACGTCTTGGAAAAAAAAAACAATTTGCGGTGTTCACTGTAACTCGGCCGGAAATTATCTGAAAATGAAAAACCATAAAAATTTAGTTAAAATATAAACAAATCTTCCCCCCAACGTTCTCTGATTATTTTTTTTTTAATTTAAAAATTTTTGGCGGCCATCTAAAGTGTGAACCGTTATTTTCGACTAAAATTTCCGCCATTTTGTGGGTGGGAAACACCCTTAATGTTAAAAAAAATAATTTTACTATACGTAGGGGGGAGGTATTTTATATGAAGAAAATGTGTACAAAGTTTGAAATGAATCGGTCGAGTAGTTTTCAAATGGCAGTGAACACGGACTTTGAAAAAGTAGTTTTGAGAAAAACGCGTTTAAAGTTTATGAAGCAAAAAGGTGAAGAAATTTTTTTTTTTTTTAAACTTACACAGAATCATCAATTCCAGCTCCATACAGCACACATCCTTCAGCATTGTCAATGTCTTCAGCCTGGTTTTTTTTCAAGTCTTCGTTTTATTCTGGCTTCTTTGCTCTGCTGCACAGCTTGGAACTCGGCCCTATCAATGCGATTGCTGTCCGTAGATGATGCATACTCGTGAGCGCTTGGGCCGACACTGACGTCCATATCAGACAGAAAAGTTAGAAGAGCACCAGCACCTTCATTGAATGTGCATGCAGCTACATAAGATGCAAGGCCCCGAGACTAATTAAACAATAACTTCAAGAATATTGCTTAGATCGGATTAAAATTTTGAGGACATATTCTTGAAATGTTAAACAATAAGATAAAACAAAAACAAAAAAATCGATTTTTCGAAAGTGAATACCCTTACCCCGCCCTTAACGTGCTTGCGAATAAATTCACGATGGTTTCCTAGATCACGCGAAACAAAAATAGGATTATGACGTAGGGTGACGTCATAGCTAAGCTAGTCTTGTTTTTGCCTTGCTTTTAAAAGTGGAAAATTGAAACTCGTATAACTCGAGAAATATTGACTGGATTTCAAAAAAATTTCTAGCATTGGTTGTCTTTCGTCACTCTTAATAAAATTTAAAAAAAAAATTAAAAATGCTCAATTTGTCCATTTCATATAATTATTTTTATCATGAGGGGTCATCTACTTATTGAAACTAAACCAAACTTCAAAGTTCAATGGAGACTCAATAATATAACGACTTATTTAGATTCCGCATCCAAAAACTAATGTTAAAAAGAAAAATTGTATTTTTAACCACAAATTGCTAAATAATAAATATGTTTTCGTAATTCTTGTTTCAAATGATAGTTTGTTGAAGGCCGAAAATAAATAGCATGCAACTTGTGCATTAAACAGTTTTTAAATAATTAATTAATAAAACAAATTTTAAAATTTGTTTTGTTAATTAATATTTAATTATTAAAAAAATAATAATTTTTTTTTTTTTAATTTTTTAAATAGAAACCCATATTTTTTTCACTTTTATCAGGATTTAACCCCCCCCCCCCTCCCACCCACACCCCCTCAGAGAATTTTTTTCGTTCCCTTTTGACGTTTGGTTTTCAATATTTTAGCAAAAATGTAAAAGCGCTTACTTTTAGTGACCGTACACTATATTACATTTGAAATTAATTGAGTTTTAAATTAAATTTTTAAAAAATGTCAGATTAGAAATTTTATTTATTTCTTTGTAAACTGTCGGAAACATAGTTGATACATTTTTTTTTTATTTATTTTTATTTTTGATTAGGTAGTCACAAACAAATAGTGAAAAGTGCTATTCGTTTTGCAACTGGCCCGTCTGATGGCAGTAGGGTAGAGCTCTGGCCTCGCTTGCCAAAGGTGATGGTTTCGAAACGGTTCGTTGTGGTTCAGAATCCAAATTAAGCTGTAGATCCCAGCCTAATTAGCCGTTATTGTGCATAAAAATAGGTCGTTGAGCGTACAAACCAACCAACCATTTTGCAACCGAAATCCTTGGGAAGTATGCATCGAATTCATTCCTTTTTAAGTTATATCTAGTGAAAGACTCCTGGATAAGAAGCAACACATGCCCCTAGCATGGGAGACAACTCAGGTTCAATACATAACGACGGCGCTACATAATTTATGCTTTCAAATACACTATCTACCAATAAGTATTCGGACACCCATGCAAATGAGGATTTTGAAAATATCTGGGAATGTTTGTTGTGGGTATGAACTGTGACCCTTAATCCCAATTCATGGTAGGCTCAACGCTGACTCCTACTCCAGTATTCTGGACAACAATGTGCTTCCTACGTTGTGACAATTTTACGAGTTGGATTATTGTCACTTCCAGGACGACAACACCACTTGTCATGTTGCGAGGAGGTCCACCATGGATTGGTATGTTGACAACGGGGTGAACAGACTGCACTGGCCTGCCCAGAGTCCACACTTGAACATCTCTGGGACGAGTTGGATCGCTGAATTAAGGCGTGCAGCAACCTTCCAAAATCGGTGAAAGAACTTGCAAGTCTTCTCCCAGCCAAGTGGAAGAAAATACCACTGTCCATCATCCAAACACTTGTGGAAAGCATGTCCCTAAAGGTTAAGGCTGTAATTGCCTCAGGTGGAGGCTCTACCACCTATTGAATATGAATAAGTTGTGTTTATCTCTTTTATCACAGGTGTTCAATTGCTTATTGGTAGATAGTGTATAAGTAGATACAACAGGAATTGTGTGTTCTGAGTTCTCAATTCGAGACCTTTCCCATTAGATACTTGGAATGCAAAGAAAATCTCTTTCAAAGACATTCTTTAAGGCATTCTCCCTTGAAATTTGGAGTATAATTCTTTAGATGCTACAACATTTGGCTCAGAATAGTCTTCATTTATATCTTTTGGAACCATTGAAAAAAAATAAGGTGCAGCAAAGTAGTGTTCAAAACCATGATTACAGAAAGCTCGCTGTATAGTTTACGGAAATTTCAGGAAGGCTCGAAAACACTCATATTAAACAACTATTTAATAGATCATAATCTTAAGTAAAAAATATAGCGAATGTCCATAACGATAGGATTTTATCGGAATAAGATTATTTACACAAAACTTTTCATCCTTCTCAAAAAATATATTGGTGTAAAGTTTTCATTTGAATGATATTTTTCACTTTGTTGAAATTATGCACTAAGTTTCAAAAAATAAGTGTTATTAATACAAAATAAAAAATTTAATATTTTTTCTTTAGGTTAGTGAAACATATAAGAAATAAGCGTGACCTAATTAAAAGAATTAATAATTTTATCAATATCAGATAAAACCATAACGTAACAATTTTATATCTGTCAATGTTATCTCTCTATATTAAAAAAAAGAAGAAATTAATCGAATTATGTGTGGCATGTATCTCAATTTCTGGTGCAAGGAGAACTGTGAAATTTGAAACATAAGTAGTTTCTGCATTCGTTTAGTTTCAAAAGAAATTTTTTTTTAATTAGTTTTGTTTTTTAAATTAAATTTTAAAATTTGGCCGTAATGGTAATCCAATGGGAAAAAGTTTTCCCCCTACTCTTCGATCTGAATAAATACTTAAAATATTTACTTTTTTTCCATTGAAAAAAATATGGTTGTAGAGGCCACATCACTTACCTCTACACTAATCATTTCCTGTCTAAACACTACAAGGTAGCAATTAGAAGAAGTTTGGCAGAAGATAAAACACCGCCAAAAAACATCCCCAAAAAACATCTCAAATCACTACCTAGCTAACAGCTTCGTCGAGCTCATCTCCACGAACTGTTAAAGTCTGTGTTGCCAAATGCTCACCAGTTAAACCACAGCATGACGCAGGTCAATGTGGTTCACTGAACGCGATGAAGACAGCTGATATACAAATGGCCTTCATGCATATATTCGGAGCTGACCAGACTATTATTTAAAAAGACGGATTCGAGGATCACGAGGTGAGGAATCACGACTTGCTGTTTCCAAAAATACTTTTTCTGTGCTTTGAAAATATGGCTGTAAATAGTTTGGCACCGATAAACTTGCGGTAGAGTATCGAGCTCGTAACCGGAGGGTTGTGGTTTCGGGCCTCCGTCCACCAAATATCGGTGTGTACCTAATGGGGGCTGGTGCACATTAAATCTGTCGTGGCCTCAATGTTCTCTCGTTGGTGTGGTGGGATCGGAGAGAGGGTTTTACACTAGAAGATTTCAATCTCGTATTCTTCTAGATAACTCAAAATTACGAGACGTATTTGGTTGTGTTAAGCACTTTATAAGTGGCAGAAATAGACAGTCGGTAGTTCCAAAAAACACAAACAAAACAAAATAATTGTTTTCCAATATAAATAAGTATTTTAAACAGCGAATTAATTTTCATTTAAGCATTTTTTAAATGCTATAAAACTGAGGTGGCCAGATGGTTATAATCTTTGAAATTTTATCTTGCGGATGGCATTACAAAATTTCGTTGGACGATAAAAAATTAATTTGATACATCATGTTTTAGTGAGCACTAAAATTATTATTATTATTATTTTGCTTCTTTGTGCTTTCGGAGGGCTATTTTTCCCTCACAAAAGCTATCAGAGAGACGGGAGGGAGAAATATGACGTCATTTTGACAGCATGTTTTCATAACATCCAAGTTGTACGTCATTGAAATTATAAAGTATAATTAACTTTTAATTAATTTTCGGCCAACAATGGACAATTCCCGCATTTTTTAAAAACGAATTAAATTGATTTATATTTATAAAGAATTTCTTTCTGATTCTAAATATTCCAATAAAAGTTCTTTAAAAAAATTAGTTAATTAAATATTAAGAAAAGAAAGTACGCAAAAAACCCTCAAATTGCGATCCGCTCAAAACGGGCCGATTTTGAGTATGACGTCAAGTGTCTCGAAAGTTCGGTGATGTAATTAATCCCTTCGCTCCGATTGTTATGGTGAGGTTTCTACCACAAAGTGTCAGCTATATACTCTGTGGTTTCTACTTAGTAGTCGCCTATTTTGTAGGTATTTGTTTTCTATTTAATTGCAAAAATGGAACATGGTTTTATAATTTTATAAGAGGCCAATAGGACAATTTGCCAAAAATTGACTCGACAATGATGGCTGTCTATTTCAGAAAGAATATGGATTTTGTAACAGCGGAAACCTGTGGCGTAAAAGCCAATTGGTAAGATCTTCTGCTTTAATTAACTTGAATGGTTTTGTTGTACTTGGAATAAAAAGTTTGGTGGGAAAATATCGGTATTTTTTCGTTAAAGGGGGCCGTTGTCAACATCCAAGTCCTGTACGGATTCTGCGCCAAGGTAATTTTTGCCACAAAATGGCTGCCCCGCCATTTTTTTTAATGACAAGTAAACATAATTTGGAGTGGTTTTATGTAAACAATTCTTGGCGCAGAATCAGTACCGGACTTTCAAATTTAACCCATTACTTTGCATTTGATGTTTACAAAAATTTAGAATAGCTTTCTTAACAAATAGCTTGTTTTAAACTTAAAAGGCAAACATTCTTTAATTTTCCTAATAAAAAAATTATCATAAATGTAACTTATTTCAAAATGATCTTCACAAACATAACGTACAATCTTTGTCGACAGTGGCATTTACTTTTCTATGTCCCTCTTCACCGTTTGGCACCACTTTTTTCGAGTATTTTTATTCCGTGGTACGTAAATGAAAATTTTGTCAGGAGTTGCTGTGGTTGTGCTTTTGTACATTCGCACGATGCAATATTTGAATAAAATGTTAGACATTTTAAGAAAAAATCAATCAAATAATATGAAAACAAAAAGACGAGAAGACAAGTATTTGAAATTTCCATGATAACAACGTTTTAATTGCCGCAACCGCCACGTGACCTATGGAGATATTTAGGAAACGATGACGTCACAATAGAGTCGTAAAAAAAAAGGTCCGTTTTCCCGCAAAAATCTGACAGGCAAACTCAAAATAAAAATTTAAAAAAAAAAAAAAAAAAAAAAAAATGCGGAGAATAGAAATGTTTGTGTTAATGATGATTTCGAGACATTTAGAATCGAATAAAAATATTAAAAAATAATGCGGGAATTGTCCATTGACTATCGGCTTTTACTTGGTTGAATTTTTATTATTTTTTTTTACTACACATTTTAAAATGTTGCTCTCTATATTAAATAAAAGATACTTCCTTCGGCTCTTTCGTATTTTTAAACATGCAATGATTAGGAGGGTTTGTTGTGCTTTTAGATAAGTTTGGTTTCTTAAACTGTAAATATGGGTAAGTTTTTTGGTGGTTATTACGTTTTCGTTCAGTTTTTAATCTATTATTAGTCCTACTTTAGGATACTACGTTTTAGTTACCGTAAAATGTAAATCGTAACAAAACTTCATGAAATTGCAGAGTAGTTCCTCTTTTATACAAATAAACTAATTTTATTAATTATATATTTCTTTTTATTTGGCTAGTGTGTTTGGAATCTCGGAACATACGTTTCGTGGGGTTAAAAACACTGAGCTTTTTTTTTTTTCTTTTCTTTTAAATTCGCAAATAGAATGAATGCATCCATTCCAGTGAATTTTAACCTCTCCAAAACTTATCCTGTACGTACTAACATGTACATGTTATAGACTCAACTTGTATATTTTTAGATAAATACAAACATCCATAACAGCATGTCATATGTTATTTAATTTAATGTTTAAAACTTCTTTTTTTTTGCGAATTTTTAGGTTTTGCTACACTTTGAGTTTGAGATTTGCGGGATGAATCGAAACACGGAAAGGGGTGAAATGAGTTACATCCCGAGTTCGAAACTTAACGATTTCTATTCTATTTCAGTTTACTTAGAGCGTAATATTCTCCGATATCCTACACGACATTTGAGGTACGTGAGCACGTTATTTTGTCAAATTATACACTTGCAATTTGTTTTTCCTCGTCAACAGTTTGGTTTTTGTGTGAATTCTATTGTTAATTATTAGGAATTTTTATTGTTCTATATGTGCATTTTGGGTCTCTTATTGCTTCTGTACCAACCCGAGTTCTAAACTTAACGATTTCTATTCTATTTCAGTTTACTTGGAGCGTAATATTCTCCGATATCCTACACGACATTTGAGGTACGTGAGTACGTTATTTTGTCAAATTATACACTTGCAATTTGTTTTTCCTCGTCAACAGTTTGGTTTTTGTGTGAATTCTATTGTTAATTATTAGGAATTTTTATTGTTCTATATGTGCATTTTGGGTCTGTTATTGCTTCTGTACCAACCCGAGTTCTAAACTTAACGATTTCTATTCTATTTCAGTTTACTTGGAGCGTAATATTCTCAGATATCCTACACGACATTTGAGGTACGTGAGTACGTTATTTTGTCAAATTATACACTTGCAATTTGTTTTTCCTCGTCAACAGTTTGGTTTTTGTGTGAATTCTATTGTTAATTATTAGGAATTTTTATTGTTCTATATGTGCATTTTGGGTCTCTTATTGCTTCTGTACCAACCCGAGTTCTAAACTTAACGATTTCTATTCTATTTCAGTTTACTTGGAGCGAAATATTCTCAGATATCCTACACGACATTTGTGGTACGTGAGTACGTTATTTTGTCAAATTATACACTTGCAATTTGTTTTTCTTCGTCAACAGTTTGGTTTTTGTGTGAATTCTATTGTTAATTATTAGGAATTTTTATTGTTCTATATGTGCATTTTGGGTCTCTTATTGCTTCTGTACCAACCCGAGTTCTAAACTTAACGATTTCTATTCTATTTCAGTTTACTTGGAGCGTAATATTCTCAGATATCCTACACGACATTTGTGGTACGTGAGTACGTTATTTTGTCAAATTATACACTTGCAATTTGTTTTTCCTTGTCAACAGTTTGGTTTTTGTGTGAATTCTATCGTTAATTATGAATTTTTATTGTTCTATATGTGCATTTTGGGTCTCTTATTGCTTCTGTACCAATACTTCTTCGGCGTTTGATTTATGACTTTAATTTTTGTTTGAACGATATTTTTTTTTTTGTTTTATTTAATGGACACGTTAAAAGACATTGTAAATTGAGGAGGTGTTTTGCATATCAATGGACCTTCTCGGGCCGGACGTTACCAAGCAGGCAACTTGAAGGTAGTGAAGGTAAACCAAAGGCATCAATTCACGAGTGAATCACAAAAATTGCTTTAAAAATCCCAAGCTATACTGTGTGTGTGTGTGTGTGTGTGTGTGTGTGTGTGTGTGTGTGTGTGTGTGTGTGTTAACAATACGCAGCCAAGGTAGGGGGTCACTGAGAAGGGAGCGTAGCGATGTGAGCGCAGCAAGCGCGTTCGGGGGTTAGTAGCGATCATGAAATTCTAAGTTGAATTCGAAATTCTAAGTCGTGAATTCCAAGTCGATTTTTGATCAGTTTCGGCCATTTTTGCCAAGGCAGACCAGCGGATTCGTAATCTACTTACTTTTCTCCGAGTTCTATAAAAAATTCGGAATGATGTTAGAAGGGGTCCAAAAATTACAGTCGCCTCTCGGACTATTACGACGTCAGGGATGGAATCATATTTCGGACTGCCAAGGGTGTGTTGCAGTGCAGAAATGACACACAAGTTGACCATGAGTCACGGGTTTCTTCAATGCCATGTTTATACTAAAACCGGATTCACACGCCATCAGTCGGGATTCTAGTTTCGATTGCTAGTTCTGTGACGTCAGCTAAGTGACCACTGCGCCGTCTGTCTGTGATCACAGGAGAGCGCACGTGATCGGATGATGAGAGCCGTTGGGGCCAGTAAGTAGAAAATGTTTTATTTACTGGAACCAGTAGCCAGGTAACGTCACAGACTGGCGGGCTAAACTGGAACCCCGACTGGTTGCGTGTAAGTTCGGCTTAACGAAAAAGTAACTATTGAAATCATGCACAGTTTTTGGGCTAGGAGTGAGTCAATCTCATTCTATTTGATCGATGGGCGCCGTCAGGCGATTATTAGTTGTGAGAAGCAATGTGCATTTAGTGTAATGCGCTAACGTGGAATCGAACCACGGATTCCTAGATAAGAAGACAGGAGCGCTAACCACTAGATAAAAGAGATCTCTGGTGTTGTATGTTATTCTGTGCACAAGACCACCATATGCATACAGAGGAGAGTAGGGAGCAAGACGACTAAAGATTAGGTTGTTCAAATATTTATAATAAAACACTAAAAATGAAATCAATAGACTGAAAGTATATTTTTGTACTTTTATTAAAATTAAAATCTGACATTGACCATAAAAACTATTTTGAAATTGAGGGAGCAAGACGATTGATTAGGTGGTGTGAGATTTTTGACCCTAATAATTACTTTACTTTGAAATTATGTAAAATAAAAATCCCAAATTTTTTTTTTGAAACCTAACCCCTTGGGTACATTTGACGTCTGAGACACGTCATTCACTTTTTCCCCCTAGGAGCGGATGACGTGTCTAAGACGTCAAACCAAAAATCCTTTGGGTACATTTGACGGCTGAGATTCGTCATGCACTTGTTTTGCCTGTTAATAATGACGAACCTAATTCGTCATTCAAACTAGTTTGATTGGATAGATTTTAATGTCACAAGAGCCATGATTGGTTAAGTCAAACATCGGTTGGTTTACCTATACTTTAAAAAAATAATTTGTTTGGCTGTATTAATTTAAAGTTCCTTTATTGTTTTGAACCAACCATTCAAAACGCAAGAATTTTCCCAAATAAATCCGTACCCAAGGGGTTAAGGAAATCTTACCACTTGAAATTTTCGAAGCACATATGTTATTGTCCCAATTAAACAATTAAACACAACCATCAACTGGGTGATCTTGCTTCTTTTTTTTTTTTTTAATTTAAAAATATAAAAATTTCAATGAGTTGGATGAGAAAGAAACAAAAATGCTTGATTGAATAAAGTATGTGTAATTGATTTTTGTCCATTACTTTCTCTAGTGACTTGGGCCATCTGCTGTATTCCAGCTTAAACAATGTTTAAAAAAGAAATTGTCAACTGTTGAGTCGATTATTTTTTGCAAAAAGAATTTGTAATTTCTTTCATTTCAGTACCTGTAACTTTTTCAAAGTTAAACTAAATTTATGATAGTAAAACAAAGAGTCTGTCTGCATGCTTACGACTCTATTGAAAGTGACTATCAGTATGAGTCGAAGATTAAAATTTTAAACTGAAGTAATTACGGCCTTTTAAGTGTGTTTATGATAAGCAGACTGCAAAAATTTTAATTAAGTTTTTTTATTAATTCTTTAAGTTTATTTCTTTATGAAGCTACTTCAAACAGAGGCACATCTCTGAAATTTTCAACGTAATTAGTTTTGACCTTCTAATTGGACTTTTGAAAAACATAATGTTAAAATTTAATTAGTTTTTTTAATTAATTTATTTACAAAGTGACTTCTAATAGGCGTGGAGCTTTGAAATTTTAAACATAACTAGTCCAGCCGCAGACCAAACGGTACAGTGATTAGCGTGCTAGCTTCTAGACCGCGAGGTTGCGGGTTCGAGTCCAGTGTTAGGCATGGGTGTTTGTAAATGTATGTTTGCTTGTCTAATGACGAATGTTTCGGCGCATAATAGCCCTCGTGTTGCTGACGGCGCCAGATAATCTGAATACAACCAACCAACCAGCCCTTCCAATTTTGGTTTTCACAAGCACAATGTTAAAATATTCTCAGAGGGGTGAGGGAGGTTCTATTAGCAGGGGAAAAATTTCACTTCTCGCGGTTCTAATATTAAAAGCTTAAATAGCAATTAATCTTTAGCGAGTGAAGCGAGCTTATTCTTGCACAGCAATGAACCTTTCAGTAAGCGACGCACCAAAATCTTAGACCGATACACCAATGACGGGATCTCCGCAACGTGGGGCAACGCAGCTAATATATAAATGAACGGAACCTTCAATATAAGTCAGACTGTTCTAGGATTGCATCAGGGTCAGTCCTACAAAAGGGGGAAAAGATCAATAACTTATCAGTTGACAAATCGTGATTACTTAACTTCCAGCTACCCCTTAACCCCTAATCCTTGATATCACCACTTTAACAATAAAACATCGGAATGAAAATGTGTCCCAGAAAATCCGGAATACTCAATACCCAATTAAAATTAGATCAGTAAATCTCAAATTAAAATCATAGTCTTTCATCCTAAAGCGTGGCGTCCACTATCGCTGAGCAGAGTAGAGCAGAGCGGAGTGGATTAGAGCTAATTACAAGGCTGTCAACGTCCATTGCAGGATTGTAGCCAGAGGGGGGACGAGGTCGGGCATTGCCCCGCCTGGAAAAATCTTCGTTTGAATATACTCTGAAAAATACTCTTTTACATGTAATCAATTGTAAAAATTAATTGAAAACCAATTAAATAATTTATATTTCTGCCCCTCCTGGGAAAATTTTTGCCCATCCTACAAACTTTGGCTGGCTACGGGCCTGGTCCATTGTAGCACGAGGCTCGTGCTATAGTAGACGTTGGCAGCCTTGTAATTGGCTCTAGTCCACTCCGCTCTTCTCTGCTCAAAGATAGTGGAAGCCAAGCTTAATTCTCGATTTCACTACATTCAAAACAAAATATCGGAATGAAATTGTGTCCCCGATAATCGACATTAGTCAAGATACCTGAAGAAACCAAATGATTAAAATTGGTTCGATAAATCCCAAATTAAAAGAATAGTCTTTCACTTCCAATCCTCAATATCAAAATCTTAAAAACAAAACAACGAAATGAAATTGTGTCCTCGAAAATCAGCAACAGTCAAGATACTTGCAGAAGTCAAACGATTAAAATGGGTTTTGTAAATCTCAATTTATTATACAGGGTGGCTACAAAATTCAAGGAAAAAAACACTGATAATTCAATCGATATCGATAAACAACTGGAGCACAGACTGCTTAACCCTGGGAAAATGATGCCGTTGCCGGACCGTTGGGTGGACAAAACAATCCATATTGGTAAGGATTGAAAATAAAAACACAGCAGAACTGTCAATAGCAGAAATTAATTAGTAATAATGTGCAAAAAAATATCTACTCTAGTTATTTACAAAAGGTTTCTCGCATTCCCAGCCAACTATAAAAGTAAACTGTGATTGGATAACATTTTGTTTTTTGATATTAAATTCCATTTTGCCAAAAAGAGTTATTGAAAATGGATTTCAAATTTTAGTAAGGCAAACTTTAATGGGCTGAAAACTGAGCGTGCTGAAGTTTTTAAGAGGGGGTTAGAAAATTCAGAAGTTGATGGACAGAAGTTTGAAGGGAAAAAAAAACTTGATACTGTGTTTGTGCGGGACTTCAAGTTTCTTATATTAGAAAGTAGAAACAATTACAGAAAAAACTTACAAGAAATATTAATTCTAACCATAAAGGATTTTTTCGCATGTGATAGCGGGAAAGAAAAACAAACTTCTGATCTGGAACCATAAATTATAACCAGGGGAATATAATTCAATAAGATGAAGGAATGGCAAATATTTTGGACGAGTTCTTTACTAGTGTTTTCAATAAGAGTTTTTCCTTGAATTCCAGGTACTTTACAGAGAACAATTTTGAGAAAATCCAGGTACTTAGTTTTACCAGGGAGGATGTAAGTGGTTGGATAAAGAACATTGAACCTTTTAACGCTAACTGGGCCGGATAACATATATCCTGAAATTCTCGTTGAATGTGTTGAGAAACTTTGAGAGTTATTATTGCTTATCTTCGAGACTTATTTTTATTCTGGGGTGGAGTCGAGACCTATTGTAAGCAAAATTTACGACTGCCCATATTATCCACCCCTTCCCCTTGAGAAAAAAAAATCCTAGCATCTAGGATATAATGAAGTCGAACGGGAGCATAAGCAGAATATGCATTTGAGGAGAGGGGGCTATTTTCAGATTTTGGATACTTCGAATTTAGTAATAATCTGTGTAATTTTTACAAACTTAACCTTTCAAGTATTAACCAAAAGTAACTAAAATCCTCGTCTTGTCAGGAAAAGCTTCTCTCGTGATAAGAGTGTAACAAATACATGGAATGTAAAACAAAGATTCCTTCGTATCTGCCAAAGTGCTTGTTAAAAAAAAATATTGAAAACACAAAGTTTCATTCCTCATCTTAAACTACCTGCTGTCAACGACCCTTTAAAAACTTGCCATAAAAATAAACAATACAAAAAAAGTGCCTTTTCAAATCCCACTTGCCTAACCACATTCCAGGTGGAGGAAGTAACGTTTACCGGAAATAGGAGACAAAGGAAAGAGGCACGAGATTTATTGAAAGTGGTTCTTTTGAATCTTCTAGTGTCGGTGACTTTCTTTTCAAACTGTGGAAGGTGACCAATTAACCAAGTCCAGCTAAAGAAAAGGAGGTAGTATTTTCGTTGGTCACCTTACACAGCGCCATTCTATTTTCCCCTCCAACTCTCTTCATACATATACGCCACATTTCCCCCCACTTTTATGACTATATATGGATTGGAAGAATGGACCTGAATGGTGATTATTACGGGGGACGTTTACAAGAAACTGTCGAATAACAAATTTCGTAACTTCAAGGTCATCTACAATGATGTCTCATTGTATGCAGGCAAGAGATGCAGTATTGGTATGGCTGAATACAAAACGTCAAGTGAAAGACACTAAAAAAGCAGAGTTTCGCAAGATTGGTACAAAGGTATATTCAGCGAAGCTGAAACTTCAAAGAAGAAGGGTTGAATAAACAAATAAAAAAGTCATTTTAGATTTTATTATAATCAAATTCAAATAGAAAACAATAACTTCACTCCTTTAGTAAAGTCCTATTTATAATTTCCATGTTTTCAATTTTTTACGACTGTCCAAGAATCGTCTACGACTGCCCAAAAACGATTTACGACTGCACAAATAGGCCACGAACAAATAGTCCAAGAACCATTTACGACTGAACAAATAAGCTACGACTTTTCGTTACAATAGGCCCTGCCGAGCATTAACAGAAGTAAATAAATAATGGGGATGAAAAGTTTATGGGAATACTCAAAACCTCAACCACAAATGTAACAGTACCGTGCTATATACCAAATTAAAGGTTCCGTCAAGATAGTTAAATTAACAAAAAATTCTCTGAATAAAAATCTGTGCCGAAGAAGTGTATAATATCTCTATTTTAAGTTACATATAAGAATAACGCTAATAACGTTTACATATAGCGAAATTGGATTTGGTTGATAGGTTTTAGATTTAATTTTCTTTGGAGCAAAATATATACGGGGGCTATACTGTCGTCATAAGCAAAAAGCACTAAATCCAAAAAAGAGAAGAAAAAAATTCAATTGTATATTTTTAAGGTTTTGTGTTCGTCCTTTAAAATTAAATTTTTTTTTATTGTTGTATATGCTAGTATAACCTAGAAACTTGAGACATTCAAATTGTGCATACCTTTTCAATCTCGTCAATAGAGAAGATACTCTGTTTATGATCTCTAGACAAGAGCAAAATAATAAAGAGCCACATCGTTTTCACTCAGCTGTTGGATCTATAATCTCTAATTTTTTTTCATTATTATGATCTATTATTTTTTTCATTGGCCAATTTTTATATTTAAAATTGAGTTCACCAAATTATTTTCTTTCCTTGTAGAAATTTTCTGCTTGTAAATCAAACTGAAAAGAAGAAAGTACTAAAAGTTGTCTGCTTCTGTATAGCTTTCAATGATGTATCATCAACTTACATTGATGAGAATGTAAATTTTTCTTTAAGGCAATAAGGTTTCTTGAAATCTTCCTTTCAGTACATCATGATTGAAGAAAATTAAGAAAATAAACTTAATATAGCAATATTCTCCTAACCTTCTGTCTTGTCTGTAAAATAGCACACCTGTCATGTCTCAATTCACTCACACTAAAGAAAGACACCATGTGTGTGGACTGTGTAGCAAATCATTTTCCATAAAAAGCAGTCTGATATCACATCTCCTCATTCACACTGGCGAAAAGTCCCATGTGTGTGATGTGTGCAACAAGGCATTTTCTCAAAATTGCATTCTTACAAAACATCGCCTCATTCACAACGGCGAAAAGCCCCATGTGTAATGTTTGCAATAAGGCATTTTCGCAAACGTGCAATCTTACAAAACATCTCCTCACTCACACTGGAGAAAAGCCCCATGTGTGTGATATGTGCAGCAAGGCATTTTCCCAAAAGAGCAATCTTGAAACACATCTTCTCACTCACACTTGAGAAAAGCCCCATGTGTGCAATGTTTGCGTCAAAACATTTTCGGCAAAGCGCCTTCTTGCATTGGAATTTCTCACACACTGGAGAGAAACTAGTAATTGAATCTCACTCATAATCATGGGAGGTACTAGAGGGGCCCATCGACCCCCCTCCCATCTTCTCCCCTTCTAGGAAAAGGGAGCGGGGGATATTAAAACGAAGAAAAATAATTTTGTAAGAAAACTTGAAAATATGCTTGAATTATCAAAAACCAGCTAGTATTGGCGATTTATACATACTGATTTCCCTCTCAAAGAAATGCAACTTACATATACACTGAGCGGCCACTTTATTCAAACCACCTGCCAGTTTTTTGCAAATGAGCTATTCAGTCACCGTGTTGCCGCTAGAGGGCGAGATAGCTATAAAAAGGGAATGCAGGACAAGTGAACCATCAATTGCAATGTGTTGTTTGCGAATATATGAGAAAAATAACATGATTCAACTGAGTTTGAATGTTGGATGATTGTAGACGCTCCAAGCATCGGAACCAGTATCAGCAAAATGGCTACATTTAAGAAGTGTTGGAGTAAGGCAGTTATTAATGTTTTCAGAGAGTGGACTACCAAGTAGAAAACCGAGTCTCGCAACGCCAGGCTTATGGTCATTACAGGCAACTAAATGCTCGACCTGAAAGGAGACTTGCCAGAGTTGCCCGATCCAACAGAAAGGCAACAATACATCAAATAGCGGTGAATCTGAATCATGAAGCAACTGCGAACGTCTCTGAACGAACTGTTCGCCGCAATCTACATTTTATAGGCTATGGAAGCAGACGACCTGTTCGAAAGCCTCTGTCTGCCTTGAACACGTACAGACGTCTCCAGTTCGCGAAGGAGCACAAGGATTGGACAGCAGATGACTGGAAAAAAATGTCAAGTGGTCCAATGAATCGCGTTTTCAATTACTCAATGCAAATGGTAGGGTGTGAAACTTTTAATAATATTCTCCTTTCATGTTGTTTTGTATTATGTTACAATAAAGTAATTTGTGAGTTAATAATATAGTTATTATTCATGTAGTCAAATAGAATTAATTTATAGTAGTTTAGTGAATAGTTTTCTTTTATTTAAGAGATTCAATGGGGAAAGTTCTTTTGAAACCAAAGTTTTATGTCTAATGGCATGTCATTGAAATTTAAATATTATCTTCCCTAAAAAACAATCAGACAAATTAAAAAATTTTGCATTTCTCTACGTTTTGGAACGTATTGGAAATTGATAGTAAAAATTGGCATACAGAACTTGCACTACTTACTTTACCAGAAATAATGTTTCATACATTTTTTCCAAATTTCTCAAAATTAAAAAAAAAAAAAAAAAAAAAAAACTTTCAAAGTACGATCAAAAGTGAAATTTATTTTCTCATAAAGTTATGTTTACTTTTATTGAGGTGTTAAATTATAAAAAAAATCTTCCAAAAAAACCAACTAGACGTTGTAAAAAAGACCCTCCAAATCAGCCAGAAAAAGTTATGAAATCTAATGTTTGCCGCCAAGCAGCCGCGTTTAGTTTCTTTGCGGTACCTGTACACAATGTCCGATTAGGGTTATACTTTGCGAATCGGAACTTGGCCGGCTACAGTTATTTCGGATGAATCTCATTTTATTTGCTTGAGCTACTTTGCACTCGTAGCACTGTGAATTGAGATTAATTTAATAAAATCTCTGGTCTGTCAAAGTACTAATTGCCTATTTACAAGCACACTTCATTCGTACATTGTGTACAAGTACCCCAAAGAAACTAAAAGCGGCCGCTTGGCAGCAAACAATAGATTTCATAACTTTTTCTGGCTGACTTGGCGAAGTTTTTTTACAAAGTCTAGGGGACAACATTTTTTTACAACGTTTTTTGGAAAGATATCAATTCTTTTTGTAGAGTTTGCTGACTTAACTGCAGTCTCGAGTCCTGCTTTCCATTAATCTTTCTCATTAAATCACCTTCCCATAAAAATTTGCCAAGGTTTTCAGTTACTCACATATTAAGTCAAAATATATTTTTTTTTTCCAAACTGCTTAGTTGCATTTTATTCACATAAATTCGGTTTTAACCATCGCCAAATACGACAGTATAATCTTGCCACTTTTCCATCACATGACTAATGTTTCTTTTAATAACCTCCGCACAGCATATTTAATACTCAAAACGTAACACTTGATCATCTATTTCTGTTTTCTTATTTTCATTACTTCGAAAAAAAAATTGTCAGTTTGGCGATATTTTTGGTAATACTTATTACATTAAAAAAAAACAAAAAAACAAAACAAAAAAAACTGCCATAATTACGAAATTTGCAATATGTTTTTTGGTTATAAGCAAAAAGTAATTTTTACTTTTTTCCAATGACACTTTACCTTTTTTTTAACACATAGGGTAAAGAAAGTATTGTTTTCTGTCTAAAAAAAAATAATAATAATAATAATAATAATAATTTCTATTTTTTGCATTTCTCCACGTTTTGGAACATCCTAATTTTAAACCAGAGGTTCAGAACATCGTACAACTTTTGATTACGCTCTATAATACTCCTTCCTACATTTAAATTTCACGTGAAACAGTGTTATTTCCATTTCAATATTTCCTTTCATTTAAAAAAAAATGGTCGGTTATGAAAAGCTCCTGAAAGTAGAGCCAAAAATAATAAATAAATAAAAAAAAAAATTCGAAAATGGTGAATTTGACTATATATACTTTTCGATAATTTTTGCATTATCCTTTCTTGTAAGTGAAACAGAAGAAAAGGGAGAATTACCATAATGATTTTGATCCGAATCGTTAGAGTCGTTTCATTATTTTTCAAAAAATTAGTTTGTGTTTTGCGCCTCCAAAAACATGAAAACACCTTTTTCTTAAGTCACGATGCTCCGAAACAAGGAGAAATGCAAAAAAAAAAAAAAAAAAAAAAATGTAGACCGAAAACAATACTTTCACATCCTTTGCTTACATATGGGTAATTGAAAGTAAAGTGGTCTACAAAAAATGGCTGTGTATGTGGTCAGCATAGCTCCTGAACAAATTGACCAACGATGTTCAAATTTGGTGTAATCGTAAATGGTTGCCATGGGACCCGTTTTTAAGGTTTTCATCAATATTGCACTTTCGCAAAACATGAAAATATGTTAAAATCATGTTTTTCAGCAATTGCTCTAAACATGTTCCAAAGCGTGGAGAAATACCAAAAAAAAAAATCGAAATTTTTTAGACCTATTTCAATACTTTTATTATTTTGTGTAAACTATATGTTTAATTACTCATAACTTTGTTATGGGTAATTGAATGTAAAAAATAAATAACTGTGAAAAGATTCAAGTAGATATGTAAAAATTTATAGATGGAATTTTAGAGCTGCCATCTTATGCTAGTTTTAGGAACTAATGACATATTCCACCAATTTTCCGTAGCCCGTTGTTGAATTTCCACAATTTACTTCTTCGTTTAAATGCTGTTTCTGCATTCTTTTTCTTCTTTTCTTTTTAAATTATTTATCCTTACAGCCTCCTTCTCAACATTTTATCACACAGTAAAATGTAATCTATAGGTTTGTTTTTTGCCTCTGAAATCCTGAAAAAATTCTGTCACAAAGAAGCCTGTAGTTGTCGGCCATTGGTTGTGAATTCAGTGGGTATATTTTGCACTTTTAACTTAATATCTCACCACGCTTTGAAGAACTTTTTGTTGACGGCAACATATTCGCAAGTTATAGAATTTCTTTCCTGGCGCTTATTTTTTGGATATCAATATAAACTACTTATTGGAAATGAAAAATAGTTTCTCAGTGAAGAATGCACAAATACAGCATTGACTGTGGTCGTAAAGTGGGTTTCCTTGGATATAGCAATTTACTGTGACGTGTTGTGTGCCATACCACTAGCAGATATTAAATGTGTGCAACTCAGCTCAAACCAGAAAGCAGCCACTAGCATTCGAGCGCGGATATAGATGTATTTTTTATTATACTACAACGCTATTACGATTTATTCATAGTCTACAATAGCCAAACTTTATTTTTAATATGTGGTAAGTGTTTATATTTATTGTAGTTTCTTTCATTAGTTTGTTTTGAAGGTACATAATTTCTATGGAAGGGTTTTTCAATCAAATACTAGGTTTACAACTAGATTTTTCTGTTTAAAAAAAGGTTTCTTTCTTGTGTCACATGCCATCAATGTGTTTTGTGGTTTCTTAATTTGTGAGCCAAGTTTGCCATAGTATTCTTAATGCTTTTTGGACAATACTCCAGTTATATAAAATACCTCATTGTACTCATTATTTAGTCATGAAAATCTTGATTTCAGTTAAGCAACAAAGTGGATAAAAATTATTTTAGACATGCATATTACACGAAAATACTCGTAATTTGTTTGTGGAGACTACTAGGATGCGAGAATTAATCACGAAGCAAGGGCGAATCTGACAGCTGTGGGGTTAGGGTTCTGGTCTCGCATCCCAAAGGTGCCAGGTTCGAATCCTGGGTTAGGCAAGGATGTTCATTGTGGTTCAGAATCCACGTTAAGCTGCGCCAATTAAACTGTATAGTGATTAGCGTGCTAGCTTATAGACCGCGAGGTTGCGGGTTTGAGTCCCGTGTTAGGCATGGGTGTTTGTAAATGAATGTTGGCTTGTCTAATTACGAATGTTTCGGCGCATTATAACCCTCGTGTTGCTGACGTCGCCAGATAATCTGAAAACAATCAACCAACCAACCACGTTAAGCTGTAGGTCCCGGCCTGGTTAGCCATCATTGTCTTTGAGCGTACAAACCAACCAACCAATCATGCAGCAAAGCGTCCAATATGCTGGCCCGTAACAATAACCGTTAAACCAAAGCGATCACCATAGTGAAGTTTCAGGGTACTGAAGTGAGTACAACAAATTATTTTATGCAAGCATCAGAAAACCGCTTTACAATTTCTTTATATTGGCCTAATACCTTTGAGAATAGACTTAGCTGTATCTTCCGAGTTGAATTCAAATTAGTTTTGGATATGCTTTCCTGGTGATGTATAATATCTCTTTTCAAAGTGAGTAGACACTGTGGTGCTCGTGACAGATTTTCTTGAGTGGTGTTTTGGGCTGCCTGGTAGGAGTTTTCCAGGGTTTCTACCGTTTAGACGAAAATGTAGGTTAATTATTCTTTAACCCCCCCCCCCCCCCCGTTCCCCTTCCCACGAATATAATGCATTCGTATTGTTCTGACACAGTTATAGTGTTGTACTTGTACCGGAAAATCGCAACTAACGACTTGATCGGTTCACTGGAATTTGAAATTGAAGTAATGCAAGTAGTAGAAAAGTTGTTTCCAAATACCTTATCAATATATATATTTGTTTAAGAAAATATATTTAAGAAAACCTCAACGGTTTTTATAAATTGCATTTTAATGTAATTCTATTTCTTTGCAAGTGCAATGTAAAACATATTTGTAATTTGTTGCTTTTAAGATGATATGGTAGATTTACTTTTGTGTCTTTATTTCTATCTGATATTCAGTGAAATATAATTTGCATATCTGTATCATCGGGGTGTATTTATGCAATGATTTCAAGTAACATAAATGAAAATAGCATAAAGCAGTAAACCGCGGCTCGTTAGGCTCATGTAGTTCTGTCACGAATGGTTTAAATTTATATCATTACATATTTAAAGAATTTTGAGATGTAATGTAGAATGAATGGCACAAATCTTCTGCATAATAACAAGGTATGATGGTTTTCCAGAGCAAACGTTTAAAAACTTATGCTTTAATTTCAAATAACATGAAACGTTTTCTCTTTGAGAAGGGTGTCTAATGTAAGGTCATTGAAACCAAAATTTTTGCCATGGCAGATGTGGTGTTTCTATTTTCTCCCGTTAATATTGGCATAATATTGAATTTTCAAAAGAAAATACTGGAGTTAAAAAAAAAAATATGGATCGCCAAATTAGAACGCTTTAATGCTGATAAGGAAAAAAAAGTAAATGTTGTGTCTGCTGTAAAAGACCTGGAAAAGAAGACATGACAATTTACACCCCTGAATAAGTAGTATTCCTCACATATGATCAGTTAAAAAAAAAAAAAAACAGCATATATTCTTCTTCCAGTCTTTGGCTCAACATATTCTTACAAACTATTTTTTCAAGCCATAACCTTATCGAAAAGAAATTGAGTAGTTGCCTTTTTGATGAGAAACTGGAACTCTTCTTAAAATTAAAGACGACATAAAAGCAATTTTTACTTTTTTTTTTATATAAAGAGATTATTATGTGTCTATTAATGAGATTATTATTATTATTATTATATCTGCTTTAATTTGCTAGATAGTTTAAACTGACTTCTAAAAACATGGTTGATTGCATTCAGATTATCTGGTGCCGTCAGCAACCTTTGGGCTATAATGCGCCGAAACATTCGTCATTAGACTAGCCAGCATACATTTCCAAACACCCATGCTAACACGGGACTCGAACCCGCAACCTCGCGGTATAGAAGCTAGCACTCTAACCACAATACCGTTTGGTCGGCCCTAAAAACGTGGTTCTTGAAAAACAAATTTGGCTCTCAAATGAAAACTTGATCGTTGTACTGTTAATCTTTGGCTCTTTGGACTAATTAGTTTGTCATCCACTGGCATAAAACAAAAAATTCAAAACTACAAATAAGTTTAAAAAATAAGTATGATTGTTAATTTAAATGGTCCCACATCCACTTATACCGTAATGTTATGTTTGAAATATTTTTGGGAAACTATGGAGATGTTAGTTAGGTTAAGGACATATTGATCAAATGAATTCTAGCTATATATTTTAAAGTAAAATCTAAATTTCATAACATCTCTGAAAGTGCATTGAGATGTGTAAGTTGAAACGAGTGGTATAGACTCCCATAAATTTAAGTAAAGACATTAATAAAAGAATCATTGTTCAAAAGACGCGTTGCCGACCAAACGGTATAGTGGTTAGCGTGCTAGCTTCTAGACCGCGAGGTTGCGAGTTCAAGTCCCGTGTTAGGCATGGGTATTAGTAAATGTATGTTGGATTTTCTAATGACGAATGTTTCTGCGCATTATAGCCCTCGTGTTGCTGACTGCGCCAGATAATCTGATTACAACCAACCAATCAAAAGACGCGTTGATCCGATTTTTTTTTCAAAAACTATAAAGGTGACCTAAGTTTGTTTGAATTTTAAATTGATTAGTGGTATTAAACTTGACCTACACTTATAAATAAGCTAGCCTTGTTTTGTTTTATTATTAATGAGGTTTCCAGATTTCACACTGATAATTTAGATTGGTAAAACGTAAGTTTTTTATTTATGGGAAGGTAGGTGAACTTCTCGTGTCGAAAACTCTTATCAACTAGATGCAACGTAATAATAGAAGACCAGAATTGCTTATGCTTAAATTTTCTGAGCAATTATTTTGTACCATAATAGCTATTATTACAAGGATTAAAAGTAATTTTGTTAAAATAGAAAATGAAAATATTTAATGTATTTTTTTTAACGTTCTGTTTGTTAAAAGTCCAATTAGAACACTTAAATTATTTATGTTGAAAATTTCAGATATTTATTCTTATTACACACCTTTGTTTTATATGAAGGTAAAATAATTGATAGCTTGCTTTATGGAAAATATTAGTATATTGTAAATTTTTCAGAAAAATTATCACAGTTTTTACAAAATCAAAACAATTTATTCTTCTTTCAAAGACCAAAGGCACTCGTTTTTCGAAGACCATTTTTTACCAAACTCGCTATCCAGTTTCAACAAAAACGATACAGCGATAATTCTGGCATCATGAAAGTACACAAAGCTCTTAGATCCTTTCAAAGCATATTCCAAAATTAATTTGAACTCCGATTTCCAGTCGTGGTTGTATTTATATAAGTGCTTGAGAACTTTCTCAAACTAGAGCAATTGATATAGTGTTCCGCGCGCGGTGTAAACGCCTCGAAATTTCCCGAATGACTCCGAATTTGAAAAATTTTTCTAGACAGTATTATTGTTTTTAACAGATAAATCTAAAAGAATACAACTCTAAAAGTAATTCGTCACTATTTACTATTATATGCAGACATTTTTTTAACAATATAAGCAATTGGCAATTTCCTGCTCAATTGTATCATTAGGATTTTTCAATAATTGGTAAGTGATGTTACGATATTTTTGGTAACTCTAACGGTTAAATTGCGATTGAGATTTTAAATTGGCTACTTTTCAAAAAACATATTTTGACCTTAGTACCAATTTTCTACCTAGTTTGTCGTGCATAATTTAGGAATGGATATAAGATTTATAGCATTGTAGGGGAACTTCATGTGTCGTAATACTTTAATTATTAATTGATTTAAATCTAGGGGTGAGGAATATCTCACTACTTTTAATTACACCGTAATACAGACATGGATTTGTGTTATCTACCGTATTTATATTTTCATCATTCATTTAGTAAAAATGGACAGTTTGGTGAAATTTTTTACGATAATATTTGTATGGGATGTAAAATAATAATAAAATAAATGAATGAAAAACCAAAATGGCAAAATTGGAGGTTTTATTCGATTGACATTACATTGTCCTTTCTTGTACGTGAAAAGAAAAAAAAAATCAATCGTTGATGGACTATGCTCTGTGTTAAAGGCACTCGTTTTTCGACTTTTTACGCTTTTTATCGCATTTTTATGAGTATTTCGGTGGTGGGATTGTTTAGAACACCTTCAGAGGCATTACCGCAATGATTTTTAAAGTCGTTAGCTCCGTTTTTTAGCAACTGCTGAAAAACATAATTTTTTTCAATGGCAGCTACATTATGAACATGCGTAATTTTGATAAAAGCCTTAAAGGTAGGTCCTTTGGCCATCACCAACTCGTATACCAAATTTGAACATCGTAGGTGCTGACCAGTTACACACAGACCCACAGACACATTTTTTCTAGATCACTTTTTTGAAATCAGGATGTTCAAAAACGTGGAGAAATGCCAAACAAAAAATCGATTTTTTTTTTACCTAATAGTATACTTTTATTACCCTATGTATACATATGGGTAATTGAAAGTAAAAATTGCATCTAACTTTATTGGAAATAATAAGAATGTAAACCATCTATTCATTCTGTTGGTGGGAAGAATAAAATAAGATCCAGTCTTGATAAGCCAACGTTTATTTAACGTCAAATAAAAAGAACCACACACTTTAGGAACACATCACCAAGAATATATATACGCACATAAGTAAAAAGAAATTTGCATAGACAGTTATAGTGAATGCAGTTAACAGTTAAATATTCCTAGACCGACAACCAATTTAAAATTACCATCATACGGCCCCATCGGTCAAGGAATATGGCAGATATACATAATAAGTATTACAATGCTTAAATTTCATTTGTTACCAATTCAAATTTAGTTTTTAACAAAGGTTTCGTTAAGAAATCAGCTAAATTATTCTGAGATTTAACAAATTTTAAATTAAATACTTGATCATTTAACAACTGTCGTACAAATTGGTATTTGATGTCAATGTGTTTTGTTTTAACACTTTCTTGGCCATTCTTTACAAAAAATATTGCAGCTTGGTTATCACAAAATTGTATAGGAACAAAATCTGGAGTTAAATCTACCTCTTGTAGAATTCGTTTGTACCATAAAAGTTCTTTAACACACTCTGTTAAAGCTACGAACTCCGATTCCATGGAACTGAGAGCTATTGATCTTTGCTTTGATGATTTCCAAGCTATCGGAACACCACAAAAATAAACCAAATAACCTGTAACTGAGTACCTTTTATTGAGGTTACACCCCCAATTAGCATCAGAATATGCATAAAGTAAAGAATTATTTCTTAAAGTTAAACTAATTTTATGGTCTTTAGTTTGAAAAACATAATTTAGAATATCCACAATAATAAGCCAATGCTTATAAGTATATCCATTGTTAAATTGAGCCATTGTGTTTACTGCAAACTTAATGTCTGGCCTAGATCTATTCGATAAAAATGATAAACAACCAATTATTGAACGATATGGGTAATTTTCCTCAATTTCATTTTCATTTACTTTATCTGGTAAAACACAACCGATTTTAAAAGGCAAACTTGGAAAGCTTTTTGGTAATTCTTCAAATCTTCGCATTAATTTATCAATGCAAGTTGCTTGATGTAAATAAATATTACCGTTTATTTCTTCAAAATTTACTCCTAATAAATATCTGATCTTTCCTAACTCAGTTATATCCAATTTAGATTTAATCAAATAAATTGCCTCATCTAATACCTTTTCATTTTCCCCAAAAATAACCATATCGTCAACATAAACCACAAGTATAACATTTTAATTCAACATATAGGTACAATTAACCCACCTCAATTTTACAAAACCAATATCTTCTAACAATTTATTTAGCGTATTATTCCAATACCTACTAGACTCATGTAATCCATAAATACTTTTATGTAGTAAACACACTTTATTTTCAGCTCCTTTGGCTACATGACCAACTGGTTGTTCCATATAAACCTCCTTGTCTAAACGTCCATACAAATAAGCAGCTTTAACATCCAGTTGAGCATGTCTCCAACTCAACATTGAAACTAACAATACAAAAAGAAATTTGATTATTGAAAAATTTACAACGGGTGAAAAGACATCACTGTAGTCTATTCCCCTAGTTTGAGAATAACCTTTTGCTACTAATCTAGCTTTAAACTTTTTAATATTCTTTTCGTCCCTTTTAGTCGAAAATATCCACCTGCTGCCTATAATTCTAGCGTTTGGTGGTGGATCAACCAAATCCCAAACTTCCCTTTCACGCATAGTCTGCAATTCTTCTGTCATTGCCCTGTCCCAATGTGCTTTATTAGGCGAATTTTGCGTGTCTTGAAAAGTTTGTGGCGATTCAATCATATACAGTTCTTCCTGATGAGTCTTTAACTTCCAAAGAAATGTCACCAACTCCACATATCACCGATGTAGCATCTTTGTCACCAATCAAAGCCTTAGTATCCGGTAACTTAAAGTTTTGGAACAGCGATAAGTCGTTGCAAAAATGGGATGTAGCTGCTGTGTCCACTAAGAATTCGACCATGTTGACACCAGTGTTAAACGCTTCACTGTCATTTTGAGGGTTGACTTCACTGCAAAAGTCCAGTTGTCGTTTAGACTCTTTCTTCTTCTTCCAGCAATTTTCTTCGGAATGATTTGACATCTTACAGAACCTGCACGGCCCCATTCTTCGATATCGCTCGTTCGATGAGCTGGGTTCTTCCTTACTTCTGGGTCCCAGTGCACTTCCACTGCTTGCGTTAGGTTTCGTTGTGCTTCTGGATTGGAAAGATGGACGTCTTGACCTAGCCAAGTATGCGTCACCTACTATTGACGATTCAAGTAGATCATCTTTCTTCTTTAATAATATTCTTCCCGATTCTGTAACAAGGTCATCTTGAACTCTGTCAAATTTGAAATCTTCATCTTTTAGTCGATACAGTTGTTGAACAATGTTTTCATGGTCAGTTGGCAGTCTGCGTATTAGTTGAAAACACACTAAAAGTTCCGGTATCTCGAAACCTGCTTCGATTATCATCTCTTTCTTTTCATACACTCGTTTACAGTAAATACCTATAGTTTCTTCTGCCGGGTTGAATCTTAGTTCGTAGAACTCGTCCAATAGACCTGCTAATCTGGCTCTTGACTTCGGTTCAAAATTTAGGTGCAAAATTTCCCAAGTCTCTTTTCCATCCGTTGTTTGAGAAATTAACGTTTGAAATTTTGGCTCTAATCCTTGATAAATGGAAGTGTACGCTCGTTGCCTTCGAAGATTATACGACCGTTTTTCTGCTGATGAAGCACTCGCACCAAGGTCTTCCTCTTTACCTTCTACAAAACTCCAGGAATCACGATCCATCAAATACACTTTCATATCCGTCTTCCATTGGGCGTAATTCGTCCCGTTCAATTTAGGAAAACTCAATCCAGCCACGTACTCGGTCATACTTTTGAAAAAAGTTTAAACTACGGCAACTTACTTCATATAGTTCAAAGTTACGCGGGGCCACGTTGCTAGGCCCATAACCCACTATTGTTGGTGGGAAGAATAAAATAAGATCCAGTCTTGATAAGCCAACGTTTATTTAACGTCAAATAAAAAGAACCACACACTTTAGGAACACATCACCAAGAATATATATACGCACATAAGTAAAAAGAAATTTGCATAGACAGTTATAGTGAATGCAGTTAACAGTTAAATATTCCTAGACCGACAACCAATTTAAAATTACCATCACATTCTTTTCTTAAAGAAGTTTTTTTTTTTGGCATTTTACTCTTGAATCGCAATGGTGATTTTATTGGTGTCAAAGGAGGAAAATGCATAATTTTGGTATTTGTGCCAATTTTCAGAAATCTCACAAAGCCGTTAAGAACACTATGAATTTTCCAAACCATATTTAGTCTGATATTAAGGTTATACAGATATTTGTATGGAGTTACAATTGCAATCTGAATGTTTGAATAGTAGAGAAACACAGGAAGTTTAGCTTTATAGATTGCAGTAACAAGTAATGTTTTCAAGAGTATAATATATTGTCCTGATATAAGATGTGCCGGTTTCAAAACTTAAATAAGGGCTAAGGTGTGAAAGTTCTTATTTGGCAGTTTTACTTATAATTTCACATATGTTAACATATAGTAATGAAAATATTGTTTACGATAGAAAAAAAATTCGATTTTTTTTTTTTTTTTTTTTTTTTTTTTTTTGCATTTCTTCTAGTTTTGGAATACCCTGACTGACCTAATAAAATTGGGCTGGAAAAACGTGTTTCTAGTACGTGGTCAGTTTAAGTTACTAACGAATTGACTTAAGATATTCAAATTTGCTGTGTACAGGTTAATATTTGACTTGAGACCTGTCATTACGGTTTTTGTCGAAATTGCGCAAGTGTATAAGATAGAGGCGATTAAAAAAAATCACGTATTTCAGCAATTTCTAAAAAACAACTTGAAAGGTCACTCAAAATCGTTAATGTGATGCCTCTTAAAATGTTCTAAACATTCCCAACTCTAGATTTCACTTTAAAAGGTGATAAAGGAGTAAAAAAAATTTAAAACGAATGCTTTTTTTTAAACGGAGTTCTCTTTCCTTGAGCAGTGTCCATCTATGACCAAAAATGTTTAATTTTGTTTCCTTTACAAGAAAGGATGCAAGATTTATCGAAAAGTACTTTTTTATTTAGCATATTTTTTTTTTTTGCCAATCTTAAACTTTTGGGCAAAGATATCGAAAAAAGACCCTTTTTATTTATATGAAAGAAAACATGAAAACGCTAAGTTACACCCTTCAACGTCGAATTTAAATAGTGTGATTGAAAGTTGTGCGATGTTCCACACCTCTAGTTTATTTTCAATTATCCATTTGTTAGCATAAGTTAGTGAAAGTATTAGATTCGGTAAAAAAAAAATGTAAAACAAATTGCATATTTCCCAGTTTTGGAACATCACGGGTGCAAAAAAAGGTCTAGAAAAAAAATCTCTGTTTATTTGTGTCCTTGGGTAGCGTAACTACCAAAAGATTTGAGCTACGATGTCCAAATAACACATATGCATAAGGTAGCTACTATTGAAAAATTAATGCTTTTCAACAATTGCCAAAAAAAGTATCGATTTTGATCAGCATTTCTGTAGTAATACCTTCTAAGGTGTTCTGAATATCCTTACCACCTAAATTTTTAAGAAATACCATAAAGGCGTAAAAGGTTGAAAAACGAAAATCTTCAACAAAAGTTCTCTTCTTTTGAGCATCACCCATCAAAATGACTATTTCTTTTGTGTTTCATTTACAAGAAAGTATGATGTATCGAAAAACACATTGCCATATTTTCCAATTTGGCAGTAGTATTTGGCAGTAGTATAGTGGGCACTTTTTAAATGGAATGAAATTTAGAAAATGGTAAATTACACTAATTCATTGAAATATAAACGCAGTGATTGGTATTAAGTGTAATTGAAAAATGTGCGATGTTTCACACAACTAGTTTTTTTTTTTTTTTTTTTTTCCTTGTTGTCATCTATTGTTTTTTTATTGGATATTTTTTCATCTTCAAAAATCGAGTATATTAATTTTTTTTCCTCGTAGGGCTTTGATGCTTAGAGATCATCTTTTGAAGAGGGAGATATTATAATTTGTCTTATTCTGTATTCTTTACAAGAGAGGATCATCACAAGTTCACATTGAAAAGGATAATATCGTACTGCTGTCAGGACAATAACGTTTCATAAACAATTACTTTTCCTCACATATGATGATAGCGGAAAAGGTATAAGGAATTTTCTCCAAATCTTCTGTCTTATTTGTAAAGCAGTATATCTGTCATGTCTAGCTTCACTCACACAAAAGAAAGACCACATGTGTGTGGACTGTGTAGCAAATCATTTTCTATAAAAAGCAGTCTGATATCACATCTCCTCATTCCTACCGGTGAAAAGCCCCATGTGTGTGATGTGTGCAGCAAAGCATTTTCCCAAAAGAGCACTCTTATAAAACATCTCCTCACTCACACTGGAGAAAAGCCCCATGTGTGTGATGTGTGCAGCAAAGCATTTCGCCAAAAGAGCGATCTTACAAAACATCGCCTCATTCATACCGGCGAAAAGCCCCACGTGTGTAGTGTTTGCAATACGGCATTTTCCCGAACGAGCACACTTGCAAAACATCGCTTTATTCACACAGGCGAAAAGCCCCATGTGTGTGATGTGTGCAGCAAGGCATTTTCCCAAACTAGCACACTTGCAAAACATCGCCTTATTCACACCGGAGAAAAGCTTCATGTGTGCGATGTTTGCAGTAAGGCATTTGCCCGTAAAGACTACCTATCATTGCATCTCCTCACTCACACTGGAGAAAAGCCCCATGTGTGTGATGTTTGCACACAAGCATTTTCTTGCAAGAGTAATCTTGCAAATCATCGTCTTATTCACACAGGCGAAAAGCCCCATGTGTGTAATGTTTGCAACAAGGCATTTTCCCGAACGAGCAATCTTGCAAAACATCTTCTCACTCACACTGGAGAAAAACTTCATGTATGTGATGTGTGCAGTAAGGCATTTTCCCAAAAGAGCAGTCTTACAACACATCGCCTCACTCACACTGGCGAAAAGCCCCATGTGTGCAATGTTTGCGACAAAACATTTTCGGCAAAGCGCCGTCTTGCATTGGAATTTCTCACTCACTGGAGAGAAGCTCGTAAATGAATCTCATTCATAATCATGGGCGATAATAGAGGGGCCCATTGACCCCCCTCCCATCTTCTCCCCTTCTAGGAAAAGGGGGGGGGGGGAGAATATTAAAACAAAGAAAAATAATTATGTAAGAAAACTTGCAAAAATGCTTGAATTATCAAAAACCAGCTAGTATTGGCTATTTATACCTACTGATTTCCCTCTCAAAGAAATGCAACTTGCATATACACTGAGCGGCCAATTTATTCAAACCAATTGACAGTTTTTTGCAAATGAGCTATTCAGTCAATGTTGCCGCTAGAGGGCGAGATAGCTATAAAAAGGGAATGCAGGACAAGTGAACCATCAATTGCAATGTGTTGTTTGCGAATATATTTGAAAAATAACATGATTTAACTGAGTTTGAAGGTTGAATGTTGGATGATTTTAGACGCTCCAAGCATCGGAAACAGTATCAGCAAAATGGCTACACTTAAAAAGTGTTGGAGTAAGGCAGTTATTAATGTTTACAAAGAGTGGAATACCAAGTAGAAAACCGAGTCGCAACGCCAGGTTTATGGTCGTCACAGGCAACTAAATGCTTGACCTGAAAGGAGGCTTGCCAGAGTTGCCCGATCCAACAGAAGGGCAACAGTACATCAAATAGCGGTGAATCTCAATCATGAAGCAACTGCGAACGTCTCTGAATGAATAGGGTATTTGACAAATTTTCAAAATATGTTTTAAATAAAAGGTATGTACAAAATAAAAGACACGTATTTTTTCTTTTTTCAAAATAATGCCGCAAAACGCTAAAAATTGCATTTTAAAATGCAAGTAGAAGCCCCGCCCCTAAAACGCTGCTCAAAAACCCATCTGTCTGTGTGACGTCAATCTTGCATAAACAACATCGCAATCGCGAGTGAGTTTCCAGCGCGAAATGTGTTTTTCTTTTGATTTCGTTCCAAGATATGTCTCACCGGTATCGGTATTATGCAGTACCCCACTGTACAAGTACTTCAATTAAAACTCCATAAAAGTTGTGTACACGTGTGCCCAGGAAAGCACACATACAAAAAAAGTGTTTAAATCTTGCAAGAAGAGAATCAACTTAGTTTTCACCACAGACTACGATTCACTTCTGTGTAGATCATTTTGATGCAAGTAATACTTTATTTAATTCTTTTAAATGTTTTAACTACGCAATATTAAGTTTAAGTACTGATGCACTATTGAAATTTTGATTTTTTATTATTATTATTTTTTGTAAATTTTTGAAATCAAAATATTTTTTGTTTACATGAATTTTTTTGAAAAAAAAAAAAAAAAACATTTTTTGTCTGTCATATTAACCTTCAATTACTGTATGCGGTCTGACAGACCACGAGTCATTTTTTGTAGAATGCTTCCAACCCCCTAAAATATTTAATCTTTGACTTTAAATTAATTTTTCCAATTTTTTGTTACTGAAATTTTAAATTGATATTCACCAAATTTTTTGGAGCAGTATAAACCACGTGTTGCCCTTGCACCAAAAAAGATCAAACCACCCAATCACAGCAGTTAACCCTTTATTTACTAAATTTTTTATAATTTGTACTAACTCTTTTAAATATTTAATGTTTCCAAAAAGAAGCAATCTTGTGCTGTCATTCAATAGGTGAAGAACAAACTTCATAGAAGTGGACTTCAAAGTCCCTAGGGTTTCAAAGCATTTAAATCAGTACAGTACCATGAGAAATGCAGTACAATGACTGGACTTATAAGTACCGTCAGTAGATAAAGGGTTAAAGGAGTTTGTTATGATATATTTTTGTTTAGATATTATTTTTTGTTTATGATAATCTTGTGTTTCTATTCACCTCAATGCATTATTACTTGTCTTTTTCACCTTTTTGTCTTTTTTAAATAATAGCTATAAATTATAACGAGTGTTCCGTTTCATCCCTTTCTGCGGGGTGAATCGGAACAACATGAAAAAAATCAAAATCAATGTAAGTCACGTTTTTTCCAACATTTTTGGGCTTGAACATTATAGAAGAAGGCAAGACCCACGTTCCTAAATCAAAAATATGTTTGTTAACGATATTATTACACTCTATTTTTACTTTGAAAGTTGAAAATTGTTCCTTTTCACTTCGTTTTAACAGTACTGAACGAATTATATTAATTGCTATTTTTTTTTTTTTTTTATCCTAATGTTTTTATGATTATTATAACTGTAAAAGTGTTGTTTTGCTTTTCTAATTATAAGAACTGTGAGAATTGTTGGTACTTACACAAATCTTTTAACATTTCTAAACTCTGCAGAATAAAATTCTGAGCTTGACTTGAAAAAGAACCCCACCAACAAAACATCTATTTTGGGTAAATTCAAAATGTGTACCTTTACAAAACCATGTTCCAATAACACTTCTTTAAATAAATATTTCCTAAAAGTTACCTTCAATAGTCATAATTTATCATATAGTAGGAAAAGAGATGAACCAAGCTTTAAAATAAACGTATGAAGCTGTTTGCTTACAAATGTGGTCAACATTGACGTCACACTCTGGGAGGAGCTTATCCGAGCGTTTCTGATCACGCGACGAGGCGCTCAGAAAAGCAATTTTTAAAATTTGATTTATAAAAATTTGAGCAATTATTTCGAGTTAAAACTGCTTGCATTATTATTATTTCGTTAAATACTATAAATATGCCGCATTTGGTAATTATTTGTTGATGGTGTCAAATACCCTATTGTTCGCCGCAATCTACATTTTATAGGCTATGGAAGCCGACGACTTGTTCGAAAGCCTCTACTGTCTGCCTTGAACAAGTACAGACGTCTCCAGTTCGCGAAGGAGCACAAGGATTGGACAGCAGATGTTTGGAAAAAAATGTCAAGTGGTCCGATGAATCGCATTTTCAATTACACTATGCAAGTGGCAGGGTGTGAAACTTTTAATAATATTCTCATTTCATGTTGTTTTGTATTATGTTACAATAAAGTAATTTGTGAGTTAATAATATAGTTATTATTCATGTAGTCAAATATAATTAATTTATAATAGTTTAGTGAATAGTTTTCTTTTATTTCAGAGATTCAATGGCCGACCAAACGGTATAGTGGTTAGCGTGCTGGCTTCTAGACCGCGAGGTTGCGGGTTCGAGTCCCGTGTTGGCATGGATGTTAGTAAATGTATGTTGGTTTGTTAAATGACGAAATGTTTCGGCGCATTATAGCCCTCGTGTTGCTGACGGCGCCAGATAATCTGAATACAACCAATCAGATATTCAATGAGGAAAGTTCTTTTGAAACCAAAGTTTTATGTCTAATGGTGTGTCGTTGAAATTTAGTATATTATCTTCCCAAAAAAACAATTGGACAAGTTTCAATTTTTTGCATTTCTCTACGTTTTGGAAGGTATGGGAAATTGAAAGTAAAAATTGGCATACTGAACTTGTACTACTTACTTTACCAGAAATAATGTTGCATATTTTTTTTTTTCAAATTTCTCAAAATTAAAAAAAAAAAAAAAAAAAAAAAAAAACCTTTAAAGTACGATCAAAAGCGATATTTATTTTCTCCTAAAGTTATGTTTACATGTTTACTTTTAGGGAGGTGTTATATTTTATATACAAATCATCCCAAAAATTCAACTAGACGTTGTAAAAAAGACCGTCCAAGTTAGCTTGAAAAAGTTATGAAATCTAATGTTTGCCGCCCAGCGGCCGCGTATAGTTTCTTTGGGGTACTTGTACACAATGTATGATTCGGGTTGTACTTTGGGAATCAGAACTGTGCCGGCTAGAGTTATTTCGGATTGATCTCATTTTATTTGCTTCAGCTACTTTGCACTCCTATCAATGTGAATTGAGATTAATTTAATATAATCTCTAGTCTGCCAAAGTACTAATTGCCTATGTACAAGTACACCCCATTCGCACATTGTATACAAGTACCCCAAAGAAACTAAGAGCGGCCGCTGTGGCGGCAAACATTAGATTTCATAACTTTTTCTGGCTGACTTGGCGAGTTTTTTTTTACAAAGTCTAGGGGACAACGTTTTTTTTACAATGTTTTTTGGGAAGATATAAATTATTTTTGTAGAGTTTGCTAACTTAACTGCAGTCGATTCCTGCTTTCCATTAATCTTTCTCATTAAATGACCATCCCATAAAAATTTGCCAAGGTTTTTAGTTACTCATCTATTAAGTCAAAATATTTTTTTTTCCAAACTGCTTAGTTACATTTTATTCACATAAATTCGGTTTTAACCATCGCCAAATACGACAATATAATCTTGCCACTTTTCTATCACCCATGACTAATGTTTCTTTTAAAATCTCTGCGCAGGATCTTTAAGGGGACTGTTAAGTCAAAAATAAAATTTCTTCAATTTTTGTCGAAAATTCATGAAATTTTTTGTGCAGTTCAATAGCAATTAGATGAAACACAACCTAAAATTTAAAATATTTATATTGATTCTTTTTCAAGAAATTAAATTTTTATTGAAAAATTTATCGTTTTTTCCGTAATTTTAAAAACGCTCATTGCGATTCAAATTTTTTGCAATCTGTCTCAATTTTTTTCTACAAGCTAATTCAATATATACTGGCATAATTGTGCATGGATTTTGAATTTGACTCATTGGTTAATTATTTAAAAGTAAAACTTTGTTACAACGGCAAAAAATGTAAACTTTTTAAATAGAAGCATTACGAAAATTGCTGTAAAACAATAAAAAAATACCAGATTCCAAAATCCATGCACAATTGTGTTCAAAATAGTATAGTAAACAATATCGCCAAATTTAAAAAAAAAATACATCAACTTTTGAATCGCAAGGAACAAATCGAATACCCTAAAAATCTTAAATTGTATTTTTCTCTTCATGTGTATTTTAAGAAATTTGTACATACTGTCAAGAATTTTTCCGCTGAGGCAATGATGGCACAGTTTTTGAGATAAAAACTACTATTTATTCACTCTTCACAGGCACAGAATTTATCCGAAGACAACAGTATAATCAATCTCAAGCTTCAGTAAGAACAACTTCGAATACAGCGATTATACAAGCTCTCTCCAGTAAAAAAAGCAATCAGCTCTCATCGAAGTCCAAAGTCAATCTGAAAACCTTCCCGATCTCCAGTCTTATTTATACTTGGCGCGAGAGAACATTCTCGAAATATACAGCCAATTCGTCGATACTGAAACATCTGAAAATTTCTCGATTGCTTTATGTGTTGCCACCTTTTTCTAACCTGTATAATCGCTGTTAATAAATAAAATAAGAGAAAATTAATTACAATAGATTCATTCATTAGTTTTAGCTGCAGATGTCGCCAAACAGGGAAAGTTATTTCCTGGCCACCCTGTAAATACGATTTCTGATATGCGCGCTTACCAAAACTCAAATAATATTCTTAATTCTTCTCGGATCAGCAAAAGTAAGGTATGTATTGAAAGCTAGAATTGCAGGCTATATATTTCCACTAAAATATAAAAATAGAAAATTTTGAAATTTTTGCCTTAGCAGTCCCCTTAATACGCAAAACGTCACATTTGATCATCTATTTCTGTTTTCTTATTTTCATTACATCGAAAAAAAAAATTGCCAGTTTGGCGATATTTTTGTTATAATGATAACATTGAAAAAAAAAAAAAAAAAAAAAAAACTGACATAATTACGAAATTTGCAATATGTTTTTTGGTTATAAGCAAAGAGTAATTTTTACTTTTTTCCAATTACACTGTTTAAATAGTTCAATTTGAAGTATCAAAGTCACTTCTTCAAATCGAGCAAAAGATGAATATCCGTAATTCATTGACCTGTTTTAATCAATCATTATCCGGGATAAAATTAACAATTTCTGGGATCATTTGTGGAGGGTACAGACTAGGGAGGTCGGAAATATCAATCAAAATAAATATCCATACTATATCGTTGTATAGAAAAATATATCGATAAAATATCGATAATTCAATACATGATTTTTTTTTATTTGATTTTCAATATTGCCAGAAACGAAGTTTCTTGGGGCAAATTTCTACTTTTCGTAATTGCTTTTTGTATAGTGACTACTTTTACAACTGAAATGGATCTATTACAAAAAAAAAATATATTTTCGCTTGATTGGTGCAGTGATTTTAAGAAAAATTTTGATAATTTTCAATAGGTTTTAATGGCAACGCTGAATATTTAGCATTATATTTTTACAATGTAAATAATTGAAAAATTAACAGAGGGATGAATATATATGCATTTATAAAATAAATTGTAAAGGGGTCATTTTATTTGAAACGTGACTTTTAATATAGCTCAGTTACTACGTACATACAAAAAATAAAATATGATTATGAACATGGGCACCATCAGAATTATTTGCAAGGGAGTGCAAGATTTCTAGAATTTTGTTTAATTCGTCAATTTTTCAGAAATGTTGATTGCAAATTACTAATGAATTGTTAATTAACAAATATCCATCAATTTTCACTTTGATAATGAACAAAACGTGCTGTGTATATTTTTGAAATTCTCTCTTCTGTATTAGGTGTTCAACACAACCATATTTAGAAAAAAAAATTAAATTTCTTAAAACTTTCTAAGGAAAAAGATGATAAAATAATAATAATAATAATAAATAATTTTTTTACGATTTTCTTGCTTTTCTGTTTTTAATTAATACGCTTTTATTAGCTTCAGACGTATGTATGTTAGTATGTAACGGAATCTTTGAACATGATTTTGACCCCCTTCAAAACTTCGGATTAACTCGAAATTTGGCATACTTATTAAGGACCGATGACAATTCAATATTTTAAATAGTTTGACCCGTTATTCTTACTAGGATAATCAGGATTAGCGATTTTTTGTTTTCCTGAGATCCGGAGTGTCTGCGTCAAGACCAATAAGGGACTAAACTACCAGGCGCGTTTGTCGCTTTATCACAAGGATTAGCTCGTGTTGCCCTTGCGCCGTTAAATTCCAACCAACCAATCTTCTCCGGAATCGAACCCTGGTGTGCAGTTTGAAAGATTTGTCGTTTGAACGACAGTTATACAAAGCGTGTTTTTTTTTAGTCGCATTATCCTTACCAGGATCTTCAGGATTAGTGATTTTTCATAATCAGAGACACGGTAGTGTTTTGTGCCAAGTAATAAGGTGTGTACTAAGGCATACACATGACTTAAATTTGAGACAAGCATGTGACTATTGGCAGAAACAACTGGAGAGTTTTGTACACTAACTAAAAAAAATAGAGTTTACAGAAAAAATAATTAATAGTTTAAAAACTAAAAAACAAGCTTTAATAGAAAACCAAACTAAAAAGTAGAAAATAATTAATAGTTTAAAAAACTAAAAAATAAGCTTTAATAGAAAAGTGAACCAAAAAGTAGAAAATAATTTTAAATAAGTTTGAAATAAGAATAGAGTGATTAACAAGAAATATTTATTTTATCGTAAAAAAGCATGGGGTGCTTGATGTCAATTGTTGAAAATATTTAATGACAGATATTGGTAAAAGTAGAGCCATTATGAAAATATCTTAAAAAAGCACCCCACGCTTTTTTACGATAAAATAAATATTTCTTGTTAATCACTCTATTCTTATTTCAAACTTATTTAATGCCGACCAAACGGTATAGTGGTTAGAGTGCTAGCTTCTAGACCGCGAGGTTGCGGGTTCGAGTCCCATGTTGGCATGGGTGTTTATAAATGTATGTTGGCTTGTCTAATGACGAATGTTTCGGTGCATGTGTTGCATGAATGCCCTCGTGTTGCTGACGGTGCCAGATAATCTGAATTCAACCAACCAATCAAGCTTATTTAAAATTATATTCTACTTGTTAGTTCACTTTTCTATTAAAGCGTATTTTTTAGTTTTTTAAACTATTAATTATTTATCTTCCAAAAGTAGCACTCGCAGTATTTAAAGTAGTGGTATTTCGAACAGAAGAAGCAGAAGGCACAAAAAATAAACCATAGCCACAAATGTTTTAAAATCCTTTATATGCATTGAGAATTTTAATGTGCAATTGCAACTTTTTGATTTCAGATCGTTTTCATCGTGCAAAACGGAAGGACTTTGTGAACTAGCACCTGCCTCCGCTTAAATATGTGAGAGAACCACCTCTCTGGAACATGTTGAGTTAAAAAAAAAAACGATCTAAAAAAAAAAAAGGGGGGGGGGTGTTAACCTTTAACTGCTGTGGTAGGGTGGTTTGAGGTTTTTGGCGCAAGAGCAACACATGGTCCATACTGCGCCACACAAATTTGTGGACATCACTTTAAAGTTTAAGGAACATAGTATCAAAAAAATTAATATAAAAGTCAAAGATGAGATATTTTAGGGGGTGAAAGCATTCTACAAAAAATGACTCGCGGTCTGTCAGAACGCTTACAGCAGTTAAAGGTTAAATCATTTCTGTGCAGAAGGAATTCTGTGATGTAGCCATTTCAATGCTTTCTCCGGGTGAGGACGTGGACACACACGTCGAGCTGCCCGTCAGCTGACATAACTTCTGTTGGTTTCAAAACTTTGAGAGAAAACGCAGTTAGACTGTTTGCTGTCAGATCGTAATGATTTGATAATTGAAAAAAAGAACTTTCTTAAAAATCCATTTGCTAGTTTGCCATAAAAAAAAACCGCATCCTTTCTTTCTAAGTAAAAAGAATGGGTAGTAAGTAGTTTGTGTTGTGTTCATTTAATTAAATTGTTCATATCCATGACACACAATTTTTTAAGCCTACTTATTTCTTATTCCTATGCTGGTTACTGGTATAAATCCACAATCTTTTTCGCAGTTCTTAAATGTATTAAAACCCTGTTTTCTTGACCTTAACACGATCGCTGCTGATCACGCACCATCGTGAAATATCGAGTTGTTCCACCAGTAGTGAACCCGATTTGAGTTGCCGCTCTTCGCTGGAATTGTATGGAATGTATCCGATATTTATGTCGTATGAAAAACATTATTTTGTTACTTTAGTTGATTTCAGTATGAACGGAAACTCCGATCGGGTGCAGTCTGATCAGGACAGGATACTGGGGAACAGCACGACATTCTCCGCTGGCATGTGATCGGCAGCGAATGAGCTAATTTTTTAAAAGGGGTCATTCCTCGCCTCAGAACCTCCGATAGTACTTTCTATCTAGTAAAAATTTCTGGCGGCGTCCTTGCTCATTATTGAAAGAATACTTGAAAACTATATCATCAATTAAAAAATGTAGTAAGAAAACCCTTGGAAATAAAAGGAAGCAAATTCTAAAGAGAGTTTTGAGTTATTCCTCGCCAAAATGCTTGTTTGTTTATTTGTGACTATTTATGGCAGTGGCACCTCTATCTTTGAATCGATCCAAATTAATAAAAAATAAACCACTATTTGATAGCCTACGGGTCCTAATCTCTGAATTGGTTACGAATTCTACACCTCAACAAAATATGAGGCAAGAAATTTTAAATTGTCCAACAAAAAAAATCAGTGCACAATTATGTACAACAAATTAGGGCAGTGTTGTATTTGAGTGATAAAATATAACATAATATATTGTAATTCATTTTCTTGGTATTGTAGCTAATTCGTATAAATATTCCTGTAGAGTATTTAATTTAAAAGGACAATTTCAATATGAAAATATCTTTCTTTTCATTGCCAAATTTGGTAAAATATTATTGCTTGAAAAATGTAATAATAATATTATATGTCTGACCTCGGATCCGACCACTGCGTTTTAACTAACCCACGTTAGGTTATTACTCTCTATTCCTACCGAAGCCAATGTTATGCTAGACAACATAACAAGTAGGTTTCTACTTCACCATATCCACCCCGACACTTCCCTGGCTGATCTGGCAGAGGAACTTGAAACCGAAAATAATATTCATGTACAGGAAATCAGGAGGTTTAAAAAAAAAAAAAAAAAACTAAATGAAATTCAACTCCCCACCCAAACTGTCCCAATAACTAGCCTGGGTACCTTTCTTCCACCTAAAATAAAACTATGGTACGAGATCCGCAACATAAATATTTTTATTGACAGACCAAGAATGTGCGCAAAATGCTGTGCCTGGAATCACAGCACCATCTCGTGCAAAAATACCTTAAAATGCGGCAAATGCAGTCGAGATCATGAGACTCGTTCCTGCACTTCCAATATTTTCAAATGTCCAAACTGCGACCTCACTCATGAAGCAAGCGATCCCCAGTGTCAAAATAGAATAGATGAATCTAATTTGCTCCAATTCAAGTGTAACAATCGCCTCTCTTTTTCCGAAGCCAGACGATTGTATCAAAGACAATCTGAAGGTCCCAACTTCGTGCGAATAGCAGAATCCTCAACTAATCAATCATCTTCCATTACTCGGGACGAGCTTAGAAAATGCTTGGATGATCAAGCTCGTAAGCTCGAAAATCTTTTTACTAAAGCCATTAATGATCAAGCTGCAATGTTTTTTGAAATTATCGAAAACTTTTCAACCAAAATCTTATTTAATATCTCGAGTCCACAGGATACACCATCTTCTCCAGAAAGGTTGGTTGTATTCAGATTATCTGGCGCCGTCAGCAACACGAGGGCTATAATGCGTTCATACGAGGGCTATAATTATTAAAACATTTCGTCATTTAACAAACCAACATACATTTACAAACATCCATGCCAAACACGGGACTCGAACCCGCAACCTCGTGGTCTAGAAGCCAGCACGCTAACCACTATACCGTTTGGTCGGCCTTCTCCAGAAAGGAAAAGAGTCTCGAGGAAAACTAATAAAAATTCACATCCGATTCCCATGGAATTCTCTTCTTCTAGCTCAAATACCAACAAAACCCATTCAAATTCCAATGAGATCCGACCTACATCGGGCCAACCTCCAGCTTTGCCTCTCGAGCAAGTTAATCATCTTAATAATAATATAGTCAGTCTCAAACCCTCAACCCTCTCCAGTCACATAAACAGATCCAATCTATCTTCTCCATCTTTGTTTATCTGATGGTTCTGTTCATCTAAGTCTTAATCTAACCTTTTTTATTTTCAAATTCAAGATTATTCAATGGAACTGTAGATCGCTTAAGAACAAAATTGTTCGGTACAAAAACAATATTTTTCGTGTTGTTACATTCTCGCTCTTCAAGAAACATTTCTAAATTAATCAGACAATATATATCTCCCGGGAAAAATTATTTTTCGGGTTTATCGTCCCAGCTTGTCTTCCAGAGGTGGAGGTTTACTTATTGGAGTCGACTTAACCATGTCAAGTAGCATCTTAAATCTCAATCTCCCCCTTCTGAAGTTGAAGTTCAATGCGTCGAAATCTCCCTTCACAATCGATCGATCACTCTCGTAAACATCTACTCGGCTAAAGGAAAGTTTAGTTCTTCCTGGCTAAACCAACTCTCGAATTAACTTACTCATCCCTGCCTTATCCTCGGGGATTTCAACATCAAACATCCAGACCTTGGTTCGTCTACCACCTCCTCTGATGCAAACAAGTTCATCGACTGGATCATTGAAAATAATCTTAATCTTCTCAACACCAACATCCCAACCCGTTTTTGCCGACCAAACGATATAGTGGTTAGCGTGCTAGCTTCTAGACCGCGAGGTTGCGGGTTCGAGTCCCATGTTGGCATGGATTTTTGTAAATGTATGTTGGCTTGTCTAATGACGAATGTTTCGGGGCATTATAGCCCTCGTGTTGCTGACGGTACCAGATAATCTGAATACAACCAACCAACCCAACCCGTTTTAGCCCTTCCAATTCAGCACTTTTAGATAATTCGATAACTTCAGCCGATATCTTCCCCTTCACAGATTTCTTGGTCCACCCAGATTAATACGATAGCGATCATTTCCCGGTTGAAATCAACATCAGTTCGTCTTCCTCTGCCTCCATTAATCATCGTAAAGGAGTTAATTGGCAAAACGTCGCTTGCTTTCTTAAAGAAAACGAGAAAACATGGTTCAATGACTACAACAAGTTTCAAGATTCGTGTACTTCAATTATTGAGACCAATACCAAGTCTCCTACTGTTAATTCTCGAAAATTTGGTCCCTGGTGGAACACCAAATGCAGCTATCTGCTAGGCCAAAAGAGAAAATTTTTACCACAAGACGAAATGCATCCCAAACCTATTGGATTCAATAAAAAAAAATTTCATCACAACTCAGAAACGTTCTCAAAACTAGGAAGAAATCCTATTGGATTGATATTTGTGGTGACTACGGAAATTCCAAAAACATTTACAGAATTATCAAAAACATTTACAAATGAATCCATCCTAAGTCGGAACATCATTCTGTCCAATAATTCAACCATTTCCGATCCAGGATTACAAGCTAACCTTCTTGCTTTCTAATATGAAACTTTTCCGATCCAGGAATTTATCCCCTTAAACATTTCTGACGATCATGAAGCGATCTACAATCGCAACTTTACACTTGAAAATCTCAACCTCGCCATCCGTAGTTCTTGTAACTCAACTCCAGGCGAAGATGGCATTAGTATTAAATTTATCAACATGCTTTCTCCTTATTCCTCCTTCTTTTTCTTTACAATAAGATCTGGGACGAAGAGAAGCTTAATGAATCGTAGAAAAATTCCAAGATTCTCCCGATTCTTAAACCAGGGGAAAATAATCAAGAAGTTTCTTCATACAGACCTATCGCCCTAATATCAGTTTTTTGCAAAATTTTTGGAAAAATGATCCTTAAACGGATTATCAACCTCTCCTATCAAAACAAATTTTATCATCATCACGGTGGGTTCCGACCACTTAAAGATTGCACATATATCCTGTCTTTAATTCATCATAAAATCATTCAAGCTAAAAATGAAAAGAAATTTTCCTTTTTTCTCAAACTCGATATTACTGCAGCCAATGACTCAGTCTGGAGAGATGGCCTTATTTTTAAAGTGATTCAGTTGGGAGTCAAAGGCAAAACCACGAAGTGGATCAACGACTTTCTCAATAATAAAACATACTTCGTAGCTTGGAGGTCCTACGTTTCCTCCTCCCACAACTCCTTTCATGGCATCCCTCAAGGAAGCGTTTTGAGTGCTTACTTATTCACAATATATATGAGAGACATTTTTGATTGGTTGTATTCAGATTATCTGGCGCCGTCAGCAACACGAGGGCTATAATGCACCGAAACATTCGTCATTAGACAAGCCAACATATATTTACAAACACCCATGCCAACACGGGACTCAAATCCGCAACCTCGCGGTCTAGAAGCTAGCACGCTAACCACTATACCGTTTGGTCGGCAGAGACATTTTTGATATTATCCCAAGTAACATCGACTGTTTCGTGTACGCTGATGATATTTTTATCTTTGGCCAAGATACCGATTTAAACCGTCTAATCATGAAAACCCAAATTACCTTACACCATATCGTCAAATGGTGTACCACATGGAAACTCTCAATTAAAGCTGAGAAATGCGAGTCAATCAATTTCTGCAATAAAAAACAACAACCTACATGCCACCTCCAGATCAATGGCACAGACAAACCGTGGGTAAGTCATATTAAAATTCTAGGTCTCCATTTCTCAAAAAACTTAACTTATGCCTATCCCTTTAATGCTTTTAAAAAAAAATCTTTAAAAGCCCTAAACGCGCTTAAATCAATAGCTGCAAACTCTTGGGGCTCCAGATCAATTCATCTTCTGGCAATTGCAAATTCTACTATCAGAAGCAGACTTGACTATGGTTGCCCGATCTTCTTTACAGCTTGCAAAATTTCCCTCCATCAATTAGAAGTTATATATCACAACGCTCTACGCTTCGCCACAGGACTACCCCGTTCGACGCCCATTCCTATCCTACTGGTATCGGCTGGAGAACCCCCGTTATTCCTCCGACACAAACATCTCTATGAAAAGTTTTTGATAAAACAATTATCCTCCAATGCTACGATTGGTCTCTCAAACATCTTTGAATCTGCTTATCTCTCTCCAAGACTTAAAAACCAAATCCCTCTTGGATACCATCTTCGCAATTTACCACAGGCCTTAGGTATAGAAACTTGCAACTTGATTATGTTTATTGACCCGGTTAATTTTAACAGCGATGTCAACATTTTATTTAACGACCTATCTTTCCAAACGAAAGATTTACCGAATCACCTCATCCAATAGTTGTTTTATGAATTCAAGCAGAACCTTCCAGCCGATCGGTTCATTATTGTTACTGACGCATCTAAAACCCTGAACAAGATCAACATTGCAGCTGTGAATCTTAAACACAACCAATCCCTCTCAGGCCAGATCCACCCAATTAATAGTGTTTTCACAGGAGAAGCTATTGCAATAGCGCTAGCCATTGAAAAATTCCTTAGATCCCCCGATCACTTCATCATTTTATCTGACAGCCTTTCAGTCCTCAAAGCCCTCCACCATCGAAACCATATATCCCCCAAGGTGATCAATTTCGTAGTACAACAGATTAAAGCAGCGACGACATCTACCCGTTCCATAACTTTCATTTGGGTTCCGGGTCACTCAGGTATTCCAGAAAACGAAGCAACGAATAGAGAAGCCAAAAAATGCAGGAAATAACCTCATATATAACTGGATCTCCCCAGAAGATATTTTTTCCCAACTTCAGAAAAATCATCACTTCGAAAAACTTTCGCATTGGTCTAATAGTAAATACTCAGCTCCATTCAGTCACCTTTCTTACATCAGATCTAAACATAAGATCCACCTTCCCCAAAGTAAAGCTCTCGACGTTATATTCAATCGCTTCAAAACCAAGTCCTTTCCTACTAAAGCAGAACTATTTCAGTTCGGCCTCTCTCAATCGCCCCTTTGTTCAGTATGCAACGAGGATGAAACCTGCGATCATATTATCTTATCCTGCAAGAGATTCGATCCCGAAAGAAATCTATTCCAGGAGGAACTGGGGATTATTCCTCCTTCTTATTCTTGGATTTTTTATTTTCAGGACGAACAACCTAAGAAACTATATACCGTTTTCAAATTTCTCATCAAGATCAGTAAAGACATCTAGTGTCTGAGCCTCACAAAAATCATAACTTTCTCAATACTGAGCAGTGGAGATAAAGCAGCCCTCGGGCGAGCAAATATCTCAACTCATCCCAACTTCAAGTATTTTGTTGTACGCTATATACAATTCATTCATAGTCTACAATTGCAAGATTTATTTTTAAATTTTAAAACTGTGGTAAGTTTTTTATATCTTGTAGTTTTTTATAGTTTATTTAAGATACATACTAACGAAATCATTTTGCCGGTCACTATATAACTTTAAAAAGGTTTTTCGAAATATATTTTTTACTTGTTCTGTAGTGATTGGAAATAACAAATAGTAATATTGTAGAACCACTTGAAGTCAATCCAAGGGGTTCCCTCTTCTGTACCAAAACTGCCCTTTTAAAGGATTTTGTTGAAAAATTATAGTCTTTTAAAACTTCTTAACTACTAAGAAATGCAACCTGTGTCTTTGTATGGAAGTCGTTTTCAATCAAGTACCAAGTTTACATATGAATTTTTCTGCTTATAAAATATCTTTCTCATTTTACATTTCACCGAAATTTTTAGCGGTTTCTAATTCTGTGACCTATATTTAAAATATTTTATGGACAGTTTTCCCGTTATATAAAATACCTCAAAGTGTTACTCATTATTTATTACTTGTAAATATTTTTTTTTCTTCTAGATTATACATTAATCTGAAATTTTTGTTTGTTCAAATTCAATTTGAAAATGAACAAACATCATTTTCAGATTTATTTTATTAGATATTTATGGCGTAAAATATTTATGAGGGTAGACTTTTAGGCTGTTTTTATAAATTACATTTGAATGCATTTTTCTTTATTTTCAAGTGCAATGTAAAACATATGTAATTTGTTGGTTTAAGATATTATAGAGTTATAGACATAAACAAAGTAAATGTATCTGATGTCCAGTGAAATACATTTTGGATATCCGTTTCTTTGGGATTGTATTGATACAAGAATTTCAAAAATTAATAATTGAAAGTAGCATAAAACAGTGGTCGGCAAACCACTGGCAAAAACAAAAAATACAAACCTTTGCCTATCATGCCTATTTTTTATACTTATTTAAAAATGGTTACTACCGACCAAACGGTATAGTGGTTAGCGTGCTAGCTTCTAGACCGCGAGGTTGCGGGTTCGAGTCCCGTGTTAGGCATGGGTGTTTGTAAATGTATATTGGCTTGTTTAATGACGAATGTTTCAGCGCATTATAGCCCTCGTGTTGCTGACGGCGCCAGATAATCTGAATACAACCAACCAGCCAGAAAATCTGAAACAACCAACCAAACAAAAATGGTTACGTCTACTTACTAAGATTGTTGATTTTCAAATATTTTATGGAAACTATGAATGTTAGTTAGGTTAATGACATTTTGATCAAGTGAATTCTAGCTAAATATTTTAAAGAAAAATCTAAATGTCAATGCCTTCTAAAAGTTCATTAAGATTTAAAAGTTATAGAGAGTGGTATAGACTTCCATAAATTTAAGCATGTGTTGTAAACACGGGTTGATCATATATTTTCAAAAACTTGAGGGATGATTTAAGTTCGCTTGAAATTTAAATTGGTTGCTGTTATTGAACTTGACCAACACTTGTAAACAAACTCGATAGTTTTATTTAGTTGCATTATTAATGTGGGAATTTGTAAAGGATCCAAGATTTCTCAAAGATAACTTAGAATGAGAAAATGAAAGCTTTTTTTTTACAGGAAAGTAGAGGAATTTCTTGTGTTGAAAACTTTTATTATCATTGAGCTGCGTGGCTCCGCGTTGCGTAGATCCGTCATTGGTGTATATGTCCCGGCTTTTGGCGCTTTTACGAACATGCTCGCTACGTTCTCTTATAGGGTTTATTGCTACGCAAATCTAGCTCTTTTCGCTCACTGAAAACTTCACTGCTACGTAAGCACAGGCTCCCTTCGCTTACTGAAAGGTTATTAATCAAGCATATGCTCGCTTCGTTCGCTAAAAATTAATTGCGATGACAACGCTTAATATTGGAACACCTCCCGAAAAACATTTTCCAGTGTTATTGTGATAATACAAAGCTTATTACCTTTCTGGGCATATTTTTATGTTGTGTTTACGAAAAGTTGTATTAGAAGGTCAGAACTGCTTATGCTTAACATTTTAGAGCTAATATTATATACTATAAAAGCCATTATTGTGCCTATTACAAGTCACCTTGTAAATAATAATTAAGGAAATTAATTAAAATATTAAATTAAAATTTTAACATTTAGTTCGTCGAAAGTCCAATTAAAAGAATTTATGGCCGTCTAATTGGATAAAGAAAAACAGAATTTTAAAATTTTGATTATTTTTCTTTAATTATTTTTTTAAATTAACAAATATTTCACAAAACGATTTCTAATAGGGCTAAAGCTCTGAAATTTTCAACATAAGTAGTTTTGGCCTTCTAATTGAACTTTTGACTGACAGAATGTTACAATTTTTAATTTTTTAAAAATTAATTTTCTAATGAATACTTTTACAATAAAATGACTTCTAATAGGTCTAGAATACTGAAAATGTTAATATAAGAAGTTTTGGTCTTCTAATTTTGTTTTTCACAAACACATGTTAAAATTTTCACAAAGGGATGATGGGTGTTGTTTTTATCTTGATTCTTTGTTTCTCGACAGGGGAAGTGTTCTAATATTTAGGGTTTATGTTGTAATTAATTTTTAATTTGTGAAGCGAGCTTATGCTTACGCAGCAATGAACGTTTCAACGAGTGAAACGAGCCTGTGTTTGTTTCAATGAAACTTTTAACAAGCGAAGTCAGCCTGCTTTTGCATAGCAATGAACCTTTCTGCGAGCGAAACGAGCCCTATCGCAAAGAGCCAAAAAATGGGACCTATACACAATAACGGGTCTCTGCAACGGGTTCACGCAGTAAGTTTAACATATAACCTTACTCAAAATAAGAAAAATAATAATAACTACATTTCAATAAGTTTTTTTTATAGGGTAGGACTTGCATCATCCCAACATGCAACTAAGGATTTGAATGATATTTATTGAAAAGTTTAGGTATCCCATCAAACATCATTCTGGATTTTGCTTATAAAATATAGAATAATGTTTGTGGATTATAAATCTACTGGGCAATCGGGGCAAAAATGGCCGAAACAATTAAAAAACCAACTTGGATTGAGTGCAAGATTGCCAAATAACGAGCTTCATTTTTTTTATGTTGCAACACACTGTTCTTTAATTTTCATTGAGGAAGAGTGCAGACGATATTTATTCTCTGGAAAAAAAATTCTTCCATCTTTTCAGAGTGAGCCAAATTGACAAATATTAATTCACTGATGACGTAATTTTGGGATGAATGGGGGGAGGGGCGTTACCAGACTAAAGAGGATGTTTAGTTTTTGGCAAGTTATGATATATATTTTACAATCGGACTTAGTTCAACTCATTCAAAGTCAATTTTGGAGCCATTTCGGCCATTTCTGCCCCGTCAGACCAGTGGCGAATAGCTTCACCAACTGAAAGAAAAACTTTAAATAAAATTTTAAAATGTGTGACTATGAGCAACTTCAACTTTTCGAAGTGGGTTAAAATACATCCCACCTTGCATAGAAAGCTAAGCAAAAGGTGGGATAGATTTTAACCCACATAGCATAAAAAGAGTTAAGGTATTCTAAACATCCCTGCCACAGAAATTCATTTAGAATGCGATTAAATGCCTAAAAGGTAGAAAAATAAATGTCATTAACACAGACTTCTTTTCACTTGAGCATCACCCTTCAATGACTGATTCTTTTGTTTCCCTTGCAAGAAAGGATAATGTACTATTTATCTAAGAACATGTCACCAAATACATCAATTGGCATGATTTTTTTTTTTATAGTGTAATGATTATTGCCAAAAATATTGCAAACGAATTTCTTTTTTAAACTAATGAAAATAAGAAAACAATAATTTACACTAATACTTGGCAAATATGAATATAGCGATTAGTGTAATTGAAAGTTGTGGAATGTTTATCTATAATCTCTAATTTTTTTTCATTATTATGATCTATTATTTTTTTCATTGGCCAATTTTTATATTTAAAATTGAGTTCATCAAATTATTTTCTTTACTTGTAGAAATTTGCTGCTTGTAAATCATCCTGAAAAGAAGAAAATACTAAAGGTTGTCTGATTATGTATACCTTTCAATGATGGATCATCAAAAGTTTACATTGATGAGAATGTCAATTTTTTTTTTTAAGGCAAGGTTTCCTCAACTCTTCTTTCAGTACATCATGATCGAAGAAAAATTTAGAAAATAAATTTAAGACAGCAATATTCTCCTAACCTTCTGTCTTGTCTATAGAATAGCACACCTGTCATGTCTCGCTTCACTCACACTAAAGAAAGACCACATGTGTGTGGACTGTGTAGCAAATCATTTACCATAAAAAGCAGTCTGACATCACATCTCTTCATTCACACTGGCGAAAAGCCCCATGTGTGTGATGTGTGCAGCAAAGCATTTTCCAAAAAGAAAGGTCTTACAAAACATCGCCTCATTCACACCGGCGAAAAGCCCCATGTGTGTGATGTGTGCAGCAAGGCATTTTCCCAAAAGGGCAATCTTACAACACATCTTCTCACTCACACTGGAGAAAAGCGCCATGTATGTGATGTGTGCAGCAAGTCATTTTCCCAAAAGAGCCACCTTGCAACACATCTACTCACTCACACTGGAGAAAAGCTCCATGTATGTGATGTGTGCGGCAAGGCATTTTCCCAAAAGGGCACTCTTACAAAACATCACCTCATTCACACTGACAAAAAGCCCCATGTGTGCAATGTTTGCGACAAAACATTTTCAGCAAAGCGCCGTCTCGCATTGGAATTTCTCACACACTGGAGAGAAGCTCGTAATTGAATCTCACTCATAAACATGGGCAATACTAGAGGGGGCCCTCGAGCCCCCCCCCCCCCCTCTATCTTTTCGCCTTCTAGGAAAATTGAGGGAAAGTATTAAAACAAAAACTAAAATTATAAGAAAACTTGAAAAAAATGCTTGAATTATCTTAAAAAAGCTAGTATTGGCGATTTATTTTCTACTGATTTCCCTCTCAAAGAAATGCAACTTACATATACACTGAGCGGCAACTTTATTCGAACCACCTGACAGTTTTTTGCAAATAAGCTATTCAGTCACAGTGTTGCCGCTAGAGGGCGAGATAGCTATAAAAAGGGAATGCAGGACAAGTGAGCCTTCAATTGCAATGTGTTGTTTGCGTATACATGAGAAAAATAACATGATTTAACTGAGTTTGAAGGTTGAATGTTGGATGATTGTAGACGCTCCAAGCGTTGGGACCAGTAACAGCAAAATGGCTACACTTACGAAGTGATGGAGTAAGGCAGTTATCAATGTTTACAGAGAGTGGGCTACCAAGTAGGAAACCGAGTCGCATCCTCAGGCTTATGGTCGTCACAGGCAACTAATTACTCGACCTGAAAGGAGACTTGCCAGAGTTGCCCAATCCAACAGAAGGGCAACAGTACATCAAATAGCGGTGAATTTCAATCATGAAGCAACTGCGAACGTCTCTGAACGAACTGTTCGCCGCAATCTACATTTTATAGGCTGTGGAAGCCAACGACCTGTTTGAAAGCCTCTACTGTCTGCCTTGAACAAGTACAGACGTCTTCAGTTCGCGAAGGAGCACAAGGATTGGACATCAGATGACTGGAAAAAAATGTCAAGTGGTCAGATGAATCACGTTTTCAGTTACACTTTGCAAATAGCAGGGTGTGAAACATTTAATAATATTCTCCTTTCATGTTTTGTATTATGTTAATACAATAAAGTAATTTGTGAGTTAATAGTATAGTTATTATTCATGTAGTCAAATAGAATTAATTTGTAATAGTTTAGTGAATAGTTTTCTTTTATTTCAGAGATTCAATGGGGAAAGTTCTTTTGAAACCAAAGTTTTATGTCTAATGGTGTGTCGTTGAAATTTAGTATATTATCTTCCCAAAAAAACAATTGGACAACTTTCAATTTTTTGCATTTCTCTACGTTTTGGAACATATGGAAAATTGAAAGTAAAAATTGGCATACTGAACTTGTACTACTTACTTTACCAGAAATAAAGTTTATTTTTTTCCAAATTTAAAAAAAAAAAAAATCATTAAAATACGCTAAAAAGTGAAGTACTAGAAAAAGTTATGAAATCTAATGTTTGCTGCCAAGTGGCCGCGTTTAGTTTGTTTGGAGTACTTGTATACAATGTACGATTGGGGTTGTACTTTAGGAATCAGAACTTGGCCGGCTATAGTTATTTCGGATTAATCTCATTTTATTTGCTTCAACTACGTTGCACTCATAGCACTGTGAATTGAGATTAATTTAATAAAATCTCTAGTCTGCAAAAGTACTAATTGCTTTTGTACAAGTACGCCCCATTCGTACTTTGTGTACAAGTACCTCAAAGGAGCTAAAAGCGACCACTTGGTGGCAAATTATATTTCATAATTTTTTCTGGCCGACTTGGCGAGGTGTTTTTTTTTACAACATCTAGGGAACAACATTTTTTAACAACGTTTTTTGGGATGATATCAATTCTTTTTTAGAGTTTGCTAACTTAACTGCAGTCGAGTCCTGCTTTCCATTAATCTTTCTCGTTAAATGACAATCCCATAAAAATTTGCCAAGGTTTTCAGTTACTCACATAATAAGTCAAAATATTTTTTTTCCAAACCTGCTTAGTTGCATTTTATTCACATAAATTCGGTTTTAACCATCAAGAAATACGACAATATTATCTTGCCACTTTTCCATCACATAACTAATGTCTCTTTGAGTAATCTCCGCACAACATGTTTAATACGCAATAACGTCACACTTGATCATAAAAATTCAAAGACAAGGAATGTGGAATAATACCAAACTTTCATTTGCACTTTAATACTGGTCACAGCATTTAAGTTTGATATGGATCAGTGTACTTTACTATTTTTGTTTTCTTATTTTCAATACTTACAAAAAAATTGCCAGTTTGGTGATATTTTTGGTAATAATTATTACATTGACAAAAAAAAAGAGTATTGGAACATCCTGATCTCAAAAAAGTGATCTAAAAAAAAATGTCTGTGTGTGTAAGTGATCAGCTTAACTCCCGAATAAATTGACCTACGATGTTCAAATTTGGTATGCGGGTTGCTGGTGGCCATGGTAACCATTAGATTTTCGTCAAAATCGCGCATGCGCATAAGGTAGTTGCCATTGAAAAAATTATGTTTTTCGATGATTGCTAAAAAATTCTCTAACGTTTTTCTTTGAAATCGCTGTGGTAATGCGTCTTAAGGTGTTCAAAACTTCCTCACCTCCCAAATTCCAGTAAAAGTGCTTTAATGGAGTAACAAGTTGAAAAACGAATAACTTCAACACAGTTCTCTTTCCTTGAGCATACCTTATCTTAGATAGTTATTTCTTCTCTCCTCAGTTTCACTTATAATAAAGGATAATACAAGAATTATCGCAAAAAATATTGCCAAATTGGCAATTTTTTCTAAATGAATGATGAACATATAAAAACGGTAAATCACACAAATCTACGTCAGTATTATATTGTAATTGGAAAGTTGTGCGAAGTTCCACTCGCCAAGTTTATTCTTAACGGCTTGATTGAAAAAAGTGCCATTTAGATGATTTAAAACGTACGAGGACATGTACCCCCCACCCCCTTCCCCAGAAATGATGGAAGAAGTACTGAGTTTAATCCAGTTTAATGAATGATAAAAATTAGCCAATGGAATCCAGAAATTCATCTTTCCCTCAACTTCAAAAAGTGACTTTGATAATTAAAGTTGAAGTATTAAAGAGTATAATTAGAAAAAAGTAAAATTTACTTCTTTTTCAATTGAATTCCTTGCTTATCAAAGCTCTGAAAACGCGTGTTTCAACTATGAGTTTCATTTTAAAATAAATCATTAACTCCTCAAGGTGCCTGGTTGGTTTTGAACAACGTACCTTCTGATCACTATATCCTACCACAATAACTACTGCACCACTAAAGATTGCTTAAATTTATCTCAAAATGATAACAAATGCTATTTATCAAACTTAAAGTGAAAGTTAGCCGATCAAACGGTATAGTGGTTAGCGTGCTAGCTTCTAAACCGAGAGGTTGCGGGTTCGAGTCCCGTGTAAGGCATGGATGTTTGTAAATGTATGTTGGCTTGTCTAATGACGAGTGTTTCGGTGCATTATAGCCCTCGTGTTGCTGACGGCGCCAGATAATCTGAAAACAACCAACCAATAAAGTGAAAGTTATTTGGAAGGATTATTTTTGCCATAAATATATTTTATGCCATAGTATAATATATAAATATTTTTGCCATAATTACATTACATAACTTAGTTTTAGTATGTTTTTGTATTCAAGTTACAGAATTACATTTTATAACTTATTTTTAGTATGTTTTTGTACTCAAGTTACAACTATAGTCCAAGACAACTTATCCTGACCTCGTTGAATACGCTACAGTGATGTGTGAGCCGGTTTTATCACTTGCTGATTGGCTAAGCAATAATTTTATGTGACGTTTTGAATTGAGAGAAGACAGGGTTAGCCGTGTTAGCCAATAGTAGTTCACTAAGTGAGTGACGTCATGAAATAGTTCGGTCAGAGCCATACGATTCTTCAAAACTCTTAGAGAAAAGTAAAATATCAAGTAAAATTAAAATTTAAAAGCGGTTATATATTTTTTTTATAAGCATATATTTAAGTTTAGTACAAAACAATGTGCATATTATCAATATTACTGTATTAATTATGATTTGTTCGGAACTATGTATTGTTGCGTGGTTGGGTTCGAAAGACTTGAAACCAAAGAAGATTAAAACTTGAAGAAATTTATTCCGATATAACTCTTCGCAGATTCTTTTACAACTCCAGAACTTCCCGTTCTAATAGACTCCATACTTGCTCTTTACAAAACAATGGAGCACAAACAGCAGTTAAAAACTAGATGCAGAACTGCTAAAATCGACGCAAAAGACAATGCAATACAGTTCACTTTCGGAACTACTCTGAATGTTCTCTGAGAGACAACTAACTAGATTGCCCGCTCTGTTGGCCATATATATTAAAGCTAATCCTTCGCGAATCATCTAGAGAGAGAAATTAGGAGAACTTTTCAGATCGCAGTCGAAAAGCATTGTACAAGTACATGGGGACCGAAAGTGTCACCAAATGGTCACCAAATACCAAAATTAATCGCCAAAATCATCGCCAACTTGACGATATTGCCTTTAACCTTAATGTTAAATGGCCATCTCCTTGTAAAACTCGTTTTCCATCATTATCCCTGTAAAACTCGTTTTCAAACATTAAGAGACGCAATGCATTCAGGAAAGCGAAGTAAAGACAAACTCTTCCACTGCCTTATTCGAAATGTACATACATTTTTCTTTTACATAATTAATACTCAGGGCCGAATTTTGACTTGATGAGGCCCTAAGCTACTTAAGATATGGGGCCCTTTATAAGTCCAGATATTACATGTCAATGCCAAATATGAATTTCGGATACCTAGAGGGTTAAACTGAAATACAAATAAGTATATAGATAGTGAAATAATAAATCTTTAACATAAAATCATTTTGATAAATAACAAACTTAAAACAAAAATTATTTTAAAAGACGCAATATACAAAGGCTTATTGGCTTATTATCTAATCTCTTGAAACATGTCATAAGGATTATATAATTATATTAAACTAAAATATTTTATTTTTGGCTTTGCTAGAGCAAAGTCACTGATGACATCATAAAATGATAAACTGCGTAGTTTGTCACTTTCTATGCTATGACTGAGGGAACATAATTTATCTTGAATCATTGTTGTTTTAAATTCATTTTTATCCTCTTCAGCTGAGAAAAAGATCTTTCTCCAGAGCAATTTGCAACCATCATACTAAGAAACAATCTCAAAATTGCTTCTACATTAGGGAATGCTGATTGGACACGATCGTTAAATATTACTGTAAACAGATCCTGATGTGTCAGACTATCATGTTTCACTGAACTATAGGCTGGACTATGTCTAACATATTGATGAAAATGGTTGACTTCTCCTACAAGATTCATGTCCACATCTTCAGGATATATTTGGCATGAAGTACTAACTCCTTGACGAATATCTTCTTCTGTGGCTTCTAATTTTGTTAAGAATGAAAACTTTTTTGCAGAATCATTGTATACTGAAGCCCTCTGTGCCAGACTTGACTCTAATGCATCCATCACAAGTATAAATGTTTTGATTCTGAACTTGTCTCTTGGCTCAAGGTTCTCTAACGCATCATCTTCCTCATCATTCATATGCTTTCATCCATATCTGCTTTTCCTTTTCTTGTAATCAACATCAGGCAATTTTTCCTTTGCTTTTTCTTCAAAAGGATCGAACATATCTCTGGAACCTTTAACAAAATCCGTAAATGAAGCATGTAATTTCCTACATACAGATAGACTAATTTGGAGGTCATGCACTGATTGACTAGTCTTGTGAAATTCATTCAGCAAGTAACTCCACAAATATAACATTACCATAAATTCAAACTCTTCCATTTTATTCAAAATGTTTATGGCTTGATTTCTTGTTTCGTCTTTCTCTGTAGAGTATAAATATGCAGCTGATGAATGCAGAAATTATTCCATCATAACTATCAAGTAATGCACATGTGGCTATTGAATGTGTTTCCCATCTCGTCTTTGACAAAGACATGATAACTTTTTAATCATCTTTGAAGAATGACAACAGTACTGCCCATCTATGTGTAGATGACGAAAAGAATTTAAATATTTCTTGAACAATTCCAAAAAAGTTTGCTGCATCTAAACAACTTCTGCTCTACCAACAAGATTCAGAGAATGACCAGCACATGGTATATACATAGCATACTTGTTAATCTTCAATAGTATTTCTTGCATACCCTTGTATTTGCCAGACATATTGGCAGCATTATCATTTGACTGGCATCGACACTTACTAAAATCTATTTTGCACTAATTTGTAAGGTAGTTGTGCACCATCTTTTAATTTATACGATTAGGAGCTTTTAAAAGATCAAATATTGCTGTATAAATTTAAATCAAGTTTCAAAATTCACTCGATGAAAGTGAGTCTAAAAATGCATAGAACTTTGCATAGCAACGGATTGTTTAGCCTCACTTGACGACCGTGACTTCACCACTTCCATCGTTCATTGCTTACTCAGACAATTTTTTGGGGGCCCCAAGCAAGTTGGGGGGCTATAAGCTACAGCTTGTCTAGGTTATATGTAAATCCTGCCCTGTTAATACTACGAAATATTTACAAATATACAGAAATTCGTAACAATATTTAACGTGGAAAGATCCGTCCTACAGCCTATTCAATGAGGTCAGGATAAGTTGCTTTGCACTAAAGTAAGGTACATAATTTTAGTTATGAACACTTGGTGTGATAAGGAGGATTTCTACTTGAAAGAAACTAAAAAAAAAAAAAATGGGATTACAGTTTGCAAACCTAAATATCTTTACGATATTTAATCACTATATTTATTATCACTCTCATTACAAAGAATGGTATTTGAATCTTAGAGTGTTGGCAATTGTGATTTGATATCACCCAAAAAACATGTAGACGTTATAGAAAAAACTACCAAGTAAGATAGTCAGCCAGAAAAAGTTATGAAAGAATGAAATTTAATTAATAATCCCAATTTTATTCATTGTGTGCAAGAACCCCAAAGAAATTAAACGTGGCTGCTTGGTGACCATCACTAGATTTCAAATATATATGTATATATATATATATATATATATATATATATATATATATATATATATATATATCACTCTTGAAGTTGAGGGAAAGATGAATATCTGGATTCCGTTGGCTAATTTTTATCATTCATTAATCTGGATAAATTTCCAAACTTCTATCATTTCTGGGGAAGGGGGGATGCAGGTCCTTGTACGTTTTAAATCATCTAAAGGGCACTTTTTTAAATCAAGCTGGTAAGAATAAACTTGACGAGTGGAACGTTGCACAACTTTCAATTAAACTATAATTATGACGTGGATTTGTGTCATTTACCGTTTTTATAGTTTCTTCATTCATTTAAAAAAAATAGCCAGTTTGGCAATATCTTTTTCGATAATTCTTGTATTATCCTTTATTATAAGTGAAACTGAGGGGAGAAGAAAAAACTATCTAAGAGGAGGTATGCTCAAGGAAAGAGAACTGTGTTGAAGATATATTCTTTTTTCAACTTTTTACTCCATCAAAGCACTTTTACGGGAATTTGGGAGGTGTGGAAGTTTAGTTTCTTTGGGGTACTTGTACACAATGTACGAATGGGGTGTACTTGTACATAGGCAATTAGTACTTTGGCAGACTAGAGATTTTATTAAATTAATCTCAATTCACAGTACTATGAGTGCAAAGTAGCTGAATCAAATACAATGAAATTAATCCGAAATAACTATAGCCGGCCAAGTTCTGATTCCCAAAGTACAACCCCAATCGTACGTTGTGTACAAGTACCCCAAAGAAACTAAACGCGGTCGTTTGGCGGCAGACATTAGATTTCATAACTTTTTCTGGTTGACTTGGTGGGGTTTTTTGACAACGAATATTTTTTTTTTGAGGGGAAGATTTTTTTCTATAATTTAACACCTCCCTAACAGTAAACATAACTTTAGGAGAAAATAAATTTCACTTTTTATCGTAATTTGAAGATTTTTTTTAAATTTTAAGAAATTTGGAAAAAACATATGTAACATTATTTCTGGTAAAGTAAGTAGTAAAATTTCAGTATGAATATCCATGCCTAACCCGGGATTCGAAACCGGCTCCTTTGACATGCGATGCCTCATCGTTAATCCCACAGTCACCAGATGATCCGTATTTCTAAGGACATTTTGGGATCGGGATGTTAAGAACTCCTTAAAAGTCACTACCATAGCGATTTTTGTTCAAACCGGTTATTTTTTTTATTTTTTTTTTGGCAATTGCTGAGAAACACAAATTTTTCAATGGCCACTACCTCATGCGATTTCGCAATATGGATGGTTGGTTGTTTTCAGATTATCTGTCACCGTCAGCAACACGAGGGCTAAAATGCGCCGAAACATTCGTCATTTGACAAGCCATTTAAAAACACCCATGCCTTACACGGGACTCGAACCCGCAACGTGGCTAGCACGTTAAACACTATAGCGTTTGGTCGGCCGCAATATGGATGAAAACCTGAACACCATGTCGTATAGCCACCAGTAAACTACACAAAATTTAAACATCGTAAGTCAATTTGTTATGGAGTTATGCTGACCACAGACCGACAAACATATATTTTTCTATACATTTTTTTTTGTACTCGGCATGTTCCAATCCAAAGCATGGAGAAATGTACAGAAATCGAAATTATTTTCAACCGAATTCTATACTTTCATTAATCTATGTTAACTTATGGGAAATGAATTTAAACACTAAATAACTCTAACTTAATAATTCATTAGAAGGCAGGTTGTCACTCTGTCATCTTGAGAGCGTTTTAAGAGCTAATGACAAATTTCACCAATTTTCCATAACCCGCTGTTGAACTTCCACTACTTATTTCCGCTTTCAAATTGATGTTTCTGCATTCCTTTTCTTCCTTTTTAAGATTAGTTTGCCTTACTCCCTAATTCTATATATTTTTTTACACAGTAAAATTGATGTATTTTAACTATTTCTTGCGGGACAGGAAACAACTGCCTTATTGAAGCAATAGCCACGACTGGAACACTTGCTTTATATCAAACAGGCGGACTTTAGTCTATAGGAAATTATCTAGGACGCAAGTTATGTAAATCACAGTTTTTATTAAATACCTCGTAACATTTTCAGTATAGGGATAAATTAAAAAAGATATGTTATTTCAATCTGTTCAAGAGAGGTGGTTCTCTCACATATGTACGAGGAGGGCAGGTGCCACCAACCAACCAAAAGAACTGTTTGATCACATCGTAAAAACTACAGTAGTTAGTAAGATTTCAAAAAGCACTTTGAACTGCATTGGGGAAATTGTAATATGGTGTTGAGATTGATCAACAAAAAGTTCCTTGCGCCTGTTCCCATATCAGAAATACATTGAAATTGTTGAAGAAAATTGCCAACCTCGCGCAGAGAATATCTCCAAAAATGACATTTGTATTGCTCGTATTCGTGATAATCGGCGATTTATAATATTATTGGGAATTATTAGCACGTTATGTGACAAAAAATATTCATTAAGAGTTCTTGGAATCGCCTTCATTTCCTGCAGAGGGAATGTGATATCGATAGTTTGGGATTGCTTCCGAAATCCTGAAAAAGTAGTTATAAAGAAGCCTGTAGTTGGTCAGCTCTTGGTCATTAATTTTTAATTTAGGTTCTTTTATGTATTATCTAATCGAGCATTGACAAACTTTTTGTTGGCGTCCAAATTTGTTTAAGATATTGAATTTCTTTCCTGCTACCTAGTTTTTTTGTAAATCGAAAAAAACTATATACTGAAAATGGAAAATGTTTGCTCATTGCGGAATGCATAAATACATCACGGATTCTGGTCGTAATGTGTTTTTTTCTTGGATGTAGCAATTTACTCTGACGTGTTATATGCCATATCACCACCAGAAATTAAATGTGTGCAACTCGGCTCTAATCGCAAACCAGCCACTCCACTAATAGCATGGGTGCCCATAGAAGTATTTTGTAGTACGCTATATACAATTCATTCACAGTCTACAATCGCAAACTTCATTTTTAAATTTTAAAACTGTGGTAAGTATTTTATATCTTGTAGGTTTTTTTTAGTTTATTTAAGGTACATACAAACGAAATCATTTTGCCAGCCCCTACATAACTTTAAAAAGGTTTTTCGAAATATATTTTTTACTTGTTCTGTGGCGATTGGAAATACCAAATAGTAATATTGTAGAACCACTTGAAGTCAATCCTAGGGGTTCCCTCTTCTGTACCAAAACTGCCCTTTTAAAGGATTTTGTAGTAAAATTGTAGTCTTTTAAAACTTCTTAACTACTCTGAAACGCAACAGGTGTCTTTCGGTGGAAGTCGTTTTCAATCAAGAACCAAGTTTACATATGAATTTTTCTGTTTAAAAAATGTCTCTTTCTCATTTTTCATTTCACCAATATTTTTGGCGGTTTCTTATTCTGTGACATAAATTTAAAATGTTTTATGGACAGTTTTCCTGTTATATAAAATACCTCAACGTGTTACTCATTAATTAGTACTTGTAAATATATATAATGTTTTTCTATTATTTTTCATTAATCTGAAATTTTTGTTTGTTCAAATTCAATTTGACAATGAAAAAAACATCATTTTCAGATTTATTTTATTAGATAGTTATGGCTTAATATATTTATGAGGTAGGCTTATATTTATTTTCTAATAGTGTTGAATTCGAAATCTTTTTGGATGTACTTCCCCGGGGATCTGTAGTTTCTTGTTTCAAAGTGATTAGACACGGTGGTGATTGTGACAGATTGTACTAACTGATTTCTTAGGTCGTTTTTATGAATTACATTTGAATGCATTTTTCTTTATTTTCAAGTGCAATGTAAAACATATTTGAGTTTTGTTGATTTAAGATATTATGGAATTAAAGACATAAACAAACTAAGTGTATCTGATGTACAGTGAAATACATTTTGGATATCTGTTTTTTAGGATTGTATTAATACAAGAATTTCAAAAATTAATAATTGAAAGTAGCATAAAACAGTGATCGGCAAACCACTGGCAAAAACAAAAAATCCAAACTTTGCCTATCATGCTTATTTTTTACTTATTTAAAAATGGTTACGTCTACTTACTAAGATTGTTGGGTTTCAAATATTTTATGGAAAATATGAATGTTAGTTAGGTTAATGACATTTTGATCAAGTGAATTCTAACTAAATATTTTAAAGAAAAATCTAAATTTCAAGGAATCTCTGAAAGTTCATTAAGATTTAAAAGTTAAAAAGAGTGGTATAGACTTCCATAAATTTAAGCATGTGTTGTAAACACGGGTTGATCATATATTTTCAAAAACTTGAGGGATGATTTAAGTTCGCTTGAAATTTAAATTGGTTGCTGTTATTGAACTTGACCAACACTTGTAAACAAACTCGATAGTTTTACTTTGTTGCATTATTAATGTGGGAATTTTGAAAAGGATCCAAGATTTCTCACGGATAACTTAGAATGAGAAAATGAAAGTTTTTTTTTTTTTTTTACAGGAAAGTAGATAAACTTCTTGCGTTAAAATTTTTTATTATTATTGAGCTGCGTGGCTCCGCGTTGCATAGATCCATCATTTTCGTATAGGTCCCGGCTTTTGGCGCTTTTACGAACAGGCTCGCTTCGTTCTCTTATAGGGTTATTGCTAAGCAAAATCAAGCTATTTTCGCTCACTGAAAACTTCACTGCTACGCAAGCACAGGATCGCTTTGCTTACTAAAAGGTTACTGCGCAAGCATAAGCTCGCTTCGTTCGCTAAAACATTTTCCAATGTTAATGTGATATTACAAAGCCTCTTACCTTTCTGAGCATATTTTTACGTTGTGTTTGTGAAAAGTTGTATTAGAACTTCAGAACTGCTTATACTTAACATTTTAGAGCTAATATTATATACTATAATAGCCATTATTGTGCCGTTTACAAGTCACCTTGTAAATAATAATTAAGGAAATTAATTAATATATCAAATTAAAATTTTAATATTTAGTTCGTCGAAAGTCCAATTAGAAGAATTTATGGCCGTCTAATTGGATAAGGAAAAACAGAATTTTAAAATTTTGATTATTTTTCTTTAATTTGTTTTTTAATTAACAAATATTTCACAAAACGATTTCTGATAGGGATAAAGCTCTGAAATTTTCAACATAAGTAGCTTTGGCCTTCTAATTGAACTTTTGACTGACAGAATGTTACAATTTTTTTTTTTTTAAATTAATTTTATACTGAATACTTTTGCATAAAAAATGACTTCTAATAGGCCTAGAGCACTGAAAATTTTAATATCAGAAGTTTTTGTCTTTTAATTTTGTTTTTCACAAACACGTGTTAAAATATTCTCAAAGGGATGATGGGTGTTATTATCGGGATTTTTTGTTTCTCGACAGGGGAAGGGTTCTAATATTAAGCGTTTATGTAGTAATTAATTTTTAATTAGCGAAGCAAGCTTAAGCTTACTAAGCAATGAACCTTTTAACGAGTGAAACAAGCCTGTGTTTATGTGTCAAAGAATTTTTCAGCGAGAAAAGCGAGCTGTATTTCCAACTATGAAATTTTTAGCGAGCGAAGCTATCTTGGTTTTGCGTAGCAATAAACAAAAGTTGGGTTCTATACCCCTCCCCCAAAAAAATACGTGTTAAAATATTCTCAAAGTGGTGTTGTATTGTAATACCAGTGAAATTTTCGGTGTTTCTCGACAGAGGAGGGTGATAATATTAAGGGTTTACGTAGCAATTAATTTTTAGTGATTGAAGCGAGGTTATGCTTAGGCAACTATGAACCTTCCAGAGAGTGAAGCGAGCAAATGCTTGCATAGAAATAAATCATTTCAGGAGTAAAGTAAACCTGTGCTTATGTGTCAATGAACTTTTCAGCGAGCGAAGCAAGCTTTTTTTTGTTTCAATGAAACTTTTAATAAGCGAAGTGAGCTTGCTTTTATAGAGCAATGAACTTTTTGTATAGCGAGCGAAACGAGCCCTCTTGCAAAGTGCCAAAAGATAGGACCTATACACAATGACGGGTCTCCGCAACGGGTCGACTCTGTAAGTTTAACATATAACCTTTCTCAAAATAAGAAAAATAATAATAACTACATTTCAATAAGTTTTTTTTATTGGGAAGGACTTGTATCATCCCAACATGCAACTAAGGATTTAAATGATATTTATTGAAAAGTTTAGGTACCCCATCAAACATCATTCTGGTTGGTTGGTTGTTTTCAGATTATCTGGCGCTGTCAGCAACACGAGGGCTATAATGCGCCGAAACATTCGTCATTAGACAAACCAACATACATTTTTTTATGTTGCAACACACTGCTCTTTAATTTTCATTGAGGACGAGAGCAGACGATATTTTTTCTCTGGCAAAAAATTCTTCCATCTTTTCAGAGAGAGCCCAATTGACAAATATTACTCCACTGATGACGTAATTTTGGGGAGAAGGGGGGGGGGGGTTACCAGACAAAAGAGGATGTTTAGTTTTTGGCAAGTTATGATATATATTTTACAATCGGATTTAGTTCAACTCATGCAAAGTCAATTTTGGAGCAGTTTCGGCCATTTCTGCCCCGTCAGACCAGTAGTTTCATGTGATTCATGTAGTTATAAACCCCATTTCTCTTCATTCTATAAAAAAAAAAAAAAATTAAATTCAGTATGATGTTCAATTAGGTACCAAAATAATTAGGACCTCGGTCTAATAAGCAGCAAATAATAAATTTATAGGCTTGTGAAATAAAAAAATAATTTAAAATAATGCACTATATATTTTATTATTTGAATAACTTGCATAGTGGGATACATAAATACCCACTATAAAGCTATAAAATTAATATAAAAAGATCAAATGATATTTTTCTTATATATTAAAATATTCATTCACTCGTAATAAATTTTAAGGAAAGAAAACACTTATCGTTTCGAACGACAAACATTTACTGATATACACAATGCATCATTTTTAATCATATAGCAGCACACACAACTTACTGATGAGTTTTCATTTCTAAATGTTTTTCTTTATTATTTATTAACTCATTTACCTTTGGCGAATAGCTTTGCCGATTAAAAAAAAAAAAAAAAAATTAAAATTACATAAATTTTAAAATGTGTGACTATGAGCAACTTCAACCTTTCGAGGAGGGTTAAAATATATCCCACCATGCATAGAAAGCTAAGCAAAAGGTGGGATAGTTTTTAACCCACCTAGACCCAAAGAGTTAAGGTATTCTAATCATCCCTGATACAGAAATTCATTTAGAAATGCGATTAAATACATAAAAGGTAGAAAAATAAATGTCATAAAACAAGACTTCTTTTCACTTGAGCATCACCCTTCAATGACAGATTCTTCTGTTTCCCTTGCAAGAAAGGATAATGTACTATTTATCTAAAAACATGTCGCCAAATACATCATTTGGCATGAATTTTTTTTAATAGTGTAATGATTATTGCCAAAAATATTGCTAACGAATTTCTTTTTTAAACTAATGAAAATAAGAAAACAGTAATTTACACTAATCCTTGGCAAATATGAATATAGTGTAATTGAAAGTTGTGGAATGTTTATCTATAATCTCTAATTTTTTGTCATTATTATGATCTATAATTTTTTCATTGGCCAATTTTTATATATAAAATTGAGTTCACCAAATTATTTTCTTTCCTTGTAGAAATTTGCTGCTTGAAAAGAAGAAAATACTAAAGGTTGTCTAATTCTGTATAGCTTTCAATGATGGATCATCAAAAGTTTACATTGATGAGAATGTAAATTATTTCTAAGTCAATAAGGTTTCTTGAACTCTTCCATCATGATCGAAGAAAATTAAGAAAAAATTCTCCTAATCTTCTGTTTTGTCTGTAAAATAGAACACAAGTCATGTCTCGCTTCACTCACACTACAGAAAGACCACATGTGTGTGAATTGTGTAGCAAATCATTTTCCATAAAAAGCAGTCTGATATCACATCTCCTCATTCACACTGGCGAAAAGCCCCATGTGTGTGACGTGTGCAGCAAGGCATTTTCCAGAAAGAGCACCCTTACAAAACATAGCCTCATTCACACCTGCGAAAAGACCCATGTGTGTAGTGTTTGCAATACGGCATTTTCCCGAACGAGCACACTTGTACAACATTGCCTTATTCACACTGGCAAAAAGCCCCATGTGTGTGATGTTTGCAGCAAAGCATTTTCCCGAAAGAGCGATCTTTCAAAACATCTCCTCACTCACACTGGAGAAAAGCCCCATGTGTGTGATGTGTGCAGCAAGTCATTTTCCCAAGCGAGTCATCTTGCAACACATCGCCTCATTCACACCGGCGAAAAGCCCCATGTGTGTGATGTGTGCAGCAAGGCATTTACCCAAAAGAGCGATCTTGCAAAACATAGTCTCATTCACACTGGAGAAAAGCCCCATGTGTGTGATGTTTGCAATACGGCATTTTCCCGAACTAGCACACTTGCACAACATTGCCTTATTCACACTGGCGAAAAGCCCCATGTGTGTGATGTTTGCAGCAAAGCATTTTCCCGAAAGAGCGATCTTGCAAAACATCGCCTCATTCACACTGGAGAAAAGCCCCATGTGTGTGACGTGTGCAGCAAGGCATTTTCCAGAAAGAACACTCTTACAAAACATAGCCTCATTCACATCGGCGAAAAGCCCCATGTGTGTAGTGTTTGCAATACGGCATTTTCCCGAACGAGCACACTTGCACAACATTGCCTTATTCACACTGGCGAAAAGCCCCATGTGTGTGATGTTTGCAGCAAAGCATTTTCCCGAAAGAGCGATCTTTCAAAACATCTCCTCACTCACACTGGAGAAAAGCCCCATGTGTGTGATGTGTGCAGCAAGTCATTTTCCCAAGCGAGTCATCTTGCAACACATCGCCTCATTCACACCGGCGAAAAGCCCCATGTGTGTGATGTGTGCAGCAAGGCATTTACCCAAAAGAGCGATCTTGCAAAACATCGCCTCACTCACACTGGCGAAAAGCCCCATGTGTGCAATGTTTGCGACAAAACATTTTCGGCAAAGCGCCGTCTTGCATTGGAATTTCTCACTCACTGGAGAGAAGCTCGTAAATGAATCTCACTCATAATCATGGGTGATACTAGAGGGGCCCATCGACCCCCCTCCCATCTTCTCTTCTTTTAGGAAAAGGGGAGGGGGGGATATTAAAACAAAGAAAAATAATTTTGTAAGAACACTGGAAAAATTGCTTGAATTATCAAAAACCAACTATTATTGGCGATTTATACCTACTGATTTCCCTCTCAAAGTATTGCAACTTACATATACACTGAGCGGTCACTTTATTCAAACCACCTGACAATTTGTTGCAAATAACCTATTTAGTCAGTGTTGCCGCTAGAGGGCGAGATAGCTATAAAAAGGGAATGTAGGACAAGTGAACCATTAATTGCAATGTGTTGTTTGCGAATATAGAAGAAAAATAACATGATTTAACTGAGTTTAAAGGTTGATGGTTGAATGATTGTAGACGCACCAAGCGTCGGAACCAGTATCAGAGAAATGGCTACACTTAAGAAGTGTTGGGAGTAAGGCAGTTATTAATGTTTACAGAGAGTGGACTACCAATTAGAAAACCTAGTCTCGCAACGTCAGGCTCATTGTTGTCACAAGCAACTAAATGCTCGACCTGAAAGGAGACTTGCCAGAGCACTGAGCTAAAGAACTAAGCCTGGAGTGCGGACTCCGCAAACCGAATGCATCACGCCCAATTCCGATGTGTGCGTGCTCAAATAGGCAAAAGGAGGGGACATTTTTCTTCGCGTCTTATCTTAATCCCCATGACGGGAAATCAAAGTTGAATTATTTTTCAATATTTATGACATTTCAAGCTCAAATGTTTATATTTAGTTCTTTTAATTCAAATGAATAATTTTTAATAAGAAACGTGTAGCGTTGTAAATTAAGAGTAAAGTCATTGATATGTCTTCCTAAGTACCTATTTAAGTAATGTTATTATCTGTATTATATATAAAAGCGTCTTGAAATAATGAGGCAATTTAAATAAGAGAAAAACGTTATTATATTACTACTGTAGTATGTATGCTGTAAGACATTAAATGTTATCCCCATGATTGTACAAAATATTTTAAACTCTAAAACGGATAGCAATTACAATTCAATCGTAGTGTTTTTATAATTCTTTTGGCTAGAGAAGCTTGAAAATAGCTACATTGGAAGACATGCTTTTGGAATTGTATGTTTAATTCTCACAATAATGAAATAAAACTAAAATGTCCAGAACTTCACACAAGCATTTCTTAGAAATCCTGATTATTCCTACGATGTGTCATATCTGAAATATTTACATTTCATGTGGTCTAATTGAAAAGCAACTATATCAGAGAGAATTTCTCAACTGCTGTGTTTTAGTTACACTATTTTTATGTATAACCTTTAAAGTTGGATTTTAACCATAATGTTTTAAATGTAATCTAAGATACTGATCTATTATTTGCTTCGTCATCTGTGACTCGTAAGGTCTTTAAAACACACTTCGTTGTCAATTCCATAATAAAATTTAATTTTTTCAGTTAATAGAAGTTCATTTATTATAATTCTTAATTTAAAATTGGTATTTATAGTAGTTTGGCAGTTTTCCTTCAACATCACGAGCCTGGCTCATAGTTTTATACACTCGGTACATTCCTGAGTGGTTGCTCAATTATATATACAAGTGAAATTCAAAATAGTTGTGCCGACCAAATGGTATAGTGCCTAGCTTCTAGGTTTCGAGTCGCGTGTTAGGCATGGGTGTTTGTAAATGTATGTTGGCTTGTCTAATGATGAATGTTCGGCGCATTATAGCCCTCGTGTTGCTGACCGCGCCAGATAATCTGAATACAACCAACCAACCAAAATAGTTGAACATAAAATCTAATCATATGTAAAGCTTAAACACATGGTAATTTGGCGATTGATTTTCGGTCCCAATATTACAGCATATGTTTTTGCGAAACAGATTTTTGGTGAAAATATTCATATCTAAAAAGCAGAATACAGTTTCTTAATTATATCTTAGCATTCGATTTGCCGAAAAAAAGTAGTAAACGAATACATAAAAGAAGCATTCATGTATTTAACCAGTCATTAAAAGTATCTGAACAATAAAATCGGTTTGAAACAATGAATGATTATTTCATCAATTCACTAAAAAAAAATATATTCCTTACAAGTTAGCTTTTGTATCCAAAATGTAGATATAAAAAAAAGCTAAAGCTCGAACTATGTGCTGAAACTTAAAGATATGAAATTGAAGTTCCGATCCATCCTCTATCAATTTTCCCCATCTGTTTCTGCAATTAAATGCTTAACAAGGAATTATAATTAAAAAAATAATTTTAAAAAAATTAATAAATTTAGTTGCATTGCTTGAAAAGCGGAAAACCGCAGAATGTTTTACTATAACGCTCTAGGCATCTGGGAGAAATGACATGTTTTGCCTATTTGGCTGTCTGATATACGCTTTTGTATGCTTCCGAGGAAGGTCACTTGTTAAGTGACCAGGACTAGTTACTCCAGTTAAATCCAGTGGTTTCCCACCTAGTAGGATGTACACTAGGATGGTTGCAAGAAATCGATGCCCGTATTTCTTTGATGGCAATTCTTAAAAAGTTGCCAATTGGCGTAAAAATGATATTTTTGAAGTCAAACCCAACTAACTATAAGAAACGTGCCTGACTTAATAGACTTGAGGTTATTTTTCTAAAAAAAAAATCGAGGCTTTCCTTATTATCGACAAAAATCACTAAATTGGCCATTTTTTCAAATGAAAATAGTAATAACACTATTCCACATCAAACTTAAATGTACTGTCCATTATTATAGTGTAATTGAGAGTTGTGCGATGTTTCACTCTCCTAGCTTACATTAGAGTTGCTGTATTAGAAGTAATCAAAAACAAACATGATCTCTAGTTTACATTCAGTTATTGTTTAGTGTTTGGGTTTTCTATGCAGCGCAATGCCCACTGAGGGACTTGTTTCCCGCTATGGAAAGTCCATTTTTTTAGCTTCGGTAGGGTGTAGTGCGTAGTTATCATCAAATGGTACATTAAATGGCAAGTTTGCTCTTCTGGTGAAAAATCCATGGATAGACTTGCAGTTTGATATAACTTTAGATTACCTTTGCAAAACACTGATCACAGATTAATCTCAATAATGAAATTTGATGGATACTTTGAGTAATAATCAACATAAAGTTGGTTGGTGAAAACAAGTAGTAAATTTGCTTATTTTTTCCTCAACCCAATCGTGGTGGGGGTGGGAGGGTTCCCCGATTACGCCCATTAATGGGAGGAAAGAAAAGCAACTGCCTTATTGCAGCAATAGCCACTATACTGGGTCACTTACCTTAAAAAAAAATGACAGAATTTTAGTCATTTGGAAATTAACTAGGCCACATGTTATGTAAATCAGTTTTAATTTAAAACCTTGTAGCATTTTACAGTATAGTTATAAATTAAAAAATCTGATCATATCGTAAAGTCTGCAGTAGTGAGTAATATATTTTTTGAAATTATTATCATGTGATGTGACAAAAAATATTCATTAAAAGTTCTTCGAATCACTTTTGTTTTCTCCAGAGGGAATTGCATATCTGTTTGGGTTTGTCTCCAAATTCCTAAGCCAACCAAACGGTGTAGTGGTTAGCGTGCTAGCTTCTAGACCGCGAGGTTGCGGGTTCCGAGTCCCGTGTTAGGCATGGGTGTTTGTAAATGTATGTTGGCTTGTCTAATGACGAATGTTTCGGTGCATTATAGCCCTCGTGTTGCTGACGGCGCCAGATAATCTGAAAACAACCAACCAACCGAATTCCTAAAAAATAACTGTTACAAGGAAGCCTGTAGTTGGTTTGCTCTTGATCGTGAATTTCGTGAGTATAATTCGTACTTTTAACGTATTATCTCATAGTGCATTGACTAACTTGTTGTTGGCGTCATAATTGTAGCAAGATATTAAATTTCTTTCCTGTTTCCTACTTCTTTGTAAATCGAAATAAGCTATTTATTGAAAATGAAAAAAGGTTTCGCATTGAAGAATTTGCAAATACATCATGGATTGTGCTCGTCGAATGAGTTTTTTCTGGGATGTAGCAATTTACTCTGCCGTGTTATGTGGAATATCACCACCAGAAATTAAATGTGTGCAACTCACCTCTAACCATGAAGGAACCACTAATAGCATGAACAACCATAAAAGTATTTTGAAGTACGCTATGTACAATACATTCAAGGTCTACAATAGCAAACTTCATTTTTAAATTTCAAAACTGGTAAGCATTTTTACTTATTGTAGTTTTTTTAAGGTACATAGTAACGAAATCACTTTGCCAGCCACTACAGAACTTTAAAATAGGTTTCGAAATGTAGTATTTGTTTGTTCTGTAGTGATTCGAAGTAACAAATAGTAATATTGTAGAACCAAATAAAGTCAAACCAAGGGGTACACTCTTGTGTACAAAAACTGCCCTTTTCAAATATTTGATTATAAAATTTCAATTTTTTAAAAATTATTGCTACTCTGAAATGGAAATGAGTAGTTAGAAAAGGAGAGTCCTGCCTCATAAGGAGGGATGAGGGATGGGTCGATGGACGATGACGTCACTGGAAGTGGGCGTGACCGGATATGACGTCACAGGAAGTGCCATCACCGGATATGACGTCACCGGGAGGCGCATGATAGGAAGTGGAGTTGAGTTGTTTCCTTCCTGCTGCTGTTAGTTTCGGTTTCATTATAAGCTTTTTTCATATGACGTCACAGTGGGTATGACGTCATGATGTGTTTTATATCAAAGTTTTGATCGATGGCAACACTTTTTTAGTTTCGGTTTATCTTTCAGACGGAGTTGAGTTGTTCTAGGACTGCTTTTTAGCGAATAAGTTAGTGATAGGCTTTTATTGAGTGACGTCACAATGGGTATAGAGCGGGGATGACGTCATAACTTGTTTTATGTTAAAGTTTAGTTAGGTGGCAACACCTTACATTTTGAGACATAGATTTAAGGCGGAGTTGAGTTGTATTTATGCTGCGTCTAAACGAAAACGTAATAGTGATAGGTTCTAATTGTATGACGTCACTGTGGGTATGACGTCCTTATATGTTAAAGTTTAACTTTTTAAGTATGGCAACACCCTGATATAGTTTTAAGGAGGGATGCGGGATGGGTCGAGGGGACGATGACGTCACTGGAAGTTGAGTTGTTCTAGGGCTGTTTCTAAACGAATAACTTAGAATTATAGGTATTTTTACTAGTGACGTCACAGTGAGTATGACGTCATTATATGTTAAGATTTAGCATTTAAGGTATGGCAACATCTTGTGAGAGGTTTAAACAAGATACGAGCAGGTGTTAATCGGATGACTCATTCTGTCTGAACAGGTTTGAACAGCTGGGGACAGGATATTGCATGGCGATAAAGATGGATAGTTGTTAGGGGAAGACTAACCAATCAGGTTTCACGCTAGAGGGCGTTCTTTTGACTGCTAGCCAATCAGAAGGGATGAGCTGCGTCACTCACGGACTTGTATTCAGCGAAGACACCATTTCTCTCCTGATTTTGTCAAGTGAAGGTGCGTTTGCTGTTTCTTCGAAGTTGTGCTTTTTAGTTTGAAGTGAAAATGTCGTCTGATTTACATATTGAACTCGTTGAAAGTTTTTACGATGCAGCTAAATCACAGCAGTTGTTGCATGAATTGTTGAACTACGAGTATGAGAATCTCCAATTGAACTTTAATGGAAAAAGTTACACGCCTCAAAGGAAAGTGCTCGGTTTTGGTGATACAGGCGTGAAATATGCCTTTTCTGGAACGTGCGTCTTTTCCAAGCCGTGGACTTCTACACTGCTTGATATTAAGAAGGATGTTGAAAACAAGACTGGACAAGAATACAACTATGCCCTTCTCAACTACTATGCAGATGGAAATGCCAAGATTGGAGCTCATAAAGACAGCGAAAAAGACTTGGATCCAGACTTCACTATTCCAACCCTAAGTCTCGGAGCTATCAGAACCATGCAGTTTGCCCGTCCTGATTTCCAGCCCAACAAAGTTCCGTTGCCAAGTGGATCTCTCCTTCTCATGAAGCCACCCACCAATAAGTTCTGGACCCATGAAATTTCTGCCGAGCCTGCAGTGACGGAGCCGAGAATCAGTATCACCTTCCGGAACATCGTAGAGAGACCGCAAGATATTGTAGAGTATCCCCGCAACTCCCTTTCTCGGAAGAGACCATCGGATGAAGTCATCGCCAAAGAAGAAACAATTCCCGATGACGACTAGATGACTCACCTTTATGCCTCTGTAAAGAAAACCAGTGGATGCCTCAAGGAATGGAACCTTGGATTTGGTTTCATAGTGTCTCTTCATCAATATGACTCTCGTCTTTTCATCCACATGTCTCAACATAATAGTCAAGGAAGTACTCAGAAAATTATGATGAACATGGATACCTTCCAAGACTTTTATAACAAACTTTTACACGTGAACACGAAATACGCAGCTAGTAGCGTTGTGTGTAATAATCAACTCCTGGTTCTATCACATAAGGGTGAGTTAGTTTTAAAACAACTCTTTTATTTTAAACTTAAGGAAAGTACCTTAAAAGTGAATGAAAATAATCTTGCTAAAATTAGAGATCTCATGCCTGAAATATGTGAAACCATCAAGGAGTCTCTTATAAATTTACTGCGAGTTGAAATTCTTAATCATTGTGTTCAAAATGTAAATATACCACCCAATATAGACTTATTTCATGAATATGTTTGTGCTTTTCGATGTGAAATAGAAAGTAATGTTTTAAAATTGTTTCGCTGTGATGCCTGTGCTACTGGTGACCCCTCGCAAGGAAATTATATCTGTATAACCACTTCATTGCAAGATCAGTCTTGGTGTGTTGGAGACGATGCTATTCTTGTACTTAATGTTAAAAATGTGATTGAAACCTTACAATGTAAAAATGTCATACAATTCTTTAATGAAGATTTCTTTAAATGTATATCATATGGTGCTTTGAAAGATTATTTGAAATTGTAAATAAAAATTATTCAATGGAAATTTGTGTGTGATTTTCTTATGTGAAATAATAGAACAAAAAATGTTAAAGCAATATCACTTTATTGAATCATAAATTTTCCCACTTTTTAGGTGGTTTTACATTTCGTCTCAACTTTGTTTGAACAATTTTTCTGATTTTTGGATACTCTAATGCATAAATAAGAGAGAAAAAGTAACATACTTGAACATCTTACAACTAAGAATTCAAAAGTGAACGTGAAAATTTACTTTACGAATAAACATCATGTCTTTAAAATGTGTAAGAATATCACAAAATAAGAGAAAAAGTAACATACTTAAACTTTGTACGACAAATAACTTTGACATTAACGTAAAATTTTTTCTTCACATATAAAAATCACGACTTTAAAATGTGACGTGTAAGAAGAATTAGCATACTTAAAATTTCTACGAGAAATAATTTTAACCTTTACGCGAAAATTTACTATATACATAAAAATCATGTCTTTAAAATATGTAAAATATTGCTAAATAAAGAAAAAAGTAACATACTTAAACTTTGTACGACAAATAACTTGAACATTAAAGTAAAAATTTACTTCACATATAAAAATCACGACATTAAAATGTGACATGTAAGAAGAATTAGCATACTTAAAATTTCTACGATAAATAATTTTAACATTTGCGTGAAAATTTACTACATATATAAAAATCATGTCTTTAAAATATCGCTAAATAAAGGAAAAAAGTAACATATTAAACTTTCTACGACAAATAACTTTAACATTAACGCAAAAATTTACTTTACACATAAAAATCACGACTTTAAATTTGACGTGTAGGAGGAAAGTATAACATACCTATAATTTTTACGACAAAGAATTCAAACATTGCCATTCATGTCTTTAAAATGTATAATGACAACTCTAACTTTTAGAAAAAAGAAACACTAAAAATTTACAAAGCAAAGAATTTAAAATTGAACGTGAAAATTAAATTTACATGTACAATCATACTCTTATATCAACGATAAATAAGATAAAAAAGAAGCTCTAAAAATTTATAAGGCAAATAATTTAAATAATACGCGAAAATTTACCACACATATAAAAATTATGTCTTTCAAATGTGTAAGAATAACGCTAAATTAGAGAAAAAGAAATACTAAAAATTTATAAGGTAAGGAATTGAAACAATATGCGAAAATTTATTTCACGCATAAAATTTTTATCTTTAAAATGTGTAAGAATAATGCTAAATTAGAGAAGAAAAAAATAACATACTTAAACTTTCTTCGACAACAATTTAAACAATACGCGACATTTTCATACACAATTATTTTCTTAGGTTAATGTTAAATAATGGGAAATTTAACAGAATAAAAATTTCAAAGATAAAGAATTTTAACCTTTACACGAAAATTTACCTCACAAAAATATCATATCCTTAAACTTTAACGTGACAATTTACTCTTCATATACAATTAAACTCTTAGGTTAATGTTAAATAAGAAAAAAAAAATAATATACTTAAAATTTCTAAGATAAACATAACGTAAAAATTTCGTATCATGTGTTTAAAATGTAACATATAAGAGAAAAAAACTAACATACTTGAACTTTCTATAGCAAAGAATTTAAGCATTAGCGTAAAAATTCACTTTACATATAAAATTCACATCTTTAAATGGGAAGATAAGCAGGTGACGGTAATTAGCCAATCAGGGTAGCGGTAGGTGATACGCCATTCGCCGGCATTTTTAGATCGGAGGATGAGTCACGCTAAAACTTGTTGGAACAGGTCGGGAGATTTGTACAGCAAGAACAACAGCATCGACGCGCAAGCAGCGGGTGATGCTGTGATGTGTCAGCAGGTCTTTGAGATTATCGTTTTCCTACTTTGCCGTTTTCATAATGAAATGTTTGTGAAAACTTGGAATGAATGAAGTGGATTTCAAAGACACATTAGTAAGTGAAGGTAGAATTCGCATGGACTTTCTTCCAAAAAGTATGATTCACTTGGAGAATTTAAGATCATTTCTACTTGAAAACTTTTCTATTATTTAAAACATTGAATATTGTTCAAACTCAGTGGGATTATATGCTACAATACGGGTAAAACTTAACAAAATTGTTACATAGAAGAAAAATAGTAAGAGATTTAAAATAAATATTAGTTATAGATACTCCAAAGAAAAAATTTCACCTCTACTTTTCAATCGGAAAATCAATACAAGTTGGAAATTTATGTTACTTCAAGAAAGACTAAGACAATTTACTTTGTAATAATATACGTTAAGGTGTCATATTAACTCGTGCAATAAATGCTGACTAAGGATTATTTTACTTATCAATCTAAGAAAGGTGAATTGGGGGAAAATATTAAATAAATTGTAGATATTAAATACATTGTAGATATGCATTCAAGTTTTGAAAATCGCCTGCAAGACTTTTAAAACATCTTAAGATAATTTGAAAGAAACTTGCGAATTATATGTAAACTACATAACTTTTTATACTCTGAAAGGAAATCACAAGTAACTTAGTTAACTTTTTTCACGGTAACACTCATATTCAATGACATGTTTTTAAAATTTAACCTTCTTTACATGATATTAGTTATAAATTTTTTCAATCTCAGATGCGATATACTATTATTTCTAACATATATGTTACGAATTGTGTAAAGTTTTTAAAAGAGTATATGCAAATCACCAATCAGAAACATAAAAATCTAACATCATTCAAACAAACTAAAATAATAAGATATTTTCCTTAGTGGAAATAGTTAACTTCTCATGTGATGGAATATACTAGAAAATTTAAATACCGAAAAAAGTTTGCTAGGCAAACTTAAAGAATATTTTTTTTTCTTGTGAAAAACTAGCATAAATTTGAAAAATGTAGAGTTTATTACTACGTAAAATTGAACATCATCTGGACAAACTAAATTATACGTGAATTTTTTATTATTATTATTTGAGAGCTGCTGACAATATATCATTAATATAGAGATTTTTAACTTCCATCCATAATTTCTAAATAACTTATACATAAATTTCAGAAAAACTGAAACGGAATGTGTTTTACAAGAGGCTTATTTTGTAAGATGAATATTCAATATTAATATAACTGAGCAAAGTTCATTCCGGAAAAAACTTGTAAAAGATACTTATATTTTGAAAATAGTTTGAAATATCCTTTTAAATTTATGAATGCTCACTTTCGAAAGACACAAATAAAACTGATATTACTCATGATAATTAACACATACATAACATTAGTCAAACAAAGTGAAATTTTTATTGCTTGTGACCGATAACTTTTCAGTGAAGCAGAACTTACATAGGAAATTTGTGCAAACTTTTTCAACTTTTAAACCAAGTATCATGTAAAATTATAAATTACGATAGGAAATAGCATACTTCAGAATCGGAACAAGTCTTGTAGTTAAGCTAAATGTATTTCTCAAGGAATTGAAAGCATACCAGAGAAGTCCTTATCATTTCGCATCTTTTCTCATGTTGCAAGAAGACATACTTTGTAAAAAATCGTCTTAGCACTTAACAAAAATCAGTAAAAATAAATATATTTTCTATGGCAAAGATAAAACTTCACAACTTAATTACTTAAATTTAGCTAAGTTGCATATGGTTTATTCACATAACTCGCATATGCTTCGAATGTTGAAATATATTTGTCAGTTTAAATCAAACTCATCGAAAATAAATGCTATCTACATTTTCAAGTCGGAAATTACTTTTAAATAAACTTTACATGTAAGACATTATCATGTTAAAAAGAAAAATCTACAAAAATGTAAATGATAATTTTACTGTTGGTACATAAATGATGAATAATTTCTGATTTTATTCTAGGCAAACGTTTTATTGTCTAACAGAGAACTTAAACTTTAGCAGAAAAACGAAAAAATACAATTTTTATATCCTATCATGCTTGTCGAAAATTGAATTTATTAGCTGTTGTAATAGATTTTTATTGTCCAAATTTCTATAGTTCTTCCCAGTGCAATAATATTAAGTTCATGTGTAATGAGTAGGTTTTTTTTTGTTGAATCTTATAAATTTAATGAAATTATTATGACCTAAGAGATTGAGTGAACTGAATAAATCAATGACGTAAATTTAAACAGTGACTTGAACTGATACATACTATAACTGTAAAGAAGTATTACAAAGTGATATATGAAGTGAAAATAGAAATTGAGTGAAATGTGTTGAAAAAAGTTGAAGACGACAAGAAATTCATAAATGAGAATTATCATTGACTTATATTAACTTCGTTTCTCTTGCTTATGACAAGAAAATACACTCTTGTTTATTAAGAACCAACTTGATATCTTATCATAGAATGACAATGATGAAATATCTATACATTAAAAAAATACCAAACTTAGACATAGCAAATTTCTTGAAATTCATGTATAATGTGAGAAGTTTTACTGGAAATATAGAAGATACAACATTGAAAGATGTGAATGTTTCGAAGTACTTTATCAGAAATAAAAAAAATAAAAAAATGTGCTGAGGTCCGCTATAAAATGTTTTAGGAGAAAGTTTAAACAAAATTTAAAATCAAACATGCTTTTAAGTGGGAACACATATATTAAAACTATAGCACATTTAACAATTTATATTATGTCATCTCAGTTGGTATCAAACTGAATAATATGAAAAACAACCACAAACTGAATAAACATGAAAATTATCAATATATGTGGAAAAGTTTCCTTTTTTCACATATAAAAAAAAATAACACATTGACAAACGTTAAGATCACGAAACATGCGTAATCATATACCGATAAGAGCAACCAATGTTGCGGGGAGATATTCACGTGATGGACAATATCCCATGAATAAATTGAGTGATTTAATTTCTAATGCTAATTCCAATAGTATTCCACGTAACTTCAACTTTATATGTTACACTATAGATATATTTATTTTTCAAATATATTGACTTTCGAAAAATCATCCTTCAATATAAGAATGATCATAGTAAGAATAAAAGAAAAGATACTAAGCATTGATTTAAAGTGTATTTATTTCAACTTAGTAACAAATCATATGCGTGAAACGAAAATTGCTTCGAACCAAAGTATAACTATCCAATTTCATTGATTCCTACAAGGAAATTTTTCTCATCTAGTAATTGAATTTTTTTTTTCTCGTACACATTATAAGTGTTGTCCAGTGTAGAATAGCTGAAGATATCCGACCTCTTTCTAAATATTAATAAGTCACTGTTGAAAAACTTATAAAAATTTCAATTTACACTTAAAGTTTTTTTTTATATATATTTCAAAGAATTTTTTCAAATCAATATGTATATTTAAATACTGAAACTTATTCACTTCAATAGATGTATGTTTAAGTTATAAAACTTGTCGTATGTATTGAAAAATTGTAACTTTTCGTCTTCGTATAAATCGATAACTTATACACTAGTTCTTCATCAATTAATCTTTTAAGTAAATCTTTCAAACGTAAAAACATAACTATAGCTTTGCATTTGTAACAAGTTAAATTGTACATGTTTCATGTGAAAGTTACAAAATTTTATATATTTTCATGAAAAACATATAAAATTTTAATTTCACGAGAAACATGTACAATTTAACTTGTTACAAATGCAAAGCTATAGGTATGTTTTTACGTATAGTATGTTTTTACCTTTTCCTTCAAACAAAAATATGCTATCAATGTGCCATGCATTTTTATATTTAATTTCATTTAGCAGTTGTCACCGACTTGCTTACAAACAGGATTTTTGAATACTATTTGACGATTTCAATTATCTTGAAGTTATCTATGGTTATAATTATATTCGCAGGCCATCAAAGTAGGTAGAGGAAAAGTGTAAGTGAGGACTCTTTCTCTCCCCCTACATTGATGAACTGCAGACTTCTAGTATAGAATTTCCGATTCGTCAAACTTAGTTTGAACAGCCTTCCACAATTGTCAATACAGTTGTTCTACACATTTTTTTATGCCCCATGTTTAGTTTTTTCATTCAATTCGGTTTCCTTCTGAATCGGAATAAAAAAGAATGCAATAAAATTTCGGAAATTTCGACTCTTCAACTTTCTAAAACTTAAAGACTCTTCCCTCCCCCTACCCCACTAGCGTCGGTCCTGCACATGTGCAATACTTATATGCAATGTACATGTGCAAAACCTATTTGCAATACATCCAGGTATTACCTATTTGCAATACATCATGTCATACAAATGTGCAATACGTAAGTGCAAATACATGCAATATTATATAAAAACAATATAGCCTCTATAAAAGCTTTTTTCTACAACTTAATGCAACATTTCAATTTATATCCTGAACAGCTATACAGCCCAATAATATTGCCAAGAGAGAAAAAAAAAATTGTCGCATACAATTGTTTCTTACTAAATTTCGACAATCGATTGTCTTATTTAGCATGAAACAATCGATAGTTTGCCCTTTTTCGATACTATCGATTTTTCACTCGATTGTTCATCTGAACAATCGTTTGAACTATAGATATTAAAATAATCAATGTTCAAGGAACACTTGACACAGGGCCTGACCATGACAAGTTGAGACCCAAGGCCGGGACACTTTCAGAGGCCTCTTTTTCAAAAGCGAGATTTGTTGGAAATTTGCTTGACAAAAAGTCAAATGGAGTAATATTAAAAATAGAAAAAGTTGATAAAGTAAGGTTAATATTGTATTCTAAATTTTTTTTATCACAAATAAAGAAACAAATTTCAAACAATCAAATTTATAGATCAAAAGAGGAAAAACTTTGTTATATATAGCATTGCATTTCACTATCACAATGTATAGTAATATCCATGACAACAATATCTGCAGTATTATTCACAATTTCAGAGTGAATATTCGAAGAGTTCGAAAAGCTGATCACACAATAAATTCGTCAAGGCTTTCCTTAAATTTTTTTTCTCTATCTTTCAAGAAGTCTTGTTTTTAAATCCTTTATATTAACTTCGACTTAGTGTGTTAGTTGGTTTGTCAATGAAAGCGGAATTTGCGGCTGTCTAATCAACCCCCTTACCCTCATCCAATCAGGTTTAAACTTGGCAGATAGGTTCGATGTCTATGACAATGCATTCTATCAAATTTTGGGGTTGTCACTGTCACTCAAAGGTCGCTTTTACAGAATACTAATTAACCAACTTGGCATCATCCAATCGGATTAAAATAACATTGAACCGTTCATTGTTGAAACTCTTTCTTGTTGGCAATTTTTTTTTAATAAATAAATAATAAAATTACTTTAATCAGTATAAATAAATTATATTTCTATGTGAGAGCACAAATTCACGTCCTTTTTTAATAAAAAAAAATTTAAACTTTGTTTGCCTCTCATTTTGCTGATACAAATGTTTTTGATATCGACGCTGTGTTAATGAATACAAAAATTGACAATGCATGTCCGATTTTTTAGGAACTCTATTTTTATGGGTTATATTATTTAAGATTTTAAATGAGGGTTTAATTTATTTGATTAAATACACTCTGGGATACTAAACACACTTCCAGATTCATACAAAATGATTTTTATGTAAAAATTCTTTTATACAGATAATAAAAGATATTCACATAACTTTTGTGAAACAAAAGTTACAGGTTTACAGCTAATTTCGGGGCCCCCTAAAATATTGGGCCCAAGGGTCATGTCTTGTGGGCTTAGTCGATAATCAGGGCCTGACTAGATAACTGGGTCAAGGTAAGTCTATAAACAAATTTAATAAGCTTCAAAACAAACAATAGTCCTCTACCACAGTCGCGCACGCACGCCACAAGTAGCGAGGGTAGGCGACTGCAGTGGACAGCTCATGCCACAGACGCGACCACTAGCCACTGCTGTGGTTCAGTATAATAAGCTCCATAGGGTATAACGGTCCGCAACGTGCGCGTTAGAAGCTAACGCGCGCGTTCGCCACTAACCACAGACGCGACCACTAGCCACTGCTGTGGTTCTGTATAATAAGCTCCATAGGGTATAATGGTCGGCAACGTGCGCGTTAGAAGCTAACGCGCGCGTTCGCCACTCGAGTGGCTCTGTATAATAAGGCCCTTAGGTCCTTCCGAAAATTAACTTTTTTTTTAATTCAAAAATATCATGAAGATATAACTGGTATTTGCTTAGTACTTTCATCTCAACTATAGGAAGTAAACATTCAACAAGTAAAAAATCAGCCCTGGGCAATTTTTCACAGTTCTTCAATTTCAGATCTAAGTTCCCACAGAAAAATGGTGTTCCTGTTGTAGTACTATCTACGTGTTTAAATAGGCGCCTGAATGGTTATTCATGGAAGTATACGAGGCATTTATTTCACTGTATTGGTCTCCCAACGTGCAATTTGATCTGTCAGATTATTTCCAGCCAGTATTAATGGCAGTCCCAATCACAATTATGTGCGCCATTATCCAATCCATAAGCAAGTAAGTTTATGAGACTCAAAAGAAGAGAAGACGCCACGAAAAAGGCCACCCAGATTGAAACCCGCCAAACACAGTTTTTATCAATGTTTCAAAGATTATGCGCAAACGATTATTATTCAATAATAACTAATTTGATTTTTCCCCCAAGTTCTATCTACTGCATTTCACACAAAATAAACTAATGCCTTGATAATATAGTGATTGGTGTACTCGTTTAAAAAAAAAATTCGTTTTAAAATTTTCATTATTTCAAAAAATTGCCAGTTATTTGGTGATAAATTTTACATTGGTGGCAAAAAGAGAAGAAAAAAAAAAACGTCACCAGAACGTCAAAATTACAGAAATGTTTTTGATAAACATTACCTTATCCTTCCTTATTCAACAGAGAAGAAACGGTTGTTTTCTGGGTGATGCTCAACGGGAAAACGTTTGTGTTAAAAAATTTCGTTTTTCATCTTTTTACGACTTCATTGTACGGATGGGTGGGATGGTTTTTACTCTCAACGACCTATTTCATGCACAGTAACGGCTGATCAGACCTGGGAGTACAAATTAACGCAGAATTCGAACCACAACGAATATCCATGCCAAAAGCGGGATTCGAATCCGTCACCATTGACATGTGAGGCCTCATAATTAAACGCAGGCACCAGATAGGCCGAATTTTCAAAGAATTTTTGGGAATGGGAAGTTAAGAGTTCTTAAAAAGGCATCACCATAGTGATTTAGATCAAAATCGTTCGAACAGTTTTTTGTTATTGTTTCTTTTCAATTGCCGAAATACATAACTTTTGCAATGGCGGCTATCATGTGCGATTACGCAATTTTGACGAAAACCTTTACGCCATTTCGTTTGGCCACCAGTAACCTGCACACAAAGTTTGAACATCGTAGGTCAATTTGTCAGGGGATTATACTGAGATCGACATACATATATTTTTCTAAAAAACTTTTTTTTAATTCGGCATGTTCCAGCATCTTTAATTCATTAGTAGACAGGTTGTCGTACAGCCCTTTTGCGAGCGTTTTACAAATTAATGACATTCCACCAAAATTTCATAGCCCGCTGTTGAAATTCAGTAATTTATTTGCGAGTTCAAAGTGATGTTTCTGCAATCCTTTTATTCTTTTTTAAGGTTAGTTTTCCTTACTCCCTTATTCTCTGCATTTTCTTACACAGTAATATTGATTTATTTTAACTATTTCTTATGGAACGGGAAGCAACTGCCTTATTGAAGCAATAGCCACTACTGGGAAACTTACCTTATATCAAACAGGAGGTTGGTTGGTTGGTTGTATTCATATTATCTGGTGCCGTCAGCAACACTAGGGCTAAAATACGCCGAAACATTAGTCATTAGACAAGCCAACATACATTTACAAACACCCATGCCTAACACAGGACTCGAACCCGCAACCTCGCGGTCTAGAAGCCAGCACGCTAACCACTATACCGTTTGGTCGGCCTCAAACAGGGGGAATTCTAACAATTTGGAAATTAACAAGGCCACATGCTATTTAAATCATAGTTTTAATTTGATACCGCGTAGCATTTTACAGTGCAGTGATAAATTGAAAAATCTGTCTGATCATATCGTAGTTTGCAGTAGTGAGTAAGATATTTGTTGAAACTGTTCTCATGTGATGTGACAATATTCATTAAAAGTTCTTCGAATCACATTGGTTTTTTCCATAGGTTATACAGGGTGTCACAAAAGGTCATGTCCAAACGGCACACATGGTTGTGTCAGGTCATGAGGAAGCAGAATTAAATAGGAAAGGGGGGTCAGAAACGCAATTTTGACAGTGAAATTTCATCGTAACCGTCACGCAAAGAAAAGATAACAAACGGTGTAAAAAATCTTTATTTTACAACAAAACAGTACCAAATAAAAAAGAAAAATGCTACAAATCATAGTAAGTGCTCAAAATTGGCCCCATCAGCTGCGATGCATGCTTCACATCTGCGACGCATGGAATCGCGAACTCGTTCGAATTGGCCAGTAGTCTCCCGGACACGTGCAGCCGCTTCAACGATACGTGCGATGAGGTCCATGTCCAATGGAACGGGTGTCTCGTACACCAGACACTTCAGGTATCTCCAGAGGTAAAAATCCAGGGGGGTTAGGTCCGGGGATCGTGGTGGCCACGGTACTGTGCCGGCTCTCTGCAACGTCCGCGCTTCGATTAATCCGACTGCCCGCGCTTTCGTCTGCTAGAGCTTATTGCCCTCTAGCGGATTACAATCGCGTTTCCAACCCCCCTTTCCTATGTAATTCTGCTTCCTCATGACCTGACACAACCATGTGTGCCATTTGGACATGACCTTTTGTGACACCCTGTATATTAGTTTGGGTTTGTCTCCGAATTCCTAAAAAATCACTGTTGCCTGTAGTTGGTAGTCTCTTGGTCGGGAATTTCGTGAGTATATTTCGTACTTTTAATAGGTAGTATCTCATAGTGCATTGACTAACTTTTTGTTGGCGTCATAATTGTCACAAGATATTGAATTTCTTTAATGTTTCCTACTTTTTTTTTTCTAAATGAAAATAAACTATTGAAAATGAAAAAGGGTCTCACGTTGAAGAATTCATAAATACATCGTGGATTGTGAACGTAAAATGAGTTTTTTCTATTATGTAGCAATTTACTCTGACGTGTTATGTGGAATATCACCACCAGAAATTAAATGTATGCAACTCACCTCTAACCATGAAGCATCCACTAATACCATGGACACCCATAGAGGTATTTTGAAGTACGCTATGTACAATTCATTCAAGATCTACAAAAGCAAACTTCATTTTTAAATTTTAAAACTGGTAAGCACTTTTACTTATTGTAGTTTTTTTAGTTTATTATTTAAGGTACATAGAAACGAATTCCCTTTGTCAGTCACTAGTGAACTTTAAAATAGGTTTCGAAATGTAATATATTGTCTGTTCTGTAGTGATTCGAAGTAACAAATAGTGATATTGTAGAACCACTTAACCTTTAAATGCTGTAAGCGGTCTGACAGACCGCGAGTCATTTTTTGTGGAATGCTTCCACCCCCTAAAATATCTCATCTTTGACTTTTATATTAATTTTTCTGATACTTTATTTCTTAAATTTTAAACTGATGTTCACAAATTTGTGTGGCACAGTATGGACCATGTGTTGCTCTTGCGCCAAAAACCTCAAACCACCCAACCACAGCAGTTAAAGGTTAAAGTTAAACCAAGGGGTACACTCTTGTGTACAAAAACTGCCCTTTTTAAATATTTGATTATAAAATTAAGATTTTTTTTTAAATTATTGCTACTCTGAAGCGTAACCGGTAAGTTTCTGTGGAAGGGGTTTTCAATTAAGTACCAAGTTTACATTTGGATTTTTCTGTTTAAAAAAGTCTATTTTTTCATGTTACATGTCATGAATATTTTTGACGGTTATTTATTCTGTGACCTACATTTAAAATAATGCTTTATGGACAGTTTTTATGGTGTATAAAATACCTTAATGGGTTACTCATTATTTAGTACATGGAAATCTTTTCTTTTTTTTTTTCTGGATTACACATTAATCTGAAATTTGTGTTTGTTTAAAATCAATTAGACAATGAGAAAAACAGCATTATCAGATTTATTTTATTAGATATCTGTGCCGTAAATATCCATGACTAAGTTGTATTCGAATATTGTGTTGAATTTGAATTCTTTTTCGATATACTTCCCTGGGGATCTAAAGTTTCTCTTTTCAAAGTGATTATACACGGTGGTGATTGTGACATATTGCCTTGATTGGTTTTTAGGCTATTGTTATAAATTACATTTGAATGCATTTCAAGTGCAATGTAAAATATATTAGTAATTTGTTGATTTGAGATATTATAGAATTAAAGACATAAACAAAGTAAATGTATATGATGTCCCGCGAAATACATTTTCGATAATTGTATCTTTAGGATTGTATTTATGCAAGAATTTCAAATAATATAAATGAAAGTATCTTAAAGCGGTGGTCAGCAAACCACTGCCAAAAAAAAAAAAAAAAAAAAAAAAAAAAAATACTTTGCCTATCATGCTTATTTTTTTATACTTATTCAAAAAGGGCATCGTCTACTTACAAAGATTGATGGATTTTAAATATTGAATGGAAACTGTGTTTGTTTGTTAGGTTAATGACATTTTGATTAAGGTAATTTTAGCTAAATATTTTAAAGAAAAATCTAAATTTCAAGGCATCTATGAAAGCTCATTAAGATTTAAAAGTTATAGAGAGTGGTATAAACTTCCATAAATTTAAGGATATGTTGTAAAGAATGGTTAATCATATATTTTCAAAGACTTGAAAGCTAATTTAAATTTGCTTGAATTTTAAATTGGTTGATGTTATTGAACTTGACCAACACTTGCAAACAAACTCGATAGTTTTATTTAGTTGCATTATTAATATGGGAATTCGTAAAGGATCCAAGATTTCTCCCGGATAACTTAGAATGGTAAAACGAATTTTTTTTTATAAAAATGTAGGCTAACATTTTGCGTTTAAAACTTCGTGGCTCCTTCTCAAACAGTATAGTGGTTAGCGTGCCAGCTTCTAGACCGCTAGGTTGAGTGTTCGAGTCCCGTGTAAGGCATGGATGTTTGTAAATGTATGTTGGTTTGTCAAATGACGAATGTTTCGGCGCATTATAGCCCTCGTGGTACTGACGCCGACATATAATCGAAAACAAACAATTAACCAAACAACCTTCACGAACAGGAACGCTTCGTTCTCTTATACGGTTTATTGCTACGCAAAAGAAAGCTCATTTCTCTCAGTGAAGTGTTTTTTGACACCTAAGCACAGAATCGCTTTACTCGCTGAAAAAATGGTCGATGAACAAGCTCGCTTTGCTCACTGAAGACTTCATCGCTACGCAAGCACAGGCTCGTTTCGGTTACTGAAAGGTTCATTTCTACGGAATCATAAGTTCACTTCACTCGCAAAAAATTAATTGCGATGTAAACCTTAACGAACCTTTAGAACCCTTAACCTGTCGAGAAACGAAACTGTTTCCCCTGTTAATACGATTATACCAAGCCCCTTACTTTTCTGATCACATTTTTACATTGTGTTTTCGAAAAGTTATATTAGAAGGTCAGAACTGCTTATGTTTAAAATTTTAGAGCTAATATTATATACTATATTTGCCATTATTGCACCCATTTGAAGTAGTTATTTTATAATACAATAATACAACACCCCTTTAAGTTTATTTTAACACGTGTTTGTGAAAGCAAAATTTGAGGCTAAAACTACTTACGTTGAAACTTTTAGAGATCTAGGCCTATTCGAAGTCACTTTTTGTGAAAAATTTATTGAAAAACAAATTAAAATTTTAACATTCTTTTTGTCAGTCCAATTAGAAAGCAAAAACTTCTTGCTTTGAAAATTTCAGAAATGTAGCCCAATTACAAATCGTTTTGTAAAATATTTGTTAATTAAAAAAAAAAAATTAAATTCTGTTTTTCAAAAATCCAATTAAAAGACCACAACTATTTATGTTGCAAATTTCAAAGCTGTAGCCCTATTTTTGAAATTGTTTGTAATATATATATATTAATTAATTGAAAAAATTAATTAAAAATGAACTAAACAAACATTTAAAATTCTGTTTTTCTAAAATCCAATTAGAAGGACAAAACTACTTATGTTGAAAATTTTAGAGCTGTATCCCTATTAGAAATCGTTTTGTAAAATGATAATTAAAAAAATTAATTAAAAAGAACAATAAAAAATTAAAACTCTGTGTTTTTAAAAGTACAATTAGAAGGCCAGAATTACTTATGTTGAAAATTTCTGAGCTGTAGCCCTATTAGGTATCGTTTTGTAACATATTTATTAATTAATTAAAAAAAAAAATTAAAAAAGAACTAATTAAAATTTTAACATTCTTTTTGTGATATATACATTTAGAAGGCCAAAACTTCTTATGTTGAAAATTTCAAAGCAGTAGTTGTGTTAGTAGTCGTTTTGCAAAATGTTTTTTTAATTAATTTTTTTAATTAATTAATAAAGATCGGAATAATTTTTTTTTATTAAAGTTCAAGTAAAAGGCTAAAACTACTTATGTTGAAGATTTCAGAGCTGTAGCTTTATTAGAAGTCTTTTTATAAAACATATATTAATTAATTAAAAAAATTAATTAAATAGGAACTAAATAAAAATTTCAAATTATGTTTTTCAAAAGTCCATTTAAAAGGCTAAAACTACTTTTGTTGAAACTTTTAGAACTGTAGCTCTATTAAAAGTCGTTTTGTAAAAAAATGTGTAAATTAAGAAAATTAATTAAAAATAAATAATTGAAATTTTAATATTCTGTTTTTCAAAATTCCAATTAGCAGGCTAAAACTACTTATGTTGAAAAGAGCTGTATCTCTATTTGAAGTCACTTTGTAAAAAATAAATTAAAAAAAATTAATTAAAAAAGAACTAATTAAAATTTTAAGCTTCTGTTTGACATACATACAATTAGAAAGCCAAAACTACTTATGTCGAAAATTTCAGAGCTCTACTCCAATTTTAAGTAGGTTTCTATAGATCCACAGAGTCACAGACACACAGCTTGTTTTATTATTATAGATTGTATAGTTAAGATAAAACAAAATATTCTGCTGGATAGTGAGAAAAAATAAATAATCCGAAACAACAAATAAATTTGGCAAAACCTCAAAATCATAACAAATTTCACACGATAATCATCTTTTCAGCTGTCTCAGTAAAAGGAAATGTTGTATTTTTACATCACTCGGTGGTTTTTTAGACCTAGAAAGGTATAACACAAGTTAGCTAAGTTTTTTTTTTATACCATAAACACAAAATTTATTTTAGGCCTATGTTGTGACTTGTTGCTGTTTCGTCCAACTGTGCGGCGATCCATTTTTAATGTTTTAATATGCTGAATATTAAAACTGCTGACATTAATGATTACATTAATCAGAACAGTCGTCGAAATGACGTTCAGCGCGCGAAATGTCACTATTTTAGTAGTTTCTTACATTATTTCGAGTTTTTGATGATTTTAGAAAAAATAGAAAACCAAAAGAGAGAAAAGGCTCGAGAATTTTTAACGAAGTCCATTAATTTCAAAACTCGTTAGTCGTTTACCAAGTGTTCAAAATAGCGTTAATGAAAATGTAAAATTCATAAGAAATATTGTCTTACTCATTAAATGATGTTATAATACTATTAAAATCTTTAAATAATAGTATTAAGAAATAAAAGAAAACAAATTCCTTTATGGAGAAATATTTATTTATCATCACGACACTTTTGACTGGATTACGCAGAAAAAATAAGAAAAAAATACTTAGTAAGAGAATTTAGAGTGCAAATTTGAATTCCTATAGAAAATAAGTTAACCGAAAGAAATAAGGAATAAAAAACTTTTTTGCATGAAGTGTCAAAATCAAAGTCTGGATGAGCTATATTTTCCCGTTTCTTGATTTTGACCCATACGCGGGTGAGAACTTTCTCGAAAAATCCAGAGCAATCGATTTAGTACTCCCCGTGCACTGGAAACATCTCGAAATTCTCCGATTGACTCATGTGTTGCCAATTTTTTCTAACCTGTATTATCTGTGTTACAAATAAATTGGATAGAATAGCGCATACTTCACAAGAAATGCATCAGTATTTACAATTATATACTGTACCATCAGGATTTTACGCATTTGGTAATTGATGTTAAGATTTTTTTTGGCAACTGGTAATTGTTGAATTGTGATTGGGAACTTGAATCGGCGGAATTTTGGAAAAACCATTATTTTGGCCTTGGTACCAATTTACAGAAATATCACCAACCTTTACTACACTAGAAATTTACCAAACCATCTTTAATCTGAAGTAAAGGTGAAGAGGAGAGGAAGCTGGGGATTTAACTGCGTACCCCTAGATCTGAAGAGCGATATTCTTCTAGCCACTAGGCAAAAGTAATTACTAGTGCCCAGGAGTTGTATATGATTTTTGTACACGAGACCACCACACAGATTTCCCAGTGAGTCTCGGAAGAGACGAACGATTGAGCATAGAGTTTGACAGTGGATCGTCAAAGATGTCGTAATGATTGTTGTGGTTGTTTTTCCCAAACTAATATTTTAACATTAGTGTCTTGGTACTTTTTGAAGTCTTTAAAGTCTTAATTTTTGAAGTTCTATTGATATTTCAATAAGACAAAATATTAGTAAATATGCTATGTTTAAAATGCATTGTGAAAAATTGCCTACCTAAGAATTTAAAATCAGACGTCTGGTAGCGCTGGTTAGTTAATGCATTGGGACCTACCATTAAGGTTTTGTCAAAATTATGCATGCACATAAAGTAGCTGTCATTGAAAGTATGTTCTTTAATAATTGCTCTAAAACTGCTCTAACGATTTTGATCAAAATCGCTGTGGTAATGCCTCTTAAGGTGATCTAAGCAACCCCATCTCCCGAAACTTCGGTAGAAATGCGATAAAGGTGTAAAAAGTTTAAAAAGGAATGTCATAACACTGAGTTTTCTTCCCTTGAACATTGCCTACCAGTGACATTTTCCATAACATAAGTTAACATTTTCACCAAAAAAATCGCGAAATAAGCATTTTTTATTTAAATGAATGAAAATATGAAAACAGTAAATTTGACAATTCTACGTCAAATTTTATTCCAAAAACCAGTATTATAGAGCAAAAAGTTGTGCGATTTCTCACCCATAGTTTTTATGCTCAAATACCCATACGTCAACATAGGGTAATGGAAGTATTGGATTCAATAATAAGAAAGAAATTTTTTTATATATATATATATATTTTTTTGCATCTACACGTTTTGGAACATCATGAGTTCAAAAAAGTTGTTGAAAAATGTATGTCTGTGTGTCTGCGGATTAATCTACGTTGTCGAAATTATGTGTACTAGTTAGTAGTTACAATGGGACCTTTGACCTGCCATTAAATTTTTTTTGATTTTCAGCATTTGCCAAAAAACGGCTTTAGTAATTTTGATCAAAATTGCTGTGGTTAATACCTTTTAAGGTGCTCCAAACATCACAATCACCGAAACTCATTTAGAAATGCGAGAAAGGCGTATGAGGTTGAAAAATAAATATCTTTAAAACAGTATACTTTTCTCTTGAGCATCACCCAGAGATGACTGTTTCTTCAGTGTTTCACTAAAAAAAAAGAACAAAGTATTAGCTATCGAAAAAGATATAAAATTCTCCATTTTGATTTTTTTTTTTTTTTTTTAATAGTGTAATAATTCTTATAAAAAAAACACTCAAAAGTAGATATTTCTTTTAAAATCAATGAATGTAAGAGACAAGTAATTTTTTACTAATCCATGGCAAATATAAATGCACCGATTATTATTAGGTGTAATTGAACATTGTTTGATATTTCATAACTCTATTTTTTATTATTATTATTATTATCTATTGTTTTTTTTTTGTTTTGTTTTTTCCCACTATTGTCATCTATTGGGTTTTTTATTGCAAATTTTTTCATCGTTAAAACTGAGTACAATTTTTTTTTTTTTTCATCGTAGGATTTTTCTGCTCGGAACAAACCCTGGTAAAGAAGAAATTACTAGAAGCTGTCTTATTCTGCATTGTTTTCAATAGTGGATCATAACAAGTTTAAATTTAAAACAATGATGTCGTATTGTTTTTAAAAAAAAACAAGATTTCCTAACGAGAGAAGAAAAAATTAACGAGTAAACTTAAGCAATCAATTTTCTTATAATCTTCTATCTTGTTTTAAAGCAGCATACTTGTCATGTTTCTCTTCACTCACACCAAAGAAAGCCCACTTGTGTGTACATTGTGTAGCAAGGGATTTTCCACACAAAGCAGTCTGATACCACATCTCCTCACTCACTCTAGAGAAAAGTCCCATGTGTGTGGTATTTGCAACAATACATTTTCAAGTAAGACCAGTCTTGCATCACATCTCCTCACTCACACGGGGGAAAAGCCACAAAAATGTAAGGTTTGCAGCAAAGCATTTTCTCAGAAGTGTACGCTGACAGCACATCACCTCACTCACTCTGTAGAAAAGACCCATGTGTGCGATGTTTGCAGCAAGAAATTTTCCCAAAAGAGCAGTCTTACAACGCATCTTCTCACTCACACCGGGGAAAAGCAACACAAATGTAAAGTTTGCAGCAAGGAATTTTCTCAAAAGAGCAATCTTACAACACATCTCCTCACTCATACCGGGGAAAAGCCACACAAATGTAAAGTTTGCAGCAAGGCATTTTCCTTAAAGGGCAATCTTACAACACATATCCGCACTCATACTGATGAAAAGCCCTCATATTCTGGAGAAAAGACCCATGTGTGCCATGTTTGCAGCAAGGGATTTTCCAAAAAGGGTACACTGACAACACATCACCTCACTCACACCGGGGAAAAGCAACACAAATGTAAAGTTTGCAGCAAGGAATTTTCCCAAAAGAGCAATCTTAAAACACACCTCCTCACTCATACCGGGGAAAAGCCACACAAATGTAAAGTTTGCAGCAAGGCATATTCCTTAAAGGGCCATCTTACAACACATCTCCGCACTCATACTGATGAAATGCCCTAAGGAAAAGCCTCACGTGAGCGATGTTTGCAACAAGGCATTTTCAGATAACAAATCTGGAATCACATCTCCTCACTAACACTGGAGAAAAACAAAATGTGTGCGAAGTTAGCAGCAAGACATTTTCCGAATAGAGCAGTCTTGCATCGTATTTTTTAACTCACTGGAAATAGCTCATAATTCAATCTCAGTCATAATCATGGCTGACGCCAGAAGGGGAAATATGCCTCTTCCCCCATCTACGAAAAAAACAGGGAAAAATTATTTAATCGAAGAAAAATACTTCATTCACTGAATTAATTATACTTTTTTACTGAATTTAAAAAAAAAACAAAAAAAAAACAGCTAGTATTGGCGATTTATACCTCCAGAGTTCCCGCTCTAAGAAATGCAACGCACACATATGTATATCTCATGAAGTACAAATGAGATTATTGACACAAACTACAATTAAATAATTATTTCTATTTTAAAATAATGTGCTATATCAAGTATATTTATTAATCTAAAATTCTGTGCCGTACATTTTGTTACAATTAAGTTTCACGTTATCTGGGAGCACGACAGTTTTACGCCGCCGATACCGATATCAAAGCTTTAGACGTTCAAGTGTATATTGTGTTCAACGAGCTTAGATTAGTTTTCGACTCCTCGCAGATTAGCTTCTAATATAGCTAGAATAATTATTTGATTTTTTTGCTTTTTTGTGTTGACCCGAATGACTAGAATAAAATAACTGCAAACTTGTTAACAAATTAACACAAGAACAAAACATTATTTTTAGTATAATTGCCAAAGTCACCGAAATTATGTATTTCTGGTTGTGACTAAAACTAAGCCAAGACTACCTGGCTATTTGATAAATTTTCTGTCATTAGAGGAAGTGCATTTTGTACATTTTCATACGTACTAGGATCTGCATCATCCGGAAATGATCCCAATAGTTAAACATTTTAGCCAATGTTGTAGCTTATATGCTTTAATATATTATATCTAGTCTTTTTTTTTTTATTCTTATCAGCTTAATTAAAAAAAAAATGCCCTTTGAATGATGTAAAGTGTACGAGGGCCTTTACCTCTCAGAAATGATGAAAAAAAAAATTGTGAATTTTATCCAGTGTAATGAATAATTAAAACTGGCCAACCGAAATCGGATATTTATGTTTCCCTCAATTTCAAGGAATGGCTTCGATACATTAAGTTGAAATATTAAAACAGTTTAATCAGGAAAAAGTAAAATTTACTTGTTTTTCAATTAAATTGCTTGCTTATCAAAGATCTGAAAACACGTTTTTGACTAGGAATTTCATTTTAAACTAAAGTATTAACACCTAAAGGTTCCTGATTAGTTTTATTTCATGTACCTTCTGATCACTAGCCTGCCAACGTTAACTACTACAACTACGGAAGATTGCTCAAATGTCTCTCAAAATAATAAATCGTATTTTTCACATTAAAGGGAAAAATATTGGAAGAATTTTTGTATCTATTCGCTGATAATCCTCTATTTCTCATGTAAAGCAATTTTTTTTTGTTGCGTGCCATACTATTTTATTATTACTTATTTTTTAGTATGTATTTGTACTCAAGTTGAAACTAGTTAGTACATATTTTTAATTATGAACACTTTTTCTTGTTGTGATAAGGATTTATACTTGAAAGAAAATAAAAGAATTGGAATTACAACTAGCAAATCTATATCCACAACATTTAATAGTGATATTGTTACACAAAATATCTGTATATAATTGTAAAACTTGTATATAATTGTAAGAACTTACAAAGACATATTTATTTGTAAGTTCTATTCTATTTGTTAACAGCGATAAAACAGGTTAGAAAAAAGTTGGCATTATCTAAATCAATCGGGAAATTTTGAGGCCTTTCCATCACGTGATTGGATGACTATATTTTTCTAGAAATGTTGTGCATCAAGACTATAAAAAGGGCCCAACCCAGGTAGCACACTCATATGGGCCCACATGGGTTAGTGGTGGGTTAACCATACGGGCGCCGATGGGCAGCCCATATAGACCCCCTGTAGATCCGGGTACATGAGTTCTATACGTTCCCATATGGGTTTTCCCACATGGACCCACACAACTAACCCATATCGGCCTATGTCGATTCCCTAAGCTGGGATAAGATGGAAAATCTACATGGATCCAGATAAGCAGTCCATATTAGTCCATGTAAAATTTTCATGTGGGGCCTGCATGGATTCGCCCATATTGATCTGTTTTATTTTAGAGGCTATTTTAAATATTTAGATCCAATGCTTACAACCAAAACAATTGGAACCAGATTTTTTTTTCTATACATTTTATAAAAGAACAATAAGTTTATTGTTAACAATATATTTTTTATGCTTTACAATATTTTTTAATGCATAAAACTTTTTTCTCAATTCCAACTTATATACAATATTTAAAACATATTTGAAGTAACCAAATCCAACAGTTAGGAATTTGAATTTTAAGTGTCTGTCAAAAATAGGGCAAATCAGATAAAAAAAAATGTTTTTAAAATACTAATAGCCTGGTAAAATTTTATCTGTATATTTATATGTTTTATTATATTTTGAATACTATTTTTTCAAATTTAGATCATATGCTACAATCAAAACAATTGTAATCAGATTTGATGATTTCTTGTGCATTTTTTTAAAGAATAAAATGTTTTCAGTTAATGGTATATGTATTTTATTGTTTAACAATACTTTTTAATGCATAAAACTTAATCTTCCTGCATTTCAACTTAAATGTCAAAATATTTCATACATTCACGTTAATGAAATTTAAAAAAATTTAGGAAAACTAGTAATTTTTGGTATTTCCTCTAAACTTTGAAGTTGGCGCAGTATGGCCCACGTGTTGCCCTTGCGCCGTTAAACTCCTACCAACCAACCAACCTTGCGCCGTTAAATTCCTACCAACCAACCAATCAAACTTTGAAGTGAATGCGCGATCGGAAAATATTATTTATTTTTTCAATTTTTTTTTTTAGTTTTCCTTATCAAGATATGTAACAATTTTTTTCAATTCATGCGTTTCAAAAATAAATAAAGATAGATAGATAGATAGATAGATAGATAGATAGATATTTTCGAACCACCCAAGTATATATATATACCGTGATTTTTTTTTATAGACAAAGTGAAAATTGTTGTATTAGTGTTGATTGCAATTCCCAATGAAATGTTAATAAACATTTCTGAAAAATTAATGATTTAATTCTAACAGTCCTACCGACGCTCATGATTATTGCAGATGGAGATTACTTCGAAATATACTTAATAAATGTGTGTGCAATTCTCTTAATATTTTAAGGAATGTTTCAATTAGTCCTGTAAATTATTAGCCACTTCTTGTATTCTTTTAACCTGGTAGAGGTAATCATTGTGGATTTTTAAGCAATGTTTTGTAATGCGTGCTACATATCGTTTGTTTTATTTTGTAATGCGCGTAAAAAAGTAGGTCCATGTATGATGTCACAGTTCCACACAATTATGCTTTGTGCACCAAATCTATGTTTATATGTAGCACTAACATTTCAGCTGGGTTTTATTGGACATTTCCATTGGGCAAGGGCTGTACAAATACTACCCTGATCGTAGTTACTATTTTAGGTTCAAAACTACTGATATTATGACAAGTTTCATTGAGTATTGTGTGTCGATTACTATAATTGTTCCCTGCACTGTTTATAGTTGACTCTTACCCGTGAAGCGACCGTCCAGACTATCTGTCGTGAGCTACTATCATGGGAGACAACCACTAATACTAGGTTTTTGAGTCTGGAATGTAAAAAACGATAAAACCTGAAAATAAACATGAAACCGTAAATGCCAAATATGATTGTGGCTACTTATTTCTAAAAATATATATATATACACAGTGGGTAAAAAAAGTCTCCGTACGAATGTCAAAGTTACAGATAAATTAGCATAATTTCTAACCATTTACTTCATATCTACAGTAACTACTGCAATATGTTTAATTTGATTCTTTAAAATAAGTTTATAATAAATGTGTGATTTTGCTAAACGCAGGATGTAATTAAATTGAAATATTTAGGAGATGTTGCTAAGTGCCATGCAAAAAAGTTTCCGTACGCCATATGAAAATTAATTCCGACATCTACCACAACAGACTTGCAGTATTATTTCAATACTGAAGTGTACGCAAGTGACATGATGGCAATAATTGTTTAATTTTAACTTGTTGCTGATTGTCTTAAAATGGAGTTCCTAAACCTATTCTTGAGATGGTGATTCAGTTATGAAATGTTGGTTGAAAAAAATTGGCGAAATCTTTAATGCATTGAAGTCTAGTACAATTTATAGTCTAGTACAATTGAAAGACACCGATGTGCTACAAATTTTTGAGGATAGAGATCGATCAGGAAATTTTTCAAAGCTGAAACGCTTGCATAAAAGAAATATCCTATAGTAAGGCTCAATATAATCCGCCGTGCCGACCAAACGGTATAGTGGTTAGCATACTAGCTTCTAGACCGCGGTTGCGGGTTCGAGTCCCGTGTTAGGCATGGGTGTTTGTAAATGTATGTTGGCTTGTCTAATGACGAATGTTTCGGCGCATTATAGCCCTCGTGTTGCTGACGGCGCCATATAATCTGAATACAACCAACCAATATAATCCTCGAATAACTGCACCTGAAGTGGCACATGGCTTAAGAATTGCTAAAAATATTGAAGACAATTCCCAAAAGACAATTTATGTGCACTGGTTAAGACGTTTTGATTTGGAATTTCAAGATACACGTTTATATACTTATTTCCTTCTACATAACGTAAATTGCCTTTACCAGCAGTTCCATACACACCCACACCATAACTTCTCCTCCACCGTGTTTGACAGTTAAACATAAATTGTAAGTTAACATTTGCTGATTTCGTTTTCTCCTGACCAAAACTCGATTATATGACTCTTGGATATTTAATTTTTAATTCATCACTAAAAAGGACTTTGCAAAGTTGATGCGCTTTTTCTGTTGCAGGTACTTATATAAGGCTTCTTACGGGCTGCTAGTGCATTCAGACCCGCTATTTTAAGGGGGTCCAGTACCAAAATTACTTAAAAAATCCCAATTTTTTTTTTTTTCAGATTTTAAAAAATAGTTCATACATTCCTGAAGAGAATGATGTTTTTATTTTATTCCTCAGGTGATTAGAACACCACAATATTACCTGTGATTTAAACATTATTAATGGACGTAACACATTGAAGCGTCTGCTTAAAGTGCGTTTTTAGAGCACTAGTGTTTTTCACAGATGTTGCATATTCAAATCGATATATCTCCAGAAATTTGAATAGCCATTAACAATTGGCTATTCAAATTTTTGGAGCATTTAATTTATATAGTTTTGTATATTTTGTCTTCACAGAATTTTATTTTTTTTTATTCTGTTTTAAAATATAGCATTTAGCATAAAAGATAACATAAAAAAAGCAAAAATTTCAATATTTTAACTTTGAGAATTTTTTTATTTCACCTATCAAAATTCTGTGAAGTCAAAATTTCTTTATATAATTATGTATTACAAAAAGCTTTCACTTTGAAAAAAAAAAAATCTTGACTTATATCACAATACGCAAACATCAATTATTATGGATTTTTCTTGGTTTTTAATTATTTTTTTAAATAACTAAACACAATATTTAAAAAAAAATATATCAAAGATATATAAATAGTATCTCATACATAAAATAAATTTTTGACATAAAAATGTATATAAATAAAGTTTTTTTTTTTTTTATTTTCGGTACCGGTCCCCCCTTACAACATTTCTTATCGTTTGAGATGTCACTTCAATGTTGTTTTTTCAATTTTTAAGCCACGTGTGACTTAAGGTGCACTTATTCGCAGATTATTTTGAACCATACTATATGATATTTCTTTTATGCAAGCGTTTTAACTTTGAAAAATTTCATGATTGATCTCTATCCTCAATGATTTAAAGCACATGGGTGTCTTTCCATAATAGACTTCAATTCATTAAAGATTTCGACAAATGTTTTCATAGATAATCCAACATTTCATAACTGAATCCCCAACTCACAAATAGATTTAGGAACTCCATTTTAAGACGATAAGCTACAAGCTAAAATTAAACAATTGCTGCTATTTTGTCTTGACATTTGCGTACACTTCAGTATTGAAAATTTTCTGCAAGTCTGTTGTGGAAAATGCCGGAATTTTTCATATGGCGTAAGAAAACATTTATTACATGGCACTTAGCATCATCTTCAAAATATTTCAATTTAAATACTTGCTGCGTTTTGTAAAAACAGACATTTATTATAAACTTATTTTAAAGAATCAGATTAAACATATTTCAGTAGTTACTGAATATACGAAGCAAAAGATTAGAAATTATGCTAATTCATTTGTAACTTTGGCTTCCGTACGGAGACTTTTTTACCCACTGTATACATATTCTAAAGCTGAGTAACATGAAAATAACACGTGTGAAATTTAATTTATATAAAATTGCATAGTAAATAATCACTAAGGGAGATTGCATTATCCAATAGCAACGGACACACATTGTCATTAATGCAATGTTTCCTCAGAAATCACACAATTATTCAAAATATTCGAGAAGTAATTACAAACTCTAGTGAAACTAGGGGTGTGGATCACACTCAACACATTGCATTTAAATATGGAATAGTTTACTGTAATTCACCGTTTTCGTTTTCTAATTTTAATTATTTCAAAAAATTGCCAGTTATTTGGTGATAAATTTTACATTAGGGGGAAAAAAGAAGTCATTGGAACGTCAAAATTACAGAAATGTTTTTCGATAAACATTGCATTATCCTTTCTTTTTAAGTTCAACAGAGAAGAAACAGTTGTTGATGGGTGATGCTCAAGAGGAGAGAATTTTGGGTTAAAAACTTTCGTTTTTCGCCATCTTACGACTTCATTGTACGGATGGGTGGGATAGTTTGTACTATCAACGACCTCTTTCATCAACAAAAACTGCTGATCAGACCGGGGAGTGCAAATAAACGCAGAATTCGATCCACAACGAATATTCATACCAAAACCGTGATTCGAATCCGGCACCTTTGATATACGAGGCCTCATAATTAACCGCACAGATAACAGATGGGACGTATTTTTAAGGAATTTTTGGGAATGGTAAGTTAAGAGTTCCTAAAAAAGCATCGCAATAGTGATTTAGATCAAAATCGTTCGAGCCATTTTTTGGCAATTGCTGAAATACATAAATTTTTCAATGGCGGCTATCGTGTGCGATTACGCAATTTTGACGAAAACCTTAACGCCATGTCGTATGGCCACCAGTAACTTGCAGACAACATTTGAACATCGTAGGTCAATTTGACAGGGGATTATGCTGACCATAGACCGACAAACATATATTTTTCTAAACAACTTTTTTGTACTCGGCATGTTCCAGCTTGTTTATATTCATTAGTAGAAAGGTTTTCGTCAGCCATTTTGCGAGCGTTTTACAAATTAATGCCAATACACCAATTTTTCATAGCCCGCTGTTGAATTTCAGCAATTTATTTGCGCGTTCAAATTGATGTTTCTTTATTCCTTTTCTTCTTTTTTAAGATTGGTTTTCCTTGCTCCCTAATTCTCTACATTTTCTTACACAGTAATATTGATGTAGTTTAAATATTTCTTGAGGAACGGGAAGCAACTGCCTTATTGAAGCAATAGCCACTACTGGAACACTTGCCTTATATCAAACAGGGGAAATTCTAGCAATTTGGAAATTAGCAAGGCCACAAGCTATGTAAGTCATAGCTTTAATTTAATACCACATAGCATTTTACAGTGTAGTGATGAATTAAAAAATATGTTTGATCATATCCTAAGTAAGATATTTTTTGATTGGTTGTTTTCAAATTATCTGGCACAGTCAGCAACACGAGGGCTATAATTCGCAGAAACATTCGTCATTTGAAAAGCCAACATACATTTACGAACACCCATGCCTTACACGGGACTCGAACCCGCAACCTCGTGTTCCAAAAGCCAGCATGCTAACCACTATATCATTTGGTAGGCCAAAAAGTTTTCACTAACAGATCTTCGAATCACTTTTGTTTTCTCCATAGATAATTGTATATCAGTTTGGGTTTGTCTCCGAATTCCTAAAGAATTATTTATACGAGGAAGCCTGTAGTTGGTTGGCTCTTGATCGTGAATTTCGTGCGTATATTTCATATTTTTAACGGGGGAGGGGTATTATCTCATAGTGCATTGACTAACTTTTTATTGGTGTCATAATTGTCGCAATCTATGAAATTTCTTTCATGTTTCCTACTTTTTTTTTCTAAATTATAACAAACTATTTTTTGAAAATGAAAAAGGGTTTCGTGTTGAAGAATTCATAAATACATCATGAATTGTAGTCGTAAAATGTGTTTTTTCTAGGATGTAGCAATGTACTCTGACGTGTTATGTGGTATATCACCACCAGAAATTAAATGTGTGCAACTCACCTCTAACCATGAAGCAGCCACTAATAGCTTTGACATATATAGAAGTATTTCGTAGTAAGCTAAATACAATTCATTCATAGTCTACAATAGCAAACTTCATTGTTAAATTTTAAAACTGTGGTAAGTATTTATATTTATTGTAATAGTTCATTTAGTTTACTTAAGGTTCATAGTAACGAAATCATTTTGCCGGCAACTACAGATCTTTAAAATATCTTTCGAAATGTAATATTTGCTTGTTCTGTAGTGATTTTAAGAAACAAATAGTCATATTGTAGAACCACTTAAAGTCAATCTAAGGGGTACACTCTTCTGTACCTAATCTGCCCTTTTTAAGTATTGGATTATAAAGTTTTAATCTTTTAAAACTTATTGCTTCTCTGAAGCGCAACTGGTTAATTTCTGTAGAAGGGGTTTCAATCAAGTACAAAGTCTACATTGGATTTTTCTGTTTAAAAAACATCTATTTTTCATGTTTCATGTCATGAATATATTTGCCGGTTCTTTATTCCTTTACCTTCATTTAAAATAATGCTTTATGGACAGTTTTCCTGGTATATAAAATACCTTAATGGGTTACTTATTATTTAGTACATGGAAATCTTTTTCTTTCTTTCTGGATTACACATTAATCTGAAATTTTTGTTTGTTTAAATTCAATGAGAAAAATAAAATTATGAGATTTATTTTATTAGTTATAGAAATCTTACGGCATAAATATCTATATATTTTCTAATATTGTGATGTATTTGAATACTTTTTGGATATACTTTCCCGGGGTTTGTAGTATTTCTTTTCAAAGTGATAAAACACTGGTGATCGGGACAGATGGACTTGATTGTGATTGGTTTCTTAGGCTATTTTTATCAATTACATTTGAATGCATTTCTTGTTATTTTCAAGTGCTATGTTAAACATATTTGTAATTTGATGCTTTAAAATATAATAGAATTAAAGATTTAAAACAAAGTAAATGTATCTGGTGTCCAGTGAATTACTTTTTGGTTATCTGTATCTTTAGGATTGTAGGTTCTTTAATTAGGAATCGGTACAAAAACTTCAATTAACATAAATGAATGTAGCATAAAGCAGTGGTCGGCAAACCACTGCCAAAAACAAAAAAACAAAACTTTGCTTATCATGCTTATTTTTTATTAATTTTATATTTCTTCAAAAATGGTCTCGTCTACTTAAAAAGATTGTTGGATTTTAAATATTTAATGGAAACTATCTTAGTTAGGTGAATGACATTTTGATCAAGTGAATTTAAGCTAAATATTTTACAGAAAAATCTAAATTTCATGGCATCTATGAAAGTTCGTTAAAACTTAAATGTTATAGAGGGTGGTATAAACTTCCATAAATTTAAGGATTTGTAAAGGATGGTTAATCATATATTTTCAAAAACTTGAAAGGTGATTTAAGTTTGCTTGAATTTTAAATTGGTTGCTGTTATTGAACTTGACCAAAACTTGTAACAAACTCGATAGTTTTATTTATTTGCATTATTAATGTGGGAATTTGTACAGGATCCCAGATTTCTCACAGAAAACTTAGAATGGTAAAATGAAATTATTTTTATAAAAATGTAGGATAACATTTTGCGTTTAATTCGTGGTTCCTTCTCAAACAGGAACGACCAAACAGTATAGTGGTTAGCGTGCTAGCTTCTAGACCGCGAGGTTGCGGGTTCGAGTCCCGTGTAAGGCATGGGTGTTTGTAAATGTATGTTGGCATGTCAAATGAAGAATGTTTCGGCGCATTGTAGCCCTCGTGTTGCTGACGGTGCTAGGTGATCTGAAAACAGCCAACCAACCAACCTTTACGAACGGGCTCGTTTCGTTTTCTTCTAAGGTTCATTGCTACGCAAAACAAAGCTCGTTTTGCTCAATGAAGTGTTTCTTGACACCTAAGCACAGACTCGCTTTACTCGCTGAAAAAATGGTTGCTGAACAAGCTCGCTTCGCTCATTGAAGACTTCATCGCTACGCAAGCATAGGCTCGCTTCGGTAACTGAAAGGTTCATTTCTGCGCAAGCATAGGCTCGCTTCACTGGCTGAAAATTAATTGCGACGTGAACCTTTACTATTAAAGATTAATGGTCGAGAAACGAAACGTTTCCCCCTGTTAATACGATTATACAAAGCCTCTTACTTTTCTGAGCACATTTTTACATAGTGTTTTCGAAAATTTATATTAGAAGGTCAGAACTGCTTATGTTTAAAATTTAGAGCTAATATTATATACTATAATTGCAATTGTAAAATTTTAACATTTTGTTCGTCAAAAGCCAAATTAGAAGGCCAAAACTTATTATGTTCAAAATCTCAGAGATCTATGCCTGTTATAAGTAGCTTTCTATAGATGGACACACATTCTTTGTTTTATTATTTTGGAAGTAAAATAATTGATATCTTGTTTTATTGAAAATTTTAGTATACTGTTATTAATATTCCAGAGGAAATTATCACACAGTTTTTACAAAATAAAAACTAATTTATTCTTCTTTCGAAGGCTCACAAAACTTTTCCGAACACGTTAACACGTTAACAAGTAAACACGTTATCCAGCTTCAACAAAAGCTTCGGTGCATACAACTTCAGATAATGTGATAATCGAGGTACCACGAAAGTACACAATGCGTTCATCTCCTTTCAAAGAAGTGTTCAAAGTTTAACTAACCACTGATATGAACTCCGATTTCAAGCCTCGGTCGTATTTATACTTAGGACAAAATCATTATACAGGCCAAAATGTGTCCTAAGTGTTTTGATACATTAAATTAAAGAAAATAAAAGAAATACCAACCTGGTGATTCTTTTAATTAAGAAACTTGAAAAAATAAAGAAATGGAGCTGATAATTTTATAAAAAAATAATATTCTACTTCGAAAACGTAATTTTGGTGAGTGCCTCCAGCGAGTATCAAGTAAAATTTATAGAATCTTATGCGACAATTATTTTCATTTCTTTTTCAAATGTTAGCTAATTACTAACTCTGAATATTCTATAATAGTAAAGAAAGAACTTTTCTATAAAAACTAGTCTCGTTTTTTTTGTTTATTCGGTTTCTTTACTGTGTCCTCAAACCTTGGGCCCATCTCAATGATATCAACCATTTTTCACGGCAAAACCATAACTATCCAAAGTAACTGATTAACTTATGGCATTTTAGTGTGAAACTAAAAATTCGCAAGTGATCAAGTTAAGGAAAGTGGACGTAATTTAATTTTTAACATTGAAATCGATTGATATTTAGTCTCAACTTCGTGAATACATTTATTATCCATCATTTTGTCGGCACACTGTGGTACGAAAGGCTTGTTTTGTGGACATATACATAGAGCTCTTGTAAAACATCGGATTTACTTGAAATTCAGTTACCTTATGTATTTGAAGTTGTGAAACACATTTATGAGATTGAAATATATAAACTTCTATGAAAAACAGGGGAAATTTAAAAGTATTTGGCTTAAACCTAATATTTTCGAAATTTGCAAAAATTAACCTTGAAAATGCTAAAAACGTTTTGTAACTCTTAATAATGCATAATTTCAATAGTGTGTTCTAATGGTACCTTTATTTCTCTATTTAAAGTTTTTTTTTTTCTTTTTTCGCTATTGTCATCTATTGTGTTTTTTTATTGTCCATTTTTTGCATCTTTAAAATTGAGTGCACAATTTATTTTTTTCACCTTAGGATTTTTCTGCTCGGAAATAACTCTGTAAAGAAGAAATTACTAGAAGCTGTCTTATTCTGCATTGTTTTCAATAGTGGATCATAATGTTGCACAAATTGTCTGTATATATTGTAAATAGTGACGTATTATTTCAAAATTCTATTGTAATTTATTTTTATCCTATTTTATTTAGTAATTAATAGCGATTATACAAGTTAGAAAAAGGTGGCAACACCTAAAGTAATCGAGAAGTTTCGAGATATTTCGTTTCCGATAAATTGGCTGGAAATTTCGAGAATGTCTCACGCGCTTGTATATAAAGGACTGGAGAACGGGAAAGTTTTGAGATTGACTTCGGAGTTCGTTGAAAGCTGATCGCTTTGTTTACCTATTGGAGTGAGCTTGTATAATCGCTGAATTCGAAGTTATTTTTGTTGAAGCTTGTGTTGAAGCTTGAGAGTAATTAAACTGTTGCCTGTGAATAAATTTTGTGAGTTTTCTGAAGAGAGAATAAATATTTTTAAACCGTGAAAACTGTGCCATCATTGCCTCAGTGGAAAAATTCATAACAGTGGTGTCAGAAGTGGGGTCTCGTAATTTTGAATGCCGACAACTAGAGGAATGATGGAAGACCAAATGAAGCAGTTGATGGAAATGATTGCTGGAATAAAAGCCGGACAAGAATCCACGGCCGCTGAAATGAAAGCCGAAATAAAAGCCGGACAAGAATCCACGGCCGCTGAAATGAAAGCCGAAATAAAAGCCGGACAAGAATCAACCGCCGCTACAATCGCCGAAATAAATGCCGAACTCGCCGCTACAATCGCCGCTGGTCAAGCCCGTCAAGAAACGACAAATGCTGAACTCGCCGCCGCAATCACCGCCAGCCAAGAAGCGACATCATCGGATATTAAAGCTTTAGCATCCAAGCAAGAATCATCTTCTGCGTCCGTTGATAGATTTATGGAGCGCACAGAGAGTGTTCTTCAATCAATGAAGGCGGATATTTTGGATGTCAGAGAAGATCTTAAGACAGTGAGAAATGAAGTTGAAGAAAAAGTTTCCACCGTGCAAGAAAAAGTTTCCACCTTAAAGGAAGAGCAAGACAAATTCATTGACGTTGTAGAAGAAAGGCTGCGAAAAATGGAAACGCGTGAAGCTCTGGCCATAGCGTCACCTAATTGGGATAACGCTTCCATCCCCTTTATGGCGCCGCGCTCTAACATCAAAGTGGCCCCTTTTGATGGGAAGTCGTCTTGGCGCGTTTATCAAACGCAATTTGAAATGATTGCGTCTGCGAATGGTTGGGACGATACTTCGAAAGCATTCCATCTCGCAGCATCTCTTCGAGGTGAAGCTGCTGACATTTTACAGACACTACCTGAAGAGAAGCGGGGAGAATTCGTGGCGCTGGCAAGTGCGTTGGAATTAAGGTTTGGGGAGCAACATCTAAAGGATTATAACAGACTGCAACTGAAAGTGAGACAGCAGAAGGCCAATGAAACTCTTCAAGAATTGGCATCGGATATAGAAAGACTGTCGCTCCTCGCTTTCCCAGACTGTCCCTCGGACGTACGAGATAACCTGTCTCTTCAGTATTTCGTGGATGCCATCAAAGATCCCGACATACAGCAAGCTACCAGGATGTCAGACAGCAAAGATCTGAAGTCGGCCCTCGTGTACGCCATGAGAGTGGAAGCCGCGCAGCTAGCTTCTGGAAAAGACCGACGATATGTGCGTGGTGCATTAGCCGAGGATTCTTCTGACTTTGTCACCAGTAAGCTTCGAGAACTGGAAAGCAAAATTGATAGAATGATGAGAAGCTATCCCGGAGCCAGGGATCGAAGGACCAGAGTCGTTTGCTGGCACTGCAAACGGGAAGGGCATCTACGACGAAACTGCCTTGATTTGAAAAAGAGAAGGGATAACACTACCACGGATTCTCCACAACTGAATCTAAGAAGATGTCATCTCGCAGGGCAGAAGCTGCAATGTAGAACAGGTGAAGCCCCGACCAGTCGTTTCCACGTTTCATCCCAACAAGGAGGAAACCAGGGTTTATTCGTGAAGGGGGAGATCAACGGAACTCCATGTCGTCTAATCGTCGATTCGGGAGCGAACGTAACGATCGTAAGGACGGACGTGGCTCGTCGCCTGAACAGCCGACTCCTCTACACAGCGCCCTCTGTTTCTCTACAAACTGTGTCTGGTGGTAATATCTCTGTGCATGGGAAATTGGAAGTGGACATTGCCCTTGGATTTAGCACCTACAAGCACACCGTTTATGTTGCCGAAATCGTAGATCCGTGCATTCTCGGACTAGACTTTTTGAAGAAAAATGGAATTACGCTGAATTTTGAGAAAAGCAAGCTGCAAACATGGAGAGGTGAAGTTCCTTTGCAAGATCTAGACATGAAAGAGCTGTGCGTATATCGGATTATGGCTCATGAAGACAATGTCATAGAGAATGCTGAAGAGTCCACATCTATGAAAAGTATCTCACCAGCCTCGGACAGAGAACCGAAGAAAGTGACGTTGATGAAACCCTCCCAGGAAGTGGTTCATGTGGAAATGGACAAAGTTAGTGAAGAGGGAATCGACATCCGTACTCCTGTTACAAGCATCGAACGGAGGTCCCGGGATCTATCAGCTGCACCCGCGGATGATTCGGACTCAATCTTAAAATCATATAACCAGCAAGATGGGGATCAGAAACTTTCACCGCTTCTGTTGGCATACGGGAGTGCAACTCACGAGACCACCGGATTTTCTCCATCTCTAACGATGTGTGGAAGAGACCTTAGGCTCCCCAGCAACCTCCTCTTTGGACAACCACAGGACACTCCTTCCTCGCCTGTCCAGTATCTAGATGATCTGCAGGCACGTTTGGAAGCCGTACATCGGTTCGCCAGAGAGAGAAACAACATCATGACGGAGCGCGTGAAGATCCGGTACTATGCCAAGGCCATGGACCGTTCATTCCAGGAAGGTGACAAACGTCGGAAAGGACTCTCCCCTAAGCTCCAGACGAACTGGGAAGGGCCGTATGTGGTCCTTAAGAAGATCAACGACGTCGTGGTAAGAATTCAACGGACACCTTCGTGTAAACCTAGAGTTGTACACTACAATAGGCTAGCCCCATATTATGGTAGAAGTCATTGAATGGCTTAAGGACTTCACTGCCCGGGACGTGCAGTCTTTAAGAAGGGGGAAATGTTGCACAAATTGTCTGTATATATTGTAAATAGTGACGTATTATTTCAAAATTCTATTGTAATTTATTTTTATCCTATTTTATTTAGTAATTAATAGCGATTATACAAGTTAGAAGAAGGTGGCAACACCTAAAGTAATCGAGAAGTTTCGAGATATTTCGTTTCCGATAAATTGGCTGGAAATTTCGAGAATGTCTCACGCGCTTGTATATAAAGGACTGGAGAACGGGAAAGTTTTGAGATTGACTTCGGAGTTCGTTGAAAGCTGATCGCTTTGTTTACCTATTGGAGTGAGCTTGTATAATCGCTGAATTCGAAGTTATTTTTGTTGAAGCTTGTGTTGAAGCTTGAGAGTAATTAAACTGTTGCCTGTGAATAAATTTTGTGAGTTTTCTGAAGAGAGAATAAATATTTTTAAACCGTGAAAACTGTGCCATCATTGCCTCAGTGGAAAAATTCATAACAATATCAAGTTTAAATTTAAAAGATTGATGTCGAATTGTTTTCAATGAAACAAGATTTCCTAACGAGAGAAGAAAAATTAACGAGTAAACTTAAGCAATCAATTTTTTCATAATCCTCTATCTTGTTTTAAAGCAACATACCTGTCATGTTTCTCTTTACTCACACCAAAGAAAGACCACTTGTGTGTGCATTGTGTAGCAAGGAATTTTCCACACAAAGCAGTCTGATATCACATTTCCTCACTCACACTAGAAAAATGTCTCATGTGTGTGGTATTTGCAACAAGACATTTTCAAATAAGACCAGTCTTGCAACACATCTCCTCATTCACACGGGGGAAAAGCCACACAAATGTGAAGTTTGCAGCAAGGCATTTTCCCAAAAGAGTGCACTGACAACACATCACCTCACTCACTCTGGAGAAAAGACCCATGTGTGCGATGTTTGCCGCAAGGAATTTTCCCAAAAGAGCAATCTTACAACACATCTCCTCACTCACACCGGGGAAAAGCCACACAAATGTAAAGTTTGCAGCAAGGCATTTTCCCAAAAGAGTACACTGACAGCACATCTCTTCACTCACACCGGAGAAAAGCCACACAAATGTAAAATTTGCAGCAGGGCATTTTCCTTAAAGTGGAATCTTACCACACATCTCCGCACTCATATTGATGAAAAGCCCTAAGGAAAAGCCTCACGTGAGCGATGTTTGCAACAAGGCATTTTCAGATAACAGCAATCTGGCATCGCATCTCCTCACTCACACTGGAGAAAATACCCATGTGAGCGATTTTAGCAGCAAAACATTTTCCGAAAAGCGCAGTCTTGCAACATATTTTTTAACTCACTGGAAAAAGCTCATAATTCAATCTCAGTCATAATCATGGTAGACGCCAGAAGGGGAAATATGCTTCTTCCCCCATCTAGGAAGGAAAAGGGGGAAATTATTTAATCGGAGAAAAATACTTCATGTTTTAATAAAAAATACAGGAATTTAAAAAAATAAGCTAGTATTGGCGATTTATACCTCCAGAGTTCCCGCTCTAAGAAATGCAACGCACACATATGTATATCTCGTGAAGTACAAATGAGATTATTGACAAAAACAACTATTACATATTTATTTCTTTTTTAAAATAATGTGCTATATCAAGTATATTTATTAATCTAAAATTCTGTACCGTACATTTTGTTAAAATTAAGTTTTAGACTATCTGTGAGCACGATAGTTTTAAGCCACCGATATCAAAACTTTAGACCTTCAAGTGTATATTGTGTTCAACGAGCTTAGATTAGTTTTCGACTCCTCGCAGATTAGCTTCTAATATAGCTAGAAAATTTATTTGATTTTTAAGCTTTTTCGTGCTAACCCGAATGACTAGAATAAAATAACTGCATACTTGTTAACATTGAACACAGGAACAAAACATTCTTTTTAGTAAAATATCCGAAGTCACCAAAATTATGTCTTTCTGGTTGTGACTAAAACTAAGTCAAGACTACAGGGCTATTTGATAAATTTTTGCCAGTTTTCTTTCATTCTTCTCACTTTTATGAGAGGAAGTGCCTTTTGTACATTTTCATACGTCCTAGGATCTGCATCCTCTGGAAATGATCTCTATAGTTAAACATTTTTAGCCAATGCTGTAGCTTATATGCTTTAATAAATTCTAGCTAGTCTTTTTTTATTCTTATCAGCTTAATTTAAAAAAATCAAATGCCCTTTGGATGATGTAAAGTGTACGAGGGCCTTTATTCCCAGAAATGAAGAAAAGAAAGATGTGAATTTTATCCAGGGTAATGAATAATTAAATCTGTTCAACGGTATTCGAATATTTCCCTCAATTTCATGGAGTGGCTTCGATACATTAAGTTGAACTATTAAAACACGTTTTTGACTATGAATTTCATTTTAAAGTAAAGTATTAACACCTTTTGCTGAAATATCTCTCAAAATAATAAATCGTATTTTTCAAACTTAAAGCGATATTATTTGGAAGAATTTTTGTAGCTATTTGATGATAATCCTCTATTTCTCATGTAAAGGAAGTGTTTTTGTTGCATGCCAGACTAACTATTTTATTATTACTTTTTTTTTAATACGTATTTGTACTCAACTTGAAACTAGTTGATACATATTTTTAATTACGAACACTTTTTCTTTTTGTGATAAGGATTTCTACTTGAAAGAAACTAAAAGAATTGGAATTACAACAAGCAATTCTATATGTACAACATTTAATAGTTATATTGTTACACAAAATATCTGTATATAATTGTACATAGTGACATATTTCTTTGTAAGTTCTATTCTATTTGTTAACAGTGATAAAACAGTTTACAAAAAAGTTGGCATTATCTAAATCAATCGTTAAATTTTGAGGAGTTTCCATCGCGTGATTGGTTGACAAGATTTTTCTAGAAATTTTTTGCCGCAAGGCAATAAATAGAGTCAATCGATAGAATAGAGATCAGTCGAGTTTTTGACGCTGTTTTGAGAGGATAGGCGCTTTTGTTTACTTTCGTTGTTCCCGTGTTATCGCTGTATCCGAGGTTGTATGCATCGAAGCTTGTGTTGAAGATATATAGTGAGTCTACTGTTGTTCAGAAATTTTCTTAAGTCTTCGAAAGAAGAATAAATTGTAATTTTTATTTAGTAAACAGTGTCATCATTCCCTGTTAGATAATTCACAACAATATTTATTGTCACTCTCAATACGAAAAATTGTATATGAATCCAACTCTAATGGCATGTATGAATTAATATCTCTCAAACTGTCGCACTGCATTGGCAGTTAGGGATTGATATCTCCTAAGAAACAACTAGATATTATAAAAAACAAACCACCAAGTAAAACAGTCAGCTAGAAAAATTTAGGAATTTTAATGTTTGCCACCAAGCACCCACGATGAATTTCTTTGGGATACTTGTACAAAATGATATAAATTGGGAAAAATCTCATAATTATTAAGAATACACCAGGCTAGAGTTTGTGTAGATTGTTCTCTGCAATGAGTACAAATTTGCTCTAACATGAAATGAGAATATTATAGCCTGCCAATTACTGATTGCCTACGGGGATTTCTCCCAATCATCTCAATTTAGTTCATTTTTGTGCACAAGTATCCCAAAGAAATTAAACACGGCTACTTGGTATCAAACTTTAGATTTAATAACATTTTCTGGCTGACCATTTTACTTGGCGGTTTATTTTTATTACTTCTAGTTGTTTTATAGAAGGTAATAATTCATAATTACCAACGCAGACTTATGTACGAATTCACTGAAGAATTCCAGATTCAGTAGATTGCTTGTTGTAAGCTTATAAAGGATTGATTAGCAAACCAAAAAAAAAAAAAAAAAAAAAAAAAAATTTCAAAAATCCATTAACTTGCTGGCCATAGATAAAAGGAAATTGTTTTTGTTTAACTAAAAAGAATGAGTAGCAAGTGGTTTGTTAAGTTCTTTCAATAAATAGATCGTATCCATGGCACTCAAATTTTTTTTTACTACTTATTATTTCTTCATCGTATGCTGGTTACTGGTTTATACAGTGGCACAAACAATTCAGAATATACTTCCTTTTTTTTCCGCAAATTAACACTTTGTGTAGTGAATAATGAGCAAAACATATAATTATAACAAAATCTTTCGTAGAGGCATTAATCTATGAACATTGTACTTTGTAACTATGCACGAAAAAAAATTAATTAAAAATCACGTTATTTATACAGCTTTGAAATTTTACTAGGCAAATTTTGTGGTAAAAAGATTGAAAATACAATTTTGAAAAATATGTTTAACTACCACTTAATATTTTTTACTTGGCTTATATTTTATTGTAATTTTGTGTAATTTTATCTTCAACAGTCATTCATGTAATGAAATTGTTAGCTGAGTTTGAAGCCCGACTTTTAAATGAAAAAGGGTTACTCGAAGGCAAACTAGTATTCACGTAAAGGAATTCGTATCAAGATAATTTTAAAAAAGGAATATCTTATCATGAAATAGCTATAATTGTTGGTAGAAACCACACGTGTGTCTAGAAAATCATTGGAGTATTAAAAAGTGATGGGTTGATTGAAAATAAAAGTGAAATAGGAAGGAATGGTATTCCGAGTGATTGTCGCAAAAAGGAAAAGATTAATTCTAAAGTAAGTGCAGCTAGTTGAGGCATTCACCTGTTAAATTGTATCTTAATTAACTATTTACTCTCGGAATATCAAGAACAATGAGATTTGGTAATGACGATCTTGTACCAAATAAAATCCACACAGGTGAGGATTTAAAATGTTTTTTTAAAACCTCTCCTCAGTGTATATATTAGGGTGGTTCGGAAAAAAATAATTATTTTTGAAACGCATGAGGGGAAAAAAGTTTGTTTTATATATTGATTGATAAAACTGTAAATAAAAAATTAAAAAAATAATAATAATAATAATAATATTTTCAAATCGCGCATTCACCTCAAAGTTTGAAGAAAATCCCAAAATAACTATTTTCCCTAAATGTTTTTTAAATTTGTAAACGTTATATATTTGAAAGGCAGTTGTTTGCTATGTGTAGTGAAAGAGTAGTATAACACAGAAAAATACTATTCTATGCATTTTTAAAACATATATTAATAATTAAAAAAATATTCAAAAATAAAAAAATTTGTAAAAAAACAATTTTTCTGTAAAATGGGTAGTAACGTTATTTCACACATTTAAAAAAATAAAAAATTATAAACGTGCTTTTATCCATTTGGTTTACTTTTTCCTTGAGCTTTCTCTCCCAGTGATGCACTTTGAAGGACCTTTTTTAGAAAAGCCGGTCAGCATGGATCTTAAAAAAAAAAAAGAAGAGCGGTGGCGTCAGCGCTACCCACTTTTTGTGTTGGTTCTACATAAGCGTTCAACAGCTTGTGAGTTGTTGAAGAAACGAGTTGAAGTCGGATTTCAGTGGTCCTTAGTAGCACAGAAGCGCTGGCCAATTTCTAGACATAGGCCAGTCACGATGTGGAACGTTGTAAATCGGTCGTTAACAATATAAGCCAATCTCGCCCAATTTCAGATAAAATATAGAATCCGTTTTGAAATGTCGATGCACAGTTTTAAATTAGGGGTATTGTATTTATGAGAAACAAAACTATGTGGCGGTTTTGACTTGTTTTTTTTTTGTTGAAAAATAGTGTATTTTTGGAACTATCCACGGCCAGAATTAGACAATCTTCCAGTCTCCCCTGTTCCCTTCAGATTATTAACTGTTTTTTAATTCAAAAATATCATGAAGATATAACTGATATGTGCTTAGTACTTTCATCTCAAATATAGGAAGTAAACATTCAACAAGTAAAAAATCAGCCTGGGGAAATTTTTCACAGTTCTTCAATTTCAGATTTAAGTTCCATTCATAAATACATCATGGATTGTGGTCGTAGAATGAGTTTATTCTAGGATATAGCAATTTACTCTGACGTGTTATGTGGCATATAACCACCAGAAATTAAGTGTGTGCAACTTAGCTCTAACCATGAAGCAGCCACTAATAGCATTGACACTCATAGAAGTATTTTGTATTAAGCTAAATACAATTCATTCATAGTCTACAATAGCAAACTTCATTGTTAAATTTTAAAACTGTGGTAAGTATTTATATTTATTGTATTAGTTTCTTTACTTTTTTAAGGTTCATAGTAACGAAATCACTTTGCCGGAAAATACAGATCTTTAAACTAGCTTTCGAAATGTAATATTTGCTTGTTCTGTAGTGATTGGAAGTAACAAATAGTCATATTGTAGAACCACTTAAAGTCAATCAGAGGGGTACACTCTTCTGTACCAAATCTGCTCTTTTGAAATATTTGATTATAAAGTTTTAATCTTTTAAAAGTTATTGGAACTCTAAAGCGCAACTGGTTACTTTCTGGAGAAGGGGTTTCAATCAAGTACCAAGTTTACAATTGGATTTTCTGTTTAAAAAATATTTATTTCATGTTTCATGTCATCAATATATTTGACGGTTCTTTATTCTTAGATATTCATTTAAAATAACGCTTTATGGACAGTTTTCCTGGTATATAAAATACATTAATGAGTTACTTATTATTTAATGGAAATCTTTTTGTTTCTGGATTACACATTAATCTGACATTTTTGTTTGTTTAAATTCAATGAGACAAATAAAATTAGCAGATTTATTATATTATTTATTTATGCCGTAAGATTTCTATGACTTAGGTGTATTTTCTAATATTGTATTGAATTTGAATTCTTCTTGGATATACTTTCCCGGGGTACTTTAGTATTTCTTTTCAAAGTGATAAAACATTGTGGTGATAGGGACAGATGGTCCTGATTGTGATTGGTTTCTTAGGCTATTTTTATAAATTACATTTGATTGCATTTCTTTTTATTTTTAGGTGCTATGTTAAACATGTTTGTAATTTGATGCTTTAAAATATTATAGAATTAATGACGAAAACAAAGTAAATGTATCCTGTGTCCAGTGAAATACTTTTTGGTTATCTGTATCTTTAGGATTCTATTGGTACAAACATTTCAATTAACATAAATGAAAGTAGCATAAAGCAGTGGTCGGCAAACCATTGGCAAAAAGAAAAAAAACAAAACTTTGCTTATCATGCTTATTTTTTCTTATTTTTTATATTTCTTCAAAAAGGGTTTCGTCTACTTACAAAGATTGTTGGATTTTAAATATTTTATGGAAAATATCTTAGTTAGGTTAATGAAATTTTGATCAAGGAAATTTAAGGTAAATATTTTAAAGAAAAATCTAACTTTCAAGGCATCTATGGAAGTTCATTAAAACTTAAAAAATATAGAGAGTGGTATAAACTTTCATAGATTTAAGCATGTGCTGTAAAGGATGTTTAATCATATATTTTCAAAAACTTGAAAATTGATTTATGTTTGATTGAATTTTAAGTTGGTTGCTGTTATTGAACTTGACCAACACTTGTAACACACTCGACAGTTTTATTTAGTTGCATTATTAATGTGGGAATTTGTAAAAGATCCAAGATATCTCATGGATAACTTAGAATGGTAAAATGAAATTGTTTTTATAAAAATGTATTATAACATTTTGCGTTTAAAACTTCGTGGCTCCTTCTCAAACAGGGACGACCAAACATTATAGTGGTTAGCGTGCTAGCTTCTAGACCACGATTGCGTGTTCGAGTCCCTTGTAAGGCATGGGTATTTGTAAATGTATGTTGGCTTGTAGAATGACGAATGTTTCGGCGCATTGTAGCCCTCGTGTTGCTGAAGGTGCCAGATAATCTGAAAACAACCAACCTTCACGAACAGGCTCGCTTCGTTTTCTTATTAGGTTCATTGCTACGCAAAACCAAGCTCGTTTTGCTCAGTGAAGTGTATCTTGAAACCTAAGCACATACTCGCTTTATTCGCTGAAAAAATGGTTGCTGAAGAAGCTCGCGTCGCCCACTGAAGACTTCATAGCTACGCAAGCACAGGCTCGCTTAGGTTACTGAAATGTTCTTTTCCGCGCAAGCATAAGCTCGCTTCACTCGCGAAAAATTAATTGCGACGTGAACCTTTACTATTAAAGATTAATGGTCGAAAAACGAAACGTTTCACTCTGTTAATACGATTATACAAAGCCCCTTACTTTTCTGAGCACATTTTTACATTGTGTTTTCGAAAAGTTATATTAGAAGGTCAGAACTGCTTATGTTTAAAATTTTAGAGCTAATATTATATACTATAATTGCCATTTTAAAATTTTAACATTTTGTTCGTCAAAAGCCAAATTAGAAGTCCAAAACTTATTATGTTTAAAATTACAGAGCTCTATGCCTATTACAAGTAGCTTTCTATCGAGGGTCACACATTCTTTGTTTTATTATTATGTAAGTAAAATTATTGATATCTTGTTTTATTGAAAATTTTAGTATACTGTTATTAATTTTCCAGAGGAAATAATCCCACAGTTTTTACAAATTAAAAACTAATTTATTCTTCTTTCGAAGGCTCACAAAACTTTCCCTAATAACAGTAAACACGTTATCCAGCTTCAACAAAAGCTTCAAAGCATACAACTTCAGATAATCGAGGCACCACAAAAGTACACAATGTGTTCAGCTCCTTTCAAAGCAGTGTTCAAAGTTTAACTAACCACTGATATGAACTCCGATTTCAAGCCACGGTCGTATTCATACTTGGGACACATTTTGGCCTGTTTCATGATTTTGACCTAAGTATTTTTGTACATTAAATTAAAGAAAATAAAAGAAATACAAACCTAGTAATTCTTTTAATTAAGAAAGTTGAAAAAATAGAATTGAGCTGATAATTTTATAAAAAAAATAATATTCTACTTTGAAAACGTAATTTTGGTGACTGCCTCCAGCGAGTATCAAGAAAAATTTATTGAATCTTATGCGACAATTATTTTCATTTCTTTTTCAAATGTTAGCTAATTACTAACTCTGAATATTCTATAATAGTAAAAAACGAACTTTTCTGTAAAAACTATTCTTGTTTTTTTTGTTTATTCGGTTTCTTTACTGTGTCCCCAAACCTTGCGCCATCTCAAAGACATCAACAATTTTTCACGGCAAAACCATAACTATCCAAAGTAAACTGATTAACTTCTGGCATTTTAGTGTGAAACTAAAAATTTGCACGTGATCACGTTAAGAAAAGTGGACGTAATTTAATTTTTCACATTAAAATTAATTGATATTTAGTCGGTCACAACTTCGTGCGTACATTTATTATCCGTCATTTTGTCGGCATACTGTGGTACGAAAGGCTTGTTTTAGTGGACATGTTGGGGTACATAGAGCTCTTATAAAATATCGGATTTACTTGAAATTCGGTTACCTTATGTATTTGAAGTTGTAAAACACATTTATGAGATTGAAATGTATAAACTTCGATGAAATATAGGAGAAATTTAAAAATATTTGGCTTAAACCTTATATTTTCGACATTTGCCAAAATTAACCTTGAAAGTGCTAAAAACGTTTTGTAACTCTTAATAATGCATAATTTCAATAGTGTGTTCTAATGGTACAGTACCCAAAAAAAATTAAAAAAATTAGAACGATGGCTATATCTTGTGCTCTAATTGTTGAAATATCAAACAAAAGGTACCATTGTAAATCGTGGAAGGTTTTTAATAATTGCATGTAGTTGTTTTTGTTATGAGGGGTCATCTACATATTAAAACAGAATCAAACTTTAAAAAGTTCAATAGCAACCTCATAATATTATCCTATATTTGGATTCAGCATCCAAAAAAATGTCGAAATATAAAAATTCGTAATTTTCTAATGAATGACTTGTATTTTAAATGATAAAAAGAAAATGGTAAATTAATGTTAAATAAGAAAGTTGGTTTTTTGGCCATAAATACTTAGATAATTAATATATTTCGTTAATTTTTTTTTCAATAGATAGTTTGTAAATGGCCAAACATAAACAGCAATCAACTTTTGCAACAATTTCTTTTTTTAATAATTATTTATTAATTAAAAAAACAATATTAAAATTTTCTAGAATTAAACATCTATTTTTTTTTTTTTTTTTTTTTTTTTTTGCTTTCATTAGATTTACCATGGTCTAAAACTCCACCACAATTTTTTCTTTCCATTTTGTCTTTTAGTTCTTGATTTTTTAGCGAAAATGTAAAAAACGCTCACTTTACGGGACCATTTAGTGGACGACTTTTGAAAACTACCACAGATTAATTCAAGGTAAACTAGAGGTGTGGAAAATCGCAAAACGTTCAATTATCGTAAAATGGGGTGAATAGGAACAGCGGGGTGAATCGGAACAATATATATATATATATATATATATATATATATATATATATATATATAATTATTTTATACAAACAAAGCAGTTTTATTTTTTGTATGTATATTTTTAATCCGTCTAACTTGTTTGGAATCGTGGAACATATGTTTTGTGTGGTTTTCAAAAGTGTCCTTTTTTTAAAAAAAAATACTTCCTTAAATTACATTTATTTAAAACATCAATGTTTAAGCAATTTCTATAAGTTTTCCCTTAAAAATTTTACTGAATCATGTGATTTTTTTCATTTTATAAATAATTTCAACGATCTAATTACAATTGTGTTTTCAGTGAAATGTTTCTGTAATATAATCACGCTTTGCTGAATACTGTTTACTAATGCCTACATTTTATCTTTAATAATTTTCTAATTATCAGTAGTATACGTTATACTTCTGCAATTACAGTGTTCGATATTTTATTTCGTGTGAAGAATGCACATCTTTAATGTTGTAAATAAATTATGTTACTTTTGCGTTTACTCGCTATTTGTGTATTAATCTTAAACATGACACGATAAATCCAAGGAGTTTCTATGCAATTTTAGACAAATATTTGTATTTTTTAACTTCGAGAAACGCCGCACTGACCGTTCGATTTCTTCCGGTGAGAAGTAGAAACTTTAAAATGCCTTTCGTTTTATTGAAATTCTCCCTGAAGATCGGTCAAAAAATGGTCTAACCATTTACGCTCATAAGTGACGTGTTTTTCAACATAATGCATTGAAATTTGGTATAAAAGTAAAATGATGTATTCTGTAACGTATTGTAACTGTTAATTGCTGTTGTAAAATATAGAGGGCGCCACAAAACAGTTATTTGAAGATTGTATTTTTTATGTTGTTTTTTGATTAGTCTCCTATGAGAGACGAGAGAGGTCAGACGATTCAAAAATGGAACACTAACACCTGCTCCTTGTGAAGTTCTTAAAATAAATGTGTTTTGTTTTCGTTCAAAAATGAAATATTTACTCGACCACGATACCACAGCTTAGATTGGTTCCAGCGGTGCGATTTTTGAACCTGAAACAACCGTTGTTTTGAAAAAGAATTGTAAGTTTTATTTTAACGACGAAATGAATAACGACCGTTATTTTGGCGCGAAGAGTACCTGATGGACATCCATCGTGTGGAATATTAAGCAAGCCTTGCTTATATATTTCTTGTGTTTGCTGAAACCTATAAATGTCCGAGTATGGACACTCGTCGTGTAGAATGGTAAGCATTGCAATTTGCTTATTAAATTAACTGAAAAGCCTCGATTCTGTGTGGACATCCGGTCTACAGATTTTGATGGACATCCGTCCAGATTGATAATTTTTCTTCGTCCTGAAGATCACCAGTGACATCCTGTCCTGAGAAAAGAATAACCCCTTCATCCTGAAGATATTGTGTTTTTTCTTTTAAGAGTGGTGTTTGTGTTTCGCTGTCAGCATTAGTGAATGACAAGTTCTGTTTCTACAGATTTTGATGGACATCCGTCCAGATTGATAATTTTTCTTCGTCCTGAAGATCACCAGTGACATCCTGTCCTGAGAAAAGAATAACCCCTTCATCCTGAAGATATTGTGTTTTTTCTTTTAAGAGTGGTGTTTGTGTTTCGCTGTCAGCATTAGTGAATGACAAGTTCTGTTTCTACAGATTTTGATGGACATCCGTCCAGATTGATAATTTTTCTTCGTCCTGAAGATCGCCAGTGACATCCTGTCCTGAGAAGAGAAAAGGGTACTTCATCCTGAAGATTTTGTTGTGTTTTGATTCAAGAGTGGTGTTCGTGTTTAGTGCTTCGTGAATCATAAGTTCTGTTTTCAAAGTGGTAAAATGGAGTGCAATACTTCAAGATTGGTGATACGTTGCGAGTTTCAATGTTTTTAATTCAAGTGTAATTTATCGAAAGTGCTAATTTGTGGTTGGTATTTAGTGCTTGAGTTATTCAAGAGGTGTTTAGTTTCGGTTCCGAGCAAGGTTCTAGTTTCATTTGTGTGCAATATTTCAAATGAAAATAATGTAATGATTACTTGTGGAGTGTGTACATATATCATTTGTGTGCAGTATTCAAGTGATTAATTTGCCTCATCTGACGTGAGTTATAATTATTTACTCATCGTAGATCAAGAGTGATTTTAAAACTGGTGGTGGAGCAAGTCCATTTTCTGGTGAAGAAAATAAAAGGAATTATCCGGCCCTCGGATATAATTACAATTAAAGTGAAAATAATTGTATTTTATGATTTTCAGCTTCATAGTTGATTTTAAGTTCTTTGAAATTTATTTAAAACTAGTTTTGTTTAGTATCTGGTACATGCATTTAAATAATGATAGTATTTGAATTTATATCTTTTGAAGGTCTTCTTTTAACATGGTATGAATTTAATTCTATATTTGATTATTTGTGCTACTATAATTATATATATACCATAATATAATATCTGGTAAGATTCTTGTAACAAGAACACTTATTTAGGTACCAGTTATAACAAATGCTTTGGGTTTGTGCTAACGTTTCGAAGAATTGGAAATTACTAAAAACAAAAGTAATTTGAATCTAATTTTAGTTAAAGCTGTAAAAGAGTTGGTTTTAAGTGAAGTCTAGTTCTAGATATTTTTTGTTCTTGATCTGAAGTTTATTTCTGAATATTCTATTTCATGTTCTCTTTTTAAAAAAAAAAAAAAATGTGAGTGCTATATACTTAAATTAGATGCAATTAATTTGATTTGAGTTTTAAAAATTACAATTGCTGAAATTAAGTGCTAAAAATTTTGAATTCTTTTTGAAAGCATTTATGTTCCTATTCTATGATAAAATTTCATACTTGAATATTTTGTAGTGGTTAAGTGGTATAAAATTTATATTATATTTACAAGAATAATTATAAATTTGAGGGTGTTCTGTGTTAGGTGAAGAATATAAATTCTCTAGTAAATTATTACATTTAAAAATGTCTTTTTTGGGTCGTGCTAAGAAAGAAGATTTGAGGGTGTTAGCAGAAGAGTTAGGTGAAAGAGTAACACCTGGTCTTAAACTGGTAGATCTTAAGAAATTAATCACTACAAGTGTTAATTATGACGAAGATTACGTTAAGGAACAGATAATTGTAATAATGGAGAGTAGGAAAGAACGTGAGGAAGCAGAACTACAAAAAGAAAGATTCGAACAAGAACAGGAAAGACTGAAATTGCAACGTGAACTTGAAAAAGAAAAGTTTGAACAAGAACAAGAAAGAATAAAACTACAACAAGAACACGAGTTGCAAAAACTCCAGTTGGAATCGGATAGAGGACCTATAGTTATGCAAAATGATCCACAAAGATCAAGAGTTGAGCTTCGACACCTCATGCAAAAGTTTGATGATAAACAAACCGACATCAGTCTGTATTTGTTACTCTTTGAAAGGCAAGCAGAATGGGCTGGGATCCCATCGACGGATTGGGTATCTCATCTGATAGGACTGTTACCATCTGACATAACCCAATTGATTGCTCGTGAGCCATCTGAATTGGCAAAAGACTATGACCATGTTAAAAAGCTGCTTCTTAAGAGATTTAAGTTAAGTCCAGAGAGATTTAGGCAGATGTTTGTTCGACACCAAAAAAATGCAGAATCTACATGGAGTGACTTTGCATATGAACTCCACAATTACTGTCAAGAATGGGTGACTGGCTTAGAAATAACTACTTACGAACAACTTTTGCGTCTTATGGTGGTGGACCAGTTGAAGCGTCGTGTGCCTAACGAAGTGAAGGATCATTTCGTGGAAGAATGGGGAAACATAACTTCTCCTATAGAATTAGCTTCAAAACTTGATGCTTATGACAACGTTCATGGGAACTTTAAGAGAAAAATTCCCGAGAGAAATGGGGAAAAGAATATTCCTAAGTGGCGAACAAAACTTCCAGTTGATTCCAAAGCCAGAATAGAAAACTCTACTCCCTTCAGAAATCAAGTTCAAGGTAGTCCAGAGATTAAAAGAAATTCCAGGAATGAACAAAATATGGAAACACGAAGGCAATTACGTTGTTATGAATGCGACTCAACTCTGCATTTGAGACCAAATTGTCCTGAATTAAAGAAGAAATCAACCACAACTGCTTCTATAAATAGAATAACTTTCAGTTCAGAGGACAAGTTATTGGATCCTTTTATCCTGTCTGGAAAAGTGAATGGGACAGACATGTCTATTCTCAGAGACACTGGTTCAACTATTGATGTGATCTGCCAGAAGTATGTTACTTCAGATATGATGACTGGAGAACAAGTTTGGGTGCGGCATCTTCTGGATGAAAGTATGTCCTGCCTACCAATTGCTGAAGTAGAGATAGAATGTGAGTTGGGGAATATTCTCACAAAAGCAGCTGTGATTCAGAACCCATTGGATCAAGGCAGATATCTGTTAGGAAATCGAACTGCTGCATTGCTTGAAGGTAGAAGGAAAGAAATTGGAATTAATCCTGAAGAAGTTAACGCCATCCAAACCAGAGCTCAGCGAAGGTTGAAGGAAATCGCCAACCGAGAGAAAGAAGCTGAAGCTGATCTAGGAAAAGGAGAAGACGCCGAAGCAGATGAAGTTTCTACACCGGAAAATTCAGTGCTAAATCTTAGTAAGAATAACGAGATCATGTTACCCCCAGTTCAAGTTCAACAGGAACCTGCACTTTCACTCCTGGAAGTGAAACCTTCTGATTTTGCTATGGCTCAAAGAGAAAGCCCAGAGTTACAGCCATTTTGGGAAGAAGCTTCTAAAACCAATAAAGAAGGATCGTCAAGTGATATACTCATCAATAAGAATAATCTTTTGATAAAAAGGAGGACTGATAAAACAGGAAATGAGAGGTTTTTGCTGCTTGTTCCAGAAAAATTTAAAGAACGTTTAAAGGCTCTATGCCATGAGGGTACATCAGGTCATTTAGGAGTTACAAAGACCAAAGATATTCTTTCCAGATATTTTTTTTGGCCTAACTGTTATAAAGAAATTGAAGACTACGTTCGCAGCTGTGATAAGTGCCAGCGTGTGGGGAAGCCAAATGACAGAAAGAAGGCTCCTATGAAATTAGTTCCAGTTATACAAGAAGTTTTCTCCAAAATTAATGTTGATGCGGTTGGACCCCTTCCAGTATCCACAGGTGGAAAACGTTACCTAATCACTGCTATGTGCCTATCATCAAAGTACCCTGATGCCATTCCTGTGGCCGATATCACTTCTACATCAGTAATTGATGCTTTGATGCAAATTTTCAGTAGAATGGGGTTTCCTAAACAACTTCAATGTGATCAAGGGACTTCATTTATGAGTGAACTTACCACAACCTTTCTAGAAAACACTGGGATTAAAGTAGTACACAGTTCAGTGTATCACCCACAGAGCAATCCTATCGAAAGATTCCATAGAACAATCAAACGAATTCTAAGAGTTTTGTGCCTTGAAGCCGAAGCAGATTGGGAACAGGTGATCTGTCCTGCACTCTTTGCTCTTCGAACTGTAACACATGCAGCTACAGGATTTACTCCTGCTGAACTCGTTCATGGAAAAAACTTACGAACACTGTTAACCTTACTGTTCGAACACTGGATGGATCCTGAAGAGGAAGAGAGCCCTGTGACTGAATATGTATTTTCTTTAATCAACAGATTGAAGCAATGTCAAGAAGTAGCAGTAGAAAACATGGAGGCTGCACAGCTCAAGAACAAGACATGGTATGATGAAAGAGCAATCAAGAGGGAATTTCAAGAAGGAGATTTTGTTCTCGTAGTGGCCACTTCCAAGGCAAACAAGATCGCTCCTCATTGGCCTGGTCCAGGAACTATTTCAGGAAAAATTTCTGAAACAAACTACCTTGTAGAATTACATGGAAAGAAAGATGAAACTCAAATTCATCAAGTGGGAGTTGCTGGTTACTATAGCCGCAATATTCCTATGTTTTCAGTTATAGCTGCACCTTTGACTGATGCACTTAAGGGAAAAGTAAGAAAACGGGAGATCATCTGGACTCCTGAATGTTACAAAGCGCTAAAAAAATTGAATTATTATTATTTGGATGGACAGAAATTTGTGGTGCAAACTGATCATAACCCATTAACATGGTTACGAACAAATGCTAGTTCAAATTCACGTTTAATGCGTTGGGCCTTAGCACTTCAACCATTTAATTTTAATGTCTTTCACCGAGCAGGCAAACTAAACAAAAATGCTAATCCGAATAGTTTTAAATTAAACGTATTCCTTATTAGTATTTTTTGTATGTTTAGTTTATTGATCATGTTTATATTTTTACATATTCTTTATGTTATTATGATTATGTTCCTTTGTTGTAAATATATTTCAAACTTTTCTCCCTTTTCTCTTAGAGAAAAGTTTTCTGTGAGGGGAGGAATTAATAGATGTAACGTATTGTAACTGTTAATTGCTGTTGTAAAATATAGAGGGCGCCACAAAACAGTTATTTGAAGATTGTATTTTTTATGTTGTTTTTTTATTAGTCTCCTATGAGAGACGAGAGAGGTCAGACGATTCAAAAATGGAACACTAACACCTGCTCCTTGTGAAGTTCTTAAAATAAATGTGTTTTGTTTTCGTTCAAAAATGAAATATTTACTCGACCACGATACCACAATTCTAAATCAAATGAAATGATAAAAAATAAGGGTTCGTATTGAAATTTTAGAAGATAGCGTTACTCTTACGTAGTAAACGGTTCTTTAAGAAAAAAAAATTGCATCAAATATATAGAAAATCGTAAGCAAAACAATTTGGTGCAAACCGTAAGATTCTACGATAATTAGAACCGAAGATGTAGCCATCGCTGTGATTTTTTTGGGGGGTACTGTACCTATATTTCCATATTTAATTATTTTTTTTTTCTTTTTTTTTAACAAAAAATATTAAAAAACAATCAATAAACTAAGGAAAACTTCTAAGTTTCAAATATATTTGAATTATATAAAAAGGCTTTTAATGTTATTTATGTACAACGAAATAGATGTATAATACTCAACATCATACTTCTATCGTAAATTTAAAACTTATAATAAATTATTTAAAGAATGCCTCTTAATAATATTTAAAAAAAATCTCGATTTCAATTTGGTTCTTGGTACAACAACAAACATCATACAAAACATTTTTTGTCCTTCTAACATCTTAACATTCTATTTTTGATACTCAAAAACTAGAGGAACTTTGAACAGCTTCCGAGTCTCTGGGAACAAAGGCTCATGTTGTAAATTTTGAGAACTTTAAGGTCCAATATTTGAAATTAGTGGGTCAGAGTTAATGAAAAGGTTATGAAGAATATACATTAGTTGATTTCCTATTCATTTTTCTAGATCAAAACTCTCTTGCATGTCGAAAGGTTTTATTTAAAGCATCCTGGGCTTCTTTGCAGAATTTTACTAAAGGAATTATAAAGTTTCCCATTATATTTTCCCCGTGAATTAGTACTTTGTGTACTGTGGCAGGCATTTAGTACCATCCATAATGCTTCACAAATATTTTGGCAATTTTATTGGCATAAGACCCACATTTCTTATGGCATATTTCCTGACTAGACGAAATTGCTTGTAAGATAACTGCAAACCGCCTAATCACTTCTTCTTCAGTAATTTTTTCAGTTGTCTCAGGGTCTTTAAAAAACTTTCTCGCCATGTTACCGTCATTAAAAGTACCAACAAATTGCTTAACACGATCAACAGGAAGTGCCAACTCAATATAAAACTTCTTCTGAATTTTTTGTTTCTTTTCCTGCTGTTGATCTTTATAGCTTTTAGTTGATGCGGACCATTTTATGAAGCCCAAATTGTAGCTTAAGTGCAAGAGACATTCAAAGAATCAATTTTTTGTATATTCCAAACTTATAATTATCTACGTTAGGAACTCTCATTGCTACACGCTCCAAGTCATTCATTTGTGTTGGTTTAGTATCACAAATGTAAAAAGGCATTGCAGAACTACTTTCGGTTATAACATTAATGGTTTTACCATCAATAATCGTCATGTTGATGATTTATAGCGAATTCATCAATGCGTGTTGGACATAGCAATGCAATTTCCAACTCCACACGTTCGCATTCTTTTTTAATAACATCCGGTGTTTCCTTGCAGAACTTGTACCTTAGAGGTCTGCAAAAAAGAATCGAGGATGGTCTGGCATTTTCCCAAACTACAGACGAACCATTTTGACCATTCATCTCGATTGTTACCAGTGTAGTTAAGTACATTGATGAATCATCCATGTTTTGGTCACAATTCGAAGAAAAAGTTTGTTTTTATACACTTTGATTAGATGATCCATCTATTCCCCATTAAGAGATAAGCGTTAGTTTTTTTTTTTCATTTGGTGTGTTCTCTTTTGCCGAAAGGATATTAAGTATTCTTGAAACTATGATCCAGGAGCGCCTGAAGAGAAACATTTGCTTTTCTGTCACTAATTTCCATATTAGCATTGAGAGGATTGCTTTGCCTTGGCTTTGGAAATCTGGAAATAGAATGGGGAAATATCTGCTCCTCCTTCATTTACAACCTCCTTTAAAAATCTATTTGTGACATAGAAAGATTTTGATTCATAATAAGAGAAAATGTTTTCTCATTTGAGAGGATGGAGTTTTCAATTTTTTCCCCATCTTGATAGTTTTTTTTTTTTTTTTTTAATCTCCTCAAAATCTTCTGGATTTTTAAATTGTCAAATATTTTTGCTTTGATCTTGTAACCCTCTTGCCTCAAGTTCATCTTCGAGGCAAAAAGTAATTCCTCTCCAGAATAATTTTCGCTCAACTCTTCCACTCAGCACATTTTATCAATATTGTGACCTTGGTACTAATTTTCGGAAATCTCCCCGACCGTTACTACTCTAGGAATTTACCAAACCATCTTTAATCTGATGTAAAAGTGTAGAGGAGAGGAAGCTGGGGATCGAACCTTGTACCCCCAGATCTAAAGAGCGATATTCTAGTCACTATGCAAAAGTAATTATTAGTGCTTAGGAGTTGTGCCTGACTTTTTTACACTAGATCACCACAAAGGTTAAATAGAAATGTGTATGCAGTTAGAATTGGAATCTGAGTGTTTTAATTTAGAGAAATACAAGAAAGTTTCTTTCCAGTAGACAGTAAGTAGTATAGTATTCAAGAGTATAATGCATGATCCTAATATAATCAAAACTAAAATAAGGTCTAAGGTGTGAATGTATAAATGTGTCATTTTTACTTCCAATTATCCAAATTTTAACATAGAATAATCAAAGTATTTTTTTCGGTTTAATTGATCAGCCTTAATCTAGAACGAATTGACCTACGATGTAAAAATTTGGTGTATGGGTTAGTGGCAACGTTGTTAGACCTAGAATTTTTAATACCCCGCTGTTGTTTTTCCCACACCAATATTTTAAAAATAATGACTTGGTACTTTTTGAAGTGCATAAAGTCTTAATTTTTCAAGTTCCATTGATATTTCAATAGTTCAAAATATTAGTAAATATGCTATGTTTAAAATGCATTGTGAAAAATTGCCTGCCTAAGAATTTAAAATCCGAGGTCTGCTAACGCTGGTTAGTTATTGCATTGGGACCTACCATTAAGGTTTTTTCAAAACTATGCACGCACATAAAGTAGCTGTCATTGAAAATATGTTCTTCAATAATTGCTATAAAACAGGTCTAACGATTTTGATGATAATCGCTGTGGTAAAGCCTCTTAAGGTGATCTAAACAACCCCACCTCCCGAAACTTCGGTAGAAATGCGATAAAGGTGTAAAAAGTTTAAAAACGAATGTCCCAACACTGAGTTTTCTTCAATTGAGCATTTTCCACCAATGACCAAGTTCTGCTTATCTTCTGTTTCATAAATAAAAAAAGATAATGGAAGAATTATCAAAAAGTATATCGCATAATTCGCCATTTTTTTTTTCTTTTTCTTATTCTCTCATAAGCAAACATTTTTACCTACCATTTTTTACAAAGCATTTTTTATTTAAATGAATAAAAATATGAAAACAGTAAATTTGACCATTCTACATCAAATTTTAATTCAAAAACCAGTATTATAGAGTAAAAAGTTGTGCGATTTTTCACCCATAGTTTACTTTCGAATTCCAATACGTCAACATAATGTAATGGAAGTATTATATTCGTTATTTTTTTTTTTTTTTTTTTTTGCATTTGCACGTTTTTTAACATCACAAGTTCAAAAAAGCTGTTTAAAAATGTATGTCTATGTGTATGTATGTCTGCGGATTAATCTACGTTGTCCAAATTATGTGTACTAGTTAGTGGTTCCAATGGTATCTTTAACATGCCATTGAAAATTTTGCTTTTCAGCATTTGCCAAAAAACGGCTATAGTTATTTTGATCAAAATCGCTGTGGTTGATACCTTTTTAAGGTGCTCTGATCATCACCATCACCGATACTCATTTAGATATGCGATAAAGACCTCAGAAGTTGAAAAATAAATATTTTTAAAACAGTGTTCTTTTCTCTTGAGCATCTCACCCATAAATGACTGTTTATTCTGTTTCACTAACAAAAAAGGATAAATAATTATTTATCGAAAAAGGTATAAAATTCTCAATTGGCGCTTTTTTTTTTTTTTTTTTTTGATAATGTAATAATTCTTACCAAAAACATCTTCAAAGTGGATATTTCTTTTAAAATCAATGAATATAAGAGACAAGTAATTCATACTTATCCATGGCAATTATAAATGCACCGATTAGTATTAGGTGTAGTTGAAAGTTGTTTGATATTTCACAAATCGATTTTTTTATTGTTACTATTAATGTCCTCTATAGGTGTTTTTTTTTTTTTTTTTTTTCCTTTTCATTATTATCATCTATTATTTTGTTTTTTATCGAAAAATTTTTCATCTGTAAAACTGAGAAAACATTTTTTTTTTCACTGTAGGACTTTTCTGCTCGGATATGACCCTGTAAAGAAGAAATTACAAGAAGCGATCTTATTCTGCATTGTTTTCAATAGTGGACCATAACAAGTTTAAATATAAAAGAATGATATTGTATTGTTTTCAAGGCAACAAGATTTCCTAACGAGAGAAGAAAAATTAACGAGTAAACTTAAGCAATCAATTTTCTCATATTCTTCTGTCTTGTTTAAAAGCACCATACCTGTCATGTTTCTCCTCACTCACACCAAAGAAAGCCCACTTGTGTGTACACTGTGTAGAAAGGGATTTACCACACAAAGCATTCTGATAGCACATCTCCTCACTCACTCTCGAAAAAAAAAGTCCTATGTGTGTGATATTTGCAACAAGACATTTTCAAGTAAGACCAATCTTGCATCACATCTCCTCACTCATACAGGAGAAAAGCCACACAAATGTGAAGTTTGCAGCAAGGCATTTTCCCAAAAGAGCAATCTTACAAAACATCGCCTCATTCACTCTGGAGAAAAGGTCCATATATGTGATGTGTGCAGTATGGCATTTTCCCAAAAGAGCAATCTTACAACACATCTCCTCACTCACACTGGGAAAAAGTCACATGTGTGCGATGTTTGCAGCAGGCCATTTTCCCGAAAGAGCAATCTTGAAACACATCTCCTCAGCCACACCGGGGAAAAGCCACACAAATGTAGAGTTTGCAGCAGGGTATTTTCCTTAAAGTGCAATCTTGCAAGACATTTCCGCACTCATACTGATGAAAACCCCTAAGGAAAGGCCCCACGTGTGCGATGTTTGCAACAAGGCATTTTCAGATAACAGCAATCTGGCATCACATCTCATCATTCACACTGGAGAAAAAACCCTTGTGTGCGATCTTAACAACAACACATTTTCCGAAAAGTGCAGTCTTGCATCGTATTTTTTAACTCAATGGAAAAAGCTCATAATTCAATCTCAGTCATAATTATAGTAGACGCCAGAAGGGGAAATACACTTTTTTTCCCCATCTAGGAAAAAAAGGGAAAAATTATTTAATCGGAAAAAAACACTTCATCTTTTAATAAAAAATACATGAATTTAAAAAAAAAAAAAAAAAAAACAGCTAGTATTGGCGATTTATACCTCGAGAGTTCCCCCTCTAAGAAATGCAAAGCACACATATGCATATCTCATGAAGTACAAATGAAATTGACACAAACGTTACATATTTCTTTTTTTAAATAATGTGCTATATCAAGTATATTTACTAACCTAAAATTATGTGTCGTACATTTTGATACAATTAAGTTATAGACTATCTGGGAGCACGATAGTTTTATGCCACCGATACCGATTTCAAAGCTTTAGACGTTCAAGTGTATATTGTGTTCAACGAGCTTAGATTAGTTTTCGACTCCTCGCAGATTAGCTTCTAATATAGCTAGAAAATGTATCTGTACGCTGTTGTGTTGACCCGAATGACTAGAATAATAAAATAAAAGAACTGCATACTTGTTAACATTAAACACAGGAGCAAAACATTCTTTTTAGTATAATTGACGAAGTCACCGATATTATGTCCTTCTGGTTGTGACCAAAACTAAGCCAAGACTACAGGTCTATTTGATAAATTTTTGCCAGTCTTTTATTCTTCTCACTTTTTTTAGAGAAATAGACTTTTTTACATTTTCTTACGTACAAGGATCTGCATCCTCCGGAAATGATACCAGTATTTAAACATTTTAGCCAGTGCTGTAGCTTATATGCTTTAATATATTCTAGCTAGTCTTTTTTTATGTTCTTATCAGCTTAATTTTAAAAAAAATTCCCTTTGGATGATTTAAAGTGTACGAGGGCCTTTACCTCTCAGAAATGATGAAAAATATTGGGAATTTTATTCAGGGTAATGAATAATTAAAACTGGCCAACGGAATTCGGATATTTATGTTTCCCTCAATTTCAAGAAGTAGCTTCGATACATTAAGTTTAACTAGTAAAACAGTGTAATCAGAAAGTAAAATTTACTTGTTTTTCAATTAAATTGCTTGCTTATCAAAGATCTGAAAACACGTTTTTGACTATGAATTTCATTTTAAAGTAAAGAATTAACACCTAAAGGTGCCTGGTTAGTTTTAAATCATGTACCTTCTGATCACTAGCCTGCCACATTAACTACTGCAACCACGGAAGATTGCTAAAATTTCTCTCAAAATAATAAATAGTATTTTTCAAACTTAAAGCGAAAATTATATGAAAGCATTTTTGTATCTATTCGTGTTTAAAGCTTGTAGTCCTCTATTACTTATATAAAGCAAGTATTTTTGTTGCATGCCATACTAACTATTTTATTACTTATTTTTTAGTATGTATTTGTACTCAAGTTAAAACTAGTTGATACATGCTTTAAATTATGAACACTTTTTCTTGTCGTGATAAGGATTTCTACTTGAAAGAGACTAAAAGAATCGGAATTACAAATTGCAAATCCTATATGCACAAAATTTAATAGTTCTATTGTCACACAAAATATATGTATATAATTGTAAATAGTGACATATTTCTTCGTTATTCTATTTGTTAACAGCGATAAAACAGGTTAGAAAAAAGTTGGCATTATCTAAATCAATCGGGAAATTTTGAGGCGTTTCCATCGCGTGATTGGTTGACTAGATTTTTCTAGAAATTTTGTGCCGCAAGTCTATAAAAAGGTCCAATGGATGAAATAGAGATCAGTCAAGTTTCTGACGCTGTTTTGAGAGGACAGGCGCTTTTGTTTACTTTCGTTGTTCCTGTGTTATCGCTGTATCAGAGGTTTTATGCATCGATGCTTGTTTTGAAGCTAGATAATTTTTTTACTGTTCTGAAATTTTTTTAAGTCTTCGAAAGAAAAATAAATTGTAATTTTTATTTTGTAAACTGCATCATTATTTCCTTGTGGAAAATTCATAACAATATTTATTATCACTCTCAATACGAAGAATTGTACATGAATTTAACTCTGATAGCATGTATGAATTCATATCTCTCAAACTGTTGGCACTGCGTTGGCAGTTATGGATTGATATCTCCAAAGAAACAACTAGACATTATAAAAAAATAAACCACCAAGTAAAATGGTCAGCTAGAAAAATTTAGGAAATCTAATGTTTGACACTAAGCAGCCACGTTGAATTTCTTTGGGATTCTTGTGCACAATAAAATAAATTGGGAGGAATCTCATGAGTAATGAGAACACTGCAGGCTAGAGTTTGCATAGATTTAATCTCTGCAGTGGGTACAAATTTGCTCAAGCATGAAATGAGATTATTATAGCCTGCCAATTACTGATTGCCAAAGGGGATTCTTTCCAATAATCCCAATTTAGTTTATTGTGCACAAGTATCCCAAAGAAATTAAACGCGGCTACTTGGTATCAAACATTAGATTTCATGACATTTTCTGGGTGACCATTTTACTTGGTGGTTTATTTTTACTACGTCTAGTTGTTTCATGGAAGATAACAATTCATAATTGCCAACGCAGACTTGTGTACGAACTCAGTGGAGAATTTCAGACTCAGAAGATTGCTTGTTGTCAGCTCATAAAGGATTGATTAGGGCACCAAAAAATATTTTATTCAAAAATCCATTGACTTGTTAGCCATAAAAAAAGGACTTTGTTTATGTTTAACTAAAAAGAATGGGTAGCAAGTAGTTTATGATCATTCAATAAATAGTTCGTATCCATGGCACTTAATTTTTTTTTTACTACTTATTATTTCTCCATTGTATGCTGGTTACTGGTATATAAAGTGGCACAAACAATTAAGAATACGCTTCTTTTTTTGCGCAAATTAACACCTTGTGTTGTTAATAATGCAAACAAAATGTAATTATAGCAAAATCTTGTGTAGAGGCGTTAAACTATCTACGTTGTACTCTGTAACTATGCACGAAAAAAGATAATTCAGTAAAAATCACATTATTTATACAGCTTTGAAACTTTATTAGGCAAATTTTAAGGTCAAAAAATTGAGAATACAATCATGAAAAATATGTTTAACTGCCCTCTAATATTTTCTACATGGCATATATTTTAATGTAATTTTGAGTAATTTTAGCTTTAACAGTCATTCATGTATTGAACTTGTTAAATGAGCTTGAGGACCAACTTTTAAATAAAAAAGGGTTCCTCGAAGGCAAACTAGTATTCACATAAAGGAATTCGTATTAAGATAATTTAAAAAAAGAAATTTTTATCATGAAATAGCTATAATTGTTGTTAGAAACCAAACGTGTGTACAGAAAATCATAGGAATATTAAGCCGAGCAAACGGTATAGTGGTTAGCGTGCTAGCTTCTAGACCGCGAGGTTGTGGGTTCGAGTCCCGTGTTAGGAATGTGTGTATGTAAATGTATGTTGGCTTGTCTAATGACGAACGAATGTTTCGGCTCATTATAGCCCTCGTCTTGCTGAAGGCGCCAGATAATCTGAAAACAACCAACCATAGGAATATTAAAAAGTGATGGGTTGATTGAAAATAAAAGTGATATTGGAAGGAATGGTATTCCGAGTGATTTTGGCAAAAAGGAAAAGAAGATTGATTCAAAAGTTTGTGCAGCCAGTTGAGGTATTCACCTGGTAAATTCTATCTTAATTAACTATTTACTCTCGGAATATCAAGAACAATGAGATTTTGTAATGACGATCTTGTACCAAATAAAATCTACAGAGATGAGGAATTAAAATATTTTTTTAAATCCTCTCCTCTGTGTATATATTAATGTGGTTCGGGAAAAAAATTAGCTTTGAAACGCATAAGGTTAAAAAAGTACGCTACATATCTCGATAGATAAAAATCTTTAAAAAAAAAAAAAAAAAAAAAAAAAAAAAAATTGTAGGAACAAAAAAATCTCCCCATCGCGCATTCACCTCAAAGTTTGAAGAAAATCCAAAAATAACCATTTCCCCTAAATTTTTTTTAAATTTCTAAACGTTATATATTTGAAAGGCAGTTGTTTGCTATGTGTAGTGAAATAGTAGTATAACACAGGGAAACACTATTCTATGAATTTTTAAAACATTTATTCATAATTAAAAATATTCAAAAGTCAAATGTTTTGTAAAAAAACAATGATTTTTCTGTAAAATGGGTACTAACGTTATTTTATACATTTAAAAAAAAATGCTTTTATTCATTTGGTTCACTTTTTCCTTGAGCTTTCTGTCCCAGTTATGCACTTAAAAGGAAACTTTAGTAGAAAAGCCGGTCATCATGGATCTTAAAAAAAAAGTGTTATTCTAACGTCTTTGGCTTCAGCACCACCCACTTTTTATGTTGGTTCTACACAAGCATTCAACAGCTTGTGAGTTGAGGAAACAAGTTGAAGTCTGATTTCAGTAATCCTTAGTAGCACAGAAGAGCTGGCCAATTTCTCCAGACATAGCCCAGTCCCGATGTAGAACGTTGTGAATCGGTCGTTGGAAAAAATATAAGACAATCTCGCCCAATTTCGGATAAAATATAGAAGACGTTTTGAAATGTCGATGCACAGTTTTAAAATAAGGGTATTGTATTTATGAGAAACAAAACTAAGTGGCGGTTTTGACTTGTTTATTTTTGAAAAATTGTGTATTTTGGAACTATTCTCGACCAGAATTAGCCAATCTTCCAGTCTCCCCTGTTTCCTGCAATACAGCTGTGCTACCTCGGATGCGCCAGTCATTACTAACAAATGTCAGTTTGTTACTTCCCAATTCTAAAAGCATTCAAATTAATTATATAAACGTAATCAGTGGCAATAAAGTTAAGTTTGGTTGACTTGAAATGCCTGATATGATCTTAGGTCCTTCAGAAAATTAACTTTTTTTTTAATTAAAAAATATCATAAAGATGTAACTGATATGTGCTTAGTACTTTCATCTCAACTATAAGGAAGTAAACATTCAACAAGTAAAAAATCAGCCTGGGGAAATTTTTCACAGTTCTTCAATTTAAGATCTAAGTTCCCACAGGAAAATGATGTTCCTGTTGTAGTACTATCTACGTGTTTAAATAGACGCCATGGAAGTATACGTGGCATATATTTCACTGTAGTGGTCTCCCAACGTGCAATTTGATCTGTCAGATTATTTCCAGCCAGTATTAATGGCAGTCCCAATCACAATCATGTGCGCTATGACACAATGAATAAGCAAGTAATTTTATGCTACTCAAAGGCAGAGAAGGCGCCATGAGAAAGGCCACCCAGATTGAAACCCGCCTAAACACAGTTTATATCAATGTTTCAAAGGTTATGCGCAAACGATTATTATTGAATAATTACTAATTTGATTCCCCCCTCCCCCCCTCAAGTTCTATCTACTTCATTCCACACAATACAAATTAATGTGGCTTGATAATTTAATGGATGGTGTACTCTACAAATTGATGGAAAAAGTTTTTTTTTTTTTTCTGCATTTATTCAAAACTTTGAAGTGAATGCTTGAAGTAAATAAATAATTTTAACAAAAATATGTAAAAATAACGTTAGTACCCATTTTACAGAAAAATGAATTTTTAACAAATAAGTATATTTTTGATTATATTTATAATTATTAATAAATGTTTTAAAAATGCATTAAATAGTATTTTTTCTGTGTTATACCACCCTTTCACTACATATTTCAAACTATTGCCTTTCAAATATATAACGTTTAGAAATTTTAAAAAATTTAGGAAAATAGTTATTTTTTGTATTTTCTAAAAACTTTGAAGTTGGCTCAGTATGGCCCACGTGTTGCCCTTGCTCCGTTAAACTCCTACCAACCAACCAACCAAACTTTAAAGTGAATGTGCGATGGGAAGATATTATTTATTTATTTATTTTTTCAATTTTTTTTTTTTTTTTTTTTTTTTTTAGAGTTTTTCTTATCAAGATAGTATTCAACTTTTTTCACCTCATGCGTTTCAGAAATTAAAATATATATTGTTTTTCGAACCACCCTGGTATATATACACCATGATTTTTTTTATAGACAAAGTGAAAATTGTTGTATTAGTGTTGATTGCAACTCCCAATGAAATGTTAATAAACAAAATTTCTGAAAAATTAATGATTTAAACAAAATTCTAACAGTCCTACCGACGCTCATGATTATGGCAGATGGAGATTACCTCTGAATTAATAAGTCCTGTAAAATAATAGCCGCTAATTGTTTGTTTGTTTGTTTTTTATAGAGGAAATCATTATGGATTTTTAAGCAATGTTTTGTAATACGTGCTACTTATCGTTTGCTTTAGTTTGTAATGCTCGCAAAAAAGTAGATCCATGTATTATGTCACGGTTCAACACAAATTAAGTGCTGTACACCAAATCAATATTTATATGTAGCACTAACGTTTATGCTGGGTTTTATTGGACATTTCCATAGGGCAAGGGCTGTACAAAGACTACCTTGTGTCGCAACATCGTAGTTACTAATTTAGGTTCAAAACTAATGATATTATAACAAGTTTCTTAGAGTATTGTGTGTCGATTACTATAATTGTTCCCTGCACTGTTTATAGTTGACTTTTACCGTGAAGCGACCGTCCAGACTATCTGTTATTGTGAGCTACTATCAGGGGAGACAGCGACTAAAACAATGTTTTTGAGTCTTGAATGCAAAAAATGATAAAACCTGAAAATAAACATGAAACCGTAAATGCATGAAACGTAAAATGATTGTGGCTACTTATTTCTGAAAAAAAAAAAAAATGTTAAAGCTGAGTAACATGAAAATAACACTTGTGAAATTTAATTGATATAAAATTGCATGGTAAATAATCACTAAATGAGATTGCATTATCCAATAGCAACGTACACACATAGTTATTAATGCAATTTTTCCTCAGAAAATCACACAATTATTCAAAGTATTCGAGAAGCTAGTGAAACTAAGGGTGTGGATAACACTCAACACTGCTCATTGCATTTAAATATAGAATAGTTTACTGGGTAATTCACCGATTTCGTTTTCTAATTTTCATTATTTAAAAAAATAGCCAGTTATTTGTTGATAATTTTTACATTAGAAAAAAAAAAAGCCATTAGAATGTCAAAATTACAGAAATGTTTTTCGATAAACATTACATTATCCTTTCTTATAAGTTCAACAGTGAAAAAACAGTTGTAGCTGTGTGATGCTCAAGGGAAGAGAATTTTTTGTTAAAAACTTTCATTTTTCACCTTCTTACGACTTCATTGTACGGATGGGAGGAATAGTTTGTACTATCAACGGACCTATTTCATGCACAATAACGGCTGATCAGACCGGGGAGTACAAATTAACGCAGAATTCGATCCACAACGGATATCCATGCCAAAGCAGGGATTCGAATCCTGCAGCATTGACATGTGAGGCCTCATAATTAACCGCACAGACACCAGATGGGCCGTATTTTCAAAGAATTTTTGGGAATGGGAAGTTATGATTTCTTAAAAAGGCATCACCATAGTGATTTAGATCAAAATCGTTCGAAACATTTTTTTTTTTCCAATTGCTGAAATACATAAATTTTTCAATGGCGGCTATCATGTGCGATTACGCAATTTTGACGAAAACCTTAACGCCATGTCGTATAGCTACCAGTAACCTGTACACAAAATTTGAACATCGTTTGTCAATTTGTCAGGGGATTATGCTGACCATAGACCGACAAACATATATTTTTCTAAACAACTTCTTTAACTCGGCATGTTCCAGCATGTTTAATTCATTAGTAGACAGGTTGTTGTACAGCCCTTTTGCGAGCGTTTTACAAATTAATGACATTCCACTAATTTTTCATAGCCCGCTGTTGAAATTCAGTAATTTATTTGAGCGTTCAAATTGATGTTTCTGTATTCCTTTTCTTCTTTTTTAAGATTGGTTTTCCTTGCTCCCTAATTTTATACATTTTCTTACCCAATATTGATAATATAATATTGGGGATAATGTAATATTGATGTATTTTAAATATTTCTTGAGGAACGTTAAGCAACTGCCTTATTGAAGCAAAAACCACTACTGGAACACTTGCCTTACATAAAACAAGGGGAATTCTAGCAATTTGGAAATTAACAAGGCCACAAACTATGCAAGTCATAGCTTTGATTTAATACCGCAAAACATTTTAGTGTAGTGATAAATTAAAAAATATGTTTGATCATATAGTAAAGTTTGCAGTAGTGAGTAAGATATTTTTTGATTGGTTGTTTTCAAATTTTCAGGCTCAGTCAGCAACACGAGGGTTATAATTCGCAGTAACATTCGTGATTTGACAAGCCAACATACATTTACGAACACCCATGCCTTACACGGGACTCGTACCTGCAACCTCGTGGTCTAGAAGCCAGCACGCTAACCACTACACCGTTTGGTCGGACAAAAAGTTTTCATTAACAGATCTTCGAATCACTTTTGTTTTCTCCACAGGGAATTGTATATCAGTTTGGGTTTGCCTCCAAATTCCTAAAGAATAACTGATACGAGGAAGCCTATAGTTGGTTGGCTTTTGATCGTGAATTTCGTGAGTATATTTCGTATTTTTAACGGTATTATTTAATAGTGCATTGACAAACTTTTTATTGGCGTCATAATTGTCGCAATATATGGAATTTCTTTCCTGTTTCCTACTATTTTTGTAAATCAAAATAAACTATTTATTGAAAATGAAAAAGTGTTTCGAATTTAAGAATTCATAAATACACCATGGATTGTGGTCATAAAATGAGTTTTTTCTAGGATGTAATAATTTACTCTGACGTGTTATGTGGCATATAACCATCAGAAATTAAGTGTGTGCAACTCAGCTCTAACCATGAAGCAGCCACTAATAGCATAATAACTCATAGGAGTATTTTGTAGTAAGCTAATACAATTCATTCGTAGTCTACAATAGCAAACTTCATTGTTAAATTTTAAAACGGTGGTAAGTATTTATATTTATTGTAATAGTTTCTTTAATTTATTTAAGGTTCATAGTAACGAAATCCCTTTGCCGGCAACTACAGACCTTTAAAATAGCTTTCGAAATGTAATATTTGCCTGTTCTGTAGTGATTGGAAGTAACAAATAGTCATATTGTAGAACCACTTAAAATCAATCCAAGGGCTTCTCTTCTGTACCAAATCTGCTCTTTTTATATATTTGATTATAAAGTTTTAATCTTTCAAAAGTTATTGCTACTTTGAAGCGCAACTAGTTACTTTCTGTAGAAGGGGTGTCACTCAAGTATCAAGTTTACATTTGGATTTTTCTGTTTAAAAAACATCTATTTTTCACGTTTCGTGGCATCAATATATTTGACGGTTCTCTATTCCTTGACCTTCATTTAAAATAATGCTTTACGGACAGTTTTCCAGGTATATAAAATACCTTAATGGGTTACTTTTTATTTAGTACATGGAAATATTTTTTTTCTTTCTGGATTATACATTAATCTGAAATTTTTGTTTGTTTAAATTCCATGAGACAAATAAAATTATCAGATTTATTTTATTATATATTTATACCGTAAGATTTATATGACTTAGGTGCATTTTCTAATATGGTGTTGAATTTGAATTCTTTTTGGATATACTTTCCCGGGGATCTGTAGTATTTCTTTTTGAAGTGAAAGAACACTGGTGATCGGGACAGATGGTCTTGATTGTGATTGGTTTCTTAGGCTATTTTTATAAATTACATTTGAATGCATTTCTTTTGATTTTCAAGTGCTATCTTAAGCATATTTGTAATTTGATGCTTTAAAATAGTATAGAATTAAAGACATAAACAAAGTAAATGTATCTGGTGTCCAATGAAATACTTTTTGGTTATCTGTACCTTTAGGATTGTATTGGTATAAAAATTTCAATTACAAAAATGGAAGTAGCATAAAGCAGTGGTCGGCAAACCACTGGCAAAAATAAAAAAAAATAAAAACTTTGCCTATCACACTTATTTTTTATTATTTTTTACATTTCTTCATAAATGGTCTCGTCTACTTGAAAAGATTGTTGGATTTTATATATTTAATGGAAACTATCTTAGTTAGGTTAATGACATTTTGATCAAGTGAATTTAAGCTAAATATTTTTAAGAAAAATTTAAATTTCAAGGCACCTATGAAAGTTCATTAAAACCTCAAAGTTATAGAGAGTGGTATGAACTTTCATAAATTTAAGAATGTGTTGTAAAGAATGGTTAATCATATATTTTCAAAAACTTGAAAGGTGATTTAAATTCGCTTGAATTTTAAATTTGTTGCTGTTATTGAACTTGACCAACACTTGTAAACAAATTCGATAGTTTTATTTAGTTGCATTATTAATGTGGGAATTTCTAACGGATCCAAGATTTCTCACGGATAACTTAGAATAGTAAAATGAAATTGTTTTTTTTTTTAAATCTAAGCGAGTTTTTTGCGTTTAAAACTTCGTGGCTCCTTCACGAACAGGCTCGCTTCGTTTTCTTATAAGGTTGATTGCTACGCAAAACCAAGCTCGTTTCGCTCAGTGAAGTGTTTCTTAACACCTAAGCACAGACTCGCTTTACTCGCTGAAATAATGGTTGCTGTTCAAGCTCGCTTCGCTCACTGAAGACTTCATGGATACGCAAGCACAGGCTCGCTTCGGTTACTGAAAGGTTCATTTCTGCGCAAGCATAAGCTCGCTTCACTCGCTAAAAATTAATTGCGACGTAAACCTTTACTATTGGAATCCCTCCCCTGTCGCCTGTTAGTACGATAATACAAAGTCCCTTACTTTTATGAGCGCATTTTTACATTGTGTTTTCGAAAAGTTATATTAGAAGGTCAAAACTGCTTATGTGTAAAATTTTAGAACTAATATTATATACTACAAGGTGAGGCTGAAAAGTAAGGCGACTGATGTCATAATAATCACTGTATTATATATTTGGGGATAAATACATCACTGTCCTTCAAAGTAGTTCCCGCCGTCTACAATACACTTCTGACTTAGTTCATACAATTTCTTGAAACTTCTGAAAAAGTCCTCCTTTGAGACTGTCTTAAGTTCCTTGGTAACAGCAGCTTGAATGTCTGAGATGCTTGAAAATCTGTTTCCCTTCAGTAACAATTTCAGTTGTGGAAAGAGGAGAAAATCTGCTGGCGATAGATCAGAGGAATAAGGAGGGTATAATACTAGACTGAAATTGGCACTGAAGAGAAACCGATTTTCAAGCATCTCAGGACGACCAAGCCGACCAAACGGTATAGTGGTTAGCGTGCTGGCTTCTAGACCGCGAGGTTGCGGGTTCGAGTCCCGTGTTGGCATGGGTGTTTGTAAATGTATGTTGGTTTGTCTAATGACGAAATGTTTCGGCGCATTATAGCCCTCGTGTTGCTGACGGCGCCAGATTATCTGAATACAACCCACCAGGACGACCAAACGGTGTAGTGGTAAGCGTACTAGCTTCTAGACCACGAGGTTGCGGGTTCGATTCCCGTTTTAGGCATGGGTGTTTGTAAATGTATGTTGGCTTGTCTAATGACGAATGTTTCGGCGCATTATAGCCCTTGTGTTGCTGACGGCGCCAGATAATCTGAAAACAACCAAGCTGTGGTACGAAAGACTTGTTTTTGAGGATATGTACATAGAGCTGTTATAAAACATCAAATTTACTTGAAATTCGGGTATCTTATGTATTTGAAGTCGTAAAACATACAAATATGAGATCGGAATATTAAAACTTCTACGAAAAGTAGGGGAAATTTAAAAAAAATATTTTTCTTAAACCTGATGTTTTCGAAATTTGCCAAAATTAACCTTGAAATTGCTAGAATCGTTTTGAACTCTTAATAATGCATAATTTCAATAGTGTGTTTAATGGTACCTATATTTCTGTATTTATAGTGGGTTTTTTTTTGCAAAAATATTAAAAAACAATCAATAAACTAAGGAAAACTTCTAAGTTTCAAAAATTTTTGAAAAATATAAAAAGGTTTTGAATGTTATTTATGTTCAATAAAATAGATGTATAATACTCAACATCAACATAATACTTCTATTGTGAACTTAAAACTTATAACAAATCATTCAAAGAATGACTCCTAATAATATAAACATTAAAAAAATCTTGATTTTAAATTCGATTTTTATTACAACAACAAAAATCATACGAAACAGTTTTTGTTGTTCTTGGGTTACTTTTTATCCTTCTATCATCACAACATCCTCTTCTTTTTGATACTCAAAAACTAGAGAAACTTTGAACAGTTTCCGAGTCTCAGGGAGCCGACCAAACGGTACAGTGGTTAGCGTGCTAGCTTCTAGACCGCGAGGTTGCGATTTCGAGTCCCGTGTTAGGCATGGGTGTTTGTAAATGTATGTAGGCTTGTCAAATGACGTATGTTTTGGCGCATTATAGCCCTCGTGTTGCTGACGGCGCCAGCTAATCTGAAAACAACCAACCAAAGTCATGATGAGCTATATTTTCCCGTTTCGTGATTTTGACCCATACGCGGGTGAGAACTTTCTCGAAAAATCCAGAGCAATCGATTTAGCATACACTGGAAACATCACGAAATTCTCCGATTGACTCATGTGTTGCCAATTTTTTCTAGCCTGTATTATCTGTGTTACAAATAAATTGGATAGAATATCGCATATTTCACAAGAAATGCATCAGTATTTACAATTATATATTGTACCATAGGAATTTTACACATTTGGGAATTGATGTTAAGATTTTTTTTGGCAACTCTAACTGTTGAATTGTGATTGGGAATTTTAATAGGCGGAATTTTGGAAAAACCATTATTTTGGCCTTGGTACCAATTTACAGAAATATCACCTACCGGAATCTACCGAAATATATCCAACCGGAAATATCTGCCCTCGGAATTTACCAAACCATCTTTAATCTGAGGTAAAGGTGTAAGGGACAGGTAGCTGCAAGCGCGGATTTGGAGGGGGGGGGTGCGGAGGGTGCGACCACACCCCCCTATGAAGTATCTCGTCTAAATTACTTTTAAATGGCAGTTTCCACCGAGTTCAAAGGCAATATTTGGAAGATATATTTTTTTACTTAATATCAATATCGATGGAAATCAGCGAACAAAATTAAGCTTTTTCTGACATTTTTTATGTCTCATTAATACAGACTTTTAAGCCACCTAACCGAGCTCCTTTTTTCATTACCCTTAGAAGGAATGGGCTTGAGACTTGACGAGTAGATCGAAATTGGGATGACCTGCAATGTACCCGTCAACGAATATTTACTGCTAGTATGATTCTCAAATTAAAAAATTTATCACAATTTCATTAAAAAATTTCTCAATTTCAGCACGATTTTCTAATTTGGGGGAATAGAGTATGAGATGGGACCAAAGACTGACAAGTTTTTGATTCCAATTAGCATTCTGCAGGTCTACTTCTTGATCATAATTAGGGATGGAACGGATATGAGTTTTGCCGGATACCGGATTTCGGATATCCGGGGTACCATGTCTATCGGATACGGATATCCGAAACGGATTTCACCGGATATCTGGCCGGATATTCGGTCTATATACTAAAAACGATAGTTATACGATATGCTATACGAAAAAAATGGTCATGTTATGAAGTATCAAGTAAATTATAATTAGTGGTTAGCGCATCGCACTGCATGCCACAGGTCCATGGTTTGATTCGCGGACTGGGCAAGGTTGACTTAGCTGTTTATACCTGAAAGAAATAAACTGAGGAGGACCATGCATGCTTGGGAACTAAACACTAGGGTTCGGAGTCAGAAATACCTTAGAATGAAGTTAGGGATATGCGAAAGCATAGTTCTCACGAAGGAACTTTGCCGACCAAACGGTATAGTGGTTAGCGTGCTGGCTTCTAGACCGCAAGGTTGCGGGTTCGAGTCCCGTGCATTATAGCCCTCGTGTTGCTGATGGCGCCAGATAATCTGAATACAACCAACCAACCACGAAGGAACTTTTTCGTTTTCTAACTTGACTACAATTTATGTCCAAGAAAAAAATTAAAAAAAAAAAGTGTAGGATGCGGTGTCCCCTTCGTCCGAAAAAGATCATTATTTTTTGCAAAAAATTATTTCTTGTGGATACCTGGTGGTCGGATATATAGCCGGATATCCGAATGAAATTATCGGATGTCCGGTATTTCAAATCGGATATCCGACGGGGTTTCGGATATTGAAAAATCAGCCGGATATGCCGGATATCGGATATTTGCCGGATATCCGTTCCATCCCTAATCATAATTAAGAAAAAGCTTTGATCAAATCGGTATATAGCATTATTGCAATTTTGCAGAATATTGTAAGAACTTACAGTTCCGATCAAGAAGCTATCGCTAAATTACGACCAGGAAGTTTCCCTTCGTTCTCTCCAAAAAATCTTAAAACAGCTCAGGGAAGGGAACAAAAAGGACCCCTTCTTTGGGTGACCTTGAAACTAAGGACACAGACAAAGCAATAAAACTTGAAGGTTCATACTATTCCCTCCCTTGCACGTAACATTGCACCATATCACATATGCGGTGCGTTGAAAATTACTAAAATGCCTCTACTCTGGGGTGGAAGTGATGGAATGGTCATTCTTGCTTGAGTTGGAGTGTGCGTGCGATGTCTAGACTTAGATTGTTTGTTTCTTCGATTGTTTGCAAGATAATTGACAGTAATATATAACCATGATAAGATTTTTTTAATGCTACTATTTATTTTACAATATGTAATACATCATTAACAATTTGTTTTAGTTTAGACATTTGCTTTTTATTCTAAATATATTTGAATATTTCATTTTGATCGAATGATCAGAAGTAGGGATTTATCCCACATACTCATATTTGGTATTTTATACAATCATCAACGTAACTCTAAATTCAATACCATCAGTATATGAATAGATTATAATAAAATATTTAATTCTTATAAAACTAAACTTATTTTACTATATTAACCCATTGTATATGCACCCTTTCATATGCAAAATCATAAATGCCTTTTGATAATGTCAAACAAAATTACTTTCTTAAATTATAAACGTGTAATTTATTCTTAACAGTTTAAAGTGAGTTCCATATAGTTTTTAACCATTTTTCGGCCGACCAAACGGTATAGTGGTTAGCATGCTGGCTTCTAGACCGCGAGGTTGCGGGTTCGAGTCCCGTGTTTGGCATGGGTGTTTGTAAATGTATGTTGGTTTGTTAAAAATGACGAAATGTTTCGGCGCATTATAGCCCTCGTGATGCTGACGGCGCCAGATAATCTGAATACAACCAACCAACCAACCAATAACCATTTTTCGAGGATCAAAGCCAAACACGTTTTTAAATATTGCTATGCTCCAATCTCACTCACAAGATTCAGTATACGCGCCTACCATGCGAAATGTCACCGGATCGAACAACATTTGGCGCTCTGTAGTCTGTTTTCAGAGTGAGTTCAGATTGCACTTAAGAAATGTTGACTAGTAATCTTGCGTCGATTGTTGAGCTATTTCCTGATAGTTTTCCGAATTTTTTTCTTTTTTAAGATGCAAATGAAGTCCATTTTCCCCTCTCTTTAAAATATGTTCTTAAAGTTCTCTTAAAAAGATGCAAATGAAGTCCATTTCTCCCTTGAAAGACCATCTGGCATATGTTCCCTGATTGATAAACAAATTAATCAGAATCTAATGTTGTCCCGGTGCATTATCTTGTAGTTGTATTCTGTATTATTCTTGATTCTGTATTAGTCTTCTATTATTATTATTACAATTTTACCTGCTGTAACTAATTTAGTTTGGAATTTTATTTTTATATAATACAGAAAGTTAAACTGATTTTCAGATAAGGTAAAGTTAATTGTTTAAAAACTTTTTTTTTTTTAATATGAGGATTTATCTGTTTACGGTTTATGATGGGCTTTGAGGTACATTTTCCTAATGTAAGTTCTCTTTAAATCATATTTATAAGAGAAAATATACAGTTATGTTAAACCAATCTCAAAGTTTATATTAAAGTACAGATTGGGGTATAATTAAATTAAAATCCATTTATTTAGAGAATTTTTGCAACTACAGGAAAATATAAAACTTTGAGGTGAAAGGCTGTTATATGGCTGTTAGCTTTGCATGCTATTCCTTATAAATGAAATATTAAACCGAAATGAAATCAATCCAATTAAGTTTTAAATATATTGTTGTTCTTCAAGCGTAATTAGCAAATATCCGAACAGTTATTTCTTAAAGTTTTCATTTCAAAATTTTTTTGATAATGTTTATAAAATATTTCCAGATTTTCCCAGCAGTACTAATACAAAATCTGCCCTTGAGCATCATCCATCAACGATTGATATGTTCTGTTTTTCGCACAAGAAAGGACAGTGTAATGTCTGTTGAATACCATCACTAATTTCGCAGTTTCGAAGGTTTTTTTTTTCTATTTTTCTTCTTGTCCCATGTAAAAACTGTTGCCAAAATTATCACCAAATTCTCCATTTTCATTTAAATGAAGGAAAATGTGGAAACAGTAAATAATATCATATCAAATTTGAATACAATGATCAATATTATAGTGTACAGTTATAGTGTATACTCTCAAGTTTATGTAACTTGTATTTTAATTTACTAATGTGATGTCAAACTGAGTTGAAAAGTATTATTTAACTTTGGAAATTATTAAAACCTTATATAGAGTTTTACGTACCGGCAGTGTTGTCTACTTTATTAAAAGATCGGCCGCCTTTTTCTGCATTAAATGATTTATGATGTTGAATATATTGGTAAATTAACTTGTGTAAAAAAGTTGAATTTTAAGGGTTGTTGAACTTTTTACACTGCATCTTTTTACATGCATGAGATATTTTGTGTGTGCTCTTAAATATTTTTTATCTAATAAAAAATACTAAATATTTATAATTTAATTTTGTATTACTTTTTCGGGGTAATTTGTTATATGGGGCCCAAAAGAGGATAGTTAAGCCCTCTAATTTTTACCTTTCATAGAACTCTGGTAGTATCATACTAATTGATGATACCACACCCCCCTGTCCCCCAAGTTGACAAACTACCACCGCCACTGTAAACACTCTCAGTCATAATCGCACCCCCCTTGATTGACCTCTAAATCCGCCCCTGGGTAGCTGGAGATCGAACCGCGTACCCCCAGATCTGAAGAGCGATATTCTAACCTCTAGACAAAAGTAATTACTAGTGCCTAGGAGTTGTATATGACTTTTGTATGCGAGACCACCACACTGACTTCTCAGTGAGTCGGGAAGAGACGAACGATGGAGCGTTGAGTTTGACTGTGGATCGCCAAAGATGCCGTTATGATGGGTGTACAGTTTTTCGTATCAGAAGGAGCTGACAGATGGCAGCATGAATCAGTTTGTCGAGTCACCAAATTGTACAGGAGAGGAAGCTGCAGATCGAACCGGCTTACTCCCATCTGATCGATCTGAAGAGCGATATTCTAGCCACTAGACAAAAGTAATTACTAGTGCCTAGGAGTTGTATCTGACTTTTGTACACGAGACCACCACAAAGGTTATATAGATATGTGTATACAGTTAGAATTGGAATCTGAGTGTTTTAATTTAGAGAAATACAAGAAAGTTTATTTCCAGTGGACAGTAAGTAGTATAGTTTTCAAGAGTATAATGCATTATCCTAATATAATCAAAACTAAAATAAGGTCTAAGGTGTGAATGTATAAATGTGTCATTTTTACTTCCAATTATCCATATTTTCTCATAGAGTAATCAAAGTATTTTTTTCGGTTTAATTGATCAGTCTTAATCTAGAACGAATTGACCTACGATGTAAAAATTTGGTGTATGGGTTAGTGGCACCGTTGTTAGACCTAGTATTTTTAATACCCCGCTGTTGTTTTTCCCACACCAATATTTTAAAAATAATGACTTGGTACTTTTTGAAGTTCATAAAGTCTTAATTTTTCAAGTTCCATTGATATTTCAATAGTTCAAAATATTAGTAAATATGCTATGTTTAAAATGCATTGTGAAAAATTGCCTGCCTAAGAATTTAAAATCCGAGGTCTGCTAACGCTGGTTAGTTATTGCATTTGGACCTACCATTAAGGTTTTTTCAAAACTATGCATGCACATAAAGTAGCTGTCATTGAAAATATGTTCTTCAATAATTGGTATAAAACAGATCTAACGATTTTGATGAAAATCGCTGTGGTAACGCCTCTTAAGGTGATCTAAACAACCCCACCTCCCGAAACTTCGGTAGAAATGCGATAAAGGTGTAAAAAGTTTAAAAACGAATGTCCCAACACTGGGTTTTCTTCAATTGAGCATTTCCCACCAATGACCAAGTTCTGCTTATCTTCTGTTTCATATACAAAACAAGATAATGTAAGAATTATCAAAAAGTATATCGCATAATTCACCATTTTTTTTTATTTTTTTTTATTTTTCTTATTCTCTCGTAAGAAAACATTTTTACCTACCAATTTTACAAAGCATTTTTTATTTAAATGAATAAAAATATGAAAACAGTATATTTGACCATTCTACGTCAAATTTTAATCCAAAAACCAGTGTTATAAAGCAAAAAGTTGTGCGATTTTTCACCCATAGTTTACTTTCAAATTCCAATACGTCAACATAGGGTAATGGAAGTATTGGATTCGTTAAAAAAAAATTCTTTTTTTTTTTTTGCATCTACACGTTATTTATTAACATCACGAGTTCAAAAAAGCTGTTTAAAAATGTATGTCTATAAGTATGTGTGTCTGCGGATTAATCTAAGCTGTCCAAATTATGTGTACTAATTAGTGGTTCCAATGGGACCTTTGACCTGCCATTGAAAAATGTTTGCTTTTCTGCATTTGTTAAAAAACGGCTTTAGTGATTTTGATCAAAATCGCTGTGGTTGATACCTTTTAAGGTGCTCTAAACATCAACATCACCGAAACTCATTTAGATATGCGATAAAAACCTCAGAAGTTGAAAAATAAATATTTTTAAAACAGTGTTCTTTTCTCTTGAGCATCTCACACATAAATGACTGTTTATTCTGTTTCACTCACAAAAAAGGATAAAGTATTATTTATCGAAAAAGATATAAAATTCTACCAAAAACATCTTCAAAGTGGATATTTCTTTTAAAATCAATGAATATAAGAGACAAGTAATTTATACTTATCCATGGCAATTATAAATGCACCGATTAGTATTAGGTGTAGTTGAAAATTGTTTGATATTTCACAACTAGATTTTTTTATTGTTACTATTAATGTCCTCTATCGGTGTTTTTTTTTTTTTTGTTTGTTTTTTTTTTCCCCATTACTATCATCTATTGTTTTGTTTTTTATCGACAATTTTTTCATCTGTAAAACTGAGAACACATTTTTTTTTTCGCTGTAGGACTTTTCTGCTCGGATATGACCCTGTAAAGAAGAAATTACAAGAAGCTGTCTTATTCTGCATTGTTTTCAATAGTGGACCATAACAAGTTTAAATTTAAAAGAATAATATCGATTTGTTTTCAAGCCAACAACATTTCCTAACGAGAGAAGAAAAATTAACGAGTAAACTTAAGCAATCAATTTTCTCATAATCTTCTGTCTTGTTTAAAAGCAGCATACCTGTCATGTTTCTCCTCACTCACACCAAAGAAAGCCCACTTGTGTGTACTCAGTATAGCGAGCCATTTTCCACTCAAAGCAGTCAGATATCACATCACCTCACTCACACTCGAAAAAAAAAGTCCTATGTGTGTGATATTTGCAACAAGACATTTTCAAGTAAGACCAATCTTGCATCACATCTCCTCACTCATACAGGAGAAAAGCCACACAAATGTGAAGTTTGCAGCAAGGCATTTTCCCAAAAGAGCAGTCTTACAAGACATCGCCTCATTCACTCTGGAGAAAAGGTCCATATATGTGATGTGTGCAGTATGGCATTTTCCCAAAAGAGCAATCTTACAACACATCTCCTCACTCACACTGGGAAAAAGTCACACGTGTGCGATGTTTGCAGCAGGCCATTTTCCCGAAAGTGCAATCTTGAAACACATCTCCTCAGCCACACCGGGGAAAAGCCACACAAATGTAGAGTTTGCAGCAGGGTATTTTCCTTAAAGTGCAATCTTACAAGACATTTCCGCACTCATACTGATGAAAACCCCTAAGGAAAGGCCACACGTGTGCGATGTTTGCAACAAGGCATTTTCAGATAACAGCAATCTGGCATCATATCTCATCATTCCCACTGGAGAAAAAACCCTTGTGTGCGATCTTAACAACAACACATTTTCCGAAAAGTGCAGTCTTGCATCGTATTTTTTAACTCAATGGAAAAAGCTCATAATTCAATCTCAGTCATAATTATAGCCGACGCCAGAAGGGGAAATACACTTTTTTTCCCCATCTAGGAAAAAAAGGGAAAAATTATTTAATCGAAAAAAAAAACTTCATCTTTTAATAAAAAATACATGAATTTAAAAAAAAAAAAAAAAAAAAAGCTAGTATTGGCGATTTATACCTCGAGAGTTCCCGCTCTTAGAAATGCAAAGCACACATATGCATATCTCATGAAGTACAAATGAAATTGACACAAACATTACATATTTCTTTTTTAAAATAATGTGCTATATCAAGTATATTTATTAATCTAAAATTCTGTGCCGTGCATTTTGTCACAATTAAGTTTCAGAATATATAGGTGAACGACAGTTACACCACCGATAACGATAACAAAACTTTAGACGTTCAAGTGTATATTGTGTTCAACGAGCTTAGATTAGTTTTCGACTTCTCGCAGATTAGCTTCTAATATAGCTAGAAAATGTATCTGTACGCTGTTGTGTTGACCCGAATGACTAGAATAATAGAACTGCATACTTGTTAACATTAAACACAGGAGCAAAACATTCTTTTTAGTAAAATTGCCGAAGTCACCGAAATTATGTCCTTCTGGTTGTGACCAAAACTAAGCCAAGACTACAGGGCTATTTGATAAATTTTTGCCAGTCTTTTATTCTTCTCACTTTTTTTAGAGAAATAGCCTTTTTTACATTTTCTTACGAACTAGGATCTGCATCCTCAAGAAATGATACCAGTATTTAAACATTTTAGCCAGTGCTGTAGCTTATATGCTTTAATATATTCTAGCTAGTCTTTTTTTTTTATTCTTATCAGCTTAATTTTTAAAAAAATGCCCTTTGGATGATTTAAAGTGTACGAGGGCCTTTACCTCTCAGAAATGATGAAAAAAATCGGGAATTTTATTCAGGGTAATGAATAATTAAAACTGGCCAACGGAATTCGGATATTTATGTTTCCCTCAATTTCAAGGAGTAGCTTCGATACATTAAGTTTAACTAGTAAAACAGTATAATCAGAAAAAAAGTAAAATTTACTTGTTTTTCAATTAAATTGCTTGCTTATCAAAGATCTGAAAACACGTTTTTGACTATGAATTTCATTTTAAACTAAAGAATTAACACCTAAAGGTGCCTGGTTAGTTTTAAATCATGTACCTTCTGATCACTAGCCTGCCACATTAACTACTGCAACCACGGAAGATTGCTAAAATTTCTCTCAAAATAATAAATCGTATTTTTCAAACTTAAAGCGAAAATTATATGGAAGCATTTTTGTATCTATTCGTGTTTAAAGCTTGTAGTCCTCTATTACTTATATAAAGCAAGTATTTTTGTTACATGCCATACTAACTATTTTATTACTTATTTTTTAGTATGCATTTGTACTCAAGTTAAAACTAGTTGATACATACTTTAAATTATGAACACTTTTTCTTGTCGTGATAAGGATTTCTACTTGAAAGAGACTAAATGAATCGGAATTACAAATTGCAAATCCTATATGCACAAAATTTAATAGTTCTATTGTCACACAAATATATGTATATAATTGTAAATAGTGACATATTTCTTCGTTATTCTATTTGTTAACAGCGATAAAACAGGTTAGAAAAAAGTTGGCATTATCTAAATCAATCGGGAAATTTTGAGGCGTTTCCATCGCGTGATTGGTTGACTAGATTTTTCTAGAAATTTTGTGCAGCAAGTCTATAAAAAGGTCCAATGGATGAAATAGAGATCAGTCAAGTTTTTGACGCTGTTTTGAGAGGACAGGCGCTTTTGTTTACTTTCGTTGTTCCTGTGTTATCGCTCTATCCGAGGTTTTATGCATCGATGCTTGTTTTGAAGCTAGATAATTTTTTTACTGTTCTGAAATTTTTTTAAGTCTTCGAAAGAAAAATAAATTGTAATTTTTATTTTGTAAACTGCATCATTATTTCCTTGTGGAAAATTCATAACAATATTTATTATCACTCTCAATACGAAGAATTGTACATGAATTTAACTCTGATAGCATGAATGAATTCATATCTCTCAAACTGTTGGCACTGCGTTGGCAGTTATGGATTGATATCTCCAAAGAAACAACTAGACATTATAAAAAAATAAACCACCAAGTAAAATGGTCAGCTAGAAAAATTTAGAAAATCTAATGTTTGACACCAAGCAGCCACGTTGAATTTCTTTGGGATACTTGTGCACAATGAAATAAATTGGGAGGAATATCATAAGCAATGAGAACACGGCAGGCTAGAGTTTGCATAGATTTAATCGCTGCAAAGGGTACAAATTTGCTCAAGCATGAAATGAGATTATTATAGCCTGCCAATTACTGATTGCCAAAGGGGATTCTTTCCAATAATCCCAATTTAGTTTATTGTGCACAAGTATCCCAAAGAAATTAAACGCGGCTACTTGGTATCAAACTTTAGATTTCAGGACATTTTCTGGGTGACCATTTTACTTGGTGGTTTATTTTTACTACGTCTAGTTGTTTTATGGAAGGTAACAATTCATAATTGCCAACGCAGACTTATGTACGAACTCAGTGGTGAATTCCAGACTCAGAAGATTGCTTGTTGTAAGCTCATAAAGGATTGATTAGGGCACCAAAAAATATTTTATTCAAAAATCCATTATCCAAATCCATATTATCTTAATTAACTATTTACTCTCGGAATATCAAGAAGAATGCGATTTTACGAAGACGATCTTGTACCAAATAAAATCCACAGAGAGGATTTAAAATGTTTTTGAAATTCTCTCTTCTCTATATATTAAAGTGGTTCAGAAAAAAAAAATATTTTAAACGCATGAGGTGAAAAAAGTTGTTACATATCTTGATAGATAAAACTGTTAAAAATTAGTATTTTCCCATCGCGCATTCACCTCAAAATTTGAAAAAAAATACAAAAAATAACTTGTTTCCCTAAAAAAAAAAATTTTAATTTTTAAAAGTTATATATTTGAAAGGCAGTTGTTTGCTATGTGTAGTGAAAGAGTAGTATAACACAGAAAAATACTATTCTATGCATTTTCAAAACATGTTAATAATTAAAAAATATTCGAAATTAAAATTTTTTTGCAAAAAAACAATGAATTTTCTATAAAAAGGGTACTAACGTTATTTCATACATTTAAAAAATAATAATAAAAAAAAAAAAAAAAGTTCTTTTATCCATTTGGTTTACTTTTTCCTTGAGCTTTTGGTCCCAGTGATGCAATTTGAAGGAACTTTTGTAGAAAAGCCGGTCAGCATGGATCTTAAAAAAAAAAAAAAGAGCGGTGGCGTCAGCGCTACCCACTTTTTGTTTTGGTTCTACATAAGCGTTTAACAGCTTGTGAGTGTTTGAGGAAACGAATTGAAGTCTGATTACAGTGTCCCCTAGTAACACAGAAGCGCTGGCCAATATCTCCAGACATAGGCCAGTCCCGATCTGGAACGTTGTGAATCGGTCGTTGGAAAAAATAGCCAATTTTGCCCAATTCTATATAAAATATAGAAGACGTTCTGAAATGTCAATGCCCAGTTTTAAAATTGGGGTATCTATATATTTAATAGGCAATACGTTTTTTGGGGTTAGTCCGTCCGCCTAAACTACTCAACCAATTTCAATGATCAAGGTGTCATTTTAAAGGAAATAAGCTGTAGATTTGCCAAAACGTGCCAAATTAACTAATTAACACTTTATTAATTAGTTAAATTTCAATATTTTTCATCATTAAGCTACTACAAAGCCTCAATGATTTTGAATATAAGAATGGCAATATCCTTAAGTAAACAAACCCGCTGCTCGGGGGTTCAACCAACCAACCAATCGTTGCTAATTTTAAAGCTATCCTTACGTATGTAAACAACAAACCCGTTGCTAATTTTAAAGCTCTTTTTAAACTCTTCGTTTCAAAGTAGATTTTTTCTGTTTTTCTGAAGCATTTTTGTATTAGAGTAATTATTATTTTGAAGTATTTCTATCCAGAAAATGCTTCGCGTTGGACTTTGTTCTCTAACGGGGCGACTTATCAGAATAAATAAAAAATATTAGGACTTCAATGTAAGGGCATAGCTAATGAAGTTTTAAGTCAGAATGTTGGCGGATAGTATATTTAACTTTCTATTATGAAACTTGCAATTTGGGTGTTTTCTCTATTAGGCCTTACATTAAATTTATAAAAATTTGGTTAAATTTTTTATGGCTGGCAAACCTATTCGAGCGCAGCAAGATGTTTTAACCACAAATTCGAGCGGCAAAGCCGCTCAATCCGAGCGCAGCGAGGCGTTTGGGGGTTGGCGAGCGTTAGCGAGCAGGGGGCGAAGCCCCCTAGTTGTATTTATGAGAAACAAAACTATGCGGCGGTTTTGAATTGTTTATTTTTGAAAAATCATGTATTTTGGAACTATCCTCGGCCAGAATTAGCCAATCTTCCAGTCTCCCCTGTTTCCAGCAATACTGCTGTGCTACCTCGGATGTGCCAGTCTTTACTAACAAATGTTAGTTTGTTACTTCCCAGTTCTACAAGCATTCCAATTAATTATATCCACGTAATCAGTGGCAATAAAGTTAAGTTTGGTTGAATTGAAATGCCTGATATGATCTTAGGTCCTTCAGAAAATTAACTTTTATTTAATTCAAAAATATCATGAAGATGTAACTGATTTGTGCTTAGCACTTTCATCTCAACTATAGGAAGTAAACATTCAACCAGTAAGAAATCAGCCGGGGGAAATTTTTCAGTTCTTCAATTTAAGACCTATGTTCCCACAGAAAGATGGTGTTCCTGTTGTAGTACTATCTACGTGTTTAAATAGGCACCTGAATGGTTATTCATGGAAGTATACGAGGCATATATTACACTGTAGTGGTCTCCCAACGTGCAATTTGGTAAGTCAGTTTATTTCCAGCCAGTATTAATGGCAGTCCCAATCCCAATCATGGGCGGCTGACCAAACGGTATAGTGGTTAGCGTGCTAGCTTCTAGACCGTGAGGTTGCGGGTTCCGAGTCCCGTGTTGGCATGGTTGTTTGTAAATGTATGTTGGCTTGTCTAATGATGAATGTTTCGGTGCATTATAGCCCTCGTGTTGCTGACGGCGCCAGATAATCTGAATACAACCAACCCAATCATGAGCGGTATGACTCAATGAATCAGCAAGTAAGTTTTTGCGACTCAAAGCAAGAGAAGGCGCCACGAGAAAGGCCACTCAGATTGAAACCCGCCTAAACACAGTTTTTATCAATGTTTCAAAGGTTATACGCAATGGATTACTATTGAATAATTACTAATTTGATTTTTTCCCCCAAGTTCTATCTACTTCATTCCATACAAACTAATGTGCCTTGAAAATTTAGTGATTAGTTTACACTACAAATTGATGGAAAAAGGGTGTTTTTTTGTTGTTTTTTTGCATTTATTCAAAACTTTGAAGTGAAAGCTTGAAGTAAAGAAACAATTTTAAAAAAAATATGTAAGAAATAACGTTAGTGTCCATTTTACAGAAAAATGAATTTTTTTTAAAAAAGTGTATTTTTGAATATTTTTAATTATTAATAAATGTTTTTAAAATGCATAGAATAGTATTTTTCCTGTGTTATACCACCCTTTCACTACACATTTCAAACTATTGCCTTTCAAATAAATAAGGTTTAGAAATTTTAAAAAATTTAGGAAAAATAGTTATTTTTTTTTTTCTCCAAACTTTGAAGTTGGCGCAGTATGGTCCACGTGTTGCCCTTGCGCAGTTAAACTCCTACCAACCAACCAACCAAACTTTGAAGTGAATGCACGATCGAAAGATATTATTTTTTTTTTCTTTTTTTACAGTTTTTTTATCAAGGTATGTTACAACTTTTTTCACCTCGTGCGTTTCAAAAATAAATATATATATATATATATTTTTCGAAAAGTTAATGATTTAAACAAAATTTTTAACAGTCCTACCGACGTTCATGATTACGGCAGATTGAGATTACTTCGAAATATATGTATTAAATGAGTGTGCAATTATCTTAACATTTTAATAAGTTGTTCGATTAGTTCTGTAAATTAATAGCCGCTTCTTGTATCTTTTAACTTGGTAGAGGAAATCATTATGGATTTTTAAGCAATGTTTTGTAATACGTGCTACATATCGTTTGTTTTACTTTGTAGTACACGCAAAAAAGTAGGTCCATGTATGTTGTCACAGCCCTGATAGTGATTTAGATCAAAATCGTTCGAACAGTTTTTTGGTATTTGCTGAAATATATAAATTTTTCAATGGCGGCTAACATGTGCGATTACGCAATTTTGACGAAAATCTTAACGCCATGTCGTATGGCCACCAGTAACCTGTACACAAAATTTGAACATCGTAGGTCAATTTTTCAGGGGATTATGCTGACCATAAACCGACAAACATTTATTTTTCTAAACTTTTTTAACTCGGCATGTTCAAGAATGTTTAATTCATTAGTTGACAGGTTTTCGTACAGCCATTTTGCGAGCATTTTACGAATTAACCCTTCAAATCCCGCGGAGTCAGTATTGTTTCTAAAATATCGAATTTAAGCCTTTAAATCCCACGTTGTGGGTTTCACAAAAACCCAATGACTTTCCATTCGAAAAAACTGGAAATTAACTCGCCCGACTCGTTCTCCTGTGGGCCACACCTGTGTTTCCTGTTGGGGGTCACTGTCGACGATTAAAAGATCATTACTATATGTCTACTACTTGCAATAGGGTTGTGCGTTGGGTCATCTACTTGATATGTCGGAGCATTTAGACGGCATCTCATCAATGAATGAAACACCACCGATAAGTACTTGACAAGATTCGCATACAAGAAAAATCCCGACTATCTTACTCAGTGTCCAAAGGGTGGGGCAGTTTGACAATGAGTACTCTAAACCAATGGCTTCCCTTTACTTGCTCCACAATAGCCTATTGTGGAACGCTTCAAACAACTACTGCCGGGAAGATTCACCACAGCTTGAAATATCCGTATCTCTCCCTGGACCCGACCAGAGGCGACTGGCTGGGAATTTTTCTACAAGGTGATTTAAGGTGGAGTGGGATTTAAAGTGTTAATGACATTAAACCAATTTTCCATAGCCAACTTCTGCAATTTATTTGCGCGTTCAAATTGATGTTTCTGCATTCCTTTTCTTCCCCTTTTTTTAAGATTAGTTTTCCTTGCTCCCTAATTCTCTACATTTTCTTACACTGTAATATTGATGTATTTTAATTTCTTGGGGAACGGGAAGCAACTGCCTTATTGAAGCAATAGCCACTACTGGGAAATTTACCTTATATCAAACAGGGGGAATTCTAGCAATATGGAAATTAACAAGGCCACAAGTTATGTAAATCACAGTTTTAATTTAATATTGCGTAGCATTTCAGTGTATAGTGATAAATTAAAAAATCTGTTTGATCATATCGTAAAGTCTGCAGTAGTGAGTAAGATATTTTTTGAAATTGTTCTCGTGTGATGAGCCAAAAAATACTCATGAAAAGTTCTTCGAACCACTTTTGTTTTCTCCAGAGAGAATTGTATATCAGTTTGGGTTTGTCTCCGAATTTCTAAAGAGTTACTGTTACACGGAAGGCTGTAGTTGGTTGGCTCTTAGTCGTGAATTTCGTGAATATATTTCATATTTTTAACGAACATAGTGAATTGCCTAATTTTTTTGTTGTCAAAATTATCGCAAAATATTGAATTTCTTTCCTGTATCCTACTTTTTTTCTTAAATCGAAATAAACTATTTATTGAAAATGAAAAAGGGTTTCGCGTTGAAGAATTCATAAATACGTCATGGATTGTGCCAAGGCTGTCTATGTGTAGCAGGCTGAAATCTAGTGCTGGTGAAGTCACGAAACGGGGCCATTGATCGTAACCAAAGCAAAGATCTTATGTTTAAAATATCGCTATATATTTTTTTAAATCTATTTCTGTTGATAAAACTGAACTTGATTTGAATTACACTTAATTACCAATACATTTTAGGTGCTTAAGTTAAAAATCAGCTGGTAGTTGTTTTTTTGCATAAATAAACGTTACTATGAAAGCATTTAATAACCAAGAAGTCGCTATCAATTCAACTTGAAAACACATTTAAATCTATTTTTAAATTTTTTACTTATAACTTCATGACTTTATAAAAGAGGTTTTCATAGAAAAGTTGGTATATATCTAAGAAAAAACTTAACATATTTTGCATAAGTAAGATTCATAGATGTTTTCCAAATTTAAAATAATTTTATGTATAAAAAATAAAACACTATATATTTCAAAACATTTTATTACACAAAATATACATTTTAAAACAATATGCGATGTGCTTTGATTTTTTTTTTTTTTTTTTTTTTTTTTTTTTTTTTTTTGCATTTTATCTAAATTGTTATTTTATTTTGCAATAATTGTTCAACAAAATATTAGACATTATTTTTACACATTGTTTTCTTAAATCCAATGCAGTTTTTCCACATACACATGAAATATCATCAGTTTCATCCGATGATAAGAACAGCAGAGTTAGTTTTATAATTAAGTCCCCTTGGCATGACAAACTTCGAAATTTGTTTTCATAATATTCACAGAGCATAACATTAAAAACCCTTAACGTACTCATACGGTAATGAACAGTAAGCCGCGTAGGATATGTTAGACCCTCACGATCAAGCACCTCCAAATATTTATACAGGGAACCTGAAAACTCAAAAGCCATGGCGCGATCACTACAAAAATTTTGTATGCATTCGCGACAACAAGAAATTTGGAGAGCAACATATCCCGTTATAAATATTTACTCGTATCTCATTCTCATCAAAATTAACATAATACTGCTCATAAATAATATTTTCAAAAAACTCATAATCACTATTACTTACTGAACAGGTAGACTCGTTACACTGCATATCATGCACGAAGTTTCTTAGAGAAAATACACCTTTCTGAGACGAATAACTTGAGAAGACTTATTATCTTAAGTTTCCTCTCGTTTTATAAGATTTCCCGGACAGACACATTGTAGTTGCCCCCACTGAATCTGCCATCAAGATATGTATCCGGTGACAGTTTAAGTTTTGATTGTTGTACGCATAACAAGCTTCTATCATCGCGAGAACTTTATCCTCTCGTATTATGAACTAGTCATGAAAATGCTTGATACAAACAACAGATTCCGCAGTTTGCTCAAAACTTTCTCTGTGTATGGATCGAATCCACTTTTTTCTGTTTTTGGCATCCTTAGGGAAATAGAAGATTGTAGTGTAGGGGAATCCTTTATAGTTAGAGTTGCACCCAGGAACAGCACACTACCGTGGCATGCCTGTAAATAATGAAATACTATTAGTATTTGTAAAATAGTAATTTTCGTTTTTATTTGTTTAAATATCTTAAACTTTCAATTTTCTTAGTAAACGATGCACCTTTGATTAGTCAAATTTTGACAATACATGGTCAATACACGACAATGTATTTTTCAAACCTTGAACTCAGCAATTTTAATCACATCAATGTGAAAATGGAAACTGAGGTAACATTAAATCCCGCCAACGCTATGGATATTGTATGCCTCGTGTCAATAATTTTCAGAAATTGTGCCAAGTAAATTTAGTTGAGTAGTATTTTTATTAGTATTCTATTACCAATCCAAACAAGGGAATACAATTTAAATAAAGCATGGTAAATAACAATGATTTCCATAAAAATAAATATTATTGTCATCCTTATTCCACATAAGTTATATTGGTAGTTGATGATGAGGATTTTGAAACGCATGTTTGTAAAACTTGGGCAAACTTTTGAAAAGTAACAATTTCCTAAAAGTATACATGTAACCATGTGCTAATAACAATTTGGTAATGTCCCAGTATTCTATGCACTTAAATCAGGAAATATTGATATTTTTTAAAACCAACATTTTGTAAATTACAAACAAAAGAATAAAATGTTAAGTTAACAACAGGCTTACTGGTACCTATATGCATTGATGGAAGCATTTAACAAAATAATACAAGTTAACAGAAAAATTTAGTCCTTAAAATATAAAGAATTACAAATGAAGATCACTTACCTAGTTTTATATATTCGGACTTTTTTCAGCAGATAATTGAAATGCCGTTTAAAGTAGAAAAATAATAGAATGCAAAGAAATGCACCATTCAGTAGAGATAGCGAACAGCGAAGCAATGAAATGAAATGATTATTTGTTTGGGTCTCCAACAGTTATGGCATGGGCCCCTTCTCGTGACGTCACACAGGAAAATTCGACGATGGCTTTGGCCTGTTTACTTAGAGATGGCCTTGAGTGTGCTCGTAAAATGAGTTTTATCTAGGATGTTGCAGTTTACTCTGACGTGTTATGTGAAATATCACCTCCAGAAATAAATGTGTACTTTTCAGCTCTAACCATGAAGCAGCCACTAATAGCATTGACACTCATAGACGTATTTTGTAATAACCTAAATACAATTCATTCATAGTCTGCAATAGCAAACTTCATTGTTAAATTTTAAAACTTTGGTAAGTATTTATATTTTTTGTAATAGTTCCTTTAGTTCATTTAAGCTTTATAGTAACGAAATCACTTTGCCGGCAAATACGGATCTTTAAAATAGCTTTCGAAATACAATATTTGCCTGTTCTGTAGTGATTGGAAGTAACAAATAGTCATAATGTAGAACCACTTAAAGTCAATCCAAGGGGTGCACTCTTCTGTACCAAAACTGCCCTTCTTAAATATTTGATTATAAAGTTTAGATCTTTTAAAAGTTATTGCTACTCTGAAGCGCAACCGGTAATTTTCTGTAGAAGGGGTTTTCAATCAAGTACCAAGTTTACATTTGGATTTTCTGTTTAAAAAACGTCTATTTTTCATGTACGTGTCATTAATATTTTTGACGATTCTGTATTCTGAAATCTTCATTTAAAATAATGCTTTATGGACAGTTTCCCTGGTGTATAAAGTACCTTAATGGGTTACTTATTATTTAGTACATGGAAAACTTCTTTTTTTTTCTTTCTGGATTATACATTAATCTGAAATTTTTGTTTACAACAAACAACATTATCAGATTTATTCAATTATATATTTATGCCGTAAGATGTCTATGACTTAGGTGTATTTTCTAATATTGTGTTGAATTTGAATTCTTTTTTGATATACTTTCCCGGGGATCTGCAGTATTACTTTTCAAAGTGATAAAACACTGTGGTGATCGGGACAGATGGTCTTGATTGGTTTCTTAGGCTATTCTTATAAATTACATTTGAATGCATCTCTCTTTATTTTCAAATGCAATGTTAAACATATTTGTAATTTGTTTTAAAATATAGAATTAAAGACATAAACAAATTAAATGTATCTAATGTCCAGTGAAATACTTTTGGATATCTGTGTCTTTAGGATTGTATTTATACAAACATTTCAATTAGCATAAATGGAAGTAGCATAAAGCAGTCGTTGACAAACCACTGACAAAAACAAAACAAAAAAAACTTTGGCTATCATTCTTATTTTTTATACTTATTCGAAAATGGTCTCGTCTACTTACAAAGATTGTTGAATTTTAAATATTTTATGGAAACTATGTTTGTTAGTTAGGTTAATGACATCTTGATCAAGTGAATTTAAGCTAAGTATTTTAAAGAAAAATCTAAATTTCAAGGCATCTATGAAAGTTCATTAAAACTTAAAAGTTATAGAGAGTGGTACAGACTTCCACACATTTAAGCATATATTGCAAAGAATGGTTAATCATATATTTTCAAAAACTTGAAGGATGATTTAAGTTCGCTTGAAATTTAAATTGGTTGCTGTTATTGAGCTTGACCAACACTTGTAAACAAACATGATAGACTTGTTTTGTTGCATTATTAATGCCGAAGTTTGTACAGGATCCAAGATTTTTCACGGATAACTTAGAATGGTAAAATTATTATTATTTTTTTTTATTTTTTATTATTGAAATGTAGCGAACTTCTTGCATTTAAAACTTTTATTGTCAATGAGCCGTGTGGCTCCATGTTGCGAAAACCCGTCATTGGTGTATAGGTCGCAGCTTTTGGTTTTTCACGAACAGGCTCGCTTCGTTCTTATTAGGTTCATTGCTACACAAAACCAAACTCGTTTCGTTCAGTGAAGAGTTTATTAACACCTAGCTTCGCTTACTGAAAGGTTCATTACTGCGCACGCATAAGCTCGCTTCACTCGCTAAAAAGTAATTGTGACTTAACTTTTAGAACCCCTCCCCTGTCGAGAAACAAAGAATTTCTCCCTGTTAAAACGATAATTCTAAGCCGTTTACTCTTCTGAGCACATTTTTACCTTGTGTTTACTATAAGTTATATTAAAAGGTCAGAACTGCTTATGTTTAAAATTTTTGAACTAATATTATATATAATAATTGGCCATTATTGAACCATATAGAAGTCGCTTTATTAAAAAATTAATCAAAAAATGAATTTTAACATTCTGATCGTTGAAAGTCCAATTAGAAGGCTAATACTACTTATGTTGAAAATTTCAAACCTTTAAGCAATCTGAACTCACTTTGTAAGGAATTTATTTAAGAAAAAAAAATTAAAATAGAAACTAGGTAATATTTTAACAATCTGTTCATCAAAAGCCAAATTAGAAGGCCAAAACTAATTATGTTTAAAATTTCAGAGCTCTACGCCTATTTAAAGTAGCTTTCTATAGAGGGACACTTAGTCCTTCTTTTATTATTATGAAAGTAAAATAATTGATATCTTGTTTTATTGAAAATTTTAGTATACTTTTATAAATTTTCCAGAGGAAATGATCAGAGTTTTTACGGAAAAAAACAACTAATTTATTCTTATTTCGAAAGCTCACAAAACTTTTCCGAACAACAGTAAACTCACTATCCAGCTTCAACAAAAATTTCGGTGCATACAACTTCGGATAAAGTGATAATCGAGGCACCACGAAAGTACACAATGCGTTCAGCTCCTTTCAAAACTGTGTCCAAAATTCAACTGAACTCTGACTTCAAACCGTGGTCGTATTTATATATGCGCAAGAGAACTTTCTCGAAAAACCCAGAGCAATCGATTTAACGTTCCGCATTTCTCGTTGGAAACACCTCGAAATTTTCCGATTGACTCGGGTGCTACCAACTTTTTCTATTAGACTGTATTATCGCTGTTACAAATAAATTTGATAGAATAGAATTTTACAAGAAATACGTGATTATTAACAATTTTCTACATAAAATATTGTGTAACAATATAAGCCATTGGTTATTTACTGCTCATATGTGCCATCAGAATTTTACAATAATTGGTACAGATGTTTTTTTTTTGGCAACTCTAACTCTTGAATTGTGATTTCGGAAAACACATTATTTTGGCCTTAGTACCAATTCTCAGTAATATCAACAAGCCATTATGACCACTACGAATTTACCAAACTGTCTTTAGTCTGATGTAAAGGTTATAAAGATATTTGTATGGAGTTGCAATTGGTATCTGATTGTTTTAATTTAGAGAAGTTTAGAAAGTTTAGGCCGACCAAACGGTATAGTGGTTAGCGTTCTGACTACTAGACCGCGAGGTTGCGGGTTCGACTCCCATGTAAGGTATGGGTGTTCGTAAATGTATGGTGGCTTGTCAAATGACGATTGTTTAGGCGCATTATAGCTCTCGTGTTGCTGACGGCACCACATAATCTGAAAACAATCAACCAACAGAAAGTTTAGCTTTAAAGTGGACCGTAGCTATAGTTTTCAAGAGTATAATATATAGTCCTAATATAAGATATACACCAGGTTTCAAAAATAAAATAAGGGCTAAGATGTGAAAGTTCCTTTTTTCTATTTTTACTTTCAATTACCCATGTATTAACATAGGGTAGTGAAATTATCGGTTTCTGGTTTAAAAAAAAAAAGATTTCTTTTGCTTTACTCCACGTTTTGGAACATCCTGCGCTGAAAATAATTGCCTAGAAATATATCTGCCTATGTGTATGTAGCCGATCAAACGGTATAGTGGTTAGCGTGCTAGCTTTTAGTCCACGAGGTTGCGGATTCGAGTTCAGTGTAAGGCATGGGTGTTTGTAAATGTATGTTGGCTTGTCTAAAGACGAATGATTCGGCGCATTATAGCCCTCGTGTTGCTGACGACGCCAGATAATCTGAAAACAACCAACCAACCAAAGTGTATGTGTGTAAATGGTCAGCATAACTCCCGAACGGATTGATCTTTAATGTTTACATTTTGTGTACAGGTTACTAGTAGCTATGGGACCTACCATCTGGAATTGAAAAATTTGTTTTGCAGCAAATACCCCCCCCCCCCAAAAAAAAAAAAATATGCGAATTTGTTTTCGTTTTTGCATGACATTAGTTTTACTAACCTGAGTTATTTCCTTTTAAATAGATACTGAAATTTTTTCATAGTTTCGTAAAACAAGATATGTTTGGCGCAGCTTAGCCAATCTTGGCTCTTGTGCAATTAAAATCCTAACAACCAACCAAAAAAAGAATCCAGCTTCAACATTCATTACTTATCTCCTCAGTTTCACTTATAATAAATGATAATATAAGAATTATCACAAGAAAACATCACCAAACTGGCCATATTTTCTAAATGAACGATGAAAATATAAAAACAGTAAATTACACAAATCCACGTCAGTATTGTAGTACAATTGAAAGTTGTGCGATGTTTCACACACTTAGTTTTTTTTTTTTTTTTTTTTTTTTTTTTAATCTTATTAACGCATTTACCGTTTTTGCCATATCATTGCCAACTGGAAGAAAAACTTAAAATATTATACTGTATGACTGGGAGTAACTTCAAGTACTTACTGTAATTAAGAAAACTGTAATTTACACAAATACATAGCTAATATGAATGTAGCGATTAGTGTAATTGAAACTGTGCAATATTTTTCTGTTATCTCTAATTCCTTTTTTGTCATTGTCATTAATTTTTTTTCACTGGCCATATTTTTTATCTTTTAAAATTGAGTGCACCAAATTATTTTCTATCCTTGTAGAAATTTCCTGCTATGAAGTGACCCTGTAAAGAAGAAATCACTAGAAGTGTCTTATTCTGTATAGTTTCAATGGTGGACCCTCACAAGTTTACATTGAAAAGAATAATTTAGTATTGTTTTCAAGGCAACAAGTTTTCCTAAACAATTACTCTTCCTTATACTACGTCTTGATAGAAGAAAAGTTAGCAAATAAACTTAGGAAAGAAATTTTCTCAAATTTCTGTTTTGTCTGCAAAGTAGCATACATGTCATGCATCGCTTCACTTACTCTGAAGAAATGCCTCATGTGTGCAAATATTGTAGCAAGGCATTTTCCATAAAAAGCAGTCTGAAATCACATCTCCTCACTCACACTGGAGAAAAACCCCATGTGTGTGATATTTGCAGCAAGGAATTTACCCGAAAAGACATCCTATCATTGCATCTCCTCACTCACACTGGAGAAAAACCCCACGTGTGTGATGTTTGCAGCAAGACATTTGCACTTAAGTGCAATCTTATAACACATCTCCGGACCCACACAGGAGAAAAACCCCATGTGTGTGATGTTTGCAGCAAGGCATTTGCCCGAAAAAGCGTCCTATCATTGCATCTCCTCACTCACACAGGAGAAAAACCCCATGTGTGTGATGTTTGCAGCAAGGCATTTGCCCGTAAAGACTACCTATCATTGCATCTCCTCACTCACACTGGAGAAAAGCCTCATGTGTGCGATGTTTGCAGTAAGGCATTTGCCCGTAAAGACGTCCTATCATTGCATCTCCTCACTCACACTGGAGAAAAGCCTTATTTGTGCGATGTTTGCAGTAAAGCATTTTCCCGAAAGAGCTATCTTGTAATACATCGTCTCACTCACAAAGAGGAAAAGCCCCAGAAGTGCGATGTTTGCAGCAAAACATTTCCCGAAAAGCACCGTCTTGCATTGAAGTTTCTCACTCACTGGAGAAAACCTCATAATTGAATCTTACTTTTAATCATGAGCGACGATAGAAGGGACCATCGTCCCCACCCCCCTCCTTCTAGGAAGTAGGGAGGAAATATTAAAACAAAGAAAAATAATTAATTTTGTAAGAAAGCTTGAAAAAATGCTTGAATTCTCAAAAATGAGCTAGTATTTGCAAATTATTCCTCCTGATTTCTCGCTCCAAGAAATGCAACTTACATATAAACTGAGCGGCCCACAGTGGTCGGAAAAGGCCAAAAAACGGCGAAAACCCTGAAAAACTTCTATTTTGAAAAGAAAACTTTGAAAACCTCTGTTTCTTTAGTATTTTGACCCCTCCGAGTTCATTCATGCTATAGCCAAGTTCGTACGAACAACCGTTTTAGCAGGAGCGTAAACAGAAAACTTCTGAGGGGGGGGGGAATAAAATTGGTTAAAAAATTTCGATAATTTCATTATTTTAATTTACTTGAACACTTAATAAATTATTGTTTAATTTGATAATCATTAATACATGATCTAACAATGAATAGTCAAATAATTATTAAATAACAATAAAGTAAAAATTTCTTTTTGATTCGTTACTAAATTATTCACTAAATTATTTTGGTAAATTATTGAAGATTTAATTAAAATTCTTTAATTTATAATGGTTTAAAAATACACTAGAAAAGTCAAGATACATCAATAAAAAATTTGAAGGAAAATTCATCCTAACATAAAGTTTAACCCTGAATCTTCCCCCAAACCCCGTGGTTACGAGTCAGCTTTTTAGATTAGGGTAAGTGCGGTAAATCGGGTGGAGCATGAATTTAAGAAAAATAATGTTTTATAGTAGCTTGTAATATAAGCAAAAAGTGTATGTCAGTCTTTCTTTCAAATCAAAGAAAAATATTTAATATATTTAGCTTTATTTGATTAAGGTGGTACAAATAAAGTTTTTGTGTAGGTTCATTTTTTTTAATTTTTTTTTTTTTTTATGAGGTTTGTTGTAAAATTAAATTATATATATATATATGTAATTTATAACGAGGCTCATAAAATATAATTAGTTACTATATAATATTTAAAAATTTTAGTTTTCATTGAAAACCTTTTGTTGTTCTACATATTAATTAATATAGGTAAATAATTAAATTGTATTTTGAAAGTAAAAACAAAGAACAAAAAATTGCAAACCTGAATTTATACAATAATTATTTTTTAAATGAATCTTTCAAAAGTAATGATTATAATCATTTATTTAAAAGATGTCATAATATTAACATAAAAAGTTTGAAATCTTTATAAAGACCTGTGTTTGGAATGTAGTGCCAGTTGTGCAGCTCACATTCATCTCTAAAGTTTCCTTTCAGTATTGCTTAAATTTCTGGGAATCTATTGAGGCTTCTCTGTTGATGGTATTGAGAATGATTTTGAATCTGTGAATTAGGCTTTTATCCAGTCCATTAATATCTGATGTAAAAGCAGGACCTTTGAAAAATCTCCTTCGTCGTTGGTTGTTCACCTCATTAATTTGCAAATCCAAAATTCTCTATTCTTTTGAGTTTTTCTAGAATGACTTTTTTTTTCTTTTTTTCTTTCTTTTTTTTTTTTTTAATTTCTTTTACTTCCTTTGTTTGTTTATTACCTACTTCCCCATTTTTTAACACCCATGTCATAGGCAATGTGGAATACTTAATTTTATTCGAACATGGAGTGATGAGAGGCCAAGTGGGTTAAATGGGTTTACTCTTTAAGAGTTCCAAATTGTTCGCTTCTGTTGATTTGGCTGGATTTATAAATCAGACACACTGACATAGACGCCGCGTGTGTTAGAGCTTGGGATACCTTCCCGTCGATCATTGATAACACTAGAAAATGAGTCTCCCCTATTGGAAAAAAAAAAATCCGGTATAAAAAAAGATACCGGCTTATGAAACACCGGTTCCGGTATGGATACTGGTTCCGGTATCATACCGGAACCGGTGTTTCATAAGCCGGTATCATACCGGATCCAGTATCATACCGGAACCGGTATCCATACCGGATCCGGTATCCATACCGGAACCGGTGTTTCATAAGCCGGTATCATACCGGATCCAGTATCATACCGGAACCGGTGTTTCATAAGCCGGTATCATACCGGATCCAGTATCATACCGGAACCGGTGTTTCATAAACCGGTATACATTTTTTTATACCAGAAAGAATTCTGGTACAATGCCGGTTTCAGTATAATATATCGGTCCTAGTGTGAAACATGTACCAGTTTCATACTAGAACCAGTATAATACTAGAACATTGATTACAGAATTGATATTTATGCAGCACAGGATTTATCATAGCAATACAATTACATCAATCAATTACAAATGTAAAACATCAAATGAAAGAATAAGAAAGTTAACTTATTAATAATTAGCTGAGTAGACCCGCGTTGTGGGGTACTCGTCGAGGCACATAGGTTATTGATTTAGATAATTCAAGTTATAATATAAGGTGACCAGCATAGAAGAACCATTAGATAATTTTCAAAACAGAAGTTTGGAATTGAAATTACGTTTAACAATCTGAAAAGCTAGCACTTTTTAAGTCTGGGGTCTCTTTTACACTGACCACTCTGAATAATTATTACAAAATAAAAACCATAAAAACAAAAACAATATTCGTACCTGCTCTGTAAATGAATTCAGTATAAACCAGCAAATAGTACTTCTTAAAAGGTTTGGATCATTTTCGAAAAAACCTAAACTTTTGGCAAAAAAAAGCTGTAGCACACTGTTATCCATAACTATCACTTAAGCAGCATTTTGGCGACAGATTCGGTTTTGTCAAAATTAGAAAATGGAATAATTTGCAAGTATTGTTAATTTTAGACCTATATATAATTTTTTTATGCAAGTACAAAAAGTGTTCCCCATACATATATATAAGTCAATGATTTTCTTATTTTCTGAGCATTAAATTGTTAAGGGCATCATTATCATTTCTCCGAGCCAAAATAGCTTTTTTAAGCAGCTGAGATGGCAGCCGGATAAGTGTAGAGCTGATTTCAGGATTCAAAATATTTTTTAAATCAACATTTTAGGTAATATCACAAAAACCAACTTTTTAACGGAAATGAAGCGGTTTTGCACATCAAAAAGATCATTTTCGAGTTAGAGCAAATGATTGCTAAGTCACTTAAATACTATTATTATGAACAAAGGCTTTTTAACACTGGACGAAACCTCATATCATACTATTAAAGAGCAAGTTGTTGCTGCAACAGCTTAGCAACATTGCCCGGTTTGGATATGTTGTAAACTGCTATAGAGTCTGAAATAATATTTAAGGGCAATTTGAACATAGTGTATGCTTTTCATCAACAAAAAGTTTTCAACAGTCTGCATTATCTTTCTTATTCTGGTGCCAGAGTGTGGGTAAAGTTAGTCCATGAGAGGCATGTTTGGCCTGCCATAAAAGCGGAGGTTGCGGCCTGGGCATGCACATGTCTGGAACACCAAAAGTCCAAGGAATCTTGCCACACCAGAAATTCTATTGGCAGTTTTGTACCACCGAATGCTAAATTTGAGCATGTGATTGATCTGGTTGGTTCACTCCCTCCATCAGAAGGATACAGGTATTGTCTCACTTGTGAGGATAAGTTTTCCAAGTGTCCAGAAGCAATGTAGATATCACTGCTGACACAGTTGTAAAAGCTTTCTACTCTGGATGGATCACTCGCTTCGGGACACTACTCAGATTAACCACAGATCAGGGAACACAATTTGAGCCATCTCTTCATTACGCCGTCTCCAAATTCTTGGGTACAGCATGCCAACATACAACGGTATGCCACCCAGCTTCAAATGGTCAGGTGGAAAGTTTTCATCGCCAATTGAAAGCTGAGATCATGGCACATAGAAACACACAATGGTCTGCAGTGCTGCCAACAATTCTTTTGGGCTTCAGAGCGGCATGGAAAGATGACCTAAAGGTAACGACAGCAGAAATGGTCTATGGTTCAACAATTCATTTACCTAGCAAATTCATGTCTCCAACTTCAAAGGTTCTTGATGCAGCCACATGTGTCGGGAAGCTTAGAGAGGCAATGAAACGGTTACTTCCACAACCTCATGGACACCCATCAGTATTCGTAAGTAAATATCTATCAACTTGCAGCCATGTGTTTCTGCGAACAGATACTTTCAGGAAAGGCTTGCAACCACCTTACGAGGGACCTTTTATTGCTTCAAAATTCAAAAAGGGATAAAAGCCACAAACATCAATATCGACTCTCTAAAGCTAGCATACATTGTGAAGGAACTGTCCAGAACCTCATCAATCATCTTGGAGGAAAAGCCCATTTCATCAGCATCATCTGAACTGATTCAAGCTCCATCTACGGTCAACCATGATACAGTAAATCTTACCCAGGAGACCAAGACAATTCGATCAGGCAGAAGAGTACAGTTTAATCCAAGATGCTTAAAGTCTTGCTATCGCTGGTGGGAGGCTACTGTGGCAGTTAAGTGATGAAGCCACGATAGTAGAGTTCATAGTCTTTCAACATGACTTGGGCGGCACGAGAATAGAACAGAAAGAACGGAAAACGAATTCTTATCTTTTTAGATGGATCTCAAAAAACTGGAAATGCAGTTCATTAGCCATTCAGCTTTCAAAGTTGTAAATGTCATTTGTAAATATATTATTATTAATTAAATGAATTTGTTTCTTGTAAATATCTTTAATATTTCTATCTAAATTAAACTACGGAAACCTCCGTTAAAAATGTCTTGGCAGAGAATCTTTCCAGATTGTAAGTCCGGCAGCAATTTCTTTTATTGTACTGTCCAGAGTCATTCACCAGCATTTTAGAATCGGCTGTATTCCGCCCTTATGAAGATTTTCTTTCAATAAGCACTTTAAACATATTAAAAGTTCGAATTACGCATGAAAAACACGTTTTGAATTTCAAAATGCTCATTTGTTTACATTTAGCTGTTGCCAACACTGCCGAAGAAACTTTTTACTTGCCATTACTTTGTCTAGTTAAAATTGAACTAACGCAAATATATGCATATTTTTAATGAAATTTATTATTATTTAAGTGATGATTAATGAAAATTAAATTTTTATATGAAATTGACTGAAAATGTCCCTATTTATTTTTACAAGAGTTGTGAAGCCACCGTAATGACTTATGTTGGCCAGGGAAAGGTGAAGAAATTGACGTTAAGAAACGAAGTGAAGACAATCGAATTCGTTCCCAAATCAATAAACAACTTTTTTCAAGTCTTTTATCGCTTGTAAATAATCATTTAGCGACTTCACATCAAAAGGAGGAAAAATAATGTATTGAAAGACTAGGCCGTGGCATTCATATGCTTGGCTAACAGAAATTATTAAGGACTTATGATGAAACTGAAGAGCAAGCATATGTGGAACAGATGAAATATAGGACATTAGGCAATTTTTTATTATTTGGCATTAAGAATTTTTTTTTTATTTGGCATTAAGAAATTTCGCCAAAATTAAAAACAAAGTAATTAAAATAAAATATAAATAAGAAACTAAATAAAAATGTAACTTAAAGTAAAACCCGTTGACTGAAACAGCATTTATCTTTAAAAAATATCATGCCAAAGAAATGTTCTATACTACATCTGTACCGCATATGTTATTACTGTTATCCCTCAAGTGATGGTCTCAGAATAGAGCCAAATGATAATATACTGTATAATGTATCTTAGCAAAGCTTATACACGTGCTGGGAAAACAGATAATACTGTAGTCAAGATTTGTCGAGTGTTTCATATTATAGTACTTTTCCGTTTAGCACCACAATTTTTTTCACTCCACTTGGGAACGTTTTAAAAAATCGCTGTTACGAGAGAGAAAAGTAATAGAAGATAATCATACTAATGATTGGCAAATTGCATTACTAAAATATGCAAACCTTTTGATTCAAGGATCACTAGTAGAATACATCAAAAGTTATTTCATTCGCCAGTACGTTGTGTTGTATTTGTAAAACGCCAAGATTTAAAATGTGCTTATAACGGTGTCAGATATTACGTATTATTTTAAATAGTTTTTTTGTACTTGGCAACATGTTTAATTTTATTTAAATCTTTTTTTCTGTTTTTACAGCTGGCATTGTAAAAAAAAAAAAATTGGTTATCGTTTGGTAAAAAAATTGGTGGAATAAAGTTCGGTGATGCTTGTGTTTTGAGAAACGAAAAATAATCTGAGTTCTATTATTTTTTTTAAGCTATGAATTAACTTAAGCACTGAATTTTCGGAGTCTTCTGATTTGTTTTTGAGGTCTGTTTTTAGACATATGGCGTCCGTGACAGGACTCTGAACTTTGTTTTCGGTTTCGTGAGAGTCTACTGGTTTTGAGCCAAGCATTATGGAATTGCTTAAGCAAGCTAGAACACAGCATCGCCGGTTGTTTACACAAGCGTGCAACGAATTTGAAAATACTGAAGCCAACTTAAATAATGAGCAGAAATTCCTCAAGTTGAAGGTTATTGGAGAAAAAGGAAAATTGCTGCTTTTGGCAGAAGAAAAGGTAAGAGATGAACTTTTTCGTGAAGTACGCGATGAAGATGAAATCAATAAAGAGATCGACGAATCTAAAAAATACCTTGACAGATACCGAGCCTTTGAGTTTAAATTAGAAGAGTTTGTCTATTTGTGTGAAAAAGAGAGAGATAATATGTCTGTGTGTAGCTCGGTAGTTCAATCAAATTCACTATTGCAATATCCTAAAATTAAACTTCCTACGTTTGACGGAAATTTAAAAAACTGGCTAGGCTTCTGGGGTCAATTCAAAAAAATTGATAGAGATGTGCAATTGGATGACCATGATAAATTTTCGTATCTCAGTCAGGCAATGCAAAAAGGTTCGTGTGCCGAGGAATTAGTAAATAGTTTCCCACCAGGGGGAGAAAGTTATTCAAAAGCTTTGAAACAATTACAGTCAAGATATGGTAAAGAAGAATTGTTAATTCAGCTGTATGTGAGGGACTTATTATCTATTGTTTTGCAAAAACAGAAGTTAGGAAATATTTCCCTAAGAAAATTGTATGATCAACTTGAAGCTAAGCTTAGAGCTTTAGAGGTGTTAGGGGTAACTAGAGAAAAGTATGAGGCAATGTTGTTTCCACTTGTCGAGTCTTGCATACCTGATGAAACACTTAAGGCATGGGAAAGATATCGAGCTGTTTTGAGACGGTCTACCAACCCTATTGTTCCAGAAGTTGAAGGAGCAGAAGTTATCAACAAGACTGACCTGGATTCTTTGTTAGAGTTTTTGGAGGGTGAAGTAGAAGCAGAAGAACGAGTTGACATTGCTTCTCAGACTTTTGACAAAGGTACAGATGGTTCTGGAAAAAGAGTTTTTAGGAATGATAAACATCAGAACCTGAGAACCAAATTTGGTAAATCTTCTCATACACCATCAACATCAGAGTTGTTTGTTACACCACAAGGGAAGAAACTGTGCCTGTTTTGTGCAAACCAACACAATTCTTGGCAATGTGAGCAGGCGAGAAACTGGACAGTTGAAGAAAGAGAAACTGCCGTGGCTAATTCTTGTTGTTGTTTCTTGTGTCTAAACCCAGGACACCAAGTACGAAAATGTAAAATGAAGTCATGTTTTAAGTGTGGTAAAAGGCACAATGTACTTCTGTGCAGAGGAGGGGCTAATGTTTCTCAAAGTCATGAGAGTAAGACAAGTGAAAGTGTTGTAGGAGATAATGTATTGACCAGCCATTCACTTTTTTCTGAAGTTTTGTTGCAAACCCTAGTTTTACGCATAAAGAATGGGAATCGAGGAATACTTGTAAGAGCTATTATTGACACAGGTTCTGAAAGAAGTTATATCTCAAAAGATATAATCCAAATGTTGAATTTCGAGCACCATGGTGAAATCAAGTTGATACACAAGTTGTTTGGAGGTGTGTCATCCGGCGAGAAATTACATTTTCAATACAAAGTTACTCTAGAAAGTGTTGATGATAAGTTCAATTGTAAAGTAGTTTGTTTAGACCAGCCAAAGATTTGTGATAATATTAAACGTATCCCAAATGGTCCTTGGTTAGATGAATTGAAAGAATATGGGATTTCTGTGAGCGACACTGAGTACTATAGTTCTCTTGGAGTGGACAACGAAATTAAACTGTTACTGGGAGCTGATGTGGCTGGCAAGCTTTTGACAGGAAACATAAAACTTTTGAAGCAAGATCCTGTTGCAGTCGAAACACATCTGGGATGGACTCTCATGGGTAGGATACCTGGTGGGGGTGGTTCTATTGCAACCCACACTTCTCTTTCACTGCTTTCGGCAGAGGTCCCTGTAAGTCATCTGTGGTCATTAGATGTTTTAGGAATTACTGATCCATATGCTAAGAGAACTCGGGCAGAGCTACAAGAAGCAGCACATGAACATTTTTTAGAGACAGTTGAAGTCGATGAAGACAACCGCTTTGTGGTTTGCATGCCTTGGTTAGAAGGTCATGCTCCGTTGCCGACTAATTATGATTTGGCTTACAAAAGATTAAATTTGACTGTCAAGCGACTGAAGTTGCAGTCAATTTATGAGCAGTATGAGCATGTTTTAAACGAGTGGCTTGAAGAAGGTGTGATAGAGGAAGTAAAAGATAATTGTGAAGAAAATGTACATTATCTACCTCATCGACCTGTGGTGAAAGAAAACAGCACTACAAAGATAAGGCCTGTTTTCGATGCATCAGCCAAGGTGAAAGGATTTCCAAGTCTAAACGATTGCTTAGAAAAAGGTGAAAACCTCATTGAGTTGATACCAAGTATTTTGATGTGGTTTAGGACTGAGAAAATTGGTGTTATTGCGGATATTCGAAGAGCCTTCTTGCAAATAGGACTTACTACAACTGATAGGGACTATTTGAGATTTTTATGGCTTAGTGAGAAAGGCCTGAAAGTTTATAGACACTGCAGAGTGGTGTTTGGAGTAACTTGCAGCCCCTTTCTTTTGTCCTCAACAATCAGATATCTGTTGACAGGTGTTTTGAAGGAAATTCAAGAACACAAATCACTTTACCCTGAGAGTGTTGTACAGAAACTGATGAAAAGTTTTTATGTGGACAATTGTGTAACAAGTGTCAGAGACACAGAGGAGTTAGATGTGTTTCGAAAAGTTTCTACTGAAATAATGGCTAGTAGAAAATTTGATCTTAGAGGGTGGGAGCAAACCAATTTGACAGCTGATAAGTCAGAGCCTACTAACGTGCTTGGAATGATATGGGATAAGAAAACTGATACCCTTCAAATAAATACAGTCTGTGTTAGAGAATTGGAACTTGAGAAGATAACTAAGAGGACAATCCTTTCTGCTGCACATAGGCTCTTTGATCCTTTGGGTATTATTGCTCCTGTTGTCTTGATCCCCAAGTTACTTCTTCAGAGCATTTGGAAGATGAAACTTAGTTGGGATGATGAAGTTGATCAAAATACCAGAAGAGAGTTTTTGAAATGGATTGAGGGTGTACTACACATTGATAAAATCAGTATTCCAAGATTTTTTGGGTTGTGTGGTGCCAAGGACTGTTCCATACATTTCTTTTGTGATGCTTCTAAACTGGCATATGCAGTTGTTGTTTATATTAGAGTTGAATCAGAGAATCGTGTACAAGTGCAAATGATACAAGCAAGAAGCAGAGTAGCTCCGACTGGAAAGGGAGAAATTACAATTGCAAGACTAGAACTCCTGGCGGCAACCATAGCATCTCGTCTCTCAACTACTATTTTAACTGAAATAGCATGTGATGAAGTATATTTCTGGTCCGATTCAACAACCGTTTTAGCATGGATAAAAAGACAAGAACCATGGGGTATTTTTGTCCATAATAGAGTGAGAGAAATCAGAGAACTGACAGATAGCGATTCCTGGAGACATGTTCCTGGGTCTATAAACCCTGCTGACTTACCTAGTAGGGGATGTTCCGCTCAACAATTGATGAGATTGAAATGGTGGGAGGGGCCAGACTGGCTACACTTGCATCGAAAAATGTGGCCCTCATCTGAAGAAATAATTAATGAAGAAGAAGTGAACTGTGAAAGGAAGAAAGGTGTCACATCTTCAATGATGAACTTTGAAGTAACAAGCTTGTTGGGTTCACATATTTCTGATTATAAGAAGATTTTGCACACTGTAGCATGGATGAAGAGATTTCTGTACAATTGTCTAAATCAGACAAAAAGAAAAGGTAATCTTTCTGTGAACGAGATAGATGAAGCCGAGAAAACCATTGTTTATCTAATCCAACAAGAGTCATTTACAGGAGTTACAGATAAACGTTTAAAGTCACTAGACATATTTTTCGATGAAAAGGGCATCATTAAGTTAAAAAGTACCATATGTAGAAGAGAGGATTATGAAGAGTTTAAAACACCTGTTATTTTACCTGGAGATCATCCTATTGTGAAGAGTTTAGTATTAGCTGAACATAAGAAAAAAGGACATGCAGGTGTTACCTACACTTTGAATTCCCTGAGAGAAAGATTTTGGCTTCTTTGTGGAAGAAGAACTGTCAAATCTGCATTGAGATCTTGTGTGATATGCAAGCGGTTTTCTGCAAAACCTGTAAATCCCCCAACTACACAACCACCTGCTGATAGAGTTCAAGATGCAAATATTTTTCAAGTGACTGGGGTGGATTTTGCTGGTCCTGTGATTTTGAAAGACGGCTCAAAGGGGTGGATCTGTCTTTTTACCTGCGCGGTCTATAGAGCAGTTCATCTTGAACTGGTCACATCACTGTCAACTGAGACATTCTTATTATGTTTCCATCGTTTTGTTGCCCGAAGAGGAAAGCCTTCTATATTATACAGTGACAACGGAACTAATTTTACTGGAGCAGCAAAGGCACTTTCATGTATTGATTTTAATAAGGTTTGTGATAAAGCCAGAGATGAAAAGATGCAGTGGAGATTTATACCTCCCAGTGCTCCTTGGTGGGGAGGGTTTTATGAAAGACTTGTTGGTATGATGAAAAATATTTTGAAGAAAACCTTAGGTCGAGCAAGTCTAACCCATGAAGAAATGCAAACTGCTCTATGCAACTGTGAATGCATTCTGAATGAAAGGCCTTTGACAACGGTGTCCTCTGACTCAACTCTTACTGCCATTAGACCAGTAGATTTTCTAAAAGAGATAAAAAGCAGTTTTGTACCTGATATCATTACTCAACCTGATCCCAACTATTTGAGAAGAAGAATACGCTACCTGCAAACTATTAGAGAAGCTTTCCGAGCAAGGTTTCGACAGGAATATTTAGGAGCACTGTGCTCTAGACAGAAAAAGAAAACATTTCAACCATTGGCAGAAGGTGACATTGTGCTGATTGGAGATGATAACAAGAAAAGGGTGCTGTGGCCGCTTGGTAGAGTGATTGAGACATTACCAGGAGTTGATGGAGTAGTGCGTCGAGTTAGGCTGAAAACTCAACAAGGCGAGTTGTTCAGAGCAGCCCAAAGGTTATATCATTTGGAAGTATCTGCAAATGAGGACTGGTCAAGAGATAAGCTTGTGAAAAGTAACATTCGTCAAAATATAACAAATAGTGTTCCACTTGAAACTGTGAGCCATGTTCCATCTACTACTAGAAGCGGTCGAACTGTTAAAGTGCCTAACAAACTATCCCTATAGAATTACATACCTTGTATTTTTTTTAACTTCAATATTTCTCTACAAAAAGTTAACTTATGTTCTATTTCAAAACTTGTTGTGTTTAAGTGTTCTGCATAATATCTTTTTTGTTCGTAAGTTAACTCATGAGTCATAATATTGTTAACTTAGGTGGGAGTATGTCAGATATTACGTATTATTTTAAATAGTTTTTTTGTACTTGGCAACATGTTTAATTTTATTTAAATCTTTTTTCTGTTTTTACAGCTGGCATTGTAAAAAAAAAAAATTGGTTATCGTTTGGTAAAAAAATTGGTGGAATAAAGTTCGGTGATGCTTGTGTTTTGAGAAACGAAAAATAATCTGAGTTCTATTATTTTTTTTAAGCTATGAATTAACTTAAGCACTGAATTTTCGGAGTCTTCTGATTTGTTTTTGAGGTCTGTTTTTAGACAAACGGACAACCAACCAAAATGACAACTCGAAATTAATACACATGCTGAGAATCTGCTTTATTTTAATAGAATATTCTTGAAAAGATAGTTTGAAATGCCACAGACAGGGCCTACTTTCTTGTGTTTCTTTACAATAAATATTTTTTATACATCAAAGTATTTTTCTTTCAGTTTTACAATACTAGAAATTTGGGTACTTGCGTATTAACGCCACCGCAGCTACAGATTTGGCGGTTTTTAAGTGCCGCCAATGTAAAAAATGGCGTCAAAAATCAGCAAACAACAAGGAATCCAAAAGATAACTGTGTGCGCGTGCAAACAACAAGATTGCTCTTTATTGGCGGCACTTAAAAACTGCTAAATCTGTAGCTGCGGTGGCGTTAACACGTAAGTACCGAAATTTGGCAGCATTTTACCAACAATTTACATTAACCCATTAAAGACAATTTTAAAATGGATAAACTCATCATTGTTTTTAACTTTAACTTTGTTTATTTAGATCGTTTAAGGTATATTTTGAATTTTTCAGATTTTTTGGGAAAATTTTATATTAGCAGAGAAAAGAACTAAAACGTTTGGCAAGTTTTCTTGCCAACCCTCGTTAATGGATTAATCATGTAGGTCAAGATAATAAAAAAATTATTTGCTCGTAACACTTTTTGCTGATTTTCTACATAAGTGAAATAGCCGACTTAATTTTATTTTTACTACAGTCAACGTTGGCTTTATATGAGGGCCCCCAATTCTATGTTGTGCTTTTGGAACGAATTAATATTTAGATTGAAAATTCTCTATATGGTTTGGATGCATTTGTAAAATATATTTAGGCCAGTATATTGTCTTAAATACTTCCACTATGAATCTATACTAGTTTCAATATTTCCAGTATGGTTCCATACTGGTTTCAAACATTTCCAGTATGTTTCAAACCTGGTATCAAAATTTCCAGTATGTTTCAAATCCCGGTATTAAAATTTCCAGTATAATTTCATACCGGTTTAAAATCTTCCAGTATGGTGTCATACCTGCTTTAAAACTTCCAGTATAGTTTCATACCGGTTTAAAATCTCCCAGTATAGTGTTATACCGGCTTTAAAATTTCCAGTATAGTTTCATACCGGCTTTAAAATTCCCAGTATGGTTTTATACCGGTTTTAAAATTTCCAGTATGGTTTTACTGGTTCCGGTGTCATTTTTACTGGTTCCGGTATCAATTTGATACTGGTAATTTGAACTTTTTCCAATAGGGTCTGTAATGGGTTTGTCATTCAAGGAGGTCGGGCTACTACTTCCTCTCTCACGACATCGGATGTTTCTTTAGAAAATTTAAACCGAATATAGGTCTTCCGAATCATGTCAATGGTGTCTGAGATTGAAAAAAAAAAAAAAATCGAACCAGAAACAACCATACGCAAAAGTACGAGTGAAGTAAGGAACATAATTGTATCAGTCTCGCCCTCATTTTCAGAAGTCTGTTTATACTATGTCCCGAGGAACCATCACACCACCTTCTCTGGATGAATGCAGAAATATCAATTTCAGTTGGATAACAACATTTCTTCTGATTCAAAACTTGGTCATAGGGACGGGAAAATATCGTTTCCTAATTATTTTGCAGATTGCCTTAAAACAGTAAACAATAGTCATGTTTGGATAACTAGGCTATTAATCTATAATTCATAACAAGAGCTCGATTACTTGTAAAATATTTTAGCAAACGATAATTTTTATACATCACTACAAGTGCGGCATAACCTTGTTTATGTGTTTTCTATGGTGTTTGGACAGCTTGCTTCACAGATTTATGCAGATAATTACCAAAGTAGCAGATTGTAGCAGCTGATTCTTGGTTTATTGGTAAAAATATTGTTTAAGGAACAGTTTGATACCAATAAGGCCTTGGCGCACGTTGGCGCACATTAGTTATAGCCTTTTATTCATACGAAAATATGATATTATAGGAATCATCATGAAAAACGTATTTTACCACATATTAAAAAAAGATTTCAACAAAAATCACAGAAAACAGTCCTAAGAATTCCTTAGAGTGCGAATATATATTTTTAATATTTTATATCATTAATGGCAAATCAATAAATATTGACGTCAAAACGAGCTACTTTTTGTGTGATGACTTTCGGTGAGTGCAAATAAATAAAAATATGTCTATTTAATGTCTAAATTCTGAAATCTTAGTTGTCAACTATCCTTAAAATAAAAAATAATGTTAATTTTCATTTTCCCCAAAACTTAAAAACCGGGGTTTTTGCCGCTCCCAGACCACTGTGCGGCCGCTTTAATAGGACCACCTAACAATTTTCTGCAAATGAGCTATTCAGTCACTGAGTTTCCGCTAGGGGGCGAGATAGCTATAAAAAGGGAATGCAGTATAAGTAAACCATCAATTTCAATGTGTTGCTTGCTAATATATGCTGGATAGACTGCTCCATTGTCAATGAAAAGAGAAAAACTCGCCGGGGATTGCGAGGCTTTGCGAAGCTGGTGGGAAGATTAACCAATCACAGTTCACTTTAATAGTTGAATGGGAATGCGAAAAACCTTGTAAAGTGTTATATATTTTTTTGCACATTATTACTAATTAAGGTCTACTATCGACATTTCTGCTGTGTACAACCAAAAATTTTATTTTCAATCCTCGGCAATCCGTATTTTATATCCCATCAATGGCATCTGGCAACGGCTTCATTTTCCCCAGCGTTAAGCAGTCTATCCAGTTGTTTATCTATATCGATGGTTTGGATCAGACTGAACTCAATCGGAGTTACCGTCTGCTGGAAATGCCTGAATCTGTGTTATAAAAACACAAGCCTCCATCGAACCTTATGGAGGAAGTCAAAATATATCTGATATTTATATAACATGACAAATATTATTTTATTACTTCAGTAAATTACAGCATGAACGGAAAATCCGTTCGAGTGTAGTCTGATCAGGCCAGGCTACTGGGAAGCAGCCCGATATTTCGCCCTGGCGAGTGATCGGTAGTGAATGTGTTAATTTTTTAAAATGACATTCCCCACTTCAGAATCTTCTTTAGTACTTCCGCCTTTCGGTAAAATGTTCTGGCTTCCGACGACCCCTTTTGCTTATAATTGGAAAAAAAAAATCCTAAAACTATATCGCATAATCCAAAATGTTGTAAGAAAACCCTTTGGAATAAAAGAAAGTAAATGCTAAAAAGATTTTTTAGTTATTCCTCGCCAAAATGCTTGTTTATTAGTGACAATTTTTGGCAGTGGCACATCTATCGTTGAATCGATCTTAATCAATAAAAAAATTAACCAATATTTGGTAGCCTGCGGGTCCTGGTCCCCGAGTTGGTTAATAATCCTATCTTTTGACAAAATATGAGGCAAGAAATTTTAAATTTTCCAACAAAGGCATCAGTGCAATAAAAGCATCACTGCATCCAAATAATACTTTCATACCCTATGTTAACATATGGGTAATTGAAAGTAAAAAGTGGTCTAGAAACAATTTCTGTGTATGTGATCAGCATAACTACAGAACAAATTGACCTACAATGTTCAAATTTGCTGTAAAGGTTGCCATGGGACCCGTCATTAAAGTTTTCGTCAATATTGTACATTCGCAAAACATGAAAATATGTAAAAATCGTGTTTTTCAGCAATTGCTAAAAAACAGCTCTAAGCATGTTCCAAAGCGAGGGGAAACGCCAAAAAAATCTTTTTTTTTTTTTTTTAACTTTAGATAATACTTTTATTACTTTATATGGGTAATTGAATATAAAAAATAACTGAAAACATGATTTCTTTGTAGCCAGGATTTTTGGGCTGCCACCTGGTGCGAGTTTTAGGAACTAATGACATATGTCACCAATTTTCCCTAGCCTCTGTTGAACTTCTTTTCTTTTTGAATTAGTTCTCCTGACACACGCCTTCTCTATATTTTATCAATAAGAGAAATTTATGTATTTTAACAAAGGGAAAAAGAGAAGCAACTGCCATATTGTAGCAATAGTCTACTAGAACACACATCCCGAATTAAAAATGTGATTTCTAGCCTTTTGGAATTTAACTAGGGCTCAAGTTATGTAAATCACGAGTTTTAATTCAATACTGCGAAGCAGTTTACAGTATGATAATAAATTACAAAATCTGTCTGTAAACATCATAACGTCTAATGTATAACGAATAAAATTGAAATGATAATAACAACACTGCAAGAATGAAGCTTAAAACGAAGCTTTTATTAACTAATATTTGAATGGTACGTTTGAAACAGTTGTATGGTAACGATAGAACGTAACATTTCAAATAAGAGATTTCCAGAAGTTAACAAGTGTTGCCACTCTTCGAAGTATAATTGTATTGTTGCCATTTGCATAAGCCGACCAAACGGTATGGTGGTTAGCGTGCTAGCTTCTAGACCGCGTGGTTGCGGGTTCGAGTCCCGTTTTAGGCATGGGTGTTTGTAAATGTATGTTGCCTTGTCTAATGACGAATGTTTCGGCGCATTATAGTCCTCGTGTTGCTGACGGCTCCAGATAATCTGAATACAACCAACCAACCAGCCATTTGCATAAATATAGCACACGTCTGCAATAGTGAGCAAGAATTCAAAAAGCACCTTGAACTGCATTGACAAATTATAAGATGGTGTTTGATCAACCACATGCTCCTTCCTTACGCCTGTTCCCATGCCAGAAATCCATCGACACTGTTGAAGAAAATAGCAAACCTCGTGTAGAAAGTAATTACAAAAATGAAATTTTGTGTTACTCACATTTGCAGTACTTGGTGATTTATACTATTTGTATGGTATTATTAGTGTGTGAAATGACAAAAAATAATCACTAAAAGTTCTTCAAATCACATTCGTGTTTTGCTGAGGGGATTTGGTATCTAAAGGTTTGGGTTTCCCTCATAAATCCCGAAAAAATTCGGTTAAAATGAAACCTGTAGGTGGCTCTTTTCTTTGAATTTAATGGCTACATTTCGTACTTTTAATTCGAAGAGAAGAGGGTTCGTAGACACGATTTAGTTCTGGATAATTCCGAAGAGAAAGCCCTCCACACCAGAAACTTTCCTCACCCACAGAAGATGATATCTTACCGCGCGTTGAAGAACTTTTTGTTGACAACATATTCTCAAGTTATTGAATATCTTTCCTGTTGCCTTTTTTTTTTTTCTTCTTTTAGAAATCGAAATAAACTATTGAAATGAAAAATGGTTGCTCATTGAAGAATGCACAAATCGAGTATAGATTGTGGCCGTAATGTGTGTTTTCTTGGATATAGCAATTTACCCTGACGTAGTATGTGCCGTACCACTACCAGAAATCAAATGTGTACAACTCAACTCAAACCAGAAAGCAACCACTAACATGGGAGAGCGGGCATAGAAGTATTTTTTAGTATGCTACAACTCTATTTCAATTTATTGAGAGTCTACAGTAGCAAGCTTCATTTTTAAACTGTAGTAAGTGCTTATATTTATTGTAGTTTCTTTCATTAGTTTGTTTTTTAGGTACATAGTTACAAAACCAAATTTGCAAGCCACTACCGAACATTAAAATAGCTTACGAAATGTAATTTTTTCCTTTTCTATAGTGATTTTAAATAAATGTAGAATCACTAAAAGCCAATCCAAGGTATATCCTTTTCTGCCACCCTTTTTAAAGGTTTATTATAAATTTTCAATATCTCAAAATATATTCTAATCTCTAGGACAAGCAAAATCTTTCTGTTGAAGGGGTTTTCAATCAAGTACCAGGTTTACACCTAGATTTTTCTTCTTAAAAAACGTTTCTTTCTTATTTCACATGCAATCAATGCTTTTGGTGGTATTTTAATTTGTGAACCAAGGATGCCATTTTTAATGCTTTTTGGACAGTTTACTAGTTGTACAAAATACCTCATTTTACTCATTATTTAGTAATGGAAATTTTAATTTCAACTAAGCAACAAAGTTGCTAAATTTTTTTTAGACCTGTATATTACACGAAAGTGCTCGTTATTAATTTATGGAGACTTCTAGGATGCGAGGAGACGGCCGACCAAACGGTATAGTGGTTAGCGTGCTAGCTTCTAAATCGCAAGGTTGCGGGTTCCGAGTCCCGCATTAGGCATGGGTGTTTGTAAATGTATGTTGGCTTGTATAATGACGAATGTTTCGGCGCATTATAGCCCTCGTGATGCTGACGACGCCAGATAATCTGAAAACAACCAACCAATCTAGGATGCGAGAATCAATCACGAAGCAAGGTGTTCAATATGCTGGCCTGAAACAGTAACCGTTAAACGAAAGCAATCACCGTAGTGTATTTTCAGGGTTATGAAGTGACAACAACAAATTATTTTATGCAAGCATCAAAAAATCGATTAAGACTTTTTTTTTTTATATATATATATTGGCCTAATACCGTTGATAATAGACATACTGTAACTTCTAATTGTGTTGAATTCAAATTGGTTTTGGATATGCTTTACAGGGGATCTGTAATATCTCTTTTCAAAGTGAGTAGACACGGTAGTGATCGTGACAGATTTTCTTGAGTGGTGTTTTGGGCTGCCTGGTAAGAGTTTTCCAGGTTTTCTCCCATTTAGAAAGAAATTTGATGTAGTTAAACTTAAAACCTCTTCCCGGTCTCCCCACGAAAATAATACCTTCGCATTTTTTTATCACAGTTATTGAGTTGTCCTTGTACAGTACCCCAAAAAAAAAAAAAAAAAATCAGAGCGATGGCTATATATTCGGTTCTAATTATCGTAGAATCTTACGGTTTGCACCAAAATGTTTTGCTTACGATTTTCTATATATCTGATGCAATTTTTTTTTTCTTTAGGGACCGTTTACTAAGTAAAAGTAACGCTATCTTCGAAAATTTCAATACGAACCCTTATTTTTTATCATTTCATTCGATTTAGAACACATCATTTACTCTAAATACCAAATTTCAATGCATTATGTTGAAAAACATGCCACTTAAGAGCGAAAATGTTTCGACCCTTTTTTGACCGATCTTCAGGGAGAATTTCCATAAAACGAAAGGTATTTTTAAGATTCTACTTCACAGCGGTAGAAATCGAACGGTCAGTGCGGCTTTTCACGACGTTAAAAAATACAAATATTAGTCGAAAATTGCATAGAAACTACTTGGATTTATAGTGACATGTTTAAGATTAATACAAAAATAACAAGTAAACGCAAAAGTAAAATAATTTATTTACAACGTTAAAGATGTGCATTCTTCACACGAAATAAATAAAATATCGAAAACAGTAATTGCAGAAATATAACGAATATTACTGATAATTAGAAAATTAATAAATATTAAATGTAGGCATTAGTAACACAGTATTTAGCAAAGCGTGATTATTTATTTTACGGAAACATTTCACTGTAAACACAAATGTAACATGATCGTTGAAATAAAGGATAACTTATTGAAATTGCTTAAAAAATGTTTGAAATAAATGTAATTTAAGAAAGTAAATTTTTTTTTAAAAAAGGACACTGTTGAAAACCGCACAAAACATATGTTCCCCGATTTCAAACACGTTAGGCAGATTAAAAAAATATATATGAAAAATAAAACTGCTTTGTATGTATAAAATATATATATATATATATATATATATATATATATATATATATATAATTATTTTTGTAATCTCAAGAAATTCTCTTCCTATTCACCTCATTTTACGATAATTGAACGTTGTGCGATTTTCCACACCTTTAGCTTACCTTGAATTAATCTTTGATAGTTTTCAAAAGTCGTCTACTATACGGTCCCTTAAAGTGAGCATTTTTTACATTTTCGCTAAAAAATCGAGAACTGAAAGTCAAAATGGAAAGAAAAAAATTTTGGGGGGATTTTAGACCATAATTAATCTAATGAAGGCAAAAAAAATATGTTTCTATTAGAAAAAAAATTATTTAATGTTTTATTAATTAATTATTAAAAAAGAAATGGATGCAAAAGTTGATTGATATTTATGTTTGGCAATTTAACAAAACTATCTTTTGAAAAAAAATTACTGAAATATATTTATTATTTAAGTATTTATGGCCAAAAAACCAACTTTTTTATTTAACATTAATTTATCATTTTCTTTTTATCATTTAAAATACAAGCCATTCATTAGAAAATTACGAATTTTTGTATTTCGACATTTTTTTGGATGCTGAATCCAAATATAGGATAATATTATGAGGTTGCTATTGAACTTTTTAAAGTTTGGTTCGGTTTTAATATGTAGATGACCCTTCATGACAAAAAAAAAACTACATACAACTATTAAAAACCTTCCACGATTTACAACAGTACCTTTTGTTTGTTATTTCAACAATTAGAGCACAAGATATAGCCATCGTTCTGATATTTTTTTGGGGGGTACTGTACAAGAAAATCGCAGCAAACAACTTGATCGGATTACTGGGATTTGAAATTTGAAGTAATGTAAATAATAGAAAAGTTATTTTCAAATATATCATCAACATACGTATTTGTTAAAAATAATATTTAGGAAAACCTCGACAGTTTTTTTAAATTGCTTTTTAATGCATTTCTATTTCTTTTCAAGTGCAGTGTAAAAAATATTTGTAATATGTTGCCTTTAAGTTTGATAAGGTAGATTTACTTTGTTTGTGTCTTTATTTCCATCTGATATTCAGTGAAATGCAATTTGCATTTCTGAATCTTCGGGATTGTATTTATTCAATGATGGTCAAGTAACATAAATGAAAATAGCATAAATCAGTTAACCTACCGTTAACCACGGCTTGTGAGGCTGATGCAGTTCTGCCATGAATAGTTGAAATTTATATCATCACCTATTTATAGAATTTTCAGTTGTATTGGAGAATGAATGGCGCAAATCTTCTGCATAATAACAAGGTATGATGGTTTTCCAGAACAAACGTTTTAAAACTTTTCTCTTCATGTTATTTGAAATTAACTCTTTGAGAAGGGTGTCTAATGTACGGTCATGAAACCAAAATTTTTGTCATGGCAGATGTGGTGTTTCTATTTTCTCCCTTTAATGTTGGCTTCATAATGAATTTTTAAATGAAAATACTGGAGTTAAAAAAAAAATATGGATCTCCAAATTAGAACGTTTTAATGCTGATAAGGAAACAAGCAAATGTTGTGGTCTGCTTTAAAAGACTTGAAAAAAGAAGGCATTATAATTTCAACACCTGGATAAATAGCATTCTTAACATATGATCAGTTAAAAAAAATAGCATTTACTGTTCTTTCAGTCTTTGCCTCTACATATTCTTACGAACAACTTTTTCAATCCATAACCTTATCGAAAGTAAACTGAGAAGTCGTCTTTTTAATGAGAAACTGGAATTCTTCTAAAAATTAAAAACGACTAAAAAGCAACTTTGTCTCTTTTTTATGTAAAAAGAGATATTATTATTTGTTCTATAAATGAGATTATTATATCTGGTTTAATTTGCTAGCTAGTTTAAACCGACTTTAAAAACATGGTTCTTGAAAACCAAACTTGGTTCTCAAATGAAGTCTTTATCGTTGTATTATGGATCTTTGGCTCTTTGGACTAATGTGTTTGTCATCTACTGGGCATAAATAAGTATGATTGTTTTAAATGATCCCAATACCAGAATGTTGTATTTGAAATACTTTTGGGAGACTATGGAGATGTTAGTTAGGTTAATGACATTTTGATCAAGTGAATTCTAGCAATAGATTTTAAAGCAAAATCTAAACTTTAATTCATCTCTGAAAATGCATTAAGATGTGTAAGTTGAAGAGAGTGGTATTGACTCCTATAAATTTAAGTAAGGACATTTGTAAAAGAACCATTCTTGTAAAGACGGGTTAATCCGATTCTTTTTCAAAATCTTAAAAAGTGACCTAAGTTTGTTTTGAATTTTAAATTAATATTATTAAACTTGACCAACACTTATAAATAAATGCAATAGCCTTGTTTTGTTTCATTACTAATGTGGGATTAATGTGTTTCATTATTAATGTGCACAGGATCCTATATCTATCTACTATCAAAACTTTTAAGTTTAGCCAATTACCATGTCCAGCTGAATGGGAGGGGCAATTTCCTGGGGTAACCCAAATATTCAACCTCTCGATATCCTCTTTTGCTATACCACAGGGGAAAGGTATGCCAGTTTTCTTTACATGAAATAGACTTATAAAGAATTTTGTAAAAAAAGTATTATCTGTGTAAAGTAGCAGTACTGTTGCAGAATTAGTTATTAAAACAAAATTAATGCTTTCAAACACTGTGCGAAATTAAATGAATAAATTGGCAAAATAAAATTGTATGTTTTTTACGATAATTAGAAAAGTTTTGTACAAATATTTACCTAAACATGCTTTTAAGGGGTCCAGTACCGAAATTTCTTCAAAAATCCTAAATTTTTTTTTATGATTTTAAAAAATAGTTCATACATTCCTGAAGAAGATGATGTTTTTATCTTATTCCTCCGGTGATTAGAACACCACAAAATTACCTGTTATTTAAACATCACTAATAGGTGTGACACCTTGAAGCGTCTGCTTAAAGTGCGTTTTTCGAGCACTAGTGTTTTTCACAGATGTTGCATATTCAAATCGATATATCTCCAGAACCATTAACAATTGGCTATTCAAATTTTTGGAGCATTTAATTTATATAGTTTTAAATGTTTTGTCTTCATAGAATTTTATTTTTTTAATTCTGTTTTAAAATATAATATTTAGTGTAAAGGATAATATAAAAAAAGGCAAAAGTTTCAATATTTTAACTTTGAGAATTTTTAATTTTTTTTTTAATTCACCTGTCAAAATTCGGTGAAGAAAAAATTCCCTTTATATAATTATGTATTATAGAAAGCTTTCACTTCGAAAAAAAATTATTTTTTCTTGACTTATATCAAAATACGCAAACATCAATTATTATGGATTTTTCTTGGTTTTTAATTTTTTTTTAAATAACTAAACACAATATTTAAAAAAACATTTTCTCCAAGATATATAAATAGTATCTCATACATAAAATAAATTTTTTACACAAAAATGTACATAAATAAAGTTTTTTTTATTTTCGATACTAATTAATTAAATTAACAAAATGGTAAATTAGAATAATCCATGGAAATATAAAAGCAGTGATTAGTATCAAGTGTAATTGCAAGTTGTGCGATTTTCCACACACCTAGTTTTTTTTTTTTTTTTTTTTTTTTTTTTATATATATAACCATCTATTGTTTTTATTTCATCTTTAAAATTGAGTATATTATTTTTTCACCTTGTAGATCCTTGCTGCTTGGAAATGATCCTGTAAAGAAGGAGGTACTAGAATTTGTCTTATTCTGTATTCTTTTCAACAGAGGAGCATCACAAGTTCACATTGAAAAGAATAACGTCGTATTGCTGTCACTGCAGCAAAGTTTCGTAAACAATTATTTTTCCTCACAGTGAATCTTGATAGAAGAAAGGTTAGAAGGAATTTTCTTCTAATCTTCTGTCTTGTTTGTAAAGCAGCATACCTGTCCCTCGCTTCACTCACTCTAAAGAAAGACCGGATGAATGGTAACTGTACAGCAAGCCATTTTGGGGAAAAAATCACCTTTCATCACATCCCTTCACTCACTGAAGAAATGTCCCATGTGTGCGATGTTTGCAGCAGAACATTTTCCCAAAAGAACCATCTGGAATTACATCTCCTCACTCACACTGGAGAAAAGCGTCATGCGTGCGATGTTTGCAACAAGACATTTTCCCAAAAGAACAATCTTAAAAATCATCTCCTTATTCACACTGGAGAAAAGCCCTACGTGTGCTATGCTTGCAACAAGGCATTTTCCCAAAAGAACAGTCTAGCAAGACATATTCTCACTCACACTGGAGAAAAACCCCATGTGTGTTATGTGTGCAGCAGGGCATTTTCTGATAAGAGCAATCTTGCATCACATCTGCTTTCTCACACAGGCAAAAAGCCCCATGTGTGTGATGTATGCAGCAGGGCATTTGCCCGTAAAGACGTCCTGTCATTGCATCTCCTCACTCACACTGGAGAAAAACCCCATGTGTGTGATGTTTGCAGCAAGGCATTTGCCCGTAAAGACGTCCTGTCATTGCATCTCCTCACTCACACTGGAGAAAAGCATCATGTGTGCGATGTTTGCAGTAAGGCATTTTCCCGAAAGAGATATCTTGTAATTCATCGTCTCACTCACAAAGGCGAAAAGCCTCATACGTGCGATTATTGCAGCAAAACCTTTCCCGAAAAGCACCGTCTTGCATTGAAGTTTCTCACTCACTGGAGAAAACCTAATAATTGAATCTTATTTTTAATCACGGGCGACGCTAGAGGGGGCCATCGTCCCCACTCCCTCCTTCTAGGAAGAGGGGGGGGGGGATATTAAAGCAAAGAAAAATAATTAATTTTGCAAGAAAGCTTGAAAAAATGCTTGAATTCTCAAATGAGCTAGTATTTACAATTTATTCCTCCTGATTTCACGCTCCAAGAAATGCAACTCACATATTCACTGAGCGGCCACTTAATTAAAACCACCTGTCAGATGTTTTCAAATGAGCTATTTAGTCAGTGTTGTCACTAGAGGGCGATATAGCAATAAAGAGGGAATGCAGGACAAGTGAGTCATCAATTGCAATGTGTTGCTTGCGAATATGTGATTGAAAAACATGATTTAACTGAGTTTGAATGAATGTTGAATGATTGCAGGTGCTCGAAGCGTCGGCGCCAGTATCAGCAAAATGGCTGCACTTAAGAAGGTTTGGAGTAAGGCAGTTATTAAGGTTTACAGAGAGTGGACTACCAAGTAGAAAACCGAGTCTCAACGTCAGGCTTATGGTCGCCACAGGCAACTGAATGCTCGATCTGAAAGAAGACTTGCCAGGTCCAATAGAAGGGTAACAGTACATCAAATAGCGAGGAATCTCAATCAGGAAGCAACTGTGAATGTCTCTGAACGAAGTGTTCTCCACAATCTACATTTTATATGCTATGGAATCCGACGATCGGTTAGAAAATCTCTACTGTCTACTTTGAACAAGTACAGACGTCTCCAGTACGCTAAGGAGCACAAGGATTGGACAACGGATGACTGGAAAAGGGTCATGTGGTCCGATGAATCCCGTTTTCAATTACACCATGCAAATGGCAGGGTGTGAATATGGAGAAAACATTACGAAACCATAAACCCCAACTGCATTGTCACAACAATTCAAGGCGGTGAAGGCAAAATTGTGGTTCGGGTAATGTTTTCTTGGATTTGCATGGGACCTTTAATTTCTGTGAAACAAAGTCTGAATGCCTAAGAATGGTTAAGTGTTATCGAGGATCAAGTACATCTTGTTACATAAATGTTGTACCCTATGGGGATAGATACCTCTAGATGGATGTTTCATGTTATACAGCTGATATTTTCATTCGGTTCAAATGGCATGACGGAGAATTTACCTTGCTTCGTAGGTCAACAGATCTCAATCAGATTGAGAATTTGTGGGATGAGATCTATCTGGGCATCAGATAACTGTATCTAGTGTAATGAATGTATAAAACTTCCCTAAGGAATTCGGATATTCATCTTTCCCTCAATTTCGAGAAGTGACTTTGATACTTTTAGTTGAAGTATTAAAACAGTACAATTAGAAAATAATAAAATTTACTTGTTTTTCAATTGAATTGCTTGCCTATCAGAGCTCTGAAAACACGTGTTTCAACCATGAGTTTCATTTGAAAATAAAGTATTAACACCTCAAGGTGAATGGTTGGTTTTGTATCTCGTACCTTCTGATCACTATATCCTACCACATTAACTACTGCACCACTGAAGATTGCCTAGATTTATCTCAAAAAGATAACAATTCTTATTTTTCAAACTTCAAGCGCAAATTATTTGTAAGCATTATTTTGGTATCTATCTGATAATAAAGCTGGTAATCCTCTATTTCTTGTGAAAAGCAAGGGCGTTTTTTTTTTTTTTTTTTTTTTTTTCCTTTTACGTCGTAATTACTTACTCAAGTTAAAACTGGTATAGTACATATTTTTAATTATGAATACTTGGTCTGGTAAGGAGGATTTTTAATTGAGAGAAACCGAAAGAATTGGGTTTACAATTTGCAAACCTAGATTATACCTACAATATTTAATCATGATATTTATTTTCACTCTCAATACAAAGAATCGTATTTGATTCTAACAGTGATGCAAAATATGAATCGATACCTCCCAAAAAAACAACTAGACGTTGTAAAAAAAAATCACCAATCAGAAAAAGTTATTAAATGTAATGTTTGCCATCAAGCAGCCGCATTTGATTTCTTTGGTATACTTGTACACACTATACTAAATTGGAATTATTGGGAGGAATCCCTATAAGCAATCAGAATTTGGCTGGCTAGAGTTTTTATAAAATTAATCCCTATTCAGTGCAATGGGTAAAATTAGGTCAAGCATGAAATGAGATTATTATGGAAACACTCTAGTCTGTCAATGACACTCTAGTCTGCTGATTGCTTATGGGAATTCTTCCCAATAATCCTAATGTTATTCATTGTGTTCAAGGACCCAAAATAAATTAAAAAACGCTGCTGCTTGGTGACAAACATTAGATTTCATAACGTTTTCTGGCTGACCATTTTGCTTGGCAGGTTTTTTTTATAAAGTCTAGTTGATGTTGTTTTTGTATACTTACTCTCAGCTGACATAACTTGCGCTGGTTTCAACACTTTGAGACAAGAAAAAACTTGGGTAAGAAGCTCAATGGCGAATTTCAGACACTATAGACTACTTGTTGTCAGTTCGTACGGGTTTGATAAGGAAAAAAAATAATAACTTAGACAAAAATCGATTGACTTGTTTGCCATAGAAAAAAAAAAGGACTCTGTTTTTGTTTAAGTAAAAAGAATGACTAGCAAGTAGTTTGTGTTGTTCATTCAATTAAATAGTTCATATACATGAATTTCATTGTTTTTTAGCCTACTTATTTTTCCATCTTAGGCTGGTTACTGGAATAAATCTACAATATTTTTTTAAGTGTATTAAAACCCCGTTTTCTTGACCTTAACATGTACGGTGCCAATCATGCGCCATCGTGAAATGTCGAGTTGTTCCCCCAGTAGCCTGTTCAGACTGCACCCGATCAACTGGAATTATCCAAAACTGTTTTAAAAACACAAGCTTTGATCTAACCTAATAGTCCGATAAGCGACTGCAATTTTTGGACCCCATCGAACATCATTCTGAATTTTTTATAGAAATTGGAGAAAAGTGAGTAGATTACGAATCCACTGGTCTGCCGTGGCAAAAATGGCCGAAACTGATCAATAATCGACTTGGAATGAGTTGAACTAAAATCCGACTGCCAAATATGTCGTAACTTACCAAAAATAGAACAAACTTATTCGTCTGGTAACCCACTTCATATTGATTTTCAATGAGAAAAAGCGCAAACGATTTCTGATCTTTGGCTCTGAAAACTTGTATCCTTTATAAGTAAGCCAAATTGGCGACATCAATTACGTCATCAGTGACGTAATGTTTATTGCCAATTTGGCTCATTTGTGAAAGATGCAAGTAAGCCATACCCACACATCCGAATCGTCTGAAACCTTTTTAATTTAAAATTAAAGAGTGAGGATTACCAAATAAAAAAAAGTGCTCATTATTTGGCAAGTTATGGCGCATTTGGCAATTGGATTTAGTTCAACTTATTAAAAGTTGATTTTTGACCAGTTTCGGCCATTTTTGCTACGGCAGACCAGCGGATTCGTAATCTACTCACTTTTCTCTAATTTCTATAAAAAATTCAGAATGATGTTCGATGGGGTCCAAAAATTGCAGTCGCCTCTCAGTCTATAATGGAAGAAGACAAGATGTATCCGATATTTTTGTCGCATGATAAAAATCATTTTGTTACATCAGTAAATTCCAGCATGATTCCAGCACAAAGTTTCTTTTAAAAAATGATTTTTGCTTTTTATATGATTTAAATTCGAAGAATTCTCTGGGTTAACGAACACACTATGAAGCGTTTTCAATTGTCGTTTAAGTTTATGAGATTTCATGCTGTCTGCGGCCAATATTTTTGAGCAAATGATACACCAGGGGTCTTTTCTTCTTCATTTACTTCAGCACTGGTAAACCCGAATTTTAAGTATTCTTGAGAATATTTTCTTGATTTCATTTTCGGAACCACTCTCTTCTGTGTACTTGTTGATGCTTGACTAACGTCTAATGCTCGCTTACTTCCGCTTAAAAATTTATCCTTGAGTCTGCATAAATATGCTGCAGTGAATATTTAATATGGTGAATTGCAAATAACATGAAAACATATATAACATACACATTCACGATAGATTCGATAGCGATAGAAGGATCGACTCGAATGAGACAGGCTGGAATTGAAACTTGTGTTATCGAACGTTTTCCTTCTTCCTATGAGAAAACATTTGCTCTGCGCATGCTTGAGACGGCATCGGTTGTGTTCCCCGCCCGCTTGGCAAAATGCCAGATGTGGTTTCTCGCCAACGTTGGCTTTCTTTTACTCTTGTTTTGTCAGTTAGCTCAAAATAATTTAAAAATAGAATCCAAAATACTCAATATACATTATTGTTGAATACATTTTATTGTAAGCTGGGGCGGGATGAAAATTATGATTGAAAACTGGGCCGCGAATACGGAAAGGTTGAGAAACGCTGAGTTAAAGTTAAACTCTAATGAATCAAAGTTATAATCGTTTCAAATTAAGAATACCACTTAGTGATATAGATCTTAACTAATTTCTACTATTTGTAATTTCTGCTATGAACTTAAATTTATTGAGTATAATATCATGTAATTTTTGTTTGTATAAATGCTGTTTAAAAGTTCATAATAGAAATACTTGCAAAGGAGGAATATGTGAGTGTTTTGTTGTTAAATAATTTTCATTTCATGTGGACGATATAAGCATACTTTTTTATGCATAATTTTATCTGCTGTATTCAAACATAACCTAAACACTTTCAAGCAAAATTAAAGTGCCAAAATATAAGTTATTTACATACCCATACAAAATTCAAGTTTTAACTTAGTATATTTTTTGCATAAAATTATGCACGTTTTTTATGCAAATTAATTTGGTGCACATGTGAGACTTCTTAACTATAAATAACAACAATATTTATTATTAAGTTTTTTCTAACACATTAATAAATTTAAAACAATGATGTCATTCACTTATTAGATTCTTCAGAATTTTCTAAAATTATACTTAAAATTTGATTCTTTCCATATTCTTATGCATGTAAATACGTATAGGAAATCGTCATATTCAATCACACTTTCTCATTCTATATTTTACCACCTTATATCTGGGAAGTAACCGCTCTGGCTTCGAATCTGGGATTAGGCATGGATGTTCATTGTGGTTCGGAATCCACGTTAAGCTGTTGGTTCTTTCCTGATTAGCCGTTACTGTGCATAAAAATAGGTCGTTGAGCGTACAAACCAACCAATCTATATTTATTTACTCCTTATAGAGAGAATAAGCAATATCCCTTTAAAAATACAGCTTACCTTTGGTGGAACATATCTGAATTTATCAATTTTGTTCGGAATTTGTTCGCGTTTCAAACTACAGAAATAACATCATAAACTTTCCTATTTTATTTCAATGACAGAAAATATGTTCCGACATGATTACTAAACTAGTTGAACCGTCATTTATTTATGCCACGCAGATCTTTTAATTCTCAAACACATTTTTGTATTGCCTATCTAATTCTGAAACAATAAAACTCTCTAAATAAAAAGGTACTCTAACAGACATTTTTGGAAAATTCCAAAACAAATTTTTGATAAAAAAAATAGTTGTTTCCCCCCCCCCCCCATCAAACTGGTTCAATTTATCGTATTTTAGGATATTCATTGGTTGGTTGTTTTCAGATTATCTGGCGCTGTCAGCAACACGAGGGCTGTAATGCGCCGAAACATTCGTCATTAGACAAGCCAACATACATTTACAAACACCCATGCCTAATACGGGACTCGGAACCCGCAACCTAGCGGTCTAGAAGCTAGCACGCAAACCACTATACCGTTTGGTTGGCCTTAGGTCGACTAATAAGGATAATTCCCTATATTCGCTATGTTACAATCTTCTAGCCCAGTGCATATAGAAACTACTTTGTATTTTATGTTTGAAATCCTTATGTCAATGCCTATGCTGAGGTGCCACCTGCAATAGTCTTTTGCTTTTTTTAGTCTGGCACCTTAAAAAATTTCAAAATATCAATTTTGAGTTTATTATTGTTTATTAAAATTTATATTCTTCTCTTCAAAAGGATACCTTATTTGTTGCAATATCTTATTTAGAAGTATTTTTAATATTTTTTTCTTTTAAGTAAACGCACTACTCACTTACCAGTCTACTGACATAACTTTAAGTCACATTTTCTCAAAATGCATTTTTTTCATCTTTAAGTACATTTTTTTCCAAAACTTCTAAAGGTAAAATTCTGATTTTGTATGGTAAACATTTAAAGCATACCTAAGTATTTTAACTGAAGGAATAAATAAAATATTGTTTATATTTTTTAATAGAAGTATTTTTAAGTTGAAAATTTTAGAACTTTTTTTTTTTGACACTTTTTAAAAAAGCCATATTTATTTAAATTTTTGAAAGAAAAAAAAACTCTTTAAAGTATTGTTAAATATTTAAATAATATGTGGCAAAAATTTCATGCATATCGGACAGTTGGTTCTAGAGAAAAGTGTACCTAAACTTGTGGAATTTAACATGGGCTTCTATATGAAGGTGCCGGACCCACTTAAATGAAAACAATTTGTCATTTCATTAAGTGATCGTTTTTGTCCATACTCACTAAATTTCCAAAATAAATTGCTCTAGAAGATTGTAACACAGCGAGTATAGGGAATGATCCTTACTAGGTCTTCCTCTTAATAATGCTGAAACAATTAGATAATTTGTGAACCTGCAAATACGAGTACTTCAAATCTGAATGCAATTTAAGACGCATTGTGGAAGAGCAATGAAATTTTTAGCTGTAAAAATCGTAAATAATAACATCACGCTCCTTTTCCGCAGGCTTGTTCTCAACCGATTTCAAAGACGAAACCACTTTTGCCAAGTCTGGCATTTCACTTGCGAATACCGACCACCTAGGAGATCGCTGCCACTTCTCCCTGTTCAGAAGAACCTGTCTCACAGCCACATCGCACAATGTGTCACCAGCTTCGTCTTCCAAATTTAGAATCTTAACAGCGCATATCAGTTCGTTGATCCAGATCGGCCTCTCCCTAAATAACCTCTGCAACAGGCACCCCCAATCATATCTCACATTCTTCCAATTAGAAAGGGCAAGTTCGAATGCTACAGTCCTTAATTCAACATCGTTGCAAAAAAACAAGAAATCCAATGCGAAATTCCATGTCAAGTGCTCCTTGAAGTATTTCCTGCAAGTCTCCTGCAATTCGAGCACTCCATACTTGCTAGCCGTCTCGTAAAGCAGGCAGTATTCCAAATCCGTCGCAATGGGTGGAAGTTTACCAAAGCGGATGTAGCACAGCATTCTAAAGAAAGCATCGTATTCGGTCTCATGAATAGGAATGTATCCGTCTTCATCGCCCTTGCTAGGCAATTGGAATAAAACATCGAAAAATTCGGATTTTTCTCTGAGTCTGGTACACAGCGGACTGCCGGCGTTCCTCAAGTCAAGTCGAGAGTAGCCATCGTCCGATTCCTTATCTTGAATGAACCAGCATTCCTCATCTGCAATCTCGTGCAATCGCCGCAAGTCGCTTGCCTTCTCTTTCTGTAAGTCATAAAAGTAAGCAACCTCGCAGCGCAGTGTTAGCGTATCGTCTGGTATTAACTCGTCGTAGGAGTCAAACACAACCTGTCTCCTGATGAACCTTTCCTGTACGATCGGATGAAAACTCTTGAATACTGCGCTTCCAAACGATTGCGGAAATCGCGATTCTCCATTAGTATCCACGACAGACACGGTGAATTGGAATGACGTCGGGTTTTGGAATGAAGGTTTCGAACTCCAGGATGGTATGAACACGATTGCTAAGTACCCCTCGTTTCTAGGTTCATATCCATCGGGATATATTGTTACGGAGAACAACTCCTCTTCGGAGCTTCCTTTACTTCTTTCATCTACATGAATGGATTGGTTTTTAGTAAAGTTTGGACACTCAAATTCTTCTATGAACTCTTTCACCAACTCTTCCATGTCAAAAAGTCGCCCTTCGGTAGGAACGCCTTTTTTATAAGTTCGTTCATAAACGCTACGATGTTATCTGTTTGAGGTTTGGAAGACTGAATAAAACTTTCTAGTTACACTTTGGAAGTTATCACCATCGAGTGAAATGTCTTATCATGGAAGGAAACGTACGTGTTCTTATCGGTAGTTGGGCGATGCTTACATGACACAGCAGAGAAAAGACAGAAAGGTAGAATGCTTTTCATTGTTTTTCTGCTTGTCTATTTTTCACTAAAACTCTTGTTGTACAATAATGTTGTTCCTCCATTTTAAAAAGTCTAGAAAACCGAAAGCTGCAACTTTGTACAACAAATTACTGCGACATTAAGACATTTTTAGTATTTTAAAAGTTTAATGTTTTATATCCAGAAATGGTAGGATCGAATGTTGTTCCACATTTTTTGCACAATTGTTTCTAACAGAACCTTTTTTCCCATACGGCCTATAAGGCACGTGCATAAGGACACCCAAATTACATAAGGTTGGTTGTATTCAGATTATCTGGCGCCGTCAGTAACACAAGGGCTATAATGCGCCGAAACATTTCGTCATTAGACAAGCCAACATACATTTACAAACACCCATGCCTTAATACGGGACTCGAACCCGCAACCTCACGGTCTAGAAGCCAGCACGCTAACCACTATACCGTTTGGTCGGCTAAATTACATAAGGAATTCTCAATTTATGTAACTCTCAGTATTCTGTTCAGTGCACTTGATCAACGTCATAAAATATGAAAATGTATTTTAATTACTTTACTCTTATAAGTTATTAAAACTTCAAATATTTTTCTAGATTTGTTCTAGTATATATTTCTAGAAAACTTCCAGTATTTTCTTCTATGTTTTAATAACTCTTTAATAGTTATTTAAAATTATAGTATTTTGAGATTAATTTAATTAAAACCGAGGTAGACGGTTATCGAAATTGACATTTATATTTAAATAATCTCAACAACCCTCAATGGGAGGAAGAGGGGCTATGTTGTACTTACAGTCGATGGGGTGGGGGGCATCGTCTATATTGTGCTGATTAGTAATCGGTTTTCTAAATCGGGTACTGGTTTCTAAGTCGTTGTTATAGCATTCATCGTATTTTAAAGCCTCGATCTCTTTTGCTGCAGAACAAAGTTGGATAAAATAAAATTCTTAAACACTTCACTCTTAGCACACTTAAATTCTTGCGGGAAAGAGTTGATAATCAAAACTTATTCAACATTGGTGAGGTGTTGTTGCATAATTGAAACCGAAGCATTATAAAGGTTTAGTTTTTCAAATATACTGATTAATTGTTATTGAGTTTTTCATTGCGCAAAATCTCGCAACAAAAATGTAGTCAATTTATTCAACATTGGTGAGGTGTTGTTGCGTAATTGAAACCGAAGCATTATAAAGGTTTGTATTTTCAAGTATACTGATTGATTGTTATTGAGTTTTTCATTGCGCAAAATCTTAATCTCAAAGAAAAATGTAGTCAATCGTGATAATTTTCACATTTACAGGACTTCCAAATAATCCGAATGCTATTAGAAGGTATACTGTTCAATACTACAATCTTTTCGATTTTTCCCCTTATAGTAAGATAAATATAAATTAATTCTAAGTAAAAATCTGTAGAATATTAATTATTTGTTTTGTCTATCGAAATTTTCTTATCTTTATCAAAAGAGTAATGTTGAAATGCCAAGTTATATTGTGAGATAAAAAAAAAAAAAAATTACATGCAATTTTTTTTTTTTAAATCGGAAATCGTGATAAAAGGAAATCGCGGGGAGTGCGTTAAAGTAACTTCATCGCACTCGTGCAGTAAAATGCTTTAATCGCACGCCTCGTGCTCAAGTTTTATATGGTCTTATATAGAAATGACATATTTTCATAAGAGATTCATTGACTGAAGTTTGTAACATTAGCATAACTATGTATTAAAAATATTTTTAGCACGATATCATTAAAAATTATAATTTTATACTTTGATTATAATATTTATAATTGAATTGGTTATAAATAACGCATTACTATACCATGAAAGCTGAATAAATAGAAGTATAAAATAGTCCACTACTAGAGCAGACCTTTCCAATGTTGAGGTAAAACTTTATAAACACTATAAAAGCATATTTTTATTATTTATTATTTATTATTTATTATAATTATTATTATCATTATTATTATAATGCTTAAAAACGTTTATTCTGTGCAAAATATGTAAGTTTTTTAAAACCATCAATCTAACAAGAGGTGTGGAACATCGTACAACTTTCAATTACACTATAATACTGATGTGGATTTGTGTCATTTACCGTTTTTATATTTTCCTCAATCATTCAGCAAAAATTGCCAGTTTGGCGATATTTTTTGCTGTAATTCTTGTATTGGACTTTAAAAAAAAAATCTGCCGAAATGATGATTTTTGGGATATACTTTTCGATAATTCTTACATTATCCGTTCTTATAAGTGAAACTGAGGAGAGAAGAAAAAACAATCGTTGATAAGATATGCTCAAGGGAAGAGAACTGTGTTAAAAGCTTTTGTTTTTCAACTTTTTAAGCTATTGAAACATTTTCACGGGAATTTTGGAGATGGTGATGTTTAGAACACCTTAAGAGACATTACCAACAGCGATTTTGAACAAAATCGTTAGAGCCGATTCTGGCAGTTACTGGAAAAAAAAGATTTTTTTTCAATGGTAGCTACCTTATGCGCATTTGGGGTTTTGACGAAAACCTTACTGGCAGGTCCCATATGGCCATTACCAACCCGTACACCAAATTTGAACATCGTCGGTCAATTTGTTCGGGAGTTGTGCTGACCACAGACACACAGACAAACATTTTTTCTATATCACTTTTTGAAATCAGAATGTTCCAAAACGTGGAGAAATGCAAAAAAAAAAAAATCTTTTTTTGGACCGAATCTTAACTTTTTATTCCCTATATATATGTATGGGTAATTGAAAGTAAAAGTTACTGTTGTGTAAAACTTTCTTTTGAATAAGATTGCATTTGGCTCATACTTCACCTGTAAAAATATTGAAGAGGAAATCTACAGGATCTCTTATATTTTTAAAATAACTGAATTAAATTCTGTCCACTACATTTCTTCTTTAATTTAATATAGATATGGAAGTGTCTCGGCCTAGATGCATAGCCAAACTATAATCCAAACTAGAGTTTTCTAGAATTATTTTGCATTTCTTTTATAGTTTATAAGACATCTTATTTAAAACTTAGATTAAAATAAAATTTTATCTTTTCACTTATTGTAATATGGTTTTCCTTTTATCTTCTTTTCTCTTAATAATTTCATTCCATTTTTTTTTTTTTTACTAAACTTAATGAGAGAAAATTATTGAAGTCCTTACTCGAAATTTTATGACACTGCGATTTCGTTTTGTAACAAAATCTGATAAGCTTACAAAAATGTATAATGCAGTTTTGTTTCATCAATTTTGTTAGGCAATCAATTATTTTACGCATTGTTAAAAATGTTTTTGAATTCTTTTCCGTTAAATTCTGTAAATTAAAAAACTAAAATTGCATCAACCGAAAGTCCTTTCTATGAAGTTAAAAAGCACTTCAAAGCATGGCCGTAATCTACAGAGTTCTCAAAAGGCAAAGTACACTCAGTTTTGTTGCACAATTAAACCACTGAGTTGACAACCTAGTATCTATTTTGGTATTTCTTCCCCCTGCAGATAATTTTTTTTAAAGAAATAATCCCGCCCAATTGCAGATAAGAGCAGCAGCGATTAGACATTTTATTTTATTCTGAGAACTGGGGCCGTTTGGACATTCATTAACGGCACAACTACTTAAAATGTTAGATCATGAGGAATATTTTGAACTACAGGACTTCTCAAAGCAAAATTTGAATGGAGTATCGAGGAAAGGAAAATGGAAAGTTGGCCAACAGTCAGCAAGGAAAGGCGCCATGATGTCGTTAAATATCTATCCCAACGGAAACAAACTTGAAAACGAGGATTACGTATCAATCGTATTTGACTTGTGCGGTCTTGAAATTCATAATTACCTGAAAGGAAAATCGCGTCATAAGGGCAGCTTTTCCTTAACCATGTTGACCTTATCTGTAGTGGATGCCAACAGTGACTTGAGATTTTTGCAGATATTTATGAATTTATTACAAAAAGGATTACCGGTAGAAATAAACAGGTTCATCAGGAGACGTACTCTGCTGGATGCCAGCGAAGAGTTTTTACCCGAAGATACGCTGACCTTGCACTGCTGTGCAACTTTTTCGGAACTCCATAATGAATCCCAACCACTGGCACGCCATCATGAATATCCACCACACACAAATTTCCGCAACTATCTGCTCGATGTAGCTCGAGAGGAACCCTGGTACATTAGAACTGAGAATTGGCCCTATCGACTTGATTCGAGAAGCACCGACAGTCCCCTCCCTTCCAGACTTCAAAAACAATCTGATGTCTCAAATGGCTCATTCCGATCACCTTGTAAAGAGAAGGAAGGTGGATTTAAAAGATGGAAAATCGAAGACGGAAGACCTATCGAAAAACACGGATTCCCTGATCTCCAGAAAATGTTGGGCTACATTCGCTATGGGAGCATCCAACAAGTTCGCAATGATAGGTATTTCTATGATGTCCACAAGATAGCTTGCAAACATGGACTGCGAGATCTAGAAAAGATATGCCTTGTTCACTTCAAGCATAACTTGACGAGTGAGAATGCAGTCGAGATCCTTCAGATTGCTGATTCAAGTGGTGATGCTGATTTGCGGACACTCGCTTTCAAAAAAGCACTTTCGGATTGGAAAAATATACTTCAATCTGAAGATTGGAAGGTTTTCTGTTTCGAGTGGCCACAATTAGCAAATGAACTGCTGTGTGCCGCACAAATTCTAAATTTGGAAAATGGAGTGGTTTTGTGCCATCTCGCTGCTAGAGAAGTTCTTGTGAATAGGAACAAATTACAGCATTCTCCGACCTGGACGATCTTTGCCAAGAAACTGCCAGACTTGGCAAAAGTAATTACGCTTGATTCCTACGAATACATGCCAGTGGAGGAATACAAGGACCATGCGTTGGATTTCGATTTCTACCGATAATCAAATTGTCCCTTTTGTGAAATTTAATCATTTTGAAATTAACGAGAGTGCATTTGAATACAAGACTGTCGTAAAAAAGTTTGCTTTCTGTGAATAAATTACAGTGCAGTTTATTTGGTAAATATATATTTCGCATCCCAATTAAATTAACGTAGCATAACTAAACTTAAATCGGTATTATTCTGTAACTAATTATTCTACTCATAGACTGCGAACTAAAAACAAGTATATATTTTTATATTACCCTTTATTTATTTCAAGGAAATTAGTATATCTTAAGAAATGTTTAATTAACGTTTTAATTTATGTTTCGGTGAATGGTGAGTGAGAATTAGTTAGTACTATCGGAACATCTGTATTCCACTAAACTGGAGAAATCTATTAGTATTGGATAATAGACGAATATTTAGTTATCTAGAGTTAAAACAGTTTATGATAGTTTACCTGTATACTGAAGATATGTTTTATATTTCAGTTGTATATTTATATTTCACATGTATTAAAGTATAGTTTTCTGAGATAGTTGAAATCTTTCAAATTATATTACATAAATTCAACTTATGCTCACGTTTTTCTCTGGCTAATTCTCGAAAGGTAAATACATCACATTGTTTGTTTATATTTAATATATTTGTAAAAATAATAGCATACTTTTGTTTGCAAATGTTTAGAAAACATTTGCATGCTTGTATATACATATTTATTTATATATCAATAGTCAAATTTTTCAAAATAACTTGGGGAATTTGTTTGTTATATAAAAAGTAATTAATATTATAGTCTTTAATAATTTATTATTGTGGTACATTTTCTGGAAAAATTTAGCATCATTTTTTTTAAATACATACAATTGATGGTCAGACTTGTAAAAAGTAAAATTGTAATATTGTAATGCGAGTAGAAATAAAATACATTTTGTATTTTAATTTTTGCTAAGGTAGTTAAGAGATTTTGTAGCTGTTCCAATAAAAATTACCTTAAAAATGTAGGTCATGATAAGAAAAAAAAAGGCTTACATGTTCCTTTACATTGCAAGAATATTTAAGTACGTAATACAATATTTATATATGATGACGTTGAAAGTTTTCTCTTTAATTAATAAATTCTATTTTACTTTCATATCATACACAAATATCTTGCTTTAGTTTCATGTGAAATAGCAAATTTCTTTTACTTGTTAATTTTATAAAAATTAAATTTAAATAATACGCTTTAATTGATTTCAACTTTTCAAATTAATGTACAGCAATAACATTTTCATCTATAATAATAAAACAAGCTGTCTATCTGTCTGTCTGTGGCTCTGTGAATCTATAGAAACCTACTTAAAATTGGAGTAGAGCTCTGAAATTTTCAGCATAAGTAGCTTTAACCTTCTAATTTTATACATCTCAAACAGAATTTTACAATTTTAGTTAATTCTTTTTTAATTAATTTTTTAATTAATTAATAAACATTTTATAAAACGATTACTAATAGGGCTACAGCTCTGAAATTTTCAACATAAGTAGTTTTGGCCTTCTAATTGTATGCATCACAAACAGAATGTTAAAATTTTAATTAGTTTCTTTTTAATTAATTTTTAGAATTAATTAAATAATATTTTACAAAACGATTTCTAATAGGGCTACAGCTCTAAAATTTTCAACATAAGTAGTTTGGCCTTCTAATTGGACTTTAGAGAAACAAAATTTTAAATTTTTGTTTAGTTCGTTATTAATTAATTTTTTTAATTAATTAATGTATATATTACAAAACTATTTCAAATAGGGCTACAGCTTTGAAAATTTCAACACATATAGTTGTGTCCTTCTAATTGGATTTTTGAAAAACAGAATTTAACGGGGGGGTTTTTTTGGTTTTTTTTTTAACAACTATTTTACAAAACGATTTGTAATTGGGCTATATTTCTGAAATTTTAATCACAAGTAGTTTTGGCCTTCTAATTGGACTGACAAAAAAAAATTTAAATTTTAATTTGTTTTTCAATTAATTTTTTCACAAAAAGCGACTTCAAATAGACGTAGATCTCTGAAAGTTTCAACATAAGTAGTTTTAACCTCTAATTTTACTCTCCACAAACACGTTTTAAAATAATCTTAAAGGGGTGTTGTATTAACGGGGAATTTTTTTTCTTGACAAGGGAGAGGCTTCCAATATTAAGTCTTTACGTAGCAATTAGATATTAGTGAGTGAAGCGAGCTTATGCTTACGCAGCAATGAACCTTTCAGAGAGTGAAGCGAGCCTATGCTTGCATACCTATGGACCTTTTAACGAGTGAAATAAGCCTGTGTTTATGTGTCCATGAACTTTTCAGCGAAGGAAGCGAGCTCGATTTTGCGTAGCGATGAACCTTAATGCGAGCGAAGCGCCAAAAACTGTGTTTTATACACGAATGACAGATTTCCGCAACGCGAGGCCTCACTGCTAGATAAAATATTGCACATGTTAATATTTCGTAGCGAAGCACGGGTATTTAGCTAGTGAAAAATATATAAAAACAACTTTGGTATATGTATGACATTATATATTCCGTTCAAATAAGATTGCGCAACTATGGAGAGTAATTTAATTTGAAAGAATTTGATTGAATTACTTAAATATGTTAAATTTCACAAGTAGAGGGGACTGTTTTCAAAATGTTGAGTTGAATAGAAGAGACGATTTGCCTCAAACAGGGGCGTAGCTAGAGATTATTTTCGATAGAATATATGTAATTATAAATCAACAAATCATAATACCTTTTGATATTAATACGACGTGTATTTAATAATAACGGTAACAGGTATTTTTTACGTATGTTTAGACTTTTAAAAACATTTGAAATAAATTTACAACTTAAACAAATATCCATTAGTGTTTATGTTCTAATTGAAAACAGAAATTTTTTTGGGACAGATATGTCCCCCATATTCCTTCCCCTGGCATCAAAGAAAGATGTGTATACTAGTTATTTTCAGAATGCTAACGTACACTCTCCTTCTAAATCTTCTGTATATTGTTTAAAGGATGAAAGTTAATAACGTAAAAGTAAAATATATATATATATATATATATATATATATATATATATATACAATGAACAATTTTATTCTAATAACGGAAAGTTTGATATTTAGTTCCCATATGTTAAGTTTTTGAAGTTTTAGTTTTAATATATATCTTAAGTGTTATTAAATATTAATTTTGTTTAATTTTTTCTTAAGTGTTCATTTTTATTTATTCGTTTGCTATTAATATCACAAAGAATGTATTTTCAATAATATTTGTCATTTTTATTGATCTTACATGTTTAAAGACTTATAATTTTTTTTTTAACTTAACATTAAATTATTTCTCTTGGATAATAAATATAAAAATAGTGCAATAAAGTAAAATGTATCGTACTTTCTTTGGGATTCATTTTGTAAATTCATATGTTTACATTTATAATATTTTTCGCCAATATGTCTAAATGCGAAGTATAGAGCATCTGCCGCCAATAGAGCTAGGGAAATCGATTGGTGTCTGCAAAGACCATCGTTATATCTATATCGGTGGCCAAGACATCATCGACTGGAAAATAACCGAACGCGCTATTACAATTAACCAAACCATACATCTGCTATAGTAGAATGCAAGCTAATCACTAAAAACAATTTTTCTGGAGAAATTCCGAGTCTATGTAATACATAACTGATGGATGTCCTTCAACATGTCCCCAACAGCGCGGGGCCACACAGTTAATATTACTATAAAAGTTGAGATTTGTATGGAACTATATATTTACGTGTAAGGATCCATCCTACAGCTTATACTCAAAGTTCAAGTAATGTTGTCTCGAGGTATAGTAACATTTCAATATTTAATAAATTTAAAGAAACATTACATTAATCGTTTGTTCATTACACAAGATTTCCTGTTCAGTGTGTTATTAAGTAATTTTCGTATAAACTGGATAACATACAAGTCATCGGTGTTCATAAACTAACCTTATCTATGAAAATTATACCGTAACATATTCAAAAAGGTTGGTTTTATTCCAAAACTCTCTCCATATGTTAAAGAGGTTTTGTAAATAAAATGTTATGTAAAATTAGAAGCAATCAAAGTAGTCACCAGCTAAATTTCGTTTACACCTTATGCAAACCTAAACTATACAACTTTGAGAAATGATTGGCTCAAAAAGTATGATAATTTCTCACATATCTTATATACACATAAAAAATTACTATTAACTACAGACTCCTAGGTATATCTACATTGAATTTAATGACAGGATGCACTATATCGACATATAAAAAATGGTCGGGTACAAATCGAAAAAAAAATATGAACACTAATGCACAGATGCTCTACAGAAACCTTTTTTCTTTTTTTTTTTTTTTCTTTTTTTCTCAAAAAGTCATTGACTTGGTACTTTTTGTATTTGTAGTATATTTGTAACATTCCAAACAGAATATTTACCCTAATTTCAAAGTTTGTTATAACAAATTAAGAACAATTTAAGAAATCTGTTTCATTCCAGTAAAAAAATATCCACGAGAAATGTTCAGATGGCAAATAAGGAGAATCTTAATTAGCACTTGACTGTGACGTCACTTACATAATCCTAATTCTGAATTTTCGCTGCTGAAGTTAAAATTGCTCGATACCAGTTAGGGAAGCGAAAATGATGTTTTTAATTCGCATGGAGATTTAATTCGCAATTTATTAACTGTTATATTATTTTTATGGAGAGGGACGTTTTAAAACCGTTACCTAAAGAAATAATAGACTCCCGTACTGTTTGCATTCTGTAGGACTACTACTCGTAAGTATGCTATAATAATTCTGATAAACACTGGGTTTTTGGAAGAACTTCCCGTGGTAATACCCCTTATTTTCTTTGCATCCAGTGCTTAAATATCTCAATAGGGTAAATTCCTACTTCACGATTATGGGTTGGTGCGCTTTGGAAAAGTTGGCGACAAGGCCAAAATGTCGCCAAATCGGAAAGTGAAAAATTGATAATCGAACCTGCGCCACGACAAAGAACTTAAAAATACTATTAACTACAGACTCCTAGTTATATCTACATTAAATTTAATGACAGGATGCACTATATCGACTTATAAAAAATGGTCGGGTACAAATCGAAAAAAAAATATGAACACGAATGCACAGATGCTCTATTAGAAACCTTTTTTCTTTTTATAGTATCTTTGGCCACGATTTGTGGCACAGGAAGGTTGAAGTCCAATGCCAAAGCCGTTATGCTACGGTTACGATGCAAGTTGTAGTAAGATTAAGTGTTTTAGCTTTTCATTTCAATTACACTTATATTAAAAACGTACATACCGGGAAGAAATTAAAATGATTTGCGTAAGTTTATTCGATATCGGCGAAAATTCAAAGGCAATGAAGTTGTAAACAATAATTGAAAAAAAAAAAAGGTAAAGGAATTTAATTTTAAACGATAATTGAAAACTAGTTTAAGCAATTAAAATTTTATTTCAAGTAATTTATAAGGGGTAACATTTCATTAAACTTTTACATTAATGACAAATATGTAACCCCTTCCAGAATATTTAGATATTTAATCACTTGCTAAAAACTAAGGTGTGCGCGTGCTTCGCGCTCTACAAGGAATAATTGCAACATATTTCGTTGGCCTTGCTGCCAATTAAACCTAAAAAAAATTCCCCTACCTAATTCGGGCAGTCGATAGTGGCATCTCACCCTCAAAATCACTTTTTTAAAATGAAATTACTTATGCCACCATGGCAGTTGATTTCAAATCCATAAGATGGCGTGATTCGAAATAATCAAGATGCGGTCAAAATGACCGTTAATAATAAAGGATGTCTGAAAATATAAGGAATATTTAAGTAATTAATAAAAATTGACACAATAAGCAAACTATTAACAAAACAAAACATCTGCGAGAAACAAATGGCAGTTCGAAAACCGTCGGTCAACTGGTATCTTTCACCCAGATAAACCACACTTCGGACAAATAAAGGATTCCGATATTAAATCGGCATTGCAAAACCTGGCGTTTACCTTTCAATTCCAACAAGAAAAAAAATTTGAGTTTAGATACTCATCCATCCAAGCCATCATTAACAAAACAATGTAGACGAGAGCAAATTTGAAATAGCCACCAAAAATGCTATCCTCCACGCATTCAAAATTAGGGTTACCATAAAATCACTGTTGGGCTTGCGCGTCAAAAACAGGGGATTTGTCAAATTTAAAACTGTATTGCCTACTAAATAGCGCTAAATCGGCTTGGCGATATTTTAACGTCAACTAGGGATAGACCCTCAGTAGTATTCAACAACATTATTTTAATTTATTATAGTGTGAGTATTTACAGAAAAAGGTTGTTATGCCACTTGGTGCTTTAGTATGCTACAACATTATTAAGTGAAATGCACAGTTTATCATTTCATTTTGATAAATGTCACTAAAATTGCTCTTAAAACTAATATATTTGCCTTTCTTGTCGTTGTTTACTCACTTGATATATATCATAGAAAATATATTATTATTGAGAGACATCGTGAGCGTAAGGAATAGGATAAGGACATCAAAGTGATGTTACAACTATTAATGCTCATCATAAATAATCCTTCATTTTCAGTTTTATAATCTAAAGAGAGTTTCATGGAACAATATGACTTTACAAGAATTTTCTTGATTATGTGGCTGAACTAGTTTTTTGCTAGAGAATATTTTAAATGCCTTACTTTGAAGCGAGCATAATTCGCTTCATGGACCTGTAGCCCTTCGTAACCCATGTCTATCAAAAGGATCCTTAAAGTAAAGACAGGTTACTTGGCTTTTATACTACTGAAGTTGTTGTAAGCTAATGACTGTTTGGAACACGCAACTTCATCTATTGGTGGCTGCTACATTCCTCTCTCTCCAGAATTTTATCAGAGTTGGAATTCAATACATGATGCCACCAGTTGATAGTTGCCACTGCATGATCAGGGGAGAGCTTTATGAAGTTCACCGATATATATGTTTTAAATTTTGACTGAATTATTTCCCTTTTTTTTTTGTAATTAGCAAGTCAACTGTTAATTGTATACTATGAGTTTTTGCATGTTCATTTCATCGGCCGCAGGTCACCAATGTAACACTTTTTAACTCATATCCAGAGTCCGATAAAATGGACGTACGCTCGTACGATGTACGCAGGAAAATCGTCATAACCTGCACCTGCAGTAAATTAAAATCAAAAGTCTTTTTTTTTTTTTTTAATTCGCCAAACAGATCGAGCGTTCCCCATATAGTTCCCCACCAGTTACAACTAGGAAGAAGGAGAAATTTTAGTTAGGTAGGGTGGGGAAGTTAGAGGTGTTGACTCCCTTAACTCTGGGAGGGTAGAGGTTTGGGGGGAGATGCTATTCCCCATATAGTTCCTCACCAGTTACTTCTAAGAAGAAGAAATTCCAGTTAGGTTGGAAGGGGAAGGGAGAAGTGTTGACACATATAGGAAGTGGGGGGGGCGTCATTTCCTGATTTTGGAATTGAAACATACAATTAGCAATTACAAGTTTTTCTTTTACTGAAACTTTTTCAATTCATTTACATCTTGAGTTTTTGGCACTTGAGAGTTTATTTCTTTCAATCTTCTTTTTAATTTGAAAGAATTTTTGGGATATTTCATTGTAATTTTAAAAAAAACACATTTTTCTTTAAAATGAAAAGGAGCTATCCAAGCAAGACAAGGAAAATAAAATGCCATATTTGCAATGAAGAAATGGTGGAGTCAAAACTATTCCCATCATTTAAATCGAAATCACAAAAATGAAAACAGTTAGTAAAGGAGGTATGCTGGACTAGCATCAATGTTTGCTTTCGTTTCACAAGATCAACCTTGAAGCCAACCCAGTACTAATGACCCTAATATTGAAACTGAAAATTTGCCTTTGGAAACCGATGTTTATCCTGCAGAGTCTGATACTTCCAAAATCAATGACAAGAAAGTTTTGAATTAAACAACTTTAAATCCTCAATAGTACATAAAAATTAATTTTCTTCAGCGGTATAATTTAAAGAACACAGACTCGCAGGAAATTTTTGGTAATGGTATTTGCGTATGCAGGAAGAAAATATTTTTCTGGAGCCCTGCTCATATCTACCTAAAGGGTCCTCAAGGTAAAGACAGGTTACTCGGCTCATATATTACTGAATTTGTTGTAAACTAATTTACTGGTGGGAATGTACAACGCCATTTGTTGGCGGCTACAGACCAAGGAGGTTTTGTAGCTATCCCAGGGGTTGGCAAGCCTTAGCGAGCAATGGTCATAGCCCCTGGTGTTTAGTATAAACGGCTTTTATGGCTTCAAGGAATGACATAACTTTTTGTGGCATTTCTTTTGTATGCCTCATCTTTCAAAAATATTTAGATTAACCCCTAAATGGATGTAGATCTGCATCGTATGTTTAAAACCTCATATCTCTTTATATAGCAACCTTTGCATAATGTTTTTTATTTATTTTTTAAATTTTACCAAAACTATTTTATCGTTTCTGAATACAACTAGAATCTTTGACAGTTTATTTCTTTACCTGTTTCAATTTTCATTGTTGGTGCACTATCCTAGTACAATTTCATTTTAGCAGGTGTTACGAATTACGATTATTTATATAAAAAGTTATAAAAACTTGCAGGAAAAATTATTTCCGGATCGAAACAAGGTAAGAGTAATGAACAATATTTATATTTTTGCATATAGTAGGTGAAGACGGGGCACAGTAGACCTAGGGGCAGAGTGGTCTACCCCTTGTTAATTTACTTATTTTTAACATTTCAAATTAAGGCTCATAGATAGGTTTATGTAGGCCTAAAAGGCGCATGGATATTGCAAAATCAACCATTTTATTAAAGTTTGATGCTTTGTGCTCCTTAAAGTAATTTTTCGAGTATCAAGTATTTTTTTCATTTTTTGAGAAAAGAAACACCCGAAAAATAGTATTGAACAGTAGTTTTATAAAGCTAAGATGTTCTTATTTTTGATATCTAAAGAAAATTTACAAGTATACAATTTATGTATAATTTTAGAATAACTATTTCTTCTTCTTCAGCATGGGGCACAGTGGACCACCCACTTTTTGGGGCAGAGTGGTCCATGGTCAACTTTTGTCCTGCGAGACAAAATTTTAAGCATGATTTAAAAAAACTTCTTTTAATAATCAAAAATCTATTGATAACTTATTCACCTCTAAATAAAAAATGAAACAAACTATATCGGTTTAATTGTTCCATAATTCTGTGATTTACAAGTAACTAGAATATGACTGTGCAAAGAAATTATTTTTGAAAACCATGAATTGTAACTGACGAACTGTCATCTCAAGAAATGGACAAAGATATTCACAAACCAAGTTGTAGTAATCAATCTGAAGTACTTCAAATAAATGAAGCCAATACTATGCAAATTCTTAAAGAGGTTCGTCTATTCTCTATCGCTGGAATTCAGAAATTGAAATGAAAGGAACACAAAAGGGGTAATCAAAAATATTAACAAATACTTAATTAAAAAATACAATAGAAAAAGAAGCCTTGAAAAAAGCCGTTATGAAGGAAATAAAACAAGAGAATGACATTAAAAGAGTCTCAAAATTCCGTTTTCAAATTTTAATGCTCACTGATATCGTTTACATTTTTATAATTGTAATTTTGGGATAATTACATATTTTTATATAATCTGATAATTTGTTGTTCTTTTTAAACATTTGCATTATGTCATTTTGCATATTTAAGTATTATATATTAATTAAAAAATCCCATTTATACTGTGTAATTAGTGGTTGGTCCACTGTGCACCAAACGGTGGACCAGTGGATCCCAGAGACGGGATAGAGTGGTCCACTTCATGGTCACACATACAATGTTTTTTTGTTCAAATACATGAATTAAAAATTACAGTGTTCCCACAGTCATTAAAAGTGCTTAATATTTTTTAACCTGTTTTCAAGGCCTTGAAAATGCTTAGAGGTGCTTGAAAATGCTTAGAGGTCCTTAAAAGTCCTTACTTTTTGTGTATGTTGTCCAACTGCAAAATTTATAAAAATACAACTCAGACTTGCTATCCTCGCTTGACCGTCACTTATCCTCACTGTGTCGAAATTTTCTGACATATTTGTATTCCGCATGCGCCAACTTGTAACTGTTTTGGTAGAATATACTTTATAAAAAATTTATATATAGACATGATGCCCGAAAACCAATTTTCAAAGGTCCTTAAAAACATTAATTAGGTCCTTAAAAGTCATTGATTTTCATTCTGTAATTTGAGTGGGAACCCTGAATTATGTTTTTAAAAAATTATAAAGTGGTATGCTTGATTATTTTCAGGTAAATTGACTTTTCCATTTAAGTAGAAAAAAGTAAAATCTGTAAAAGTGGACCACTGTGCCCCATCTTCCCCTACTGATCAATTTATGCAAGAAAAATTTAGCTTTTTTTGTGATGTAAAAATACATCAATATACAAAATCAGTAATAAATAAGTTCACTAATCCTAAAGTATTTTTCCCATTAACTACACCCATTTCCCGGTTGATTTCAAATTTTATTTATTTTAAATAAAATATCATGCATTTAAAGTTTAAAACAATTAAGAAGGTTTACTGCAGAATAACAAAAAATTAACTTGCCTGTGAAAATATGTATTCTGCTAATCAAACGAAGGAATGTCACAAGTACAAAAACACTATACATATAATCCCCTGTAGGAAAAGAAATAAGAATTACCTACGCTTAGTCTGCCATTAAACAAGTGTTGCTGCTATCTTTGTAGTAATCACCATGTTGTAGAATCTGCACTGAAGTTGGATTAATAGCCAATATTATGCATTACTTTTATAACAGCATGCAAAAAATGAAACTTTTTTAAATAAAAAATCATGGCAAAAGTGACACTTTATCTCAAGAAGTGCAGTAAAATATTTTATCAACACTACTGCAATAAAGTACTGTTATACCACATGCCTCGTGTTCAAATTTTATATAGTTTTAGTAAAAAAAAAAATGTAAGGCAATACATATTTTTAGAAGAGATTCACAGACTGGAGTTGCTAATATTAATTAATTAATATTTATTATGTATTAAAAATATCATTTTTGCTTATGATTTTAAAAAGTATTCTATGCAACTTGTGAGAAACTGCTTTTTTCAAACCAAGTACATTATTTGCCTCGTGCTTAGCACTTGTCAAAAAATCATTTTGCCTCGTTTGGAAAATATTACTTTTGTAATTAGTTGCATAAATAATTATTTTTGCATTCAAAAGATATTTATGTAAAGTAAAAAAAGGTAATACAAATATTTTTTATTTTGTTTACCAGAAGCAAAAAATACGACTTGCATTAAAATGAGGTACCGCAAATAGAAATAATTTAATAACTTAATATTGAAATCTGAGAAAATATCATTTACAGGTTAAAGAATTTCAGATTTTACAATAAATTCTTAAAGTACATTGGATTTTACAATAAATTAGTATTTATAAAAGCTAGCTATGCTAAACAAATTAGACACAATACTCCAATGTAAGGCCTCGCATAAAATATGTATCATTAATGAATGTAAAAATTTGTATTTTTATGACCTCTGTCCTAATCTGTAAAAATTAGATGCCTCATGCCCTGTGGACACAGTGTGTCTGTAAAGTCATTGTGCACTCTTGATCGATCACAAATTCACCAAACAAAAGGAAAACTCTCCAAGTTTTGTACTTATTCCATGCAGTTCGATGTGGTTTTCACTTTTTTGATATGCACACTTATAAAGTTAGAAATTAGATTCTAAACAATATTCAAGTTCTTCCCACACACTGTTAAGGACATCAGGTATAACAAAGTGAATAATGTCTGTGATTCTCTGTTTTAAATTATTAACACCAAATTCATGATTTGAAGTTAGCAAGCCACAGAACTTTCCCCTGTACCGTCCGCATCTCGACTGATAAGGGGCCGACCAAACGGTATAGTGGTTAGCGTGCTGGCTTCTAGACTGCGAGGTTGCGGGTTCGAGTCCCGCGTAGGCATGGGTGTTTGTAAATGTATGTTGGCTTGTCTAATGACGAATGTTTCGGCGCATTATAGTCCTCGTGTTGCTGACGGCGCCAGATAATCTGAATACAACAATCGACTGATAAGGGCTGGTCCGTTCCTGCGCAGTTCATGATGTTGCTTCACCACCTGTGTGCGCATATGCTTGCACATAATACTACAGAAACTTAGAAAATTTTCCTTTTATTTGATGCAGATTTCACGTTTCTATCTTGCTTTGCTGATTTTCTATGACCGGTCAAAAGTGCACCAATACTTTACGAACACACTGTATATTATAATATCTAAGTGTGTGAATGTAATAAATATAATTTCTATTGCAGAAAGATGGATACTTCACTAAAGTGTAATGTGTGCAACAAAGCATTTTCGAAAGAGAGCCATCTCAATAGGCACCTTCTTATTCATACTGGAATGAAGTACAGTCTTGCATGTCATCTCCTCACTCGCACTGGGAAAAAACCACATTCATGTGATGTGTGCAGCAAGGAGTTTTCTTCTAGAGGAACTCTCAAAAGGCACCTCCTCACGCACACTGGAGAAAAGTCTCATGTTCATGCATGCAATGTATGCAATAAGAGTTTTTCTCAAAAGAGCTATCTTGCTAAGCACCTCCTCTTTCATACTGGAGAAAAACCACATTCATGTGATGTGTGCAACAAGAGATTTTCTTCTAGCGGAACTCTCATAAGGCACCTCCTCACCCACACTAAAGAAAAACTACATTTGTGTGATGTGTGCAACAAGGGATTCTCTCAAAAGTGCCATCTTGCAAGTCATCTTCTCACACACACTGGAGAAAAACCACATTCATGTGAAACCTGTAACAAGAGGTTTTCTGTTCGAGCAACCCTAAAAAGGCACCTCTTCACTCATACTGGAGAAACACAACATTCATGTGATATATGCAACAAGAGATTTTCTCAAAAGTGCCAGCTTACTTGTCATCTTCTCTCTCACACTGGAGAAAAACCACATATATGCAATGTATGTAACAAGGGATTTTCTGAAAGGAGAAATCTCAATGTACATTTACGTACTCATTCTGGTGAAAAACCTCATGCATGTGATCTATGCAATAAGAGATTTTCTCAAAAGGGCCACCTTACAAGGCATCTTCTCTCTCACACTTAAGAAAAACTACATTTATAGGGAGGATATACACTAGAGATTTTTTTAAAAGTGTCATCTTGCAAGTCATCTTCTCACTCACTGGTGAAATACCACTATTCGGTGCATCTCTAAAATAAAACCACATCTGTATCGTTTGTATGAACAGATTTTCTATTAGAAGCAGTCTCAAAAATGACCTTTGTACTCATGCTAGAGAAAAACCACATTCATGTGATGTATGTACACACAATTTTTTCATAATGGTGTAAAGCCGCATTTGTGTGTTTTGTGTAGCAAGGATTTTTTTTATAGGTGTACTCTCAAAACACACCTCCTCACTCATAATGGAAACAAGCGATTTTCTTAAAAAAAAAAAAGTACTCTCGCATGGCATTTAACGACTTGACTAAGTGAAAGAAGCCCTTATGAGAGATAAATCCTTTTATTGAGGAATGATTGCAGACGAATGAGTATCAGCTATTTGGCAGATTTTGCTTGAAGTTGTTCCCTATAATACTTTCAATACCAATTTGCGATGAAACAGATTTTAATGTGTAAAAAAAATTAGTGTAGCAATACAAAAAGATATAAAAGTTTCTTAATCGGTCCTGAGTAAAGTTATTTTCCCAGTTGCCTCTGTTTCTCCAATTCTTAAAAGGAAGTCCTATTAAGGATATTCCCTATACTCACTGTGTTACAATCTTCTAGGCAAATTCATTTAGAAACTACTCTGTATATAACCTTGACATTTGGTGAGTAGGTACAAAACTGATCACTTAATGAAATGACGACATAAAGTGCTTTCATTTAATGTCTATTATAATAAATGAAAATTAAAAAAACAAGAGATTATTTCAGGTTGCACCACCGTATAGGCATTGATATAAGGATTAAAAAAATAAGAACTTACGGTAGGTGCTTAGATAACTAGTTGGCCTCTGCAAGAAGCCGGGAACTATAAACCCTTATTGAGAGGGGTGGAAAAGGATACACGACTCAAGAAAAGATAAGGAAAATTCTCCTTTGCTTTTGGTTTCCCCCATTAATTAATACCTGTTTCAAACAGCTCGCAGTGCCACCTATTGCCTAATTGTAATTTTTTCAATCTTTTTTTTTTTTCAGAAGAACTATTAAATATAAAATGCTATAAATTATAGATTGTCTTTCATTGTTCTATTCACTATATTAATTTTACAATTGCAACTTTTTGTCTGTGTCTATAGTCTTGGGACGGACTGTTCTAACCTGATTGTTGTTAGTTCACAGGGATTTGGTTGAAAACCAAAAAGGAGAACTTATGCAAAAACCCATTAATTTGTTTGCCATAGAAAAAAAGAACTCGGTTTTTGTTAAAAGAATGTGTAGTAAACAGTTTGTGGTATTTCCTAGTCTCAGCACGTCCGATAGTACTTGCCACCCTGGAAAAAAAAATTTGGCGGTGTCCTTGTCAATCTCCAATTAAGCTGTTGTCTCTCGTACTGCTCCTTCTCACTAGAAGTTGTGTATTAGGAAAAGGGATGTTCCGATTCCGCAACTCAGTCATCCTGACAAGTCCTCGAGGACTAAAGGTATAGGTTAACTATCCTTAACTGGTAAACTGAAATTAAGATAGCAGCCATTTGTTTTGAATTCAAAAAAATTGTTAATGTCACAAATATGACGTCATCTTATAATTTATGAAAATTCAATATTTTTTTTCTCTGACTAAACAATCTTTTGCTATACTAGCTTCCGTGCATCTGTAAATTGACACTCATCGAGTGAAGTCTATTTCGTAATTAGAAACATTTGTTTAATAAAATAATCTCAAAATTTTTATACTAAGTTCTAAAAATTTTTTTAAAGGTAAACAAAATCGGAGCTAAGCAAAAAACTAGCCAATATTATGAAAACCTTAGCATTCATTGATTATAAATTCCTCACTGAGCACAGCAAATGTAAACAAAAAATATGAATTTTAAACAAAGTATTCTTAAAATAATTTTAAGTTTACATTGATGAAAAAGTAAGACTTGCCAATTATAAGAATAAGAGGTTTTAAATGCTCAAAAATTTCTGGTTCAGTTTCAATACAAACTAATGTACCTCAGTAATTTAGTGATTAGTACATTGTATTCTACAAATTGATGGAAAAGGGTATTTTTTGTATTTATTCAAAACTTCGAAGTGAATGCTTGAAGTAAATAAAACAATATTAACAAAAATATGTAAAAAATAACGTTAGTATACATTTCAAAAAAAAAAAAATTTTTAACAAAAAAATTTATTTGTGAATATTTTTAATTATTGATATATGTTTTATAAATGGTATAGAATAGTGTTTTCCTATGTTATACCACCCTTTCACTACTCATTGCAAACTATTGCCTTTCAAATATATAACGATTAGAAATTTATAATAAATTAGGAAACATATTTATTTTTTGTATTCTCTCTAAACTTTGAGGTGAATCGGGGCCGTCTTGAACTCGTTCACCTCTGTCGTTCATCCGGGCCTGCTACTGCCGCTCGAATTGATGATGTGACGTCACATGCTAAATCTCTAGTCTAGGTCTAGCTTTGTTTGCAATAGCTTGTAGTGGAGATCCGATTCATTATTTTGAAGATTTTATTGAAATTTTTTTACTTTTATTGCTGAAAAGACTTGATTGGGTAAGTGAACTCATTCCTTTTCTTCTATAATTAAATGTCGTATCGTATTTTTTTCTCAAAATACTTTTTGGTTACTTTGGCTACCACTTGTTTACATTATCGTGTGTAACAAATGCATGTTTTCTATTTTACTTTTCACCACAAATATGTATCACAATTCAGACTTTTGAACAAGTATTATAAACTACTTTATAATCAATGCAAGAAGGAATAATGCAGAGTAGCGTTCAGTTGCTTTAAGTTATATAAATTATTACAAATGTTTTGTCTTGTCTTTTACTTCCCATTCAAAACAAAACATATTTTTATAGTTACTAAATTTGCTATTTTTACTCGTTTTGTTAATTAATTTGTTCAACAAAACAATTTTTTAATTTATATGGAATTCTGCAAAAAAATATTCTAAACATGATGTGCCATGTGCCCATAAGCACACTAATAAGGTTATTGATAGTTGTGGCAGATTATTAGAGTCCAATATTCTATTCGGTCTAGGTACAGATGTAGTATTGGACATTTATTTGGCGCGATTTTGTTTGGCATTTTTTTTTTCTTTTTCAGATAAATAATGCTGTTTATGGCAGGGTTTTATTTTAAGTTATATTTTAATTTAGTTTATTATTTATATTTTATTTCAATTGCAGTGTTTTTAATTTTGGCAAACTTTCTAAACTCCAAATGAAAAAAATTGCTACATCTGTTCCTCGGTCTATTCCTAGAGTGTGTGCATATATCGCCAAGTTGATTTGGCTCTTTTTTTTAGGTGATAAAGCTCTAAATTTGGCAACCTTTTTTAGTTGGTCAATATGACTGCTGCCATATTGAATTTGTAACATTTTGGCATTGTCGCCAACTTTTCAAAAACGCACCGACCCATGCACTCAGACGAGGAATTTACCGTTGTTCATTGTGGTTCGGTCACCATTTTTAGCCGTAGGTCCCTGCTTGATTAGTCGTTATTATGCATATAAAAATTTTAGAAGCATATAAACTAACAAACCAATCTTTTATGTGAGAACTAAATGCTATACGCATTGCTGTCTGCATTATAACAACACAAAATAATGAAATCAAATTTTAATATTACATGTTTCATAACTACAGTGACACTTAAACATTTTCTTGCATACTCAAAGAGGCACCAATAGTATTGTTAAATTAAGAGGTACTACTATCGTTGTTATCAAGATTAAGGGCAAGCATTAACTTTTTCTTATTAAAATTGCAGTTTGCAATGGGGCGGAAATGTTGTGTGCCAGGATGCTGTTCCAATTATGCTTCATCAAAGAAATACACATCATGCTTCCAGTTTCCTCCCAACCGCAGAGAACAGTGGATTCGAGCCATCAATCGAGCTGATTTCGAGCCAAGTTCTACTGCCGTTGTTTGTATGGAGCACTTTGAAGAACGCTTTTTGATCAAAGAAGATCGAATGACCAGAGATGACGGTACACTATTAGTTGTGCCTCGTAAAAACTTAGCCCTACGTGCTAATTACGATGCCGTTCCTACAATTTTTAAGGGTCAACCGAAATATTTGACAAAAGCAACAACGGCACCCAGGAAAACACCATCTGAACGATTGTCTGAAATTGGATTACGGGAAGATGAAAAGTTTGAGCAGTGGTGTAAAGATGATGATATCTCTTCTTATAATCATTTTATTGATTTATACAAAGGAAAAGTGACTGCTGATTGGAAAACATTAGAATGCACAGAATACACCGTTTTTTATATGATTGATGCTAGTGGGTGCCCTCAAATCAATGTTTCATTTAAAATTTTTAGAAATTTATCTGTTAAAGTTTATTCTTCGGATTCAGAAACAAAATCTTTTAGCTGGCTTCTTGGTGCAAACAATATCAGTGACAAGTGGTCAAAATTTGATAATCTTTTGTGTCTTTTGTCAAGCAAAGCAAGTAAGCAAAATGAACTAACATTATTTGAAAGACTTTCTTTTGTTATTCGGCTTATTGAAAAGAGTATTCTGGAAATTGAGGATGCAACTAAATCTGCTAAGTTGGAATTCCTCAAGAGCCAAATAGAACTCTTCGTCATGGACCAACATCGTTATGCACCTTACATTTTATTATGGAGTGCAAAACTCTTTTTTTCCTATCCAGCTGCATATCTTTGTGTCAGAGATAGTAAGATGCTAACGTTGCCTCATCCCAGTTACCTGAGAAGACTTTCTCACATAATGAAATCGGGTGTTAATTCTGACCATTATGCCTACTTGAGGAAAAAAGCAGGTCTTTTGAAGGAGGAGGAGAAAGTAGTTAATCTTCTTTTAGATGAAATTTATGTTGACAAATGTGTAGATTATAAAAGTGGATCAATTTATGGTCTTTCCATAAATTCTGATTCACTGGCAAGCACTATTCAAAGTTTTATGGTGACATCTGTTTTTTCCAAAAACAAAGATATTGTGGCTCTTTTTCCTGTCAACAATATGACGGCAGAAGATTTACATTCTTACTGTTTAAAAGTGTTGCAAATTCTTCATGACTGTGGATATACTGTGTTAACGATTATTTCTGATAATAATAGGCTTAATGGCAAAATGTTTTCAAATTGTGTGGTGGAACATTAAGGTGTTCAATCGAAAACCCACATTCCCCAGATAAAAAAGTATTCTTCTTGTTTGACAGTGTTCATTTATTGAAATCAGTTCGGAACAACTGGCTTAATCAAGCAGCCACACAACAAGTCTTGTATTTCCCTAATCCTGTTACAAGTGAAATTTACAGAGCTGAGCTATCCACCTTAAAATATATTCATAATGAAGAAAGAAACAACATAGTTAAAGTCGCCCCAAAACTGTCATTGAAAGTTTTATACCCAACATCATTAGAATGCCAAAATGTAACTTATGCCACAAATTTGTTTCATGAATCAAATTGTGTTGCCTTGGAAATGAATATAACTAAATTTCCAAATGGTGTTTTGGGAACTAAGTCTTTCCTTGAAAATATAATAAAATGGTGGAGCATAATGAATGTCAAGCATCCCAGAAAAGGACAGAATACATTGAATGAACTTTCCGAAGCAATTAGCAGCGTAAGCTGTAAAAATGTTGAGTTTTTGCAGCAGTTTAGCGCTTGGATGGAAGAATGCCTCAATCTCCGCCTTTTAAAACCACATGAAAAAAGGTTGCTTGATGTTCCAACTAAAGGAGGCTTGTTATTGAAAGAAACTGCTTCTGCTTTGAAATTTACAACGGATTCTGTTTTATCACTAATTCAATATATGTTTGAAAGCTACCACATGGACTATATATTGCTTGGGAAATTCCAAACTGATCCAATCGAAGCACGTTTTGGACAATATAGACAAATGTCAGGAGGAAAATACCAAGTTTCTTGCACTCAAGTGTTAGAGTCTGAATCTAAACTTAAAATTCTTAGTTTAATAAGTTTGTATTCTGAGCAAAAAGGAGAGTTTAAGATTTCAGACTTGCAATTTAACAATGAGTTAACAGCGGAAATTGATATCCCTGAAAAGTTTTACAGCCTTTTCAACAGTTATCATGATATTGATATTTCCGATTCTACTATGAGTGTGCTTATTGATATATCTGGATATGTATCGCACAAAGTATGCCAAAAAATAGTTTGTCCAGATTGTACATATCTATTAGTCAAGGAAAAAACTCTAGAATTTGATTGTAAACTTACCGGAGAGTTTTTTTCTTATTTAAAATTGACAAACAGAGGTGGTTTAAAATGTCCTCAAGAGGTAGTAGTAAACTGTGCTCTGCATACCTACCAAATATTTGTTAAAATCTTAAGAAGGTATGAATGTGAATTTTTAAAGTTTGAGCAACCTAAACAATTATTGATTCAGCTTGTTCTAGAAAAATTACATTTAGTTAATCAAACGATATCTAAAACATGCAACTGTAAGTGTGAATCTGTTCATTTAATGAAACAATGTGTATCAGCTTTTTCAAACATTTTCTTAAATAACTACACAAAAGTTAGAAATGATAAAATTAGTGGCAATAAGGGGAAAATTAAATTGTGTACTTTAATTGATTAATATTTGTTATTGAAGTGTTACAGATATGCTTAAAAGATAATGCCTTATTCAAGTATAGTAATTAACATATGTATTGTGTGTTTACTTTTGTAAGATATTTTTATTGATTGGATTTTGTTGATCATTTAAAGTTAGTTCTACTGTTAAGCAATTATTGGTATAACTTGCTGTTTGTTGTGTATGTAATAACATCAATTTTTAAAGCTGTACAAAATAAATAATCCAAGAGGCTGTTACTTCTATGATTTTATCAGCTGGCCAGCCATATAATTTGAAGTGTTAAAGATATACGTAAAATATAATGCCTTATTCTAGTATAGTAATTAACGGATGCCGGACATCTCATCCCTCGGACAAGTCGCCACCGGACAACTCGACCCCGGACATCTCATCCCCCGGACATCTCACCACCGGACATCTCGCCACCGGACAAGTCACCACCAAGAAAGCGCGGATCGAGGGTGTTGTTAGGGGGAAAACGATTTTCTTACGAGGAACTGTCGAAGCTGAATGGTGGGACTTGCGTATTTATTCAAGAAGGCACAGCATTGAAGTTATCTTTTAACCCCTCCTCCCTGCTGAACATTGTTGGTGTTATTCAAATATTAACGAAATATTTTATTACAGTCTTGATTAAATTAATGTTAGTTCAAGGTATTAATATTTTTAATAATATATGAGTTATTAAAATATGGAATTGTTATACTTCGGATTTTTTTTTTTCTTTTTTTCTTTTCTTCTTCTTGGCGTAGAGATGTTTCTTTTTGACGAAAGAGATGTAGTAGTATCGAGAATATATAGACATTTCGTATATTTAATATGATGCAGGGTAAGACTGATGTGTCAGATGGTTGTCAGGCGCGGATCTAGAGATATATATTAGGAGAGACGGAGGTGCGTGTTACATAGGGAGAAAGTTTTTATTAATATCTTTAATAAGTTATAAGTTAATAAAGTATGGAATTTGTATATTCCGGATTCGATTTTTTTTCCCCCTTTCTTTTCTTGACTTAGATGAAAGGAGATTTAATAGTATCGAGAATATATGGACACATCATCAGATAGGATAAAGGGTAAGATTGATGTTTCACAGGTGACTGTCAGGAGCGGATCTAGAGAAGTGGGGGTGCGTGTTGCGTACATACGGTGAAAGTTTTTATTAATATCTTTAATAAGTTATTAAAATATGGAATTGTTATATTTCGGATTTTTTCTTTTCTTTTTTGGCGTAGAGACATTTCTTTTTGACGAAAGAGATTTAATAGTATCGAGAATATATAGACATTTCGAATATAAGACATGATGCAAGGTAAGAGTGATGTGTCAGATAGTTGTCAGGCGCGGATCTAGAGATATGTATTAAGAGATGCGGGGGTGCGTGTTGCGTACATATGGTGAAAGTTTTTATTAATATCTTTAATAAGTTATTAAAATATGGAATTGTTATATTTCGGATTTTTTTTTCTTTTCTTTTTTGGCGTAGAGACATTTCTTTTTGACGAAAGAGATTTAATAGTATCGAGAATATATAGACATTTCGAATATAAGACATGATGCAAGGTAAGAGTGATGTGTCAGATAGTTGTCAGGCGCGGATCTAGAGATATGTATTAAGAGATGCGGGGGTGCGTGTTGCGTACATATGGTGAAAGTTTTTATTAATATCTTTAATAAGTTATTAAAATATGGAATTGTTATACTTCAGATTTTTTCTTTTTCTTTCTTGACGTATAGACGTTTCTTTTTGACGAAAGAGATTTGATAGTATCGAGAATATATACAAATAAGTGAGTTATGACACTTCGAATATTTGTTATAGGTAAAAGTGTCGTGTGTTTTAGATTATGTGTACACTACAACCAGGCAAGGATCTAAGGAGGTTTTATTGGGAGGAATATGCGAGTTGCTCACATGTAGCGTACAGTATAAGTTAAGAAATGGAGATGCACTAACTCACAAGCCTATCATCGAACTTTAAAGTAGATATTGCATAACGCCAATGGGATTCAATCGCGAGACTATTTGAATGCTTGGCACACAACATGGTCAATAAGAGCTTTGAAATTTTTACCGTCGACGACGTTTTCTCGCCAACGTGGGTATGTTGACAAAATTATAAATTGTTTTCGACGACATGACTTAAAATCGCAAAAAGGAAAGGTTACTGCGTTTTCATACTATAGCGAGAATATTTAGCCATTTTCATTTCAACGCTTTCAATTCCTTCTATTTTTAGCTTAATAGTTAATGGCTGTGTTGTTAGCGTTCTGGCCTTGCATGCCGAAGTTGCCGGGTTCGAGGTTCGAATCACAGGTTAGACACATATGCTGTTTGCGTCTCGGACTCCTTGTTAAGCTGTAGCTCTCGCTTGATGAGCCGTCATTGTGCTTCTTAATATTATATGCTGTTATTAAAGTTATTTAAATTTCAAAACACTTACCGTTAGAAAAAAAAAAAAGGAAATATCTTTGCAGTTTTAATAAGTTAATATTGATTGAGTACTTAATTAACTCATATTAATTTTGTGTTAGTGTTATCTGAAAGAAAAGAGAAAAAACAGGATGTTGTTTTTTACGCTTAACGATCTATTTTTATGCACAATGACGGCTCATCATGCGACAACTACAGCTTAAAGTAGAATCCAAGCGAAAAAGAGCATATGTGCCTAACCTGTGATTCGAACTCGTCACACCTTTGGCATGCAAGGCCAGATCGCTAACAATACAGCCATCAACTAAGCTGAAAAAAGAAGGAATTGAAAGGGTTGAAATGAAACTGGATAAATATTCCATATCTCGCTATAGTATGAAAACGCAGTAACCTTTCCTCATTGCGATTTTAAATCATGTCGCCGAATACCAAAAACAATTTATAATTTTGTCAACATACCACGTTGGTGAGAAAATGTCGTCAATGATGAAACTTTCAAAGCTTTTATTAACAACATTGTGTGCCTAGCATGCAATTAGCCTCATGATTGAATCTCTTAGGCGTTATGCAATTTCTACTTTAAAATCGATGATAGACGTGTACGTTAGTGCTACACCATTTCTAAATGTTCTTAATGGGGGTCAGAAGGCTTTATCGAGTCCATCTTAAAAAGGCCTTTTTTATGTACCTTTACTCAGAATTACTCGTAGCATCAGCTTAAGATTTTGTACAGCCAATATTAAAACACTTTGACATAGACTAAGATATCCTCTTGTAAAACAAAAAAAAAGTTTTGTTTAGGATTTATGATGTTTTGTAAATTTTTAATAAATTTTCCCAAAAAACCCAACATGGTTAGGATTTTTTTTTAAAATCTAATCAACATTTCTGTAAAAGCATATGTCTGTTTGTGTAAAAATACAATATGTACGAGGAAAAAAAAATTCAAAGCAAAATATCGAGTAGATCCTGAGAAAAAGGTACATTGGTATGAAAAAACAGCATTTTTAGAAAACAGCGTTTAAAGTACATAGCAGACGGGCTTTTTTTTTTTTTTTGCTGATGTTATTGTTTCAAAAAAATATTTGAAAATACTTCGGATGTGCGCATTGCCCACCAAGTTAAACTATTTTGTAGATAACATTTCAAATATTGTGATGTGCTAAAAACTTCAAAATGGGTTCCGAGAAAAAAAATTACCTTCCGACCCCTCTTAACTTTTAATGTACGCTACATGTGATCAATTCGCATATTCCTTTTAATAAAACCTCCCTAGATTCTTGCCTGGTCATAGTGTGCACATAATCTTAAACATACATCAGTATTGTCTATATGAAATATTCGAAGTGGCATAACAAACTCATGTCCATATATTTTCGATACTATTAAATGTCTTTTCATCCACATAAAAAAAAGAAGGAAAAAACTCCGAAATACAAAAACTCCATATTTTAATAACTAATTACTTATAAAAGATATTAATAAAAAGTTTCCACACATGTACTCAACACGAACCCGCCTCTCCTAAAATATACCTCTAGATCCTCGCCTTACAATCATCTGACACATACATCAGTCTTATCTGGCATCATATCAAATATATACGAAGTGTTTATATATTCTCGATACTATTTTCTTTCATCTACGTCAAAAAGGGGGAAAAAATAAAATCGAAGTATAAAAACTCCATATTTTAATAACTCATTACTTATTAAAGATATTAATAAAAACTTTCCCCATATGTACACAACGCGGATCCCCGCGTCTCCTAATATATATCTCTAGATCCGCTCCTGACAATTATCTGACACATCAGTCTTACCCTGCATCATGTCTTATATTCGAAATGTCTATATATTCTCGATAGTATTAAATCTCTTTCGTCAAAAAGAAATATCTCTACTCCAAAAAAGAAAAAAAAAAAAAAAAAAAAAAAAACATCCGAAATATAAAAATTTCATATTTTAATAACTTATTACTTATTAAAGATATTAATAAAAAGTTTGACCATATGTACGCAATACGAACCCTCGCCTCTCTAGATCCACGCATGACAGTAATCTGACACATCACTCTTACCCTTTATCCTATCTAATATACGATGCGTCTATATATTCTCGATACTATAAAATGTCTTTTCATCTGCGTCAAAAAGGAAAATAAATTCGAAATATAAAAATTCCATAATTTAATTACTCATTAGTAATAAAAAATATTAATAAAAACTTACCCCATATGTACGCAATACGCACCCCTCACCTACTATATCTCTCTAGATCCGCGCCTGACAATCATCTTACACATACATCAACTTGCTTTGCATCATATCAGATTTACGAAATGTTATAACTCACTCATGTCTATATATTCTCGATTCTATAAAATGTCTTCATCTACGTCAAAAAAAAAAAAAAAAATCCCCGAAATATAATAATTCCATATTTAATAGACCATACTCCATTAGTTATTAAAAATATTAATAAAAACCTTCCTCACATATAAGCAATACGCCCCCCCCCCCCTTCTCCTCCCCAATATATATCTCTAGATCCGTGCCTGACATTCATCTTACACATGCATCAATCTTCCCGTACCAAATGTACGAAGTGTCTATATATTTTCGTCATCAACAGTGGGGAGTCGGGGCAAGGCATCTACTATGTTGTGGTTGTGCCTTCTTAAATATGTACGCAAGTTCCACTATTCAACTATGCACCTCCCTAACGTTCCCCCCCTTTCTTTGGGGGTGACTTGTCCGGTGGCGAGATGTCCTGTGGTGAGTTGTCCGGGGGATGAGATGTCCGGGGTCGAGATGACCGGGGTCGAGTTGTCCGGGGGATGAGTTGTCCGGATCCCGTAATTAACATATGTATTGTGTGTTTACTTTTGTAAGATATTTTTATTGATTGGATTTTGCTGATGTATCATTTAAAGTTAGTTCTACTGTTAAGCAATTATTGGTATAACTTGCTGTTTGTGTTGTATATAATAACTTCAATTTTTAAAGCTGTACAAAATAAATAATCCAAGCGGTTGTTACTTCTATGATTTTTTCAGCTGGCCAGCCATATCAAGAGCAAAAATCTTTAATATAAAATTTGGGGTGGTAAATAAAAGCTCTGTATGTAGAGCATTTATCTAGTTATAGTATTTACATGTTTCTATTATTGTAAAAATGGATTTTTAAAAAAGAAACAATAGCATCTCTGTTGTACAATTTCTTAAATAACTAAAAATTTGAGATGAAAGTATGCACATAAGATTTCATGGTGATGATATAGGAAACTTATGAGAATCTTATTCAGAAAATTAATTTCATTGTGAAATTCGAAATCATTGTTATTAGTAGCAGAGTATAGTTACAACTTGTTTTAACGTGTGCATTTGTGAGCATATTTTTCCATAAATCAGTTTGATCACCATTTTGCTATATTGGATAGGTCCTTTTTGTAGATAATTCAGTTTGGTTTCCTTCTTTTGTAATTTATTTAAATGTACTGCAGGTGGTAAAGTACCTTGGGGCTGGTACTATGGCTCTGTACTAAAGTAAAATTTATAAGCAATATTGCTGTTTACATTTTTGTAAAGAGAAGTTTAATATTAGCAGAATTATTTTTTCGACAAAGGTTTTTTTATTCAATAATTTTTCAAATGATAGTTGCATTCTATTTTGCTGGACTCGAATAAGCAGACTAAATAGTTCATCTGTAGTGTATTATAATAAATTATTCTACACTACAATTGATATATTTTTGGTCTACTTATTTTTAATGCATTTTTAATTATACACAATTACTACTGTTAATGAAATTCAGTACATATTGTTGCTAAATTCAATGTTTTTTAAAAGAATATTTTTTAGAATTGTGTGTACATGTTACAGTGAAATTTAATTTATTCAAATCACATGGATAAACCTTTTTATAATCAGTAAAGATGATGACTACTTGTGAATAATAAAATTGCTAAATTAAGATATTTCTATTGCAGATTTTGTTGTTACTAAATTCAATGTTTTTTTAAAAGAAGAATATTTTTTTATTTTTGTATAATAAATTATTCTACACTGCAGTTGAAATGTTTTTGGTCCTCTTATTTTTAATGCATTTTTTATTATACACTATTACTACTGCTAATGAAATTCAGTACATATTGTTACTAAATTTAATGTTTTTTAAGAGAATATTTTTTATATTTGTGTGTACATGTTACAGTGAAATTTAATTTATACAAATCACATGGATAAACCTCTTTATAATCAATAAAAATGATGGGCTACTTGTGATTAATAAAATTGCTAAATTAAGATACTTCTATTTGCAGATTTTGTTGTTTCTGGCTTTATTTTGACAAAAACTTTTCAATTATTTTTACTGAGTTTAATGATTAAAGATCTATATATTCTATATTAAGGACTTATACCAATCACAGTAAAAGCATTTTTCTCATTCATGGTAGCAGCACAGTCTTAATCAATTTATAAATCACTAATAAAACAATCAACGGTTTTAAATATATATAAAAGCAATTTCCAGTTGTCCCCCAAACAACTGTAAAACTTTGTTTTGAATCTTTTTATCATTTTGGGGGAAAATAGTGGGTTTTTAAATTCTAATCTCTTGAAATCGCTAGTTTTCTGAAGGAGATAGCTTATGAATACATTGTAGAGTAGAGGAAAACCCGTTGAAAGAAGGGATCTACTTCGTGACGTCACGAAACGTAGGAGCAGGCCCGGATAAGTTGTAGAACGACCTGTGCGAAGCGCTTTTCGAGACGGTCCTGGGTGAATACGCGATCGGAAGATATTAATTTTTTACAGTTTTTCTTATCAAGATGTGTATCAACTTTTTTCACCTCGTCCGTTTCAAAAATATATATATATTTTTTTTTCGATTCCACCCTAGTGTACACTCAATTATTGAAAGGGGCGTCATACTAGCAGCTTTAATTTGTAACCTGCAAAAATCTGAATTAGCAATTGTCTGTGACGTCAATTAAAAATCGTCATTTTGAATTTCCTCTGTGGAAGTTAGAATTGCTCGATACCTGTTGGCTACGCTTATTCAGGTTTCAGCAGCTACACTTTCATAATAGTTTTCAATGATGTTTACAAACAAGTTGCATGCTGATTCGTAACATTTTTATTAAGTGTTCTTCTGCAATTTCCACACTAATATATTTGGCTGGATTTGAAACATGAGACTTTTTAAAACCAACCCCTAAGGAAAAAGTCAAGACCTACACTTTTGACTTTCTAAAGGACTGCTACTCGTAAGTATTCTAGTAGTATACTAATATAAAACCGCATGCCACACATAGCTTCTACTATTTTGTTGTCTGGCTACTTGATTTAAAATCCCTTCCCCTCTACGAGAGTTATTTAGCGCGTTTTTCGGCAATTTATACTCTAAACGAGTCAGTTTTTTTCACCATTTTCTGTTTATGGTTAAATATCGATATTTCAAGAGTTTACCCCTTTTTCTATAAATATATTCATCGTTCATGGAGTGTTTATTTTAGTTATTCTGAAGTGAATTGATCGTTTTTCTACGTGTATTCTATCATTTTTTCGAGTGCTTATCTCTCGTTATTGTGAAGTAAATTTTTCGCTTTTGTAACATTTATTTTATCTTTTAGTCACAAATGTTCCCAGCATTTGCAAATCGCTATTTAAACGTATAATATTCTCAAAGTATGTTTTATTTATACTTTTATTATTTAAAAAGTAGTTTTCATTGTTCTTGTTTTATAATTGGATAATTATGACTTGTACACTCTAGAGTCAGTGATTTGGATTTTGGTTAAGATTCATTGTATGGTCCCCCTTGATGACTTTAAAAAAAAAAATCACCAAATTGAAAATGAGTTCAAAAGGCTGTGTTGCTAAATCCAAACAGTCACTAGGGTTATCGGAACACTATATCTTAACCTGGATTTTTATTTGATTTTCTGAAAAAATGTAGAAAATATATCACATTAACCATGTATTCATGATCATTTACAGACCCAAAACCTGAATAGTTGATTACAACTAGGGGATCGGCTGGGTGCATAAAATAAAACAGTAGTAACAACTGTTTAAATTAAATGTACCACTTTTTAACATAATGGGAATGAAATTTTAAAGTGCCACGTTTCACTGGCATTCTAAACATAACCATATATATATTTCTGTTAAACAAAGCAAAATATTTTTATAACATGGTTCGTACGTTTTTAAAAAACCTTGAAAAGTACTTGAAAAAAAATCTTTCATTTTAAAGTGCTTGAAAACCTTGAATTCTGTAAAAATACGTTTATAGTGCTTGAATTTTATATTTTTTTCTAAAAATATTGCATTTTAAAAAAATGTTGTCAACAAAGTGAGCAAAATCTTTTGAATTTAGTTAAACCAATCAGCAACTAGAAAAACAGCATAGTTGAACATACAAAGATTTCGTCATTCCCCCCTTTCATGAGTACAGCGTTGCGCATTTGGCCATTTGGAATATTCGATCAAGTCGCGTGATCTTTGTTTTTGTATTATGTGTGCTAATTTTTTTAGCACTGTTTAAAAATGGCGGGAAATGCATTTACAATTAAATCTGATTTGAAAAGCCAGAATATAATGTCATGGTTTGAAGCCTATGTCTTGGATTCACACTTAGCACGATGTACTTTGTGTGCCAAAAATGTCATGATGTGAGAAAGTGCTTTAAAAAAAATTTTCAATAGAGCAAAAAGCATATTGTGGATTTAGTTTCTGCAAGAAGTTTGATGAGGATTGTTCGAACTATTTCTAATAATAAAAAGTACTCCAAAATCATATATTTTTTCACAACAATCAACGCCATCAGCCCGATGGAGGCACATGTAACTGAAAATGAAGTTTTAGCTATTGAAATACTATGGACAATGGATGTTGAAAACCATAAAAAATAACGGCTCTCGTAAATTAAATGAAAACATTGATAAATTATGTAATTACATGTTTGCCGGTAGTGTGATTGCATCTAAATTTTTATGTGGAGAAAAAAAGTGCATATTATACTATATTTGGATTGAAGCCTTCAGAGTAAATTGGAAGACAGTTTAATCAATTCGACTTTTTTTATTATTTGACGAAAGTCTCAATATGATGAAAAAAGAAAATCAAATGGATGTTCACATCTGATATTGGAGTAATTACCAAGTGAGTACTACCTACTTTACTTCTGGGGTACTTTTTATGGGATATGAGTACTGCTTCTGATATGTTTGAATTGATAATGTATCCTTGAATAGTCCTTGAATTTTTTTCTCCTTCAAGTATACGAACCATGCATAATTCCACAGCAAAAAACACACAAATATAAATGACTAATAAATTAACAATCCAAGCCTGAGTGCGTTATAAAGACAACATAGCATGTGTGTTATAAAATCAGCGTTAACTTTTATAATACAGTAAAAGCCCGATTATCCAGAATCGCCGGAAAATTAGGATGTCCGGATAACCGAATTTTCTGGTTAATTGAATGTCAACTTTTTTTTGCAAAATTTAAACGGCAAATAACAATATTTTTATAGTGGTGGTACCTTACATGAAAATCGTCACAACCGGAATGTTTAAAAAATATTCGACATAACTTTTTTAATTACAATTACGTTATATTTTACCCTTACAATCGGCAATAATTTGAAATGTTACCCAAATTAAATCATTTTCATCTGTGAAATTATGTAAAAAAAATAAAAGATTAAGCGTTGAAAAATATTTAAAAAAATAAAAGATTAAGCATTTTAAAATATGTATAAAAAAAGAAGATAAGACAGAAGTCTCGGTAGTACCGATTCTAACCAAACCAATATTTTAGGGTTACTGGGCGGACAAGTGGACAATTGTTATTTTTGTTCCGGATTGTATGCGTTTTCACAATCAGATTCCGAGAATTCTGGAAAAGTGGATTTTGTATTTAGAAGCCCTGGGTCTGCTCCCCTCCTCACAAACGACATACTTTGTATCCTAAAGTAAATTATGCTCGGAAAGACGGCTTTCGTATTCAAAGATCGACCATTATATTGTATAGATAAAGGAAAGCAAGAATTATAATGCAAATCGCCACGGAATTCCAAATAATTTACAAAACATTCTGTTTTGAATTTGATTGTCTGGTTGTCGGCTAATCTAAACAATAAATATTATTAAAATAAAATTACAGCAAAGCAGATTTATTTTTTAATTGAATGCAAAATACGTTAATAGTATGTAATAAAATATAACCCATGCTATTTTGCTAAAAAAAAATAAAAGTAAACATTTACCGTTTTGTGCACAAAATGATTGACTAGCCTACAAATAGAAAATTGGATTAGGATTATAGGGGGGAATGCATTTAAATGGATGCAATTAGGATTTATTCTGATGATTGTGAGAAACTGATATTTCTTTTTGATAAAAGAATAAAATGTTAAGAATAGTTGAATTCGGCATAATTGAACATTTTTCGGATGCGGTTGAAAATTTACAAATTAAGTCACAGGTATAAGTGAATTACGGATGCATCAATATTATATGGAATAGAATGTATCCATTATATGTGATTTTAAATTTTGTGAAATGCGTGTTCCATATGTATATCTAGCCTACATACCGAATGATTGATTTTATCCGGCTTTTGGTCAAACCATTAACAAATTTTGAATTTCTTAATTACTCTTTGTCGGATGCGGTTGAGAGCGTAATTTCAAGTGGAAAATCACCTTTCTTGCTATTATTACAATAAAAATAGTTCATAGATTTATCTAGATTCCGCATATACAAATTACAAATATTCCAGAAACGAATATAAATCTTTTATGAAACTAACAATGCAACAGTAAATAGATGCAAAATGTGTATAGTTCTTTTTTATTAGAATTCCGGATAAACCAAATTATTTGCTGTAAAAGGTTTTCCGTAGATTCGGCAAAAGAATTACTAAGAAAAAAAGAATTACGGCTAAAGATTACCAAAAGAATTAGTTCGCTTTCTTTTTGATTTTCATATAAAATCTACAAGAATGCACAATCCATTGGAAATAATGACATTGTCAAGAACTTAATAAGTTACAAATTTGTTTTTGTCATTTTAGCAACAAGAAAGAATATCAACAATTAGCGAGAATTCAGCTATGACAAAAAGATTGTAGATTTATTACTCAAGTACCAAATTTTTTACTAAAATCACTTCAAATAATGTCTTTCTAGTTCTGAAATTTAGTGGAAAGTAGAGAGGGAAGGGACATTTTTAAAAAAATATTTCGAATTGTCTTTTGTTTTGCATAAACTTCGAGACTAAATGCAACTAAAATGATTTGTAGCAATAAATATGATACATTATATCTTTACCTATTGAAAGACCTATGAATGAAAAACAGTGTTTCATTAAATGTAATTGGGCGCATCCAATTCCTTCCTACCCTCCTATTGTATTTCTTTTTGATAATTTTCGTACCTTTTTAAAATCCAATCCAAATAAACTGTTTCTGTTAATTAACAGTAACTAGCAGTGTGTTATGTCAAAATAATATGTTGTCATTAAGTTAGTATTGCTGGTGAATAAGAAGTTAGATTATTATTTTTTCTAAAAATAACATTGCAAAAGTGAAAAGTTGATGCTATAATAACATCGCATCTACTTTAGCTGAATAACTCCTTGGTTACCTAAGGAAGAAACTTGTGTGGTGAATTTTGGTAGCTAGTGTTATGTAAATTTTGGATTGAATTGATGCAAGCATTTTTAATTACTCCAAGATAATGGCTGCTCTCTCTCCCCTCCCCCCCCCCCCCCATCCCGCTTAATATCTCCCTAGTTTACAAATTAAGTAGATCTTAACTAATAATTTTAAAGTAAAAAGTGAAGTGTCGACAAATTTCTTAGATAGTGTCCTTCTAGTATTTTTGTACAGACAAAAATGTATGAATTGGTTTAGTACTTGGTTCAGAAATCACATAATTCCTTGAAACAGACAACATCCAAATAAGTTGCTTGAAAATTATAAAGTGTATTCCAAAATAATAAAATATTAATAAAATAGTTTCCATTTTTGTATAGATGCAGGATTTGTTGACATTTTAATAAACAGCATTCGAAGATTGTTTGGTAGTGTTAGCATTAAAATTGCCTGATCTTTTGAATTGAATATACCTACAAAGAAATTGAAGGTGCTGAAGTTACATGGCTTTGGAAAACCATTATTTTGTGCATAATGACATATGGGGGTTACTTGGATTTCTTCCTGATGTATTCCATAGTGACACTCTAGCGGAAAACTTCACTGTAAGCATTAAGAATTATGTGGTTAGGATTTGGAATTTTAGAGATTCAGTCATGCACATGACACACCGGAAGGCGAAACTTATGGGTGGATTGGTGGGCAGAAAAATTGTCGGTCGGCTGAAGAGAGTAGACAAGAGGTCGTATGAAGAGGGTGAACAATCTGTATTACAGTCTCGGCGGTCATGCAGTTTCGATTGAGGGTGATGGAACCAGGCAGTTGAGAAGTACCTGGAGATGGCACAATCCATAACAAACATCCGGCAGGATTGCCACACACCTTTAAAACAGGAAAACCTGGAATTATCAGGAAAAATTAAAATGTCTAAAAAAGATCAGAGAAAACTAAAGAATGTGATATTTTCTCGAAACGTTAGGGAATTTCTTCCAAGAGGTTCAGTAATTTTTTTCAGAACGCACATCTGCATTCTGAAAATTTGATTTCATATGATTTTTTTCTTGTAACAATGTGTTAAAAGCACCAGCTGAAAGCAAATTGTCTGAAAAACAGGTAAAAATCTTTAGCTTTTACTCCAATTTCTTCTTTTTTCTGAGATTTTTCACTTTTTCTACAATTTCATTATTTTTAATGGACTTTGTAAAGCTTTATCAGACTAAACTTGCCTAAAACACCCTTCAGAAAAAATTTCTAGCTTCGCCACTGTTCTGTACACAAATATATATTTTTTTGTCTATTTTGTAGTTCCAATTAACACTGCGTATGTATTTTTTTTTTTTTTAATATTTTGTGACTGTTTTCACCCCAGGGAAATATTAAAGGAGATGCACTCACAGATTGCTACTTATACCATCGAATCAATTTCTCTTTGTGTGCAAGTACATCACAAATCACAAACATTTTATTGTTCCATAAGAAAGTAGATTTCCACTCTTCTTTAGCAAAATTTTGATTGATAAAATTGCATATTAAAATATCATAAAATGTTTTCTGTTTGTTTAAAATTACAATATTGTTGCACAAATTGTCTGTATGTAGTTTAAATAGTGATGTATTATTTTCAAATTCTATTGTAATTTATTTTTATCTTATTTTATTTATTAACAGCGATTATACAAGTAAGAAAAAGGTGGCAACACCTAAAGCAATCGAGAAGTTTCGAGATATATTTTTTCCGATGAATTGGCTGGAAATTTCGCGAATGTCTCACGCGCTTGTATATAAAAGACTGGAGAACGGGAAAGTTTTCAGATTGACTTCGGACTTCGTTGAAAGCTGATCGCTTTGTTTACCTATTGGAGTGAGCTTGTATAATCGCTGAATTCGAAGTTATTTTTGTTGAAGCTTGAGAGTAATTAAACTGTTGCCTGTGAATAAATTTTGTGAATTTTCTGAAGAGAGAATAAATACTTTTAAACCGTGAAAACTGTGCCATCATTGCCTCAGTGGAAAAATTCATAACAGTGGTGTCAGAAGTGGGATCTCGTAATTTTGAATGCCGACAACTAGAGGAATGATGGAAGACCAAATGAAGCAGTTGATGGAAATGATTGTTGGAATGAAGGCCCAACAGGAAACCACCGCCGCCGAAATGAAAGCCAGTCAACAAAGTCGGACAAGAATCAACCGCTGCTGAAATAAAAGCCGGACAAGAATTTACCGCCGCTACAATAGCCGCTGGTCAAGCCCGTCAAGAAACGACAAATGCTGAACTCGCCGCTGCAATCGCCACCTGCCGAGAATCCACATCAGCAGCTATAATTGGGATTAAAGAAGAAATGCAATCCGAACTGGCTACAATGGTGGAATCTACGATAATAGATTCTACTACAAGTGTTCTACAATCGGTAAAAGAAGATGTTCTGAGTGAAGTAAGAAAAGAAATCAGTGAGAGTTTTGAGGCGGTTAATGGGAAAGTTGACTGCTTGGGAGAAAAGGTTTCTACAATGAAAGGAGATTTTGTGACGGTGAGGAATGAAATCGAAGAAAAGGTTTCCACCATGAAAGAGGAACAGGAAAAGTTTCATGACGCTGTTGAAGAAAGGCTACGGAAAATGGAAACGGGTTAAGCTATGACCGTTGCAACGCCTAAATGGTATAATGTTTCCACTCCCTTCATTGCGCCACGTTCCAACGTCAAAGTAGCCACTTTTGATGGGAGGTCGTCTTGGCGCGTTTATCAAACGCAGTTTGAAATTATTGCTTCTGCAAATGGTTGGGACGATACTTCGAAGGCATTCCATCTCGCAGCATCTCTTTGAGGTGAAGCTGCTGACATTTTACAGACACTACCTGAAGAGAAGCGGGGAGAATTCGTGGCGCTGGCAAGTGCGTTGGAGTTAAGGTTTGGGGAGCAGCATCTAAAGGATTACAACAGACTGCAATTGAAAGTGAGACAGCAGAAGGCCAATGAAACTCTTCAAGAATTGGCATCGGATATAGAAAGACTGTCGCTCCTCGCTTTCCCAGACTGTCCCTCGGACGGACGAGATAACCTGTCTCTTCAGTATTTCGTGGATGCCATCAAAGATCCCGACATACAGCAAGCTACCAGGATGTCAGACAGCAAAGATCTGAAGTCCACCCTCGTCTATGCCATGAGAGTAGAAGCCGCACAGCAAGCTTCTAGAAAAGACCGGCGTTTCGTACGTGGAACATTGGCCGACGATTCCTCTGAACTTTTCACGAAGAAGTTTCAAGAACTGGAAAACAAGATGGAGCGAATTATGAGGAATATTCCTGGCGCAAGGGATCGAAAAACTAGAGTGGTTTGTTGGCTCTGCAACCGGGAAGGACATTTCAGACGTGATTGCCCTGAATTGGACAGGAGAGGGGACAGACCCTCGTCCGAACCTCAGCAGTTAAACTAAAGAGCGGCTATCTCGCGAGGCGGAGGTCGCCGTGTAGAACAGGTGGTGCCCTACTCAGCCTCTATCACATCTCATCCCTTCAAGGAGGAAACCATGGTTTATTCGTGGAGGGCAAGATCAATGGAACTCCCTGTCGTCTAATAGTTGACTTGGGGGCAAATGTAACCATCTTACGGACGGATGTAGCACGGCGCCTGGACAGCCAACCTCTTTACACGGCGCCTTCAGTTTCACTACAAACTGTGACTGGTGACAAAATTTCTGTGCATGGGAAATTAAATGTCAACATCTCTTTTGGATTTCACACCGTTTACGTCGCTGAAATTATTGACCCATATATTCTTGGATTGGACTTTTTAAAGAAAAATGGAATTACTTTGAATTTCGAGAAAGGCAAGCTTCAAACAGGGAAAGAAGAAGTTTCATTGTTCGGTTTGGACTCGGAAGAGCCGTGTGCATATCGAATAGTAGCTCTTGAAGACATCACCATCCCCTCCATGACAGATTTGGTTGTAAAAGGTTCAACAGAGCTCCCGAAGGCCTTCCGATTCGGAGTAACGGACTTCCCATCATCGAATAGCGTCCCGAAAGGAGTGCTTGTAGGAGCGACGCTTGTGGATCTCTCTCAAGAGGTGGTGCATGTGAGAATGGCCAACATCGGTGATTCTAAGAGAGTTATCAAGAAAGGAGAAGAAATTGCCACTTGCACACCCGTTACAAGCATCGAACGAGGATCGAAGGAGCTTCCGACCGCACCACCCGCGGATTTAGTGGACCAGCTTCTCGAGGACTCTCGGTTGGAAGGAAGGCAAGAGAAGATTGTCGGAAACCTTATAAAAGAATTTCAGGACGTTTTCTCCATGTCATCGAAATATGTAGGAAGAACGAAGCTTACACAACATCGAATTGACACTGGGACCCATTTACCGATTAAACAACATCCTCGAAGACTTCCATTTGCAAAACAAGAGGAGGTCGGGAGATTGTTACATGAAATGGAAGATAATAGATTTATCGAACCCTCCTCAAGTCCATGGGCCTCTCCAATCGTACTCGTTCGAAAGAAGGATGGTTCCACCAGGTTTTGTGTGGATTACCGGAAGCTGAATGAAATTACGAAAAAGGACAGCTACCCTCTGCCAAGAATTGATGACACTTTGGACACTCTATCAGGGAACCAGTGGTTTTCGACTTTGGATATGAAGAGTGGATACTGGCAAGTGGAGATACATCCCGACGTTATGGCAGTTTCAAGTTATGCCGTTTGGCTTGTGTAATGCACCGGCTACGTTCGAGCGACTAATGGAGACTGTGCTTAGAGGACTTTCCTACGAGACCTGTCTGGTATATTTGGACGATATCATTATCACCGGGCGGAGTTTTGATCAACACTTGCAAAATGTGAAGAACGTGTTCTGGAAGCTTAGGGAAGCCCACTTGAAACTTAGCCCATCAAAATGTAAGCTCTTTAGGCGGAAAGTCAGTTATCTCGGACACATCATCTCATCCGATGGAGTAAGCACAGATCCAGCCAAGATCCATGCTGTGCAAATTTGGTCTCGACCGCAAGACGTTCCTCAATTGCGAAGCTTCCTAGGCCTGTGCACGTATTACCGTAAATTCGTGAAAGGTTTCTCCAAGATCGCCAGACCCTTGCATCGACTAACAGAGAGCAAGCAGAAATTCCTATGGACTGCCGACTGTGACGACTCCTTCAATCAACTGAAGAACGCTTTAACATCCGCGCCTGTTTTGGCTTTTCCCGATGTTAACAAGGACTTTATTTTGGATACAGATGCCAGCAATGAGGGAGTGGGCGCCGTTCTTTCCCAGGAAATTGAAGGACAGGAGAAAGTCATCGCTTATTTTAGTAAGAGCCCGTCAAGATCCGAGCGGAACTACTGCGTCACAAGAAAGGAGTTACTGGCAATAGTAAAAGCCGTTGAGCACTTTCATCATTACTTGTACGGCTGAAAATTCCTTTTAAGAACTGATCATGCGTCTCTGACTTGGTTGCTGAATTTCAAGAATACAGAGGGACAAATAGCAAGATGGATTCAGCGCCTGCAGGAATACGACATGGATATCCATAACAGAAAAGGAACTTTCCATGGGAATGCAGACGCTCTTTCTAGAAGACCATTTCCGGAGAACTGTCGATTTTGTTCCAATGCCGAGTCTTAGTTTGGGGTTAACACATCGGCCTTTCGGAAAATAACTACCAACTCAACTACTTCAGACTTGGACCCTTGGAGTGACCAGAATGTTTGAAAAAGTCAGGTTGAAGATCAGGACTTGAAACCTCTAATTGGAATTCCTGGAAGCGGCTACCGGAAAACCCAGTTGGCAGGAAATTGCATGCTATAGCCCAACAATGAAGAGATATTGGGCTATGTGGGACTCTTTGCACTTGAAGAATGGAATACTCTACCGTCGATGGGAGTCCGATGACGGCAAAAGCTTCCGGTGGCAATTAATCCTTCCAAGTTCTAGAGTTACCAACGTTCTAGAAGAACTTCACAGCAGTTCTACTGGAGGACATTTTGGTGTCACGAAAACTCTTCAGAAAGTTAGGGAGAGGTTCTTCTGGGACAAAGCAAAATCCGACATGGAGAAGTGGTGCAAGTCCTGTGATGCATGCAATTCGCGGAAGGGACCGAAGACCCGAACTCGTGGAAAGTTGCAACGTTACAACGTAGGAGCACCATTCGAAAGAATTGCTTTGGACGTCTTAGGGCCCCTATCTCACACAACTAATGGCAACAAATACATCCTAGTTGTCATGGACTACTTTAGCAAGTGGCCAGAAGCATTTCACGATTCCGGACCAGGAAGCCACAACCGTAGCAGAAGTCCTCGTACGGAATTGGATCTCCCGATTTGGCGTACCCCTGCTGATACATTCCGATCAGGGGACGAACTTCAACTCTGCCGTCTTCACTGGGCTGTGTGACTTGCTCGACATGGAAAAGACTCGTACAACTCCCCTGCACCCACAATCCGATGGAATGGTTGAACGATTTAATAGAACGATTCTGAATCATCTCTCCTTGTTTGTTTCCAAGAACCAGCAAGATTGGGATCAGAAACTTCCACTGTTCCTTTTGGCCTACAGAAGTGCTACTCACGAGACCACCGGATATACACTATCTCAAATGATTTTCGGAAGAGACCTTAGACTACCCTGCGACCTCCTCTTTGGACGACCACCGGACACCCCTTCCTCGACGACCACCGGACACCCCTTCCTCGCCTGTCCAGTATCTAGATGATCTCCAGGCACGTTTGGAAGCCGTACATCGGTTCGCCAAAGAAAGAATCAACATCATGACGGAGCGCATGAAGGTCCGCTACGATGCCAAGGCCACGGAACGTTCATTCCAGGAAGGTGACAAGGTGTGGTTATGGAATCCTAAACGTCGGAAAGGACTCTCCCCTAAGCTCCAGACGAACTGGGAAGGGCCGTATGTGGTCCTTAAGAAGATCAACGACGTCGTGGTAAGGATTCAACGGACACCCTCCTGTAAACCTAGAGTTGTACATAACAATAGACTAGCCCCATATTATAGTAGAAGTGATTGAATTGCCTTTTCTCTTAAGGACTTCACTACTTAAGAAGGGGGAAATGTTGCACAAATTGTCTGTATATAGTGTAAATAGTGACGTATTATTTTAAAATTCTATTGTAATTTATTTTTATCTTATTTTATTTATTAACAGCGATTATACAAGTTAGAAAAAGGTGACAACACCTAAAGCAATCGAGAAGTTTCGAAATATTTCTTTTCCGATGAATTGGCTGGAAATTTCGCGAATGTCTCACGCACTTGTATATAAAAGACTGGAGAACGGGAAAGTTTTCAGATTGACTTCGGACTTCGTTGAAAGCTGATCGCTTTGTTTACCTATTGGAGTGAGCTTGTATAATCGCTGAATTCGAAGTTATTTTTGTTGAAGCTTGTGTTGAAGCTTGAGAGTAATTAAACTGTTGCCTGTGAATAAATTTTGTGAGTTTTCTGAAGAGAGAATAAATACTTTTAAACCGTGAAAACTGTGCTATCATTGCCTCAGTGGAAAAATTCATAACAATATTAACTGCAGTTGTATGCAAAAAAATTTGCTTGTTTTGGCTTGAAATGAAATCTGAAAATTAAAAAAATTGTCTGGAAAACTCAGGGAATTTTGTTCTGCATCTTGAGTGGCAACCCTGATCTAGAGCAGAGAGCATAGGTTGTTGATTTTTTTAAAAGATCCAATAGCATGCGTATACAGAATAAACGGTAGCTTTAATTGACGGAAATTTGAACAATAACATATACATATAATTTTTTTTTTTTTAATTGCAGAAAAATGGAAATATTGATAAAGTCTTTTAAAGAGTGTGAAAAAGTAAGTTCTCAATGAAGATTTAAGTTGCGTGAACTTGTGCACTGAGAAAACACTAATTTTAGAGACAATTCAAAGCATTTTCATTTAAAGGAAGCTTCATAAAACATCTAGATTATCTTGAAATGAAGCCACATTTTTGTGACAAGTGCGCCAAAACATTTTCATGGAAGAGTCACCTCAAAAAACACCTCCTTACTCACACTGGAGAAAAGTTGCATTCTTGCGAGAGGTGCTCCAAAACATTTTCACAAAAAATTCACCTCGGGCGACACCTTCTCACTCACACTGATGCAAAGCCGCACTCTTGTGAGATGTGCTCCAAAGCATTTTCCCAAAAGAATAACCTCAGACGCCACCTTCTCACTCACACTGGTGAAAAGCTGCATTCTTGCAAGATGTGCTCCAAAGCATTTTCACAAAAGAGTTATCTCGAAAAACACCTTCTCACACACACTGATGAAAAGCCATATTCTTGTGAGAGGTGTTTCAAAACATTTTCCCAAAAGAATAACCTCAGACGCCACCTTCTCACTCACACTGGAGAAAAGCTGCATTCTTGCAAGATATGCTTCAAAGCATTTTCACAAAAGAGTGATCTCAGAAAACACCTCCTCACTTACACTGGTATAAAACCGCATTTTTGCGAGATATGTTCCAAGACATTCTCATTACAGGTTCACCTCCAAAAACACCACCTCACTCACACCCAAGAAAAGCAGTATTCTTGTGAGAGGTGCTCCAAAACATTTTCCCTAAAGCATAACCTCAAACGCCACCTTCTCGCTCACACTGGTGAAAAGCTGTATTCTTGCGAGACGTGCTCCAAAGCGTTTTCTGATACGAGTACTCTCAAAAGTCACCTCCTTTCTCACACTGGTGAAAAGCCGCACTCTTGTGAGATGTGCTCCAAAGCATTTTCCCAAAAGCATAACCTCAAACGCCACCTTCTCGCTCACACTGGTGAAAAGCCGTATTCTTGCGAGACGTGCTCCAAAGCATTTTCTGATACGAGTACTCTCAAAAGTCACCTCCTTTCTCACACTGGTGAAAAGCCGCACTCTTGTGAGATGTGCTCCAAAGCATTTTCCCAAAAACATAACCTCAAACGCCACCTTCTCGCTCACACTGGTGAAAAGCTGTATTCTTGCGAGACGTGTTCCAAAGAATTTTCTCAAAAGAATAGTCTCAGAAAACACCTCCTCACTCATACCGGAGAAAAGCCACACTCTTGTGAGATGTGCTCCAAAGCATTTTCACTGAAGAGTACACTCAAAGAGCATTTATTCACACACACTGGAGAAAAACCATACTCTTGTGAGAAGTGTTCCAAAGCATTTTCCCAAAAGGCTTACCTCAGAAAACATATTCTTACTCACACTTCAGAAGGATAACAGGTTGGTCACATTTATACAATGTGCACAATGCATTTACTGAATAAAATATTTACAAAAATAAAATCCAATATTATGTTATGCTCTAATTCATGCAATGTACATTGCCTTTTTATCTTTTGAAATTAAAATGGCTAATTCAATCAATTATTTTTTATGACAAAGTTTTAATTAGCTGAAGTTTTATGTACAGTACCCCAAAAAGAAACCAGAACGATGGCTGTATCTTTTGTTCTAATTGTTGAAATAACAAACAAAAGGTACCGTTGTAAATCGTGAAAGGTTTTTAATAATTGTATGTAGTTTTTTTTATCATGAGGGGTCATCTACATATTAAAACAGAACCAAACTTTAAAAAGTTCAATAGCAACCTCATAATATTATTCCATATTTGGATTCAGCATTAAAAAAGAATGCGAAATACAAAAATTCGTAATTTTCTAATGAATGGTTTGTAATTTAAATGATAAAAAGAAAATGATAAATTAATGTTAAATAAAAAAGTTGGTTTTTTGGCCTTAAATAATTAATATATTTCAGTATTTTTTTTTTTTCAAAAGGTAGTTTGTAAATGGCCAAACATAAATAGCAATCAGCTTTTGAATCAATTTCTTTTTTAATAATTAATTATTAATTAATAAAGCAATTAAAAAAAAATTTAATAGAAACATATATTTTTTTTGCTTTCATTAGATTTACCATGGTCTAAACCCCCCTCCCCCCCATAATTTTTTTCTTTCCATTTTGACTATTAGTTCTCGATTTTTTAGAGAAAATGTAAAAAACGCTCACTTTAAGGGACCGTATAGTAGATGACTTTTGAAAACTATCAAAGATTAATTCAAGGTAAACAAAAGGTGTGGAAAATCGCATAACATTCAATTATCGTATAACCAATAGTTTAAAAACTAAGAAACACGCTTTAAAAATAAAGTGAACTAAAAAGTAGAAGATAATTTTAAATAAGTTTGAAATAAGAATAGTGATTAACAAGAAATACTTATTTTATCGTAAAAAAGCGTGGGGTGCTTGATGTCAATTTTTGTAAATATTTAATGACAGATATTGGTAAAAGTAGAGCCATTATGAAAATATCTTAAAAAGCACCCCACGCTTTTTTACGATAAAATAAATATTTCTTGTTAATCACTCTATTCTTATTTCAAACTTATTTAAAATTATCTTCTACTTTTTAGTTCACTTTTCTATTAAAGCGTGTTTCTTAGTTTTTTAATCTATTGATTATTTTCTACTTTTTAGTTTGATTTTCTATTAAAGCTTATTTTTTAGTTTTTTAAATTATTAATTATTTTTTCTGTAAACTTTCAATTTTTTTTTTTTTTTTAATTTGCTTTCTTAAATTCCATTTATTTAAAACAACATTTTTTAAGCAATTTCAATAAGTTATCCTTTAAAAAATTTTACTGAATCATGTGACTTTTTCATTTTATAAATAATTTCAACGATCTAGTTACATTTGTGTTTATAGTGAAATATTTCTGTAAAATATTCATGCTTTGCAAAATATTGTTTACTAATGCCTACATTTATGTGGAGATAGAGGGCGCACCACTAGAGAACCCCTCGTGGCGACTCCTAGCGGCAGAGGGAGGTATTCCTCATTCTGATGAGAGAGACAGATCGCTGAACATTCTCGATGTGAATATACGTAAGAAAGGCGCTTGTGCCTAATGTAGTATGAGATAGGAGGCAATAAGGATTCATTAAAGCTGGATTCTACCCTCAGCAAGTGTCCCTTCTCTGATCGTCTACTCCCACATGGGGGCTCGGCATCGCGAACTGAGTAGGCGTCAGAACGTTACGTTAAGAACCAAACGGCAGAACGTGTAAGGGCAAACCAGAAGTACGAGATACGAGTACAAATGAAACCGAACAGCACCGTAGTCACCCAGCAGTGAACCGGGGATCGGAGTATAAGCCGTCGTATCACCTAGCAGTGTAAACGACATAACAGCGCAGTGACCGGAAAGGGAAACCACGTCTCACCGGAAAGCGAAACTACCACGTCGGAAAAGCGAAGTCAGCGCCGACGAAGAGGATTGCCTAGCGGAAACAACAAGCATTGGAACACCGCTAACGAAGCCAAGAAACTGCTCATCGAATAAAAGAAGTCGACATCACTGAGAAGTGGAGCAGCTAGCACAGTGACCGGAAAGTGAAATCACGTCTCATCGGAAAGCGAAACCACCACGTCGGAAAAGCGAAGTCAGCGCCGACGAAGAGGATTGTTTAGCGGAAACAACAAGCATTGGAACACCGCCGTCGAAGCCAAGAAACTTCGCGTCAAATACAAGAGGTCAGCATCATTAAGGAGGGGACCAGCAAACACTGGGAGACCATAACGAAACATAGGCACTGACTGTCACAAGTCGAGGTAACAAGTCAACAGAAAAACTGTGAGTACAATTTTCGATTATACTAACATGGCGTTTCTTGCCAGAGCACGAAAGAATGACTTACTCGCTTTAATAGATGAACTGGGATTGGAACAACCCATTAACCCAAAAATCGCTCAATTATGTAAATTAATAACAGAACACGCCGATTATGATGAAAACTTTGTTAAAAATATGTTAAACACAATTGTAAATGACCGTGAAGAAAAGGAAGCGAAAGAATTCGAGTTAGCGAAACTGCGCATAGAAGCAGAAGTTCGCCAACTTGGCGCTACTGTAACAAACGCACGTGAAAACGAAGTAAGCAGAAGCCCAAATATATTACAGTATATGAAACCGTTTGACGGTAGTGACATAAGCATCTACTTGACACTATTTGAGAGACAAATTAGTCGTCTAGAAATATCGAAAGATACTTGGGTAAATTATTTAATTACATTGCTTCCACTTGACATAGCAAGCTTAATAACACGTGAGCCGGAAACACTAGCGAATAATTACGACCACATTAAGAGCATTTTGCTGAGACGATACCGACTTAGCCCAGAACAGTTCAGAATACAATTCTCATTCCATAAAAAAGAACAATGTCAGACATGGAGAGACTTTGCTTTTGAACTAAACAATTATCTAACCGAATGGTTGAGCGGACTTGATGTCACAACATTTGAAGATTTAAAAGAATTAATGCTAGTAGATCAAATAAAAAGAAAATTACCCAAAGAAATTCGAGAACACTTTATGGACGAACTTCCGAAAATAAAAAATAGGGAAATATTGGTCAACAAACTCGATGACTTTGATTCAACTAGAAATAATTTTAAAAAGAATACGGTATTTCGCGAAAATAAATATGAAGAAAAAAACAGGAAGCACTGGCAGTCTAGAGAAAATATACAGGAACGTCCATTCGTTCGTGCTCAAACCAGTACTAACCACTTGTATAAAGAAAGAAATAATGGCACTTTAAATAGTAGAGTGGCCTAATAAGTCTAACCAGTTTGAAGTTAAAAATCAAGGTATTAAATGCTTTAATTGTAATGAAATAGGCCACCGCCAGGCCAGCTGTCCAAAAAAGAAGGCAAATAGAGCTGTAATTAGTAATTATCCTAATTATAAAAGTAATGTGTATCCCGAAAATGAAAGCAATAATAATCCAATTGATAAAATTAATAGTTACACTGACAATAAAAGCACCACAAAGGTAATAATATTCAATCATGAAATAGTTGCTCTGAATGATACAGGGAGCCAAGTCACCTTCATTTCTGAGGACTTGTATATAAAAATAGGATCACCCCAATTAATGACAAATGACATATTACTAAAAGGGTTAGGTAATATAGAAATACAACCATTAGGATATTTCCATACTGACATTAAAATCGACACTCATTCAGTCAATGCAAAAATATACGTCATCAAAGACCACACAAATGAGTTAATAATTGGAATGGACGTTATAGGAAAATTCGAAAACCCATCCTTTTACAGACAGCTCCGAGAGGATCCACGTGTTTTTTATTTACAAGTTATCAGGCGCCAGTCTGGCGAGGCCAAAAGAGGAAATGAAGGCGAAGCGCTCCGCAAGATGTCAATCAAATCTATTCTGACAGTTGAGAAGAAGATCGACGGCCGCGGCAGCCAATCAGGAAACAGAACAGAGGAGAAATTTGTAGCTCCGCCTTCCGAGTGCAGAAGCGCTAGTCATCTTACTGGTGTGACCCGAGAAAGATTAGACCTTGACGGCGAAAAGAAGAGAGAAGATTCCGTAGCAGATGCGAAATTATTTGGCGAAAAGCGTAGGATTGCGGCATGTTTACTTGCAGAACGTACGCCTTTTAAAGAAAATTTTCCTGAAGTAGCGGAGAATGCTGTACTGAGAGGAGATGAAGAATTCAAAAGAGAGATGGAAGAACTTTATTGCAAACTGAACGAAGCTCAAAGTAAGATAAAAGAATGTGAAGATGAAATCTTACAGTTGCATACAGAAGGTGCTACTTTCAAAGTACAATACTCTAAACTGGAAGCTAACGGCCGTATTCACGAATTTTTCCACCCCAGCGCTAACGAATCCGAGGGGGTGCACAATGTGGACCCACCTCAAGCCGCTGCAGTAGCTTTAAAAATCCCTAATTTCTGGCGAAATAATGTTTCATTATATTTCAAACAAGTTGAATCTGCTTTTGAACTATCCAGAATAACATCTGATGATACTAAATATAATGCATTAGTAGCAACTATAGATTCAGATATCCTAGCGCACATTTCGGATGTTATTTTAAACACCCCCAACAAATGATAAATATAACACTCTTAAAAATCGTTTAATAGCGGAATTTGCCGATTCTGATAGCCAACGGATTAAAAAACTTCTTTCTGATTTACCGTTGGGTGATAAAAAACCAAGCCTTTTGTTAAGAGAAATGAGAGAGCTTTCATCTGGTCAGTTGACAGATGATATTCTTAGAAATCTTTGGATGCAACGATTGCCTAAACAAGTGCAATCTATTCTTTCTGCTTCATCAGAAAGACTTCAGGAACTCGCTATGCTTGCTGATAAAATTCATGAGGTAACAAGCGATTCCTCGGTATTTTCTTTGGCAACAAATTCTGGTCAAAACTCTGTCACTGATCAGATCAAGGCCCTCACTGCTCAAGTGCAAAACCTAACAGAAAAAGTCGAGAAGCTATCATTCAATCGATCTCGTAACTTCTCTAAAAACAGATTCCAGAAACGAAATTTATCCCGATCTCCTAGCCGCCCACGGGATAACTCATATGATAGTACATCAGGCATGTGTTTTTATCATGCTCGTTTTCAGGATAAGGCAAAAAAATGCAATGCTCCATGCAACTACACCCCTCAGGGAAACCTGCAGTAGCTGTTATGGGCGGGTTTTCAGCTAGCAAACAAAATGCCCGTCTCTTTGTCTTTGATCGCGTTTCTAATCAAAAATTTTTAATTGATTCTGGGAGCTGTGTAAGTTGCATTCCAGTACCACAACATTCCTCTTCCACACGCGCAGAGTTTTTGGAACTTTTTGCAGCAAATGGTACGAAAATTCCAGTATACGGAACAAAGCGTTTAGAATTAAGTCTAGGTTTGCGTCGTCAATTTTCTTGGGATTTTTTAATAGCAAATGTTTCCCTTCCAATTATAGGAGCAGACTTCTTACAAAATTTTGGTCTTTTGATAGATTTAAAGAAGAAACAAATAATTGATCCAACTACTTGGTTGCATGCATTAGGAAGTATTCGTTCTTCAACACAGGAATCTATCACAACTATATCCGCCAATGATCCCTATCACAAAATTTTAAAAGAATTCCCTGATATAACTAACCCTTCTTTGAAGATTCAATCTGTACCCCATGATACTGTTCATCATATCTTAACTCGTGGCCCTCCTGTACACTGCCGACCTAGGCGGTTACATCCTAAGGTTCAGGATGCCGCTAGAGCAGAATTTGAATTTATGCTTTCAGAAAACATAATTAGACCCTCAAAATCTAATTGGGCTTCCCCTTTACACATTGTAAACAAAAAACCGGAAGGTATACGACCGGTTGGAGATTACCGCTCTTTAAACGCTAAAACTATTTTTGATTCCTATCCAATTCCATATCTCCATGACTTTTCTCACGCCCTTCATGGTAAAAACATTTTTAGCAAAGTGGACATTTTAAAGGCTTATTTTCATATTCCTATTGCTGAGTCTGACATTCATAAGACAGCAATTTCGACGCCCTGGGGTTTATACGAATTTTGTAAATTAAATTTCGGTTTGAAAAACGCGGCACAAACTTTTATGCGGTTTATACATGAAGTTCTGCGTGGCCTAAAATTTTGTTACGCGTATCTTGATGATATTTTATGTTTTTCGGAAAACGAAGAACAGCATAGGGAACATTTGCGCCTTCTCTTTGAACGCTTAAATGCTTACGGGCTAAAATTAAATGTAACAAAATGTGTATTTGGAGTACCAGAAATCGGATTTCTAGGACATCTAGTTTCCAAAGAAGGTTTGAAGCCGTTATCAAACAAAGTAGAAGCCGTACTTAAATTTCCGAAACCCACAACAGTATCTGAGCTCCGCAAATACTTGGGTTTATTGAATTTTTATAGACGTTTCTTGCCAAATGCAGCCAAACATCAAGCTATTCTTAGCAATTTTCTAAAGGGTTCTAAAAAGAAAAATGATAAACGACCTATCACTTGGACATCAGAAACCGAAACGGCGTTTGAACTTACAAAACAGCAGTTAGCTAATGCTGCATTATTGGCTCATCCCGCTCCAAATGCTAAGCTCGTTTTGCACGTAGATGCCAGTGATTATGGAATTGGAAGTTCAATTCAACAAGTAACAGAACACGGTCTCCAACCTCTAGGTTTTTTTTCACGTAAACTTTCTGACGCGGAATCGCGCTATAGTGCTTATGATCGTGAACTTTTGGCCATTTATTCTTCTGTTAAATATTTTAGGCATATGTTGGAAGCGCGCGAATTCTCAATTTATACGGACCATAAACCGTTAATTTACGCTTTTAATCAAAAAATTGAATCTTGTTCGCCACGGCGAAATCGGCACCTGGATTTCATATCACAATTCACAACTGATATCAGACATATACCAGGTTCACAGAATGTAGCAGCCGACATTTTGTCAAGGATTGCTGCAATCTCTATGCCCACCTCTATTGATTATAATGAGATAGCTTCCGCTCAAATAACTGATAAAGAGTTAACAGATTTAATGTCTACTTCAAATTCATTGCAATTTAAAAAGGTGTTACTTCCTAATTCCGATGTTGAATTAATATGTGATGTGTCTACAGGAAGGGCAAGACCTTTCATTCCTACTGCCTATAGGCAACATGTTTTTCAATGTTTTCATAACCTTGCCCACCCTGGTATAAGACGTACATCAGATTTGATACGTACTCGTTTTGTATGGTCATCAATCAACAAAGATTGTAGACAGTGGGCAAAAGCATGTTCGCAGTGTCAAAAGAACAAAGTACATCGTCATACTGCAGCCCCTTTTCAATCCTTTCCAGTGTCATCGTCACGATTTGAACATGTACATATCGATCTCATCGGCCCATTACCACCTTCAAATGGCAACACATATTGTCTTACTGCTATCGATAGGTTCTCACGCTGGCCCGAAGCTTATCCTATTCCAGATATCACCGCAGAAACTGTGGCAAAAGCATTTGTCATGTGTTGGATATCCAGGTTTGGCTGTCCAGCAACAATCACTTCAGACAGAGGTGTTCAATTTGAGGCTGCACTGTTTCGATCACTGTCTAACTTCTTGGGCGTGACCCGAATACGTACCACGGCGTACCATCCTCAAAGTAACGGGTTAATCGAAGAATTTCACAGACCACTAAAAACTGCCCTGAAGTGTCATAGCGATTCAAAATGGTCAGAATCCCTGCCAATTGTGTTGCTTGGTCTCCGAACTGCTCTTAAGGAAGACATCAAATGTTCTACTGCTGAAATGTTGTACGGTTCAACGCTGCGACTACCATCGGAGTTTTTTCACTCATCTGCTACAATCGACCCACTCTCATTCGTGGAACAACTTCGTTCCCATTTCCAAAAATTGCAACCAAAGGCAACCTCAAACCATGGGTCAAAAGCGACTTTTGTGCATCCACAACTGCAAACTGCGACACACGTTTTCATTCGTTGTGACTCAGTGAAAAAACCCCTTCAAGCACCATATGATGGACCTTATGAAGTACTTAAACGTGACAATAAAGTATTTCAACTTAGCATTCGTGGCAAAAAAGTGACTGTTTCTATTGATCGTTTAAAACCTGCATTTCACATCAACGACGCTACCTCTTCAACTACTTCTGTGCAAAGAGAAATGACTTTTGCAAATAGTTCTTCTAACGCTAATGACTCAGTGCAACCACAGAACACTCCGACAATCACAACACGGTATGGTCGACGTGTACATTTTCCAAAATATTTCGTGTCATCAGTATGAAGACACTAGAGGGGGAGTACTGTGGCGGACATGTTCTGGTGCATTCACACAAAGGCAATAGCAATGGGAAATCTCAATCAGCAGCATATGGTGTTTTCTTGAGTTCCTTTCTCAGAAGACATTCCATTCCAGGTCATCCATACCACCCAACTTGAGATTTTTCCCATCCTATTATAAAAGATCCGTATCCCACGTGGTACCAAACCAACCAATGGTGTACAGCCTTTTCCTCATTCTAAATTGATTCTTGTTAAAGTAACATCTCTGTTTTACACACTCGGCTACGAAAATTCATGAGCACCAGACATGCGGCCTCATTGCTCCTCTACGAAGTTTCTGATCACTTGTACATAATATGATTTAGTTTATTAGAAATAGAATGTAGCCACGTAAATAGTGTGATTAAATTGTTTTGTTATCAAGATCCAGCCCATGATTTATCCAATATTTCATAACAAGAAAACAACCTTCTGATAGTCATTTTTCCGGGGATCTTGTTACGTATCACTTACATTACCAACACGCAAGACCCCGGCAAGTCGTTTGTTTTGATTTTCGCTAGAATCGAGACTCAATGCTACCTTCTGAGAAATGCATACAATACCTACAAGAGAAATGCATCGTACTTTTAAATTTCAATCATGGATAATCTAAAGTTGTGGGACTATCTCGAATTATTGGAGATAGTTGAATGTGATAGAAAACTGTGCGCAAACATAAAATATTTTTTTTTTCGGAACTGAATGACACAAGTGTCACATGCTGCTTTACGAAGAAGAGGTGGTTTTGAAATTTACAAATGACTTCATGTAAAATTAGAGCTGCTGAAAAATACCAACAATGTCCTGGATTCTGTGGAACAACTTGGTTTCCTTGCGAATAGCACTTTTTTTCTACGCAACAATAAATTGTCGGGAAATTCCTCTGGGATTATTTTGCAGTTCCGTTACATTTCCCAAGATGCATTTGTTACAGAGGTACTGCACAGACCTGTTAACTTTGTTTTCAAGCTAAAATACACAATTATAGATATAAAGTGTTTATAGAGCAAGACTAAAACGCTACTATTTAAACTTACTTTAAAAAGCCAAAGTAAATCAACAAAAATTGTCAGATCCCTATAATAGATCTGTACCTCGCTTTTATATCGGCAAATTTTTGGATATTTTTCTATTAATTCAACAGGTACATTTCCAATTCTTTCTATTCAAGAGAATATTATTTGTATTGTCCTAATTCTTCACAACATTTACATGCCTGTGCTCAAGTTTATTGATCTCAAAACTTTCTTCATTAGTAATTTAGGATGCCACAATGCATAGAAGAACTAAAGCATTGTTATACTACAGAAAACATTTGAACATATTTTTTAATTCTGTGATAAGTTTCCACCCACTGTTATATTGCAAACTTCTTTCGCAATAAAGAATTCTGGAAATGAGTTCAAGGTTTATCGACAGGGGATTATAGTGCATCCATACCAAAATGAATGTACTTTGGCTGTTAAGTAACTGTTTTTATTAAAAAGATTGTTTTGAAAATAAAGTATTTCATTTGATAATGTTTTTGGATATATTGTCCTATATTTTAGTATTGAATAAACTTTTTTGTACTCTTCTGTTAGCCGAATAATATTAGTCACCAAGCCTAAATGTTTAAATGATGCATTAATGTATCATCAATCCTAAATGTTATGGCTTGTTATAGAAATTAAAAATGGTTTGAAGATTGTTTGGATTTCTGTCTGCAATTTTGCAGTTTCTATGTATCCGGCCAATGGAATAGTATACCAACTTTCAAAATACTGCTATATTTTAATGTATAAAGAACTTTGCAAATAATCCTATATTTTACTAATCGGTGACCAAATTTACAATTCTTCGTGTCATTGATTTTTGTTCTGTCGCAAATAGTATTTTCCCCTTCTAAATAATAATTTAGCGGAAAAGGTTTAAGAAAATATCAATTTTGACCTCTTTTTTTGCATATTCCAAAAATTTACAAAGTGGACTTTCATTAGTTAAACTTTTAGTCATTGTTATTATGATTGTGTGTGAAGTTTTTAAATTTTCGGTTCTAAAAAATTAATTGAGAACATTTTGTGTGGTTGATAAATACAAAAGGAAAGTAAAGATGCACAAAGCTATAAAGAAAATAAAAATGGCATGTAGATTATGAAATTTGTTTCGTTTCATTGTACTGCGGATGTAAGTACAAGTTCATAATCTTTTATAATTTGTGGCAAGTGTTACTTTATTTTAAGTACTATTTTTGTGCAACACGCTGCGATTAAAAAAAATACAATAGACTGTACCCCTTTCGTAACCCATATCTACCAAAAGTGTCCTTTGGTAGACATGGGACAAGTGGATTAATTATTCCTCCGAAACGCCAATAGAAACACGAGCAAAAGTGCCTTATTAGAGACATGCCTACAAACTTGGTAGATTGTCTTCGACAACGCTTATATGTGTTAAATTTCAGCCCAATTGAATGATGGTAAGTGGCTCCTGAGATTTGCCCACTACAAACAAACCCTTCAAAATTAATATAAAGAATTTAACTATGAATATAAGTTGTGAAAAATAGCTTTGTGAATTGTCAGGCTATCAAGTTTTCTTTTTTTCAGGTTACTTCCGTTGAAACGTGAATTAAACGTAACAGTGTTCGATTTGAAGCTGTTTCGTAATAGTAATAGAAATTTATAGTACTTTCAGTAGCAAAGACTTTGCGACCAAAAATGGCTTCAATATAGATATTGGGTAACTTTTACACTATTATAAATTCAACGCAACAAATCAAGAAGAAAAACAAGAATAATATTTTTTTTTTTTAAAGTAGCTAACATGTTAACTGCCATTATACAAATTTTCTTCACGAGAGAAGGTCGATGGAATCAAATTCTAATTTCTATGTATTTTGAAATTTTTTACGCAGGCTGTAACTTGAAGCTTGTTATCGAGATCATTTTAACGAGGCGCTACTACAAAAGCTCACTCCAGTTTAGATCTTGTGTAACTTTTGCTGCATTATAAATACAATCCAACAAATCAAGAAGAAATGCATGAACTATTTGATTTTTTTAAAAGTAGCTAACATGTTAAGTAGTACCCTAATACCAATTTTCTTGATGGTAGGTGGCTCAGGGATCAAAGTTTTATTTTGTATGTGTTTTGTAATTTTTTACGCAGACTGTGACTGGAAACTTGTTGCCGATATAATTTTTAAGACGCTGCTACAAATACTCACTGCAGTATAGATATCATGTAACTTTTGCGCCATTATAAATACAATGCAACAAATCAAGAAGAAATGCATGAACTATTTGATTTTTTTTAAAAGTAGCTAACATGTTAAGTACCCTTATGCCAATTTTCTTGATGGTAGGGGCCCAGAGATGAAAGTTTTATTTTTTATGTGTTTTGTAATTTTTTACGCAGGGTGTAACTGGAAACTTGTTGCCGATATAATTTTTAAGACGCTGCTACAAATACTCACTGCAGTATAGATATCATGTAACTTTTGCGCCATTAGAAATACAATGCAACAAATCCAGAAGAAATGCATGAACTATTTGATTTTTTTTTAAGTAGTTAACATTTTAAGTGCCATTATGCAAATTTTCTTGATGGGAGGGGGTCCCAGGGATCAAAGTTTAATTTTTTATGTCTTGTAATTTTTTTACACTGGCTGTATAACTTTGAACTTGTAACCGAAATAATTTTAACGAGGCTCTGCTACAAAAACTCGCTGCAATATAGTTCTCGTGTAACTTTTGCGCCATTAGATATACAATGCAACAAATTAAGAAGAAATGTATGAACCATCTGATTTTTTTAAAAGTAGTTCACATGTTAAGGGTCCCAGGGATTAAATTCTGATTTCTATGTATTTTGAAATTTTTTATGCAGGTTGTAACTTTGAACTTGTTACCGAGATAATTTTAACGAGGGGCTGCTACAAAAATTTACTACAGTATAGCTAGTGTAACTTTTGCGAGGTTATAAATCCAATGCCACTAATCAGGAGGAAATGCAAGAATTATTCGACATAATTTTACAATAAGTATGTAACACTATAACTGCTATTAGGAGGGGGTCCCTGGGACTAAACTCTAATTTCTATGTCAAGTTTCGAAATATTTTATGCAGGCTGAAACTTAACCATGTGGGAATTTTTTTTAATATCCTAACATGGTTTTCATTGCAGTTATCATATTCAACAGAACAAAATTGTTGTCTATTTTTTCACATAGATTTATATAATTGAAATTAACTTTCTTGTTTACACAAATGAAGAAATTTACAAAAAAATAAATTTCAAAGCAGCACCTTTTTTCAGAAATGCAGATTGTTGCAATTTTAAAATATCAACCAAAGAAATGCATGGAAATTAATACCAAACAACATGTCCCTTTTTTGTTCCAATATTAACAGAAATGTAAGATATTTGTTTAAAATCCATTACAGAAAAAAAAAGTCGCATAAAATAGACACAAATTTTCCCTGTGACATAAAATAAATGATGACATTTCATGTTGTAAGCAAGACGTATCTATGTTCAGCCTGAAATTATGAAATGTGTATATTTATCATTAATTTTTTTATATATAAAGTACAATATGAATATTTCAAATGTTTTTTTTAATCTTTTTTTCCCCTCAATCATCACAAATTGAAGATAAATATAACATCAAGTTTCAAAACTCATTGAAAAACTATAGCTCAATAATATAATCAAAACATTACGACATTACGAGAGCAAACGCAAAGCAGTCTGGGAAAAAAGTCACATGACATATTTTTCAACCAATAGCAAGCTGTATTTCACCCTTGGGGTCAAACGCAGGGTGAGGAACACTGGTTTGACAAACACAGGTCGGAAAAAGCTCTGTGAATACCGCTTTCTTAACCCTGGGGTAAGAGGTCTTGCCCCAGCGCTTATCAACCCAGGGGTTCGGCGCGAGGGTAAAGATTTTCGTGAATACGGCCGTAAGAGTGATGCACTACAAGCTAAACTTGAAGAAATAGAATCGGAAAATTTAAAGGAACTGGCAGAAACCACTGAAATTCTTGAAAAATACAGAGAAGACATTGCAGGTTGTGAAATGGAAATTGGACCAGCTAAAGAAGAAATTATCCATCTTAAAAATGAATTGAAAATAGCCAAGTTAATACAAGAACAGTTAGATCAACGATGCCAAACTTATGGAAAATGTGAGTTGAGTGCCACTAATAAAGTCTTGCAACCCTCAGTCTTAAGTTTAGAAGAAGGAGTAAACTTAAAAAGACAGCTAAAGGAGAAAAATCACAGCATTGGATTGAAAAGAGAATTATGTTCCAGACAAAAAGAAGTAAAGGAAATGGATGTGAAGATAGCTAAACAAGTTAGAGCAATGAAGGAAGATTCTACTCTCGTTGAACATATTCAGCATGGAAAGAAACTTCAAAATGCAGAAATTTCAAAGATTAAAATGAACCTTCAACAAGATGAAACCAAAAAAGAAGGACAGAAGGATGTCAAGGAAAAACATAAAAAGAAGAGATCATTATCAGATGCAAGTAAGAATACTGAAGAAACCTCAATGAATAAGGAGAGCCTCAAACAGTTTAAGAAAAGACGCAAAAATCCCAGAACATTTAAAGTTTACACTCAGCGAGCAAAATTTTTTGGCCATTACAAAGAGACACCAATAAAAAACAATCAAAGATGTGACAATCATAGGATCTGTGCATATTGCTTTCCTTGTGTTTTTCTATTTCAGATAACTTCAGACATAAACTATGAGGACATAGTTCGCCAAGATGACCGAGTGTGGAGATAGAGGGCGCACCACTAGAGAACCCCTCGTGGCGACTCCTAGCGGCAGAGGGAGGTATTCCTCATTCTGATGAGAGAGACAGATCGCTGAACATTCTCGATGTGAATATACGTAAGAAAGGCGCTTGTGCCTAATGTAGTATGAGATAGGAGGCAATAAGGATTCATTAAAGCTGGATTCTACCCTCAGCAAGTGTCCCTTCTCTGATCGTCTACTCCCACATTTATTATATATTAATTTTCTAATTATCAGTAGTATTCATTATATTTCTGCAATTACAGTATTCGATATTTTATTTATTTCGTGTGAAGAATGCACATCTTTAATGTTGTAAATAAATTATGTTACTTTTGCGTTTACTTGCTATTTTTGTATTAATCTTAAACATGACACTATAAATCCAAGCACTTTCTATGCAATTTTAGACATACTTGTATTTTTTAATCTTCGTGAAACGCGCCACATTAACCGTTCGATTTCTCCCGCTGTGAAGAACCTTAAAAATACCTTTCGTTTTATAGAAATTCTCCCTGAAGATCGGTAAAAAAATTATTTAAATATTTTCGCTCATAAGTGACATGTTTTTCAACCTGATGCATTGAAATTTGGTATATAGGGTAAATGATGTATTCTGAATCGAATGAAATGATAAAAAATAAGGGTTCGTATTGAAATTTTCGAAGATTGCGTTACTTTTACTTAGTAAACGGTCCCTCAAGAAAAAAAAATTGCATCAGATATATAGAAAATCGTAAGCAAAACATTTTGGTGCAAACCGTAAGATTCTACGATAATTAGAACCGAAGATATAGCCATCGTTCTGTTTTTTTTGGGGGTGGTACTGTACCTTGAATACTTAAGAGTTGTTCAATAAGATTTTAAAAATGAGTAACTTAGATCTTCGAAAATACAAATAATAAGTACAGATTTTACCCTGGATAACTATATTTAAATCAGTGTTGCTCTGTTACTTATCATTTAATTCATAGACTAAACATTAAAAACAAGCATATTTTCATATTTCCTTTATCTATTTCAAATAAATTAGTGTATCTTATGAGAAACATCTTAGTATTTAATTAATTAATGGAAATGTACAAAAAATTAATGGTACTGAGAATGATAAGGAAGCGGATTGCTGTTTGAATATCTGCAATCTGCTAAACTAGTACAGGTGATTTATATTATGACTTTTAACAGCTTCTTATAATTTTTTGGGTCCTTAAAAAGGCCTTAGCTTTTACTAACCTCCATCTTAACTTAACATCACTAGACAGTAAATCTTCCCTGCACATAGTCAATTTATCCATTTTGGCGACTTGAAGGCATAATGCTCTCTAAACCTTAAAGCCTATTGTTTTCAATGGGGTTACTGTGATGAGCTTCCCAGCTCGATAGTTTTCTTGTCATGGGTTGTGGGGGGGGGGGGGATAAAGTATTCCTGTCGTTCAGTTTTTCAGGCTCTGAGATGGTGCTAAAAAAAGTGTATCATTTTATTTAATATTTTAGAGCATCAGATACGAGTTTATTGTGTCTAAAAAATGCTGAAAAGATACTTAAAGCACATCAATAGATTAAAATAATCTTTTTGTTTTTTATGGAATTGGATAACAATTTTAGATTAAAATATTCTTTTCATTATTAGATTAGCATATGTATTACATTATTAGAAGCATATCATTAAAATATTCTTTTCGTTTTTTATGGAATTAGATAACATTTTTAATATTCATGCATTACAAGAAGAGTGCTCAAAGTCCCATTCACACATGAATGCTGGTAGGATTATTTGCAGCGGGGGGGGGGGGCATGTTTCGTAATAGGACTGTTAGTCACTATTGTGATTTTTCTAATTTCCCTATACTCTCAAAAACTGTTTTGAGGTCAAAGCAAACTTAAAAAAATTAACCAATAAAAAAAACTTTTTAAAATATATCCTTTATATGCATTGCCAACTTTTTTGTTCAATCGCAACTTACTTGATTGATTTTGATGCCCATATGTAAATATGACTTTGAGCACTCTTTTTATATGAATATTAAAAATGCTATCTAATTCCTTAAAAAAAACTAAAAGAATATTTTTATCCTATGATAGGCTTTAAGTTTCTATTACAATTTTTAGCAGTAATGAACTCGTATCTGATGCACCAAAATATTCCCCAAAAAAGCGTAAATGATTAATTTATTTTTGCACCATCTGACAAATTCAAGGACAGGAATACTGCATCATACCCCTCTCCACATTTTTCTACCATCCTACAACCCTTGACAAGAAAAATATCACACTGGAAGCTCAGCCCAGCATGCATTATGCCTTCACTTCGCCAAAATGGATGAATCGCTTATGAGCTGGGGGAAGATCTACCGTCTAGTGATGTTAAGTTAAGGTGGAGTTTAGTATAGAAACTCTTTATTTTTCCAGTTTGGGAAAGAAACGAATACCCCCCTTTTTTTTTTAAAGTAATATATGATATATATGTTTTGGCTAGGTGTATCTAGGGGGATGATTTGTGGTCAAGAATGAGGCAGTTTGCCTTTGCATTGTTCTTTTAATGAACGTATTAGTGGTTTACAAAATAATATGGCTTAACAAGCCTTGATTAAAAATCTCGCATGCATTTTCAGATCCGAAGAGGTCCTCGCTGCGTCTGAATACAAATCTTGAATGAATTCTTGGCATCTGCGCTTATATAAAGCTTGGTGGCGCCATTGGCGCTGCTGTTTACTGATAGAGTGTTATACACTCTATCAGTAAACAGCATATGTTAGCATATTTTATTTTGTTACTGATTAACATAATGACAAAGGGAAATTGTTTAATTACTACAAAGAGAGAATATTTTACTCCACAAGACAGATGGCTTTCTCAAGAATCTGTCAAATTGTTTCTTCAGTTGTTTTAGATGATATAGTAAAATCACCAAGTTGTTTTAAACTATTGGATGTCATCTCTTGCATTAACTTAAGAATTCAAAATTTTGTACCTGAATAATATGTAGGGCTTTGGCCTCCTTTATCACCTGGCTCCTGCTTTTCCTATCCTTGGCCTTTATCTTCCAATTTTTGATTTTAATCTTTTTTTAAATCTCCTTCCACCTCATCTAGCCATCTTTTTCCAAGGCGTCCGACCTCTCATTCCTTCTAGTCTTCCCCTGTAAGTTTTCTTTGTTGCTCTTTCACCACTCATTCGGTCCAGATGTCCAAATATTTTGTTTTTATTATAGTTACTATATATTTTTCTTTATATAGCTTACTTAACTCTAAATTACTCCTGATTCTCCAAACATTTCTATCTTTGATTGGTCTATAAATTTTCCTTAAAATCTTTCTCTCAAAAGTAGTAAGTATTTTTTTTTTTCCTGATTCTGAGTGGTAGTCCAAGTTTTTGCTGCATTAGATACTATAGGTCTAATTATTGTTTTATATAGTTTTAAATTTAACTCTTTTAAGAGCAGAGAGGACTTTAACAACTTCAGCATTGGAAAATAACATGTTTCCAGCAACTTGTCTAGCCTTTATCTCTGGGTTTTATTCATTTTTTTCTGGGATAATTGAACCAAGATATTTAAATTCTGTCACTTTTTCAAAACCAAGTTCAGTATTTACTGAACTCATGGTTGTTCCATTTCCTCTGTCCAAAACTATATATTTAGTTTTTTCCCTATTAACTAAATCATGCTAGCTTCTAGACTGTGAGGTAGCGGGTTCGAGTCCCGTGTTAAGCGTGTGTGTTTGTAAATGTATGTTGGCTTGTCTAATGACGAATGTTTCAGCGCATTATAGCCCTCGTGTTGCTGGCGGCGCCAGATAATCTGAAAACAACCAACCAACCCTATTAACTAAAAGTCCAACAGTCTTTGTCTCCTCTTCCAAATCCTCATAGCATCCAATTATATATCTTTCTGTTCTAGACATCAAGTCTACATCATGCACGAATGCTAAGATTTGTTGGGGTCAGTTCATTATTGTGACCCCTCGAGAAAATTAAATTTTTATAATGTGTTCCAAACAAAAGTTAAAAAGTGTTGTAGACAGTACATCCCCCTGTTTTAACCCTGCATCAATTACAAAGTTTCTTGAGAGCTTACCTTGTACTTTTACTTTAGCTTCTGCGGTTGACAAAGTCATTTTAACAAGTCTTATTAATTTTCCAGGTACTTCAAAATCATTCAGGATGTGATACAATTTATTTTTACAATCATATGCTTGTTTAAAATCTATAAATAGTTGGTATATTTTGATGTTTTGTTCAAAAAACTAAATACTAATATAATTCCTAATACTAAAAATCTGTTCAGTAGTAGATCTACCAGTTCTGAAACCGCACTGGTAGTCATCTCTTGTCTTTTTCGCATATGGCTGCAATCTATTCACAATAATTCGTTAGAGTACTTTATAAGGAGTGCTCAAAAGCGATATCCCCTGGTGGTTTCCACAAATCAAGATGTCTCATTTTCTTATGGAACCAAGGTTGTTCCAATAATCAATTAAAAAAGGTAGTGTAAACACAACTCTGTGATATTTGTTGTAGTTTGATATGGTTACTGTATTAGATATTGGCATGACAGGTTTTCTTTGCTATACTATGGCATAGACTTCTTTGATATTTTCTTCTTAGAAGTGAAAAATTTCAATTTTAAGATTTTTAGAATTTAACAAGTAGCGTGTTTGTGATATCAGTAATATGAACTTTTATATTGTCTGCAGTTTTATTTAATAGTTTCACTTACTGCCATATCTTTAAAAACTCTTTATTTTTCCTTTAAAACTGTCAACTATCTCAACTTTCTCTCTACTTTTTTTAATTTATAAAAAGTATTTTATTTTTGTTTACCACAAGCAAAAGAAAGATAAAAATGTGACTTGCTTTGCATTGGAATAAGGTTCAAATAGGAATAATTTCTTTTCTTCAATGTTGAAATCTAAGAAAAAGTTTATTTACAGGTTAAAATATGTTAACATGTTTTGGATTTCACAATAAATGATTTATAGAAACCAGATATCTTGACAATGACCTTCTTTTTACTGAAACTCAAAGAGAAGACATTGAATGATATTCATATTCAGCGTGCATGTTACGAAACTTTTACTTTAAAAAGATCTGTGTAAGTCTTGCTAGATCAGATAGGCATGATACTGTAATGAAATTTTCTCAGAGGAAATCATGACACAGCTTTTACTAAATAAAAACTGCAATTTAGTCTTCCTTCGAAGCCTCACAAAACTTCTTCGATCAACAGAACAATCGCTGTCAATTTTCAATACAAGCTATATTACATTCATTTTCGAACACAGCGTTAATTCAGGCTCAGAAAGTAAACGTCAGAAGATTTCCAAACAGCAAATGATTCTCGACTGTAACTGAACTCAATTTCATTTTTCGTCTCTTTAAATAGTGTCACAGTAGAAATTTCTAGCAAAATCCAGTCGACCAATCATTCGATCAAAATTTCTCGAATGATTCAGATGTTGCCACTTTTTTCCAACCTGTATTATTGCTGTTTACAAATTAAAATGAATATGTCAGTGTTTACAGTTTTATACAGAATAAAATAAAATAGAACATTAAAATAAATACGTCTCTGCTTAAAAAAATAAAATGGAACTTTAAAATAATACGTCAATATTTACAATTATTTATAGACCATTTATGTAACATTTCCCCCTTAATGTGGAACATTGCATGTACTAATATCTATCATTGAAAAACTTTGTGAGTTTCTTTTCATTTTTTATGACCTCTGTCCTATCTGTACAAATTAGATACTGTATGTCATATGGACAACCCTGTATCAATATATAATTAAGTTATTTTGCAGTAAAGTGTACAAATGCATCATAATATTTATATGTATGAATGTATTATGATTTCTATTACAGAAAGATGGATACTTCACAAAAGTGTCATATGTGCAACAAAGCATTTTTGAATGAAAGCCATCTTACTAAACACCTTCTTACTCATAGTACTGGGGAAAAGTCATATTCTTGTGATGTGTGCAACAAGGGATTTTATGAAAAGTGGGACCTTACAAAGCATCTTCTTTCTCACACTAGAGAAAAACCATATTCATGTGATGTGTGTAAAAAGGGATTTTCTGATCAAAGAAATCTAAGAGCGCACCTCCGCATTCACACTGGAGAAAAACCACATTCATGTGATGTGTGCAACAAAGGATTTTCTTATCGGAACACTCTCAAAATTCACCTCCTCACTCACACTGGTGAAAAACCACATTCATGTGAAGTGTGCAACAAAAGATTTTCTATAAGGAGAAATCTCAAAGTGCATTTACGTGTTCATACTGGTGAAAAGCCTTATGAATGTGATACGTGCCATATGAAATTTTCTCACCTATTATCTCTCAGAAACCACCTTTTTACTCATGGTACAGAAAAGCCACATTCATGTGATGTGTGTAACTTTAGATTTGTTCAAAAGGGTGCTCTTGCACGTCATCTCCTCACTCACACTGGAGAAAAACCACATTCATGTGACGTATGCAACAAAAGATTTTCTCAAAGGAGAAATCTCAAAGTGCATTTACGTGTTCATACTGGTGAAAAGCATTATGAATGTGATACGTGCCATAGGAGATTTTCTACCAGTAGAAATCTCAAAAATCACCTTCGTACTCATAGTACAGAAAAGCCACATTCATGTGATGTGTGTAACAAGAGATTTGTTCAAAAGGGCGCTCTCACACGCCATCTCCTCATTCACACTGGAGAAAAACCACATTCATGTGAAGTGTGCAACAAGGGATTTACCTACAAGAGTATGCTCAAAGTGCATTTACTTACTCACCATGGTGAAAAACCATAATGTATGTGATGTAGGCAAAAGAGATTCTCAAAAGTGGCTCCCTGCAAAGCATCTCCTCTCTCGCACATTAAAAAGACTATATTTATACGATGTATGTAACAAGAGATTTTCTTATCATATCTAACAGCGCACCTCTGCATTCAAACCGGAGAAAAACTTTATTCATATGATGTGTGCATCAAAGGATTATCTGATCGTGAACATCTAAAAAGGTGCCTCCCCATTCTTACTGGTGGAACACTAGATTCTTGTGATATGTGTGTTACTCGTGAAATTTGAAATCCAGCATTCTATTGAATGTCTATGCATTGTATACAATGCCTTAAACTAGCCGGTAATGTATGAAACGATTCATATTTCACACATTTACTAGGCATTCTCTAGAATGTCAAATGAGTAACCAGCAAAGTATGAAATACATCTCTGATTCATTTTAAATATTTTGTGGCAAACCATGCGACTTTTAATGTGCTTATTATTATATTTTACCCCTTCTATAATTTTTATATTTTTAATCGCTTGTATAAAAACACAAAAACGTAAGGTGTGTACACTCTTCCCCTCCTAAAATGAAGAAGTTCAACCTAATCTGTTAGCCTTTCTGTCAATTAAACCTAAAAAAAAATACCCCTATCTGTTTCGGGCAGTTGCTTGTGCCCAAATCACCTTTTTTTTTAATCACTTAAAATTGTAAAGTAAGGTGTGCACACGCTTCTTCCTCTTAAAGGAAAAATTATGACCTATTTCTTTGCCCTTGCTGCCAATTGAACTTATCAAAAATACCCTACCTATTACAGGCAGTCGTTTGTGGCATCTCATCCCAAAATCACTTTTTTTTTTATTAATTTGTACTTGTAAAACTCTAAAAAGTAAGACGTGCATATTTTAAAACTCATATTTCATGAACTATTTTGTGGCCAAACGACCACCAAAATATTGTTTTGATTTTTATTTCAACATTACAAATGCTATAAATAAAAGTAATGTTTTCCTGCTTTGTTTAAATAGCATTTGTCATTCTGTAGAATGCCTAGGTATTATATATAATGCCTAGGAAAAGTATATAATAGTTCTCATACTTTGCTTAAAAATGACAGGCATTGTATACAGTGCTTAGACATTATACTGAATACCAGCGTTTCATACATTGCCTGTAACTTGTGCTGCAAGAGATTTTCTAAAAAGTGACAGCTTACCCGTCATCTCCTTTCTCACACAGAATAGAAACTATATTCATGTTGTGTGTGAAACAAGGGATTTTTTTTATGATAAAATTTTCAAAATGCGCCTTCTACTTTATACTGAAGAAAGACCATTTTCATGTGATACGAACAGCAAAGGGTTTTCTCAAAACTACCATCCTGCAAGTCATCCCTTTACTAACACAGGAGCAAAACTGCTTTCTTACTGTTCTGTTTCTATCTGGGCGCTCTTTAGAAGTTGCCTCCTTACTTGCACCTAAAATTATCCACATCTGGTGTGTACATGAACCAATTTTCTGATAGAAGCTGTCTCAAAATTGACCTCTACACTCGTGCTAGTGAAAAATCAAGTTCATGTGATGTATATAACTCATGATATATTTAAAAAAAATATGGGCATTCTCAAAAGGCACTTTCATAATCAGGAAAAGCTACATTTGCATGTTGTGGGGATTTTTTTTTAAGGAGTACTCTTAAAAGACACCTTCTCGCTCATAATGGAAACAAGCGAGTTTTTTTTTTTTTTAAGTACTTTCATATGGCATTTAATGATTTGTAAGTGAAAGAAGTCACTATGAAAAGTAAAGCCTTTTTATTGAGGAACAAATAATAATAAGAATGAGCTTGGCTAATTGTCAGGTTTACTTGAAGTTGCTTACAATTATCCTCTCAATACTAGTTTGCGATGAAACGGATTTTAACTTGTAAATAAATTTTTCAATTATAAATAAGCAATTCAAAAGTTTACTAAAAATATTGCTTACGTGTTGCGATGTTTTACATCAGATATCATGTTTACATCATACACTAAAATGCTTTAGTGATTCTAAATGACTACTAAATCTTTAGGGTTATTTTGAATGTTCGGCAATCAACGTCACTCAAAATTACCTGATAAAGTTGCTCAAAATGAGTTTCCTGTATGCCAACACTTCACCCAATTAAAATTTCACTACTTCTGTATTTTAAATAAAAATGATTTTTATGTTATTGAATTCTCCCCTATATGGAGAAACCATTTGGACTAACATTTTCCTGACCTACCAAGTGCAAACAAGATTGTATCGGTACCGAATTTTATTTGATAATAGCTATTTATGAATGTCTAAAGAGTTTAACATATATAGTACTTTCAAAATAAAATTTGAACTGTTATAAAAAGAAATGCCTGTTTAAAAATAAGGTGTCACTAATCGAAAAGTTGTAAAAGTTCTTTATCTGTCATAATTAAAGGGGTTTTACCAGGATGAATGGTTCCGAGTTTCCTCTGTTTCTTCTATTCTTATGAAGAAGTTCTAGTAAACATAGTTCTCTATTCTCGCTACGTTGCAATCTTTTGACCCAGTTCATTTAGAAACTACTTTGTATAAAACCTTGACATTTGGTGATGAACGAAAATGACCGCTTAATGAAATGACATAAAATTCTTTCATTTAGTGTCTATCTATTATAAGAGAAAATTAAATAAATCTAAAGATTATTTCAGGTGACACCACCGCAAAGCCATTGATGTAAAGACTTCAAAAATTAAATTTATCAGACGCTATTTTCGAGTTTTTTAATTTATGGTATTTCATTAAGTGATCATTTTCGTACCTTCACAGTAAAATTTATGGTAAGTAGTTATTAAATGCACAGGGCTAGAGGATTGTAACATTGCGAGTATAGTATAAGGAATGATCCTTACTACGACTTCCACTTTTTAAGCTTAAAAACCCTTCCATTACCTCTTTTGTCATAGGTTCAGGTACTGTCAAGACCCAAAATACCAGTGGGTAGAGTAATGGTTCCTGCTTCGTATTGCCGCGTTGAGCTGGCCTAGTGAATTAGACATTGAACTTTTATACTTTACATCGAGTCCCACCATCGATTATAGTGATTATTTCTTTCTGATATTATTTCCAGATCGTTCTAGAGTGTCCCAGAGATATTACATTATTGAGTACTTCCTGACAATAAGTATTAATATAACCCCCTCCCCGAGTGTTTTGAGAGTCTACGCCAGTAGTGTAAAAGTATCTTTCTTCCTTTAAGTGTTCAAGAGTTGTGCCTCATATACGTGACAATATTAAGCAACAATTTTCCCGTATGATTGTAGGGTGAGAGGCCAGCTCATGTGTTGACCTTTACATCCAACCAAGTTTGATATCTCGAAATATGTTTCCCTGTGATAACTGCACCTAGAATTTGTCGTATTGAATCTTATCAAACTATTTCATTATTATAAACGAAATAGTGTTGTACAATTTTTTTTTTATTTAAGTATGGCAATTTTCATAAAGTATCATGTCCAACGAACCATTATAAGTGTATTGAAACGCGATGTTAAATTACTATCTATTCATGGGCAATGAATGTCAAGCCACTAAGTTATTAAATAAAATTCAGTGCCATTTATCTTAAGATTTCATCTTAGGAACTATGAACTAGTTTGATTGGGTTTATAGCATTTCCTTCCAAATTGCAGTATCAGGATTAGTCAAACAAGAAATGGCAATTGGCATCTGATGGTAATTATTCTACTGGATATTGTTTTGCAGCAAGTAAATGAGGCTAGGCAGCATTTTTGAAAAGTATAATCTGCATAGTATGTAAAAATCTTTTTTTTTTTTCCTTCGAAATATCGAGTAAGTACAATGCATAGCGCCATGGCTTATTCTATCGAGCAATTGTGGCCTATTTGGGCAGTCGTAAATGGTTTTGGAGCAGTAGTAAAAAGTAGAAAAACAAGGAAATTAAAAAATGCGACTTTAATAAAGGAGTGCAATTATCATTCATCTATCTATCATTTATAATAAAATCTAAAATGACTTTTTTATTTGTTTAAATAACTCTTCAGCCATACCGAGACTGCATCTCTGGCCGCCATACAATGGGGCCTCATTGTGGATGACGTTGAAGTTACAAAACTCGTTATTAGACATTGTCTTGCAAACGTCCTTCCGTGATCATCACCATTTAGGTCCATCTTTTCAAACCTTATCTGCCAAGAGAGCTATAAAATTGGGGAAATGTTGCCAGATTAGAAGAAGGAATAAAAATTGCGAGGTGTAAGTTGACCCCGAAAATCCCACCCCCTTTTCTTTAGCTGGACTTGGTTAATTGATCGCCTTTCTCAGTTTAAAATGAAAGTCACTGACACTAGAAACTGCAAAAGACCCCTATCGTCATGTTAGTTAACACTCCCTGTCTTTAAAGGGGTTGTTAGGTCGACAATGTTATCTTCCTGTCCAATTTTGGCCAAGAGGTCGCTTATACGGATTTTCTGCAATCGTCTTCCAACAGCTGAGTGCAAACGATGTGGCTCTTTTTTATTTTCCTCTCTTCTAGAGATCATAAAGTGAGTATCTTCTCTATAGACGAGCTTGAAAAGGTATGCCCAATTTAAATGTCTCAAGTTTCTAGGTCATACAAGCATATACAACAATAAAAAAATTTAATTTTAAAGGACGAAAACAAAAGCTTCAAAATATACAATTGAATTTTTTTTCTCTTTTTTTTTTTTTTTTTGGATTAAGGGCTTTTTGCTTATGACGACAATATAGCCCCTGTATATATTTTGCTCCAAAGAAAATTAAATCTAAAACCTATCAACCAAATCCGATTTCGCTATATGTAAACGTTATTAGCGTTATGCTTAATATATGACTTAAAATAAAGATATTAAACACTTCTTCGGTACAGATTTTTAAGCATTTTTATTGAGATAATTTTTTGTTAACTTAATTACCTTACCGAAACCTTTAGTTTGGAGTACTGTTTTGCACAGTACTGTTGCATTTATAGTTGAGGTTTAGGACTATTCCCATAAACTTTTCAACTCCATTATTTATTTCTCCCAATGCTCGGCAGGGCCTATTCTAACGGGAAGTCGTGGCTTATTTGTGCAGTCGTAAATGGTTTTTGGGCAGTCGTAAAAAATTGAAAAACATGGAAATTAAAAATAGGACTTTAGTAAAGGAGTGCAGTTATTAATTTTTCTAGACACCACCCCTTAATAAAAATAAGTCTCAAAGATAAGCAATAATAACTCTCCAAGTTTCTCAACACATTCAACGAGAATTTCAGGATATATGTTATCCGCCCAGTAGCGTTTAAAGGTTCAATGTTCTTTATTCAACCACTTACATCCTCCCTGGTAAAACTAAGTACCAGGATTTTCTAAAAATTGTTCTTTGTAAAGTACCTGGCATTCAAGGATAAACTCTTATTGAAAACACTAGTAAAGAACTCGTTCAAAATATTTGCCATTCCTTCATCTTATTGAATTATATTCCCCTGGTTATATTTTATGGTTCCAGATCAGAAGTTTGTTTTTCTTTCCCGCTAGCACATGCGAAAAAAGCCTTTATGGTTAGAATTAATATTTCTTGTAAGTTTTATCTGTAATTGTTTCTACTTTCTAATATAAGAAACTTGAAATCTCGCACAAACACAGGATCAAGGTTTTTTTCCTCTTCAAACTGCTGTCTTTCAACTTCTGAATTTTCTAATCCCCTCTTAAAAACTTTAGCATGCTCAGGTCTCATCCCATTAAAGTTTGCCCTACTAAAATTTGAAATCAATTTACAATAACTCTTTTTGGCAAAATGGAATTTAATATCAAAAAGCAAAATGTTATGGCTTCTAGACCGCGACGAGTTTGTGGGTTCGAGTCCCGTGTTAGGCATGGGTGTTTGTAAATGTATGTTGGCTTGTCTAATGACGAATGTTTCGGCGCATTAGAGCCATAGTTTGCTGACGGTGCCAGGTAATCTGAAAACAACCAACCAAAATGTTATGATCACTCTTTCCCTACACCTTCAAAAATAAAATATCAATTGTTAATTTATTAAGATAAAAAAAGTTCAATTTTTTTAGTTTTCAAAAATGTTTTATATTTCTGAACTATAGCAAATTTGTTACATTTTTACCTTTGAAAATATGCCCCAAAACTAAGATACTATATATATTGGCTGTTTTGTTATACCTTTGCAAGCTGCGAGGATAATCATTAGCAATTGACTAAAACGTCACTTATATAACCCCATTTTTTAAAAATTTCTATTGGTGGCAGTACGTTGATGTTTAAGTTGCTCGATACCAGTTAGCTACTCTTGATGGTGTGTTTTCAAGTTGTACTGAGGTAAACGTATTTAAGTATTATTTTACAATTATTTCACTGTTTATATTATTTATAGTATGAAACGTGGCTCGTTATAAAAACCAATCCCTTAGGAAAAAGTCGATTTCTGCACTATTGGCAATTTGAACGACTGTTATTTATAAGTATGTTGCACGAATTCCGATATACACATGATGTTAAATGGGGGTCGCGGAAATTCTCCTTATTTCCATAACTTGCAGTGCTTCCAAAATTTTGGATCATATTCAACAACATCATTTTAATTTACCATGTTGCGGGAATTCACAGAATCATATCATTTGGTTCTTTAAGTACAGTGTTATAAAATGCAATGTGCAATTTGTCCTTTCTTTTGGTAAAATTTTACGGTACAGATGTAGTATAGGACACTTATTTGGGACTTTTTTTTTCGGATAGAAGGATAATTTTATTTTAGCAGGGGTCTCATTCGCCTTAATATTCCTTAACATTTTGTTTCCAACAATTTTGTACCTAAATTTTTCGATAATTCATAGACAAAAATTAAAATCCTGAATTTTTCCTGATTTTTCTCGAAAATTCACAAAAAGACCCCGATATTCCGACAAATGAGAAAAGTAGATTTTATTAAAGTCGCATGTTTGCCAAAATAGTATAATTGTTTAATTATGTAACTGTTATTTTGCTAAAAAAGTTGCTTGAAGTTGATTTTTTTTTTTAATTGAAAGTTTTTTGCCAGTATCTAAACAGGCATAACTGGAAAGAATATGTCTGTGTTAGGAGAATATGTCAATTTGAAAAGAAATATCCCTCGGTTTTTAAATCATCCCTAAAATGTTTAAAATTGTCCCTAGCATTTTAAGAATTTTCCATAATATTTTAAGAAGTATCCCTAAAATTTTAAAAATCCCGAGAATATTTTAAAGCTATAATTATTATAATTCTTAAATTAATAAAAAAAATTTAAGAATTAAATTATATCCCTAAAATTTTCAGTAATTTTTCTTAAAACTTTTTTGATTTTCCATAAAATTTCTACTAGAATTTTAAGCAAAACTCACTGCACCCCCTGTTTTAATTACTGTGTTTTTAATTTTGATAAATTTTTTGATTACCAAAGAAACAAAATTGCCAAACGTCCTATACTACTACATCTGTTCCAATGTTACTAAAATTGTTCTTAATACTTTCTAAAATTGTTCTTAATACTTATATAGTTGACTTATCTGCCACTGCTTTACTCACTAAATATCTGTCTTACTAATTCAAATACTTAATACATACTGTACGATACTACTTAAAATACACACTGTAAAACATACAATATTACAAAAAAGTGTGACATTGTAGTAACAAAGTATTGTCAATGAGACAATTGTTCTACTGAATGCTCTAGATAGCAAGGCTATGCAGGTACTCAACATGTAGTATATAAGTAAAGGAAATATTAGTGATTGCTAAAAATTACATTATTCTATTAAATTAACTTTAAATGATTTGTTTTTACTTCTTAAATGTGGATGAAAATAGAGAGTTATGGAACATTGTTTTTTCAAAAAAGTTTCGACTTGTCTTTTGTTTTGCATAAACTTTAAGAAACCTCCAAGTAAAATGATTAATAGCAATAAATATGATACACACTATCTTCTTTACCTGGTGGAAGATTCATAAATGAAAAACAATGTTTCTTTTAGATATAACTGGAGGCATCCAATTCCTTTCTACTCTCCTATTGCATCTCTTTTTGATAATTTTCGTATCTTTTTAAAGCACAACCTAAATAAACTGTATTTCTGCTAATTTATTGTAACCAGCAGTTTGTAGTGTCAAGAAAATTGGTTTTCATTGAATTATTGCTGGTGAATAAGAATAAGACGTGAATGCAACAAGAAGTCAGATTTTTAGTCTTTACCAAAAATAATCTGGAAAAGTAAAAAGTTGACACTATAATAAAATCACATCTAATTTAGTCATGTGTACCAAAGGAAAAAAAATTTTGGTGGATTTTGGTAGCAAGTGTTGTCTAAGAATTGATGTCCCTTCGCAAGCAGTTTTAATTATTCAATTTGATTGGCAATTCCTTTGCCCCTCCATCTCTCCCTAATTAGAATTATTTTCAGGGTTTCTACTTCTCCTTAAAAGTCCTTAAGAACTCTTTCTATTCAGTTTTAAGGGCCTTTTCTCTTTATTATTATTTTTAATTTATAAAAAGGAAAAGATAAATAATTCTAAATATTTTTTTTATTTTTTTTGACGAAAAGCAAAAGAGATGTAAAAAATGTAAATTGCTCTACATTGGAATAAGGTACAAATAGAAATAATTTCCTTACTCCAATACTGAATTCTAAGAAAATGTTTTTACAAGTTAAAATATGTTGTCATACATTGGATTTTACAATAAATGATTTTATAGTAGTCAGCTATCTTAACTACAGATCATTGTAACCTTCATTCTACCTAAACTCAAACAGCAGACAAAACTTAAAGAGAAATTCATATTAAGCATCTACATGTTACAAATATTTTACAGTAAAATGCTCTTTGTATGCCATGCTGATCAATTAGACAGGATACTGTAACATGACCACATTGCATGCTCTGTAAAAATTTGTAGTTTTGAATTTCTTATATTAACTTCACTTTTGTATGTATATTTGTTTGTTTGTTGATTTGAGCAGAATCTGCGTAGACCTAATTAACCCCCCTTGCCGTCATCCAATCTGACTACAACTTGCTAGATAGGTTTCGATGACAATGCATTCTATCAAATTTTGGGCTGTTACTGTCACTGAAAGGTCGCTTTTACTGAATACCAATAAACCAACTTGCTGTCGTTCAATCAGATTAAAAAAGCATCACTGAACCGATTATTGTTGAAACTCTTTTCTGTTACCAAAATATTTTTTGATAAATGAATAATAAAATTACTTCAATCAGTAAAAATTAATGATATTTCGATGACGTTCATGTTCATTTTTAATAAATAAATTTTGAAACGTAGTTTGCTACATATTTTGCTGATAGAAATGTTTTTAATATCGGTGCTGTGTTAATGAATATAAAAATTGACAATAAATATAAAAGATTTTTTAAAAACTCTGTTTTTGTTTACGTTATTATGAGTTCTGTAAAAATTAGATGCTGTTTGTCCTGTGGACAACCATGTATCTATATATATAATTTAGTTATTTTCCAGTAAAGTGTACAAATGTACTATAATATTTAAATGTGTGAATGTAATAGAATTTCTATTACAGAAAGATGGATTTGTTGCTAAAGTGTGATCTGTGCAACGAAACATTTTTAAAAGAAAGCCATCTCACTAGGCACCTTACTCATTCTGGAATGAAGCCACATTCATGTGAAGTGTACTACAAAGGATTTTTTAAAAGGAGCAGTGTCAATGAGCATTTACATATTCATTCTGGTGAAAAGCATTATGTATGTGATATGTGCCATATGAGATTTTCTAAAGGTGGAAATCTCAAAAAGCACCTCCTTACTCACAGTATAGAAAAGCCACTTTCCTGTGATGTGTGTAACAAGAGATATTTTCAAAAGAGAAATCTTGAACGTCATCTCCTCACCCACACTGGAGAAAAACCACACTCATGTGAAGTGTGCAACAAGAGATTTACTGAACGGGGAACTCTCAAAAAGCATCTTCTCATTCATACTGGAGAAAAACCACATTCATGTGATGTGTGCAACAAAAGATTTTCTGAACGGGGAAATCTCAAAATGCACCTTCTCATTCATACTGGAGAAAAACCATATGCATGTGATGTGTGTAACAAGAGATTTTTTCAAAAGAGCAGTCTTGCACGACATCTCATCACTCACACTGGAGAAAAACCACATTCATGTGAGGTGTGCAATAAGGGATTTTCTGAACGGGGAAATCTCAAGAAGCATCTTCTTATTCACACTGAAGAAAAACCATTTGCTTGTAATGTGTGTAACAAGGGATTTTTTCAAAAGAGCATTTTTGCACGACATCTCCTCACTCACTCTGGAGAAAAACCATATTCATGTGAGGTGTGCAATAAGGGATTTTCTGAACGGGGAAATCTCAAGAAGCATCTTCTTATTCACACTGAAGAAAAACCATTTGCTTGTAATGTGTGTAACAAGGGATTTTTTCAAAAGAGCAGTTTTGCACGACATCTCCTCACTCACTCTGGAGAAAAACCATATTCATGTGAGGTGTGCAATAAGGGATTTTCTGAACGAGGAAATCTCAAGAAGCATCTTCTTATTCACACTGAAGAAAAACCATTTGCTTGTAATGTGTGTAACAAGGGATTTTTTCAAAAGAGCAGTTTTGCACGACATCTCCTCACTCACTCTGGAGAAAAACCATATTCATGTGAGGTGTGCAATAAGGGATTTTCTGAACGGGGAAATCTCAAGAAGCATCTTCTTATTCACACTGAAGAAAAACCATTTGCTTGTAATGTGTGTAACAAGGGATTTTTTCAAAAGAGCAGTTTTGCACGACATCTCCTCACTCACTCTGGAGAAAAACCATATTCATGTGAGGTGTGCAATAAGGGATTTTCTGAACGAGGAAATCTCAAGAAGCATCTTCTTATTCACACTGAAGAAAAACCATTTGCTTGTAATGTGTGTAACAAGGGATTTTTTCAAAAGAGCAGTTTTGCACGACATCTCCTCACTCACTCTGGAGAAAAACCATATTCATGTGAGGTGTGCAGTAAGGGATTTTCTGAACGGGGAAATCTCAAGAAGCATCTTCTTATTCACACTGAAGAAAAACCATTTGCTTGTAATGTGTGTAACAAGGGATTTTTTCAAAAGAGCAGTTTTGCACGACATCTCCTCTCTCACTCTGGAGAAAAACCATATTCATGTGAGGTGTGCAATAAGGGATTTTCTGAACGGGGAACTCTTAAAAAGCACCTTCTCATTCATACTGGAGAAAAACCACATTCATGTGATGTGTGCAAAAAAAGATTTTCTGAACGGGGAAATCTCAAGAAGCATCTTCTTATTCATACTGGAGAAAAACCATATGCATGTGATGTATGTAACAAGAGATTTTTTCGAAAAAGCAGTCTTGCACTACATCTCCTCACTTACACTGGTGAAAAACCATATTCATGTGAGGTATGCAATAAGGGATTTTCTGAACAGGGAACTCTCAAAAAGCACCTTCTCATACACACTGGGGAAAAGCCATATGCATGTGATATGTGTAACAAAAGATATTTTCAAAAAAACAGTCTTGCACGTCATATTCTCACTCACACTGGATAAAAACCGCATTCATGTGAGGTGTGCAACAATTGATTTTCTGATCAGAGAATTCTCAAAAAGCACCTCATCACTCACACTGAGGAAAAACCACATTCATGTGATGTTTGTTACAAGAGATTTTCTCAAAAGTGGCACCTTGCAAAGCAGCTTATCTGTCACACTGGAGATAAACCATAGGCATGAGATATGTGTAACAAAAGATTTTTTCAAAAGAGCAGTCTTGCACGTCAACTTCTCACTCAAACTGGAGAAAAACCACATTCATGTGAGGTGTGCAAGAAGCGATTTGTCCACAGGAGTATACTCAAAGGGCATCCTACTTACTCATATGATGAAAACCATAAGATGTGATTCAAGCAAAAGATATTCTCTAAAGTGGCATCTTGCAAAGCATCTCCTGTCTCACACAGGAAAAAGACTAGATTTTTACAATGTGTGTAACAAGGGATTTTCTTATCAATCAAATCTAACAGCAGACATCTGCATTCACACCGGAGAAAAACCGTATTCATGTGATGTGTGCATTAAAGGTTAAAATGATTGAGCACATCTAAAAAGGGACCTTCCCATTCATACTGGTGAAACACTATATTCATGTAACATGTGTGTTACCCGTAAAGTTGGAAATCCAGCATTCTATTGAATGTCTAGGCATTGTATACAATGCCTTAAACTAGCCGGCGATGTATGAAACGATTCATATTTCATTCATTTGCTAGGCATTCAATGGAATTTCAAATGAGTAACCAGCAAAGTATGAAATACATCTCCAATTCATTTTGAATATTATGTTTAAAACCATGTGACTTTTAACTCGCCTATAAATTTATTTTAACCCTTCTACAATATTTATATTTTGAATCTCTTGTATAAAAATTCTTAAACGTAAGGTGTGTTCACGCTACAGCTCCTAAAAGGAAGAAGTATAACCTAATCTGTTTGCCTTGCAGTCAATTAAACGTAAAAAAAATACCCCTACCTATTTTGGGCAGTCGCTTGTGCCAAAATCATCTTTATTTTTAATCACTTGATATTGCAAAACTGTAAAAAGTAAGGTGTGCACACGCTTCTTCCTCTTAAAGGAAAAATTACAACCTATTTCGTTGGCCTTGCTGCCAATTGAACTTATAAAAAATACCCTACCTATTACATGCAGTCGTTTGTGGCATCTCATCCCAAAATCACTTTTTTTTTCAATTAATTTTTACTTGTTATACTCTAAAAAGTAAGACGTGCATGTTTTGAAAATCATATTTCATACACTATTTTGTGGCCAAACAACCTCCAAAATAAGTTTTGGTGATTGTTTGGACACAAAAACCCTTTGAAAAAATACCTTTTGAAACCCTTTAAAAATAACAAAGGGTTTTCTCAAAACTACCATCCTGCAAGTCATCCCTTTACTTACACAGGAGCAAAACTGCTTTCTTACTGTTCTGTTTCTATTGAGGCATTCTTAGAAGTTGCCTCCTTACTTGCACCTCAAATTATCCACATCTGGTGTGTACATGAACCGATTTTCTGATAGAAGTTGTCTCAAAAATGAACTCTACACTTTTGCTAGAGAAAAACCAAGTTCATAAATATAACTCATGATATATTTTAAAAAATATGGGCATTCTCAAAAGGCACTTTCTTAATCAGGAAAAGCTACATTTGCTTGTTGAGGGGATTTTTTTTATAGGAGTGCTCTCAAAAGACACCTCCTCGCGCTCATAATGGAAACAAGCGATTTTATTTTTTTTTAAAGTACTTTCACATGGCATTTAATGACTTGTAAGAGAAAAAAGCCACTATGAAAAGTAAAGCCTTTTTATTGAGGAACAAATAATAAGAATGAGCTTTGGCTAATTGCTAGATTTTACTTCAAGTTGCTCATTATTATCCTCTCAATACCAGTTTGCGATTAAACGAATTTTAACTTGCAAATAAATTTTTCAATTATAAATAAGCAATTCAAAAGTTTACTAAAAGTATTGTTTACGTGTTGCGATGTTTTACATCATACATCATGTTTACATCATACACTAAAATGCTTTAGTGATTCTAAATGACCACTAAATCTTTAGGGTTATTTTGAATGTTCGACAATCAACGTCACTCAAAATTACCTGAAAAAGTTGTTCAAAATGAGTTTCCTGTATGCCAACACTTCACCCAATTAAAATTTCACTACTTCTGTATTTGAAATAAAAATGATTTTTATGTTATTGTTATTTAAAATAAAATTAGAAAAGAAAAAAATCATATCATTTCGGTGATTACCAAAAAATATTTTCACAAAATATGTATTTATATGTTTAAAGTGATAGGGGATTGCTTTTGGACCAATTTTAAAAACAAACCACCCATTTGCCCTATTGTTCACATAATACTCGTTGTTATGTCATATCAGTGACGAAAGTATATCTGTATAAAATAAATATTGGGTTGTTCGGAAAGTAATTTCGGTTTTTTTTGGGGGAACATGAAAGACAATTTTCGTATAATGAATAAATATTTTATTAAATTACATATTGGCCATTCTGGTCCAACACCTTTTGCCATCTTTCTGGCAGTAACATGATTCCCCGCTCATAAAAGTTTTGGTCCTTGCTGGCAAAAAACTGATTCAGGTGGTTTTTGACATCTTCATTTGAGGTAAAGGTTTTACCATCCAAAAAATTTGGCAGGGACCGGAACAAATAATAATCGGAAGGCGCCAGATCTGGAGAATATGATGGGTGTTGCAGTATGTCCCATCCAAGCTGTAAAAGCTTTTGGCGAATGACCAAACTTGTATGAGGCCTCGCGTTGTCTTGGTGGAACACTACACCCTTCCTGTTGGTTAATTCTGGCCTCTTCTGTTTAAGCGCATCATTCAATTTGTACAGCTGATGACAATAGACTTCCGAATTAATAGTTGTATTGTCCGGTAAAAGCTAAAAAAACCCGATTCCTTTGAAATCCCACCAAACGGACAGCATCACCTTTTTTTGGTGAATGTTGGCTTTTGAAACGCTTTGAGCCGGTTCATCTTTTATGCTCCATGACCTCTTGCGTTTCACATTGTTGTATACGACCCATTTTCGTCCCCAGTAATAATCCGTTTCAAAAATAGATAATTTTCCTGACGTTTGAGGAGCGAATCACACACGTCTACGCGACGACACAAATTTCGCTCCGTAAGAACATGGGGCACCCACACATCGAGGTTAAGCCCAGGCCTTTCAAGTGGCCATAAACAGTTGAATTCGACAAATTTAACCTCTCACCGATTTCTCGTATGGTTATTCGCCGATTTGCATCAACTAATGCCTTTATCTTGTCTTTATCAGCTTCAACTGCCCTTCCCGAACTTGGTGCATCTTCGACATCAAAATTGCCGGATCGAAACTTTGCAAACCAGTTCTGGCACTGGCGTACTGTTAACACACCTTCTCCATACACATTCGTCAATTTTTTTCTCGCTTGGACAGCATTTTTACCTTTTCTATAGTAAAAAAGTAAAATATGACGAAAATGCTGCTTATTGCACTCCATATTTAAAAAGGCACCAACCAAAAACTATTGCTTAGAATTAATAGAGCTTTTTCACACACAAGCCTTGCAATATCAGCTCTCAAGACATATAATGGTTATGCGGTTTAACTGTGAAGTTGGTTTCGCAAAAATGTAAATATAAGTCATCTGACGGGAAAAAACGAAATTATTTTCCAAACAACCCAACAGGAAATAATGCTGTTCTTTTCTCTAAAACAGATACATTCAGAGTTCAGTTAAGTTATAATAAAGTAGTGGACTATTGAATTTTAATAATATAAAGACATACAAGGCACACTCGGATACAGTTTTACTTACACGTATGAAAAGCATCTAAAATTATTCATGCTTTAATTTATAGTGCACTTGGCTCCAATTTTGAGACGTGTCTCTTAACAAATTCAAATTAGTTCTAGTTCTCTTCTCCTGTATTCTCCCCTATATGAAGAAACCATTAGGACTAACATTTTCTTGACCTACCAAGTGCAAACAAGATTGTATCGGTACCGAATTTTATTTGATAATAGCTATTTATGAATGTCTAAAGAGTTTAACATATATAGTACTTTCAAAATAAAATTTGAACTGTTGTAAAAAGAAATGCCTGTTTAAAAATAAGGTGTCACTAATCGAAAAGTTGTAAAAGTTCTTTATCTGTCATAATTAAAGGGGTTTTACCAGGATGAATGGTTCCGAGTTTCCTCTGTTTCTTCTATTCTTATGAAGAAGTTCTAGTAAACATAGTTCTCTATTCTCGCTACGTTGCAATCTTCTAACCCAGTTCATTTAGAAACTACTTTGTATAAAACCTTGACATTTGGTGATGTACGAAAATGACCACTTAATGAAATGGCATAAAATTCTTTCATTTAGTGTCTATCTATTATAAGCTAAAATTAAATAAATCTAAAGATTATTTCAGGTGGCACCACCGCAGAGCCATTGATGTAAATATTTCAAAAATTAAATATATCGGGCATTTCATTAAGTGATCGTTTTCGTACCTTCACAGTAAATGTTAAGGTAAGTAGTTTCTAAATGCACTGGGCTAGAAGATTGTAACATTGCGAGTATAGTATAGGGAATGATCCTTACTTCCACTTAAGCTTAAAAACCCTTCCATTACTTCTTTTATCATAGGTTGAGGTACTGTCAAGAACCAAAATACCAGTGGGTAGAGTAATGGTTCCTGCTTCGTATTGCCGCTTTGAGCTGGCCTAGTGAATTAGACATTGAACTCGTACACTTTACATCGAGTCCCACCTTCGACTTCAATGCTTATTTCTTTCTGATATTATTTCCAGCTCGTTCTAGAGTGTCCCAGAGATATTACATTATTGAGTACTTCCTGACAATAAGTATTAATATAACCCCCTCCCCGAGTGTTTTGAGAGTCTACGCCCGTAGTGTAAAAGTATCTTTCTTCCTTTAAATGTTCAAGAGTTGTGCCTCATATACGTGACAATATTAAGCAACAATTTTCCCGTATGATTGTAGAGTGAGGGGCCAGCTCATGTGTTGACCTTTACATCCAACCAAGTTTAAAATCTCGAAATATGTTTCCCTGTGATAATAGCACCTAGAATTTGTCGCATTGAATCTTATCAAACTATTTCATTATTATAAACAAAATAGTGTTGTACAATTTTTTTATTTAAGTATGGCAATTTTCATAAAGTATCGTGTCCAACGAACCATTATAAGTGTATTGAAACGTTACGTTAATTTACTATATATTAATGGGCAATGTCAAGCCACTAAACTATTAAATAAAATTCAGTTTCATTTATCTTACGATTTTATCTTATGAACTGAGGTTATAATATTTCCTTCTAAATTGCAGTTTCGGGATTAGTCAAACAAGAAATGGCAATTGGCATCTGATGGTAATTATTCTACTGGATATTGTTCTGCAGCAAGTAAATGAGGCTAGGCAGCATTTTTGAAAAGTATAATCTGCATAGTAGGTAAGAGTCCCCCCCCCCCCCTCCAAATATCGAGTAAGTACAATGCATAGCGCCATGGCTTATTCTAACGAGCAATTGTGGCCTATTTGGGCAGTCGTAAATGATTTTGGAGCAGTTGTAAAAATTAGAAAAACAAGAAAATTAAAAATATGATTTTAATAAAGGAGTGCAATTATCATTCATCTATTTGAATTTGATTATAATAAAATATAAAATGACTTTTTTATTTGTTTAAATAACTCTTCAGCCATACCGAGACTGCATCTCTGGCAGCCATACAATGAGGCCTCATTGTAGATGACGTTGAAGTTACAAAACTCGTTATTAGACATTGTCTTGCAAACGTCCTTCCGTGATCATCACCATTTAGGTCCATCTTTTCAAACATTATCTGCCAAGAGAGCTATAAAATTGGGGGAAATGTGGCCAGAGGAGAAGGAAAGAAAATTGGGAAGCGTAAGTGGACCCCGAAAATACCACCCTCTTCTCTTTAGCTGGACTTGGTTAATTGATCGTCTTCCTCAGTTTAAAAAGAAAGTCACTGACACTAGAAATTTCAAAAGACCCCTATCCTCTTGTTAGTTAACACTCCCCGTCTTTAAAGGGGTTTCTAGGTCGACAGTGTTATCTTCCAGTCCAATTTTGGCCAAGAACTCGCTTATACGGATTTTCTGCAATTGTCTTCCAACAGCTGAGTGAAAACGATGTCTCTCTTTATTATTTTCCTCTCTTCTAGAGATCATAAAGTGAGTATCTTCTCTATTGACGAGCTTGAAAAGGTACTCCCAATTTAAATGTCTCAAGTTTCTAGGTCATATAAGCATATACAACACTAAAAAAAATTTAAAGGACGAACACTTAAGCTTCAAAATATACAATTGATTTTTTTTCCTTTTTTTTTTAGACTTTTTGCTTATGACGACAGAATAACGCCCGTATTTATTTTGCTCCAAGGAAAATTATATCTAAAACCTATTAACCAAATCCGATTTCGCTATATGTAAACGTTATTAGCGTTACGCTTAATATTTGACTTAAAATAGAGATATTATATACTTCTTCGGTACAGATCTTTAAGCATTTTTATTCAGAGAATTTTTTTTAACTTAATTTATTGCTGAAACCTTTAATTTGGTATATAGCAAACTACTGCTACATTTGTGATTGAGGTTTATGAGTATTCCCATAAACTATTCAACCCCATTATTTATTTACTTCTGTTAATGCTCGGCATGGCCTATTGTAACGAAAAGTCGTGGTTTATTTGTGCAGTCATGAACTGTTCTTGGACAGTCGTAAAAAATTGAAAACATGGAAATTCAAAATAGGACTTTACTAAAGGAGTGGAGTTACTGTTTTTCGATTTGAATTTGATTATAATAAAATCTAAAATGACTTTTTTATTCGTTTATTCAACCCTTTCTTCTTTGAAGTTTCAGCTTCGCTGAATATACCTTTGTACCAATCTTGCGAAACTCTGCTTTTGGAGTGTCTTTTACTTGACGCTTTTTATTCAGCTATACCAAGACTGCATCTCTTGCCTGCATGCAATGAGACATCATTGTAGATGACCTTGAAGTTACAAAATTTGTTATTCGACAGTTTCTTGTAAACGTCCCCCGTGATCATCACCATTCAGATCCATTCCCACATAGCCAGTGTTATCCACTGGATATCTATGTTTCATCCACATGATCTATTAGATGTACAGGAGATGTAATAGACATCTAAAGCAACGTTTTTCTTGACATGCAATTTTGAAACATCTATTAGATGTTCACGAAAGCATGTCTTTTCGACTTTCCATTTCTAAGCATCTAATGGCTGTCTATCAACCCCCGCATTTTGACGTACTATTTCTAGAGATCTAATGGTGGTCTATCAAATCCAGTCTATTCGACTTGTGGTATATTGCATGGTAGCCAACACTCCCCACATAGCCAAAACTCGTCCAATAGACATCTACTGGATATGCTATTAAAAAAATGGGATATCTACTAGAGCATACGTTTACCGGTAATAGACGGCAAATGGATGGTCAAATGTCCGGAAATCATTGTATTTTATCCATCCATTGTACTTCCACAATGTCTACCGATAAGATTTTCTCTAGACATTGCAGACCACCAAAAGACATTCAGTTATCATCTACAAAATTCAATGGACGACCAATAGATGTTTATTAGATATCCACAAAATCCGGTAAAAAACGGGAAAAATTTAAAAAAAAAAAAAAATTAAAACTTTGCACGGGTAGCCATATTCATTGGTTAAGTCAGGTCATCGCAGGCAGCCATGTTCAACTGCAGTGATAAAGTACCTTTTCAAATGGTAAAAATTAATTTGATGAAAAAAGTATGATAAATTATTTACAAAATAAATGTAGAAATCTGCACTTTTTTTTTTTTTTAATTCCTTTCGTGAATCCGAAATAATTTACTGAATGTGTTAATTTCAATATAGATTTTTTTTATACTTTTAACACGTATGCATATAATTTATTTAAAGTGCATTTTAACTTGGAGAATAGTGTTGATAACGATTGTAAAATAATTTTCACTTTACTAAGTTTCTAGTTTCAAATTTGCAAAGCGGAATTCGTGTATAATTACTGCATATAATTGTAATAATTTTAATTAATAAAATATTTTAGCAATTTCCTAAAATGTTCTTTTTAAAATTATCTTTGACAATTAAAAATTGATTAACAGCAAGCATATAATTTTTGTTAAGTTATTTATTTTTAAACACCTACTGAAAAATTTGCATTACTATTTCACCACGAAAGATGGCGGCAACTGTATATAAGATTTCAAAAATATATTTACACTTAATTTCGCCAATGAAGAAGCTTTCAGCAAGGCGATTTCACCAAGAATAATTAATAATTACAGGAAAAATTTAATTAAATCTCATTTGGACAATTTATCGAGATTGGCTGCAATAAATACGACGACAAACAACGACTCTATCATGAAATAAATTGAACGACTTCGACCATCATCGTCTCACAAATTATATCAAATAAAATGGATCTGGATGTACAGTTTAAATACTTTTATTAAAAGTTAGGTCAAGTTGTATTAACACGTTGAAACGAAGAATTTACTTCTTTTTTTTTACTTTAACTTACTAATAATAAAAATTATTATGTATTAATTATTTGATAAAAAGAATAAAATAATGTAATTTTTGTACGATAAAGAAAAAATCAATATTTTTTTCAGTTTAATAATAATTAAAGATACGTATATTTAATTGTATCCGGAGCGCGAAAAGCTCCAACATAAGTGATGCGGATGCTGCTCTAAATGGGAAAAAAAATGCACAGTTCATTTCTACATTTATTACATAAATTATTTATCATACTTTTATCATTAAAGTAATTATTGCCATTTCAAAGGTGTTTTACTATATATTTAAATTTAACACCGCCTGTTAGCAAGGTCGAGTTGGTCTAGCTGGTAAGGCGACAGATTGCAATTGCCGAGGTCCTTGGTTCGTATCCCAGAGGGCGGAGCGTACTACTTAGTGCAGTTGAGCTTGGCTGTCTGTGAAGACGTGTCGAAGCTGGTGTATGGTAATCAGTGCAAACTTTGAAACTTTTTTTTTTAATTTTTCCTATTTTTTCCCGGATTTTATGAATATCTAATAAACATCTATTGGTCGTCCATTGGATTTTGTAGATGCTAAATAAATATCTATTGGTCATTTACAATATCCAGATAATATCTTATTGTTAGACATTGTGGAGGTACAATGGATGATTACTGTACAACGATTTCCGGGACATTTGACGATCCATTAGCCGTCTATTATAGGTAAACGCATGCTCCAGTAGATATCCCATTTTTTAAGAGCACATCCAGTAGATATCTATTGGATGAGTTTTGGCTAAGTGGTTTCTTCCAATCCATAGTCATAAAAGTGGGGTGGGGGGGGAATGTTGTGTTTATGTATAAAGAGAGAAGAAGGGGGAAATAGAATGGTGGGGTGTAAGGTGACCAACGAAAATACAACCCCTTTTCTTCAGCTGGACTTGGTTAATTGGTCACCTTCCACAGTTTGAAAAGAAAGTCCTCGACACTAGAAGATGCAAAAGAACCACGTTCAATAAATCTTGTGTCTGTGTCCCTTGGCTTGTGCCCCTTTCCATTGTCCCCTATTTCCGGTAAACGTTACTTCCACCACCTGGAATGTGGTTAGGCAACTGGGGTTTGAGAGGGCACTTTTTTATTTTTTTTTATTTTTATGGTGTGTTTTTAAAGGGTCGCTGACAGCAAGTTGTTTAAGATGATTAATGAAACTGTGTGTTTTCAATATTTTTTTTTTTTAACAAGCACTTTGGCAGATACGAAGCAATCTTTGTTTTACACTCAGTGTATTTATTACACTTTTATCACGAGAGAAGTTTTTCCTGACAAGACGAGGATTTTAGTACTTGGTGAATGCTTGAAAGGTTAAGTTCGTTGAATTGCACACATTATTACTAAATTCGAAGCCTCCAACATCTGAAAATTGCCCCCTCTTCTCAAATGCATATTCTGCTTATGCTCCCGTTCGACTTTATTATATCCTATATATGGGGGCTATGATTTTTTTTTTCTCCAGGGGGAGAGGGGAGGGGTGGAGAATATGGGCAGTCGTAAATTTTGCTTAGAATAGGTCTCGACTCCACCCCAGAATAAAAATAAGTCTCCAAGTTTCTCAACATATTCAACGAGAATTTCAGGATATATGTTAACCGGCCCAGTAGCGTTAAAAGGTTCAATGTTTTTTATTCAACCACTTACATCCTCCCTGGTAAAACTAAGTACCTAGATTTTCTCAAAATTGTTCTCTGTAAAGTACCTGGCATTCAAGGATAAACTCTTATTGTAAACACTAGTAAAGAACTCGTCCAAAATATTTGCCATTCCTTCATCTTATTGAATTATATTCCTCTGGTTATCTTTTATGGTTCCAGATCAGAAGTTTGTTTTTCTTTCCCACTAGCACATGCGAAAAAATCTTTTATGGTTAGAATTCATATTTCTTGTAAATTTTATTTGTAATTGTTTCTACTTTCTAATATAAGAAACTTGATGTCCCGCACAAACACACAGTATCAAAGTTTTTTTTCCCCTCAAACTTCTGTCCTTCAACTTCTGAATTTTCTAATCCCCTCTTAAAAACTTCAGCACGCTCAGGTCACAGCCCATTAAAGTTTGCCTTACTAAAATTTGAAATCAATTTACAATAACTCTTTTTTTCAAAATGGTGTTTAATATCAAAAAGCAAAATTTTATGGCTTCTAGACCACCAGGTTGTGGGTTCGAGTCCCGTGTTTGGCATGGGTGTTTGTAAATGTATGTTGGCTTGTCTAATGACGAATATTTCGGCGCATTATAGCCATCGTGTTGCTGACGGTGCCACATAATCTGAAAACAACCAACCAAAATGTTATGATCTCTATTTCCCTACACACCTTCAAAAATAAAATATCAATTGTTAATTTATTAAGATAAAAAAAGTTCAATTTTTTTAGTTTTCAAAAATGTTTTATATTTCTGAACTATATAGCAAAATTGTTACATTTTTACCGTTGTAAATATGTCCCAAAACTAAGATATATATATTTTCTGATTTGGTATACATTTGCAAGCTGGGAGGAAGATCATTAGCAATTGACCTAAACGTCACTTACATAACCCCATTTTTTAAAAATGTTGATGTTGGAATTGCTTGATACCAAGCATAGACCAAAGAATAAAGCAGACTGATCATAAACCTCCAAATCCCTGACCTAAAACGCGCGATGAATTGTGGGGCACATTTATCCAAAACATACACGCATTTTGTATAGACAATGGCTGCTTGCTCCTCATTTGGATGTAAAAATCGCCCGTCAAAAATAGTACCTACTCTACCAAAAATTTCATTTCATAGGTAAGTTCTTTTCTAACACTGTCTAATTATACTTTGCATTGATTTTAGTTTCTAAAACTATTTATTTGTGTTTGAATGACTTCAAAATGAAAGTATGTAGTTTCGTTTGGGTACCTGTTTCGTTTTCCTTGATTATTGTGTGTATCACGGAATTTTCGATTAAATTTCAACTAGCCTACAGGCTGTCATTTAATAATTAATTAATAACTACCACTTTAGAAGAGGCAATTGAGGTGTCTGAATTTTTAAGAATTGTTTTCGGTGAAGTCAGTCTTTTCTGGAGAGGAAGGATGAGTCACGTTAGGTGATCAAATTTTGAATGAAAGCATGTGTGCGTGAAAGCGGAAATTGAAAAACGTAGTTGATTCTCTAATTTGGTTTCAATGTTAAGAAACCAGTCAATGATATGATGCAGTGCATTCAATAAATAAAAGTCACTGTTCATAAAAAACTCGTTGTGTAAAAGGATTAGTTTCCCATCAGATGAAAAAGTGAAACCGAAAGTTATATTTACATGTTTACCTAACAATACAAAAATTTTCATCTATGTAATTGTGAATGTGTAATTATGTTATACATCTGTCCAATTCTTACATTATAGTTATTACATACATTAAAATTATGTGCTAAATACTATGCATTAACAATATGTTAAATTTTTGGAAAGATAATTAAAAAAGTTAATTTCTTGAACATTTGTTAATTGTTAAATGGGATTTCCGTTTTATGAAATTGCTATTATCAATTTTTATCAATTATCATTAATTTTAGTCGTATTCAAAATAAGAGATGACATTTTTCTTTATACTTTTTCAAAGCCATGCTATTCTACTGTTTTAGCTTCAACACAAAAACTTGGTCTTGGAAGGAAGATTTAAAAAAAAAAAAAAATGTTAAACCAATTATTTGAATAAGCATTATGATGCTTAAATAATGCGATTTTCATTATTAAATATTTTTCCATTTTTCATTATCTAGTAATAAATAGTTTTTTTATTTGTTATTATTGAAAGGTGAACTTAGTAAGAATATGTTCAATTGTAAAATAACATTTTAAAGATGAGAAAGTTCTTTTTAATAAACAGTGTACATTCATGCTAATGGGTTATTTGTTCTTTCATAACTAAACTAAATACCTTTTAAAATATCTAATAAACAAATAAAAATATGATACGTTTGTTTGCATCATGAAGACAGATCGAGATAATATTTTATGTGTTTTGTTGCCATTGTTGTTGTTTCTTAAAGAATTTTAATAATGAATATTTTGTACTGCTACCACTTTTTAAATTTCTTAAATATTATTCAAAAACATAAAATTACGATTCTTTGTTATTTTAATGAATAGCTAGAAATAAATAAACTTGTTGAGCCGAAAATTTGTCCTTTATTCAAATTTATAATTTCACTGGTAATTGGTTGGTTGGTTGTATTCAGATTATCTGGCGCCGTCAGCAACACAAGGGCTATAATGCGCCGAAACATTTCGTCATTTAACAAACCAACATACATTTACAAACACCCATGCCTAATACGGGACTCGAACCCGCAACCTCGCGGTCTAGAAGCCAGCACGCTAACAACTATACCGTTTGGTCGGCCACTGGTAATTGTATGGCGAACGATGCGGCCATTATCCGTGACGGATGCGGCAAGAATGTGTTGGAAGAACCCCCACACTTTCCCGTCGACGGCCAAATAGGTGAACTTCTTGAAGTCAAATTTAATAAAATTATCCGAAACTTTCTTCTTAATGCAGCATAATATATACATTCTAAGTCAAACATGTGAATTTTTTCATAAGATTTATTCATATATTAGGTGGATAAAATGCTATTTTTAAAATGCGAAATCTTACACAGAACGCAAGGCGTTTGCTGTTTCTTTTGGAATTATGTTACCCATGATGCCTCAAAACATGCTATGTTTTTCTCCAATGAAGGTCAATGGGAAACGCCGCCTCTGCTCCTTTTCTTTGCTCTATGGTTTTCAATGATGTTTACAAACAAGTTGCATTCTGATACTAAACATTTTTATTAAGTATTCTTCTGCAATTTCCACACTGATATATTTGGCTGGATTTGAAACATGAGTCTTTTTAAAACCAACCCCTAAGGAAAAAGTCAACACCTATACTTTTGGCATTCTAAAGGACTTCTACTCGTAAGTATTCTAGTATACTAATATAAAACCGCATACCACACCTAGCTTCTACTATTTTATTGTTTGGCTACTTGATTTAAGATCCCTCCCCTCTACGAGAGTTATTTAGTGCGTTTTTTGGCAATTTATACTCTACACGAGTTTGTTTTTTTCGCCATTTTCTGTGCCGACCAAACGGTATAGTGGTTAGCGTGCTAGCTTCTAGACCGCGAGGTTGCGGGTTCGAGTCCCGTGTTGGCATGGGTGTTTGTAAGTGTATGTTGGCTTGTCTAATGACGAATGTTTCGGCGCATTATAGCCCTCGTGTTGCTGACGGCGCCAGATAATCTGAATACAACCAACCAATCGCCATTTTCTGCTCTCAAACTCTTGAAATATCGATATTTCAAGAGTTTACCCTTTTTCTAGAAATATATTCATCGTTGATGGAGTGTTTATTTTCTTTATTCTGGAGTGAATTGGGCTTTTTCTACGTGTATTTTATCATTTTTTCGAAAGCTTATATCTCGTTATTGTGGACTAAATTTATCGCTTTTGTAACAGGTTAAAATGTGCTATATGGTGGCACTTGGCGTTTTTGGAACTTCTCCGCAAAACGTAAACAATGGCGAACTCCGACGCTACAGCAAACCCAAAACGGCGAAAAACACGATGTTTCCAAGTGAACTGGCAAACCTAAAACAATAGCGGAAAGTGAAAAATTGAGAATTGAACCTGCTCCATGAATTGTGGATGGTATAGGAAGGTTGAAGTCCAATGCCAAAGCCGTTAGGCTATGGTTGCGATGCAAGTTGTAGCAAGATTAAGTGTTTTCGCTATTCATGTCGATTACATTTATATTAAACACGTACATCCCGGGAAGAAATTCAAATGAATTGTGTAAATATATTCGAAATCGGCGAAAATTCAAATGTAATAAAATTGCAAACGATATTTGAAGGAAAAAAAAAATTAAATGGTCAAACAATTTAAATGTAAAGGATAATTGAAAATTAGTTTTAGCATTTAAAATTTAATTACAAATAGTTTATAAGGGGTTAAATTTCATTAAATTTTAAATCAATGACAAATATTTAATCCCTTCCAGAATATTTATGTTTTTAATTGCTTACTAAAAACTAAGGAGTGCGCACGCTTCGCGCTCTAAAAGGAAAAATTGCAACCTATTTCGTTGGCCTTACGGCCAATTAAACCTAAAAAAAAATACCCCTACCTAATTCGGGCAGTCGTTTGTGGCATTTCACCCCCAAAATCAATTTTTTTTAATTACTTGGTACAGTAAAAATGTCTAAAAAGTAAGGTGTGCACGCGCTTCGCGCTCCAAAAGGAAAAATTGCAACCTATTTCGTTGGCCTTACGGCCAATTAAACGTAAAAAAAATACCCCTACCTAATTCGGGCAGTCGTTTGTGGCATTTCACCCCCAAAATCAATTTTTTTTAATTACTCGGTACTGTAAAAATGTCTAAAAAGGGAGGTGTGCGCGCGCTTCGCTCTCTAAAAGGAAAAGAGTTCAACATTCCAAAAATGACATTTTTAATCACTTTGCTGTTATAAAACAATCAAAATCCATTTTAACGCCTTATATTTTATAAACTACACTTTGGTGGCCTAACGGCCACCAAAGTATAGTCATAGCATACCAGTTTTATTCCTAAGGTTAAAATCGCTATAAATCAAGAGTTATATTTAATGCAATATAAATACCTCAATTCTCTTTCTCTTCTCCCGGAGGGTAAACCTTGATAACGTCATCCAAAAACGCCTTAAATAAATTTTTTACCCTCCTTGCCTATTGCTTTTTTCGCCAGATATACTCGGCCAGGTAATATTGTAAGCCCGCCTCTACTTTACTTGCGCTTAAATCTCAAATATTTCAAAAATTCTTAAATATTTCGCGCTCAATAATTTCAAACATTTTAAAATAATCGCCATCCTTAAGAGTCTACACCTAAAAACATTGTTTCTGCATTCCCACAACTAATAATACCCACAAATACAACTCGAATTCATGACGTAACAGGAATAAAGACAATATATTTCCAACAGGTCAGCTTCCAACAAAAAAAAAAAAAAAAAAAAAACTGAAATGAAGAGAGAAACATAAATCACGCAGTTTACCATATTTGTAACTAAATCAATCGGCACCAGACAAAATTAAGCGTTTTTTGGCGAAAAGAGGATGTATTTGGCGTTAATCCAAAGCAGCAGTAAGTCTAACCAATCACGACTCTGGAATACCTCCGACAACAACGAAACAACAAATTTTGCCAGTTTCCTAGGATTGATGAATTATCTTTGCCACCATGTAGCACATTTGAAGCTTTGTAACATTTATTTTATCGTTTAGTCATAAATGTTCCCAGCATTTGCAAATCGCTATTTAAACGTATAATATTCTCAAGGTATGTTTTATTTATAATTTTATTATTTAAAAGATAGTTTCTTTGTTCTTGTTTTATAATTGTGACACCTGGTATGTAGTACAGTATGATAAAATGAAATGTGCAGTTTGTCCTTTCATTTTGTAAAATGTTACTAAAACTGTTTTTGTAACTTATTTATTATTATCTGTTCAAGGTTCCCACGGTCATTCAAAGTGTTTAATATTTTTAAACTTGTTTTCAAGTCCTTGAAAATGCTTAGAGATCCTTAAAAGTCCATAATTTTTGCAGAAGTTGTATGCCCAACAGCAAAATTTATAAAAATACAACTCGGACTCGCTATTCCCGCGTAACCGCCACTTATCTGAACCGTATCGGAATTCTCTGACTTATTTGTATTATGCATCCACCAGCTTGTAATTTTTTTGGTAGAATATACTGTATTACAAATTTATTTATAGACATGATGCCCGAAAACAAATTTTCAACGGTCCTTAAAAACGTTATTTAGGTGCTGAAAAGTCATTGATTTTCATTCAGGGATTTAAGTAAGTGGGAACCCTGCTGTTCTTACTAATCTGTTCTTGCTTTACTCACTTGATATCTGCCAAAGAAAATTAAATCCTGCTGAATAACTAAATGACACACAATATTACAAAAAAGCATGACATAGTTGTTAGTAGTAATATAAATTATTGTCAATGAGATAACTGTTCTACAGAATGCCTCTAAATCAGCGTCAGCCACTACGCGGCCCACGGGCCGGATTTGGCCCGCGACAGATTTTTCTGCGGTTCACCGGCACCACAGTAGATGAGAAGAAAAAAATCAAATTTCACGGTATGGACTTCATTACATAATTGTAATTTATCGGAAATAATATGTGTTAACTATGCTGAACAGAGCTCTCCATACGTGCCCTAAGAAACTATATGAAGAAGCTTTTAGCAAGGTGGTTTTCATCAAAAATAAATTCACTAATAACCTAACTGAATCTATCTTTTGGACAGATAATAAAAATTGACTGCAACAAATACTCCGAAAGATTACAACAACATAAATCTCAACATAATACTCTATTACAACATAAACTGAACGATTTCGACCTCCATCGTCTCACTATTGATATCAACTAAAACGGAGTATTCTGGATGTTCAGTTTAAATACTTTTACTAAAAGTTAAGTCAATTTGCATTGTCACGTTGATACAAAAGATTCATTTTTTTTAGACTTTGATTTACCAATAATGAAAACTATTTTTATTTTAATTATTTGATAAGAAAGAATCAAATATCAATTCTAATTTTATTAAGATAAAAAAAAATTAATATTTTTTTCCAGTTTTTAAAAATGCTACATATTAAATCGATAAAAATTTATGATACATATTTTGGTGAATCCGGCCCCTCGAAAAGCGCCAACATATGTCATAACGGCTCGCCTCGAAAAGTTAGTGGCGAACGCTGCTCTAGATAGAAAGGGTATAAATGTCTTCAATATGCTGTATTAAAGAAAATAGAATGTTAGTGATTGCTTAAAATACCATTTTTTGTATACTAAACCTATCTTTTCATTGTAGTGGAATTTTTGCTAAATGTTGAACTTCTTTCTTGTTGCCAACTTATTTTGCCAATTGGCATAAACTATTTATCGAAATTAATGTTATCCCATTGTCATTAAATGCAAAAATACTTTATGGAGTGTAGTCTAGTTAATTGAACTTTATGAGAAAAAATCTTGTAATAGTACTTTGTAGCTTTCTTAAAATTGAATGATTTAATTTATAATAATGCAAGAATGCATGTTCGAATAGAAATTTGTGAACAATATAATACATACCAAAAAAAAATTTTTGCTTTTTTTTTTGATTTTCATATAAAATCTACAAGAATGCACAATCCATTGGAAATAATGACATTGACAAGAACTTAATAAGTTACAAATTTGTTTTTGCCATTATAGCAACAGGAAAGAATATCAACAATTGGCAAGAATTCAGCTATGACAAAAAGATTGTAGATTTATTACTCAAGTACCAAATTTTTTACTAAAATCACTTCAAATAATGTATTTCTAGTTCTGAAATTTAGAGGAAAGTAGAGAGGGAGAACACATTTTTAAAAAAATATTTTGAATTGTCTTTTTTTTGCATAAACTTCGAGACTAAATGCAACTAAAATGATTTGTAGCAATAAATATGATACATTATATCTTTACTTATTGAAAGACTTATGAATGAAAAACAGTGTTTCATTAAACGTAATTGGGCACGTCCAATTCCTTCCTGCCCTCCTATTGTATTTCTTTTGGATAATTTTCGTACCTTTTTAAAATCCAACCCAAATAAACTGTTTCTGTTAATTAACAGTAACTAGCAGTGTGTTATGTCAAAATAATATGTTGTCATTAAGTTAGTATTGCTGGTGAATAAGAAGTTAGATTATTATTTTTTCTAAAAATAACATTGCAAAAGTGAAAAGTTGATGCTATAATAACATCGCATCTACTTTAGCTGAATAACTCCTTGGGTACCTAAGGAAGAAACTTGTGTGGTGAATTTTGGTAGCTAGTGTTATGTAAATTTTGGATTGAATTGATGCAAGCATTTTTAATTACTCCAAGATGATGGCTGCTCTCTCTCCCCCCCCCCCCATCCCGCTTAATATCTCCCTAGTTTACAAATTAAGTAGAGCTTAACTAATAATTTTAAAGTAAAAAGTGAAGTGTCGACAAATTTCTTAGATAGTGTCCTTCTAGTATTTTTGTACAGACAAAAATATATGAATTGGTTTAGTACTTGGTTCAGAAATCACATAATTCCTTGAAACAGACAACATCCAAATAAGTTGCTTGAAAATTATAAAGTGTATTCCAAAATAATAAAATATTAATAAAATAGTTTCCATTTTTGTGTAGATGCAGGATTTGTTGACATTTTAATAAACAGCATTCGAAGATTGTTTGGTAGTGTTAGCATTAAAATTGCCTGATCTTTTGAATTGAATATACCTACAAAGAAATTGAAGGTGCTGAAGTTACATGGCTTTGGAAAACCATTATTTTGTGCATAATGACATGTGGGGGTTACTTGGATTTCTTCCTGATGTATTCCATAGTGACACTCTAGCGGAAAACTTCACTGTAAGCATTAAGAATTATGTGGTTAGGATTTGGAATTTTAGAGATGTAGTCATGCACATGACACACTGGAAGGCGAAACTTATGGGTGGATTGGTGGGCAGAAAAATTGTCGGTCGGCTGAAGAGAGTAGACAAGAGGTCGTATGAAGAGGGTGAACGATCTGTTTTACAGTCTCGTCGGTCATGCAGTTTCGATTGAGGGTGATGGAACCAGGCAGCTGAGAAGTACCTGGAAATGGCACAATCCATAACAAACATCCGGCAGGATTGCCACACACCTGGAAAACAGGAAAAACCTGGAATTATCAGGGAAAATAAAAATGCCTAAATAATATCAGAAAACTAAAGAATGTGATATTTTCTGGAAACGTTAGGGAAACGTTAGTTCATATGATTTTTTTCTTGTAACAATGTGTAAAAAGCACCAGCTGAAAGCAAATTGTCTGAAAAACGGGTAAAAATCTTTACCTTTTACTCCAATTTCTTCTTTTTTTGAGATTTTTCACTTTTTCTACAATTTTATTATTTTTAATGGACTTTGTAGAGCTTTATCAGACTAAACTTGCCTAAAACACCCTTCAGAAAAAATTTCTAGCTTCGCCACTGTTCTGTACACAAATATATATTTTTTTGTCTATTTTGTAGTTCCAATTAACACTGCGTATGTATTTTTTTTTTTTTTTAATATTTTGTGACTGTTTTCACCCCAGGGAAATATTAAAGGAGATGCACTCACAGATTGCTACATATACCATCGAATCAATTTCTCTTTGTGTGCAAGTACATCACAAATCACAAACATTTTATTGTTCCATAAGAAAGTAGATTTCCACTCTTCTTTAGCAAAATTTTGATTGATAAAATTGCACATTAAAATATCATAAAATGTTTTCTATTTGTTTAAAATTACAATATTAACTGCAGTTGTATGCAAAAAAATTTGCTTATTTCGGCTTAAAATGAAATCTGAAAATTAAAAAAAATTGTCTGGAAAACTAAGGGAATTTTGTTCTGCATCTTGAGTGGCAACCTGATCTAGAGCAGAGAGCATAGGTTGTTGATTTTGGTAGGAGATCCGATAACATGCGTACACAGAATAAACGGTAGCTATAGTTGACGGAAATTTGAACAATAACATATAGTATATAATTTTTTTTTTTTAATTGCAGAAAAATGGAAATATTGATAAAGTCTTTTAAAGAGTGTGAAAAAATAAGTTCTCAATGAAGATTTAAGTTGCGTGAACCATTGCACTGAGAAAACCTTAATTTTAGAGACAATTCAAAGCATTTTCATTTAAAAGAAGCTTCATAAAACATCTAGATTATCTTGAAATGAAGCCACATTCTTGTGACAAGTGCGGCAAAACATTTTCATGGAAGAGTCACCTCAAAAAACACCTCCTTTCTCACACTGGAGAAAAGTTGCATTCTTGTGAGAGGTGCTCCAAAACATTTTCACAAAAAATTCACCTCGGACGTCACCTTCTCACTCACACTCATGAAAAGCCGCACTCTTGTGAGATGTACTCCAAAGCATTTTCCCAAAAGAATAACCTCAGACGCCACCTTCTCACTCACACTGGTGAAAAGCTGCATTCTTGCAAGATATGCTCCAAAGCATTTTCACAAAAGAGTGATCTCAGAAATCACCTTCTCACTCACACTGATGAAAAGCCATATTCTTGTGAGATATGCTCCAAAGCATTTTCCCAAAAGATTAACCTCAGACGCCACCTTCTCACTCACACTGGAGAAAAGCTGCATTCTTGCAAGATATGCTTCAAAGCATTTTCACAAAAGAGTGATCTCAGAAAACACCTCCTCACTTACACTGGTATAAAACCGCATTTTTGCGAGATATGTTCTAAGACATTCTCTTTACAGGTTCACCTCCAAAAACACCACCTCACTCACACCCAAGAAAAGCAGTATTCTTGCGAGAGGTGCTCCAAAGCATTTTCCCAAAAGCATAACCTCAAACGCCACCTTCTCGCTCACACTGGTGAAAAGCCGTATTCTTGCGAGACGTGCTCCAAAGCGTTTTCTGATACGAGTACTCTCAAAAGTCACCTCCTTTCTCACATTGGTGAAAAGCCGTACTCTTGTGAGATATGCTCCAAAGCATTTTCCCAAAAGAATAACCTCAGACGCCACCTTCTCGCTCACACTGGTGAAAAGCCGTATTCTTGCGAGACGTGCTCCAAAGCGTTTTCTGATACGAGTACTCTCAAACGCCACCTTCTCGCTCACACTGGTGAAAAGCTGTATTCTTGCGAGACGTGCTCCAAAGAATTTTCTCAAAAGAGTAGTCTCAGAAAACACCTCCTTACTCACACCAGAGAAAAGCCACACTCTTGCGAGATGTGCTCCAAAGCATTTTCCCAAAAGAATAACCTCAGACGCCACCTTCTCACTCACACCAGAGAAAAGCCACATTCTTGTGAGATGTGCTCCAAAGCATTTTCACGAAAGACTACCCTCAGAGAACATTTCTTCACACACACTGGAGAAAAACTATACTCTTGTGAGAAGTGTTCCAAAGCATTTTCCCAAAAGGCTTACCTCAGAAAACATATCCTTACTCACACTTCAGAGGGATAACAGGTTGGTCACATTTATACAATGTGCACAATGCATTTACTGAATAAAATATTTACAAAAATAAAATCCAATATTATATTATGCTCTAATTCATGCAATGTACGGGAAGGGGACGTGTTTCGTAATAGGACTGTTAGTCACTATTGTGATTTTTCTAATTTCCCTATACTCTCAAAAACTGTTTTGAGGTCAAAGCAAACTTAAAAAAAATTAACCAATAAAAAAGACTTTTTAAAATATATCCTTTATATGCATTGCCAACTTTTTTGTTCAATCGCAACTTACTTGATTGATTTTGATGCCCATGTGTAAATATGATTATGCCCATTCGTAATAGGACTGTTAGTCACTATTGTGATTTTTCTAATTTCCCTATACTCTCAAAAACTGTTTTGAGGTCAAAGCAAACTTAAAAAAAATTAACCAATAAAAAAGACTTTTTAAAATATATCCTTTATATGCATTGCCAACTTTTTTGTTCAATCGCAACTTACTTGATTGATTTTGATGCCCATGTGTAAATATGATTATGCCCATTCGTAATAGGACTGTTAGTCACTATTGTGATTTTTCTAATTTCCCTATACTCTCAAAAACTGTTTTGAGGTCAAAGCAAACTTAAAAAAATTAACCAATAAAAAAAACTTTTTAAAATATATCCTTTATATGCATTGCCAACTTTTTTGTTCAATCGCAACTTACTTGATTGATTTTGATGCCCATGTGTAAATATGACTTTGAGCACTCTTTTTATATGAATATTAAAAATGCTATCTCATTCCTTAAAAAAAACTAAAAGAATATTTTTATCCTATGATAGGCTTTAAGTTTCTATTACAATTTTTAGCAGTAATGAACTCGTATCTGATGCACCAAAATATTCCCCAAAAAAGCGTAAATGATTAATTTATTTTTGCACCATCTGACAAATTCAAGGACAGGAATACTGCATCATACCCCTCTCCACATTTTTCTACCATCCTACAACCCTTGACAAGAAAAATATCACACTGGAAGCTCAGCCCAGCATGCATTATGCCTTCACTTCGCCAAAATGGATGAATCGCTTATGAGCTGGGGGAAGATCTACCGTCTAGTGATGTTAAGTTAAGGTGGAGTTTAGTATAGAAACTCTTTATTTTTCCAGTTTGGGAAAGAAATGAATATCCCCCTTTTTTTTTAAAGTAATATATGATATATATGTTTTGGCTAGGTGTATCTAAGGCCCCTATATTAGGCGAGCCGGCGCGAACGCCATTTTGTGTCTAAAGGTTGGCTCAGCTTGGCGCTGTACCATTGAAAGCAATATAAAACTTCGTCAACTTCCATTGCACGGTATTTAAAATTAAGCTGAGAATTTTCAGAAAAACTGCTTGGAATACTTGTATATCCCTTTCCTATAATGTGTAAAATCAGAGAAGTTGTATTTTACACTCATTATGTCGTATTTAAACAAGATATTGCTGAAGTGGGTTTCAATTTTGGAGAGTTAGCGCTACTTGGCGACTTAAAAATGAATATGTTTTGATTTTCCCTATCGTTAGTGGATTTTCGGCGTTGACGATATCGTTCTCTTTTGTTAATTTTATTGCTTGTATTCACAGCTTTTTTTTTAAAAAACTATTTTTTACCGGATATGACATAAAAATGAATTATATTAACACGATTTTTTTGTCAAGAAATTAGGAAAACCTTTTTAATTATTTAGCAGTTTCTTTTAAATCAAATTTTCCAATACTGCTTCATAGTGTTTGCTTTTATCTTATTTGATACAGTTTTGAAAACCAAAAAATATTAATTACTTCAAAACTATATTTCATGAAACCCATATTTTAAATATTTTAAAGATGTTTCAACATTTTATTTCTTATTTTAACCAGCACAGTTTCTTTATGAAAAAGGTAAATATGGTTCAGATAAGGACCTTTTCTTCAAATAGGCCCTTCATCATGTTTAGAATTTGGAAAATTCCTTATCTATAATTTTGCTGTATATAGCCTTTATATGAAAATGTTGTATATATATGAAAATAATAAGTTTTAGGATGTTTTTTAAATTCACATTTCCTACATTGAAAATAAAATGCAAATCATCTTTAACAGACAGGCAATCCACTGACAATTCATTAGAAAACGTTCTGATTACTCAATTTGCTAACTTCATGACTTAATAATTTTACTGCTTCTTAACTTATACAAGTATATATTCCATTTTCCTAATAGCTTTATCTGATGTATTACAGTGAAACCATTGTATATCATTGCACTTTTTAAAATGGATGAAGTGATTTTTATCCATGAATAATATTAAAAAAATCTCATTAGAAAGTGTTACTTCTAATTCAGAGAAATGTTTCAACAACTTCCTTGTGGTGGAGAACAACATTTAACAAGGTATATTAAAATACAATCATAAAGAAACAGAAGAAAAGAAAAAAGCTCTACCTTAATTGGGGATGGGATTATTTTATATATTATTTAAGTTGAAAAACAATTATAAATTTTTAGCATATTAAATTGCCATTCTTTTTGAAAAAATTACTTTCTTCTAACCTTAATAATAAACAGAAGGTAACCTTCATTCAGAACGTAAATGTCAGACTCGTTCCGAATTGGCAACAAAAGTATTTGGCACGATAGTACTGTTGCAAAACTAATAAAAAATAAAAAAGAATAAAAAACTTTTTTATAATCAATGTAAACTGCAACATTCCAAAAACTATGATGGTTTAATTTGGAAAACAAGGAAAAGGAATGCTTTCGTGTTTACAATATAAAAATATAGTTCAGTAACACGCAGAAGTTTGCAAAGAACATTGGAATAGGAAAGTGGTATAAGGAAATCAAAATTACTTCAAAATAATAATCAACGCAAAATCATAGACAGTTAATCGTAATAAATATTAAAATATAACTTCCGCTGCATATCAACACTTAGTGATGTGATTCACTTGTCTCGGCGACAATTTTGAATCCATCATTGGCGTCTGTTTGCTTGTGTTGGAAATTGAAATAACCTCCTTTTCTTTTCAAAATCTTTGTATTTAGTCGCACTTGAGCAATTAGAGGACAAACAACAACCCATTTTACAAAAAATATTATAGAAAAACGATCACTTTTTACAAATACCAAACGAGGAAAGCGCACATTCATCCAACTCAAAACCACGTCGAAACATGAATTGCGGCAACCCTTACGACACAAAATGGCGTTCGATCCGGCCTTCCTTTTATAGGGGCTCTAGGTGTATCTAGGGGGATGATTTGTGGTCAAGAATGAGGCAGTTTGCCTTTGCATTGTTCTTTTAATGAACGTATTAGTGGTTTACAAAATAATAATGCTTAACAAGCCTTGATTAAAAATCTCGCATGCATTTTCAGATCTGAAGAGGTCCTCGCTGCGTCTGAATCCAAATCTTGAATGAATTCTTGGCATCTGCGCTTATATAAAGCTCGGTGGCGCCATTGGCGCTGCTGTTTACTGATAGAGTGTTATACAACATATATTAGCATATTTTATTTTGTTACTGATTAACATAATGACAAAGGGAAATTGTTTAATTACTACAAAAAGAAAATATTTTAGTCCACAAGACAGATGGCTTTCTCAAGAATCTGTCAAATTGTTTCTTCAGTTGTTTTAGATGATATAGTAAAATCACCAAGTTGTTTTAAACTTTTGGATGTCATCTCTTGCATTAACTTAAGAATTCAAAATTTTGTACCTGAATAATATGTAGGGCTACGGCCTCCTTTATCACACGGCTCCTGTTTTTCCTATCCTTGGCCTTTATCTTCCAATTTTTGATTTTAATCTTTTTTTTTAATATCCTTCCACCTCATCTAGCCATCTTTTTCCAAGGCGTCCGACCTCTCTCATTCCTTCTAGTCTTCCCTTGTAAGTTTTCTTTGTTGCTCTTTCATCACTCATTCGGTCCAGATGTCCAAACCTTTTGTTTTTATTATAGTTACTATATCTTTTTCTTTATATTGCTTACTTAACTCTAAATTACTCCTGATTCTCCAAACATCTCTATCTTTGATTGGTCCATTAATTTTCCTTAAAATCTTTCTCTCAAAAGTAATTAGTATTTTTTCCCCTTATTTTGAGTGGTTGTCCAAGTTTCTGCTGCATAAGTGACTATAGGTCTAATTATTATTTTATATAGTTTTAAATTTAACTTTTTTAAGAGCAGAGAGGACTTTAACAACTTCAGCATTGGAAAATAACATGTTTCCAGCAACTTGTCTAGCCTTTATCTCTGGGTTTCATTCATTTTTTTCTGGGATAATTGAACCAAGATATTTAAATTCTGTTCTTTTTTTCAAAACCAAGTTCAGTATTTACTGAACTTGTGGTTGTTCCATTTCCTCTGTCCATAACTATATATTTAGTTTTTTCCCTATTAACTAAAAGTCCAACAGTCTTTGTCTCTTCTTCCAAATCCTCATAGCATCCAATTAGATATCTTTCTGTTCTAGACATCAAGTTTACATCATGTACGAATGCATAGATTTGTCAGGGTCAGTTCATTATTGTGTCCCCTCGAGCAAATTAAATTTTAATGTGTTCCAAACAAAAGTTAAAAAGTGTTGTAGACAGTACATCCCCCTGTTTTAACCCTGCATCAATTACAATGTTTCTTGAGAGCTTACCTTGTACTTTTACTTTAGCTTCTGCGGTTGACAAAGTCATTTTAACAAGTCTTATTAATTTTCCAGGTACTTCAAAATCATTCAGGATGTGGTACAATTTATTTTTACAATCATATGTTTGCTTAAAATCTATAAATAGTTGGTATAATTTGATGTTTTGTTCAAAAAACTAAATACTAATATAATTCCTAATACTAAAAATCTGGTCAGTAGTAGACCTACCAGTTCTGAAACCGCACTGGTAGTCATCTATTGTCTTTTTCGCATATGGCTGCAATCTATTCACAATAATTTGTTAGAGTACTTTATAAAGAGTGCTCAAAAGCGATATCCCATGGTAGTTTCCACAAATCAAGATGTGTCATTTTCTTATTGAACCAAGGTTGTTCCAATAATCAATTAAAAAAATAGTGTAAACACAACTCTGTGATATTTGATGTAGTTTGATATGGATACTGTATTAGATATTGGCATGACAGGTTTTTTTTGCTATACTATGGCATAGACTTCTTTGATATTTTCTTCTTAGAAGTGAAAAATTACAATTTTTAGAATTTAACAAGTAGCGTGTTTGTGATACTAATATGAACTTTTATATTGTCTGCAGTTTTATTTAATAGTTTCACTTACTGCCATATCTTTAAAAACTCTTTATTTTTCCTTTAAAACTGTCAACTATCTCAACTTTCTCTCTACTTTTTTTAATTTATAAAAAGTATTTTATTTTTGTTTACCACAAGCAAAAGAAAGATAAAAATGTGACTTGCTTTGCATTGGAATAAGGTTCAAATAGGAATAATTTCTTTTCTTCAATGTTGAAATCTAAGAAAAAGTTTATTTACAGGTTAAAATATGTTAACATGTTTTGGATTTCACAATAAATGATTTATAGAAACCAGATATCTTGACAATGACCTTCTTTTTACTGAAACTCAAAGAGAAGACATTGAATGATATTCATATTCAGCGTGCATGTTACGAAACTTTTACTTTAAAAAGATCTGTGTAAGTCTTGCTAGATCAGATAGGCATGATACTGTAATGAAATTTTCTCAGAGGAAATCATGACACAGCTTTTACTAAATAAAAACTGCAATTTAGTCTTCCTTCGAAGCCTCACAAAACTTCTTCGATCAACAGAACAATCGCTGTCAATTTTCAATACAAGCTATATTACATTCATTTTCGAACACAGCGTTAATTCAGGCTCAGAAAGTAAACGTCAGAAGATTTCCAAACAGCAAATGATTCTCGACTGTAACTGAACTCAATTTCATTTTTCGTCTCTTTAAATAGTGTCACAGTAGAAATTTCTAGCAAAATCCAGTCGACCAATCATTCGATCAAAATTTCTCGAATGATTCAGATGTTGCCACTTTTTTCTAACCTGTATTATTGCTGTTTACAAATTAAAATGAATATGTCAGTGTTTACAGTTTTATACAGAATAAAATAAAATAGAACATTAAAATAAATACGTCCCTGCTTAAAAAAATAAAATGGAACTTTAAAATTAATACGTCAATATTTACAATTATTTACCGACGATTTTTGTAACATTTCCCCCTTAATGTGACATATTGCATGTACTAATATCTATCATTGAAAAACTTTGTGAGTTTCTTTTCATTTTTTAGGACCTCTGTCCTATCTGTACAAATTAGATACTGTATGTCCTATGGACAACCCTGGATCAATATATAATTAAGTTATTTTGCAGTAAAGTGTACAAATGCATCATAATATTTATATGTATGAATGTATTATGATTTCTATTACAGAAAGATGGATACTTCACAAAAGTGTCATATGTGCAACAAAGCATTTTTGAATGAGAGCCATCTTACTAAACACCTTCTTACTCATAGTACTGGAGAAAAGTCATATTCTTGTGATGTGTGCAACAAGGGATTTTATAAAAAGTGGCTCCTTATAAGGCATCTCCGTTCTCACACTGGAGAAAAACCACATTCATGTGATGTGTGTAAAAAGGGATTTTCTGATAGGAAAAATCTCGAATTGCACCTCCGCATTCACACTGGAGAAAAACCACATTCATGTGAAGTGTGCAACAAAGGATTTTCTGATAGGAAAAATCTCAAATTGCACCTCCTCACTCACACTGGTGAAAAACCACATTCATGTGAAGTGTGCAACAAAAGATTTTCTCAAAAGAGAAATCTCAAAGTGCATTTACGGGTTCATACTGGTGAAAAGCCTTATGAATGTGATATGTGCCATAGGAGATTTTCTAACCTAGGATCTCTCAGAAACCACTTTTTTACTCATAGTACAGAAAAGCCACATTCATGTGATGTGTGTAACAAGAGATTTGCTCAAAAGGGTGCTCTGTCACGTCATCTCCTCACTCACACTGGCGAAAAACCACATTCATGTGATGTGTGCAGCAAGAGATTCTCCATAAAATTCCATCTTTCATGTCATCTCCTCACTCACACTGGAGAAAAACCACATTTATGTGAGGTGTGCAATAAGAGATTTTATGAACGAAGAACTCTCAAAACGCACCTCCTCACTCACACTGGAGATAAACCACATTCATGTGAAGTGTGCAATAAGAGATTTTACGAACGAAGAACTCTTAAAATGCATCTCCTCACTCACACTGGAGATAAACCACATTCATGTGAGGTGTGCAATAAGAGATTTTATGAACGAGGAACTCTCAAAAAACACATCCTCACTCACATTGGAGATAAACCACATTCATGTGAGGTATGCAACAAGAGATTTTATGAACGACGAACTCTCAAATACCACCTTGTCACTCACACTGAAGAAAAACCTAATGTATGCCATGTGTGTAACAAGAGATTTGTTCAAAAGTGCGCTCTCACACGCCATCTCTTCATTCACACTGGAGAAAAACCACATTCATGTGAGGTGTGCAACAAGGGATTTACCTACAAGAGTATGCTCAAAGTGCATTTACTTTCTCATCATGGTGAAAAACCATAATGTATGTGATCTAGGCAAAAGAGATTCTCAAAAGTGGCTCCCTGCAAAGCATCTCCTCTCTCGCACATGAAAAAGACTATATTTATACGATGTATGTAACAAGAGATTTTCTTATCATATCTAACATCACACCTCTGCATTCAAACCGGAGAAAAACTGTATTAAAATAATGTGTGCATCAAAGGATTATCTGATTGAGAACATCTAAAAAGGCGTCTCCCCATTCTTACTGGTGGAACACTATATTCTTGTGATATGTGTGTTACTCGTAACATTTGAAATCTAGCATTCTATAGAATGTCTAGGCATTGTATACATTGCCTTAAACTAGCTGGCAATGTATGAAACGATTCATATTTCACACATTTCCTAGGTATTCTCTAGAATGTCAAATGAGTAACCAGCAAAGTATGAAATACATCTCTGATTCATTTTGAATATTATGTGGCAAACAATGTGTCTTTTAATGTGCTTATTGTTATATTTTACCCCTTCTATAATTTTTATATTTTGAATCGCTTGTTTAAAAACTCGAAAACGTAAGGTGTGTACACGCCTCCCCTCCTAAAAGGACAAAGTTCAACCTAATCTGTTGGCCTTGCTGTCAATTAAACCTTAAAAAAAATACCCCTACCTGTTTTTGGCAGTCGCTTGTGCCCAAATTCACTTTTTTTAATCACTTGATATTGTAAAAGTAAGGTGTGCACACACTTCTTCCTCTTAAAGGAAAAATTATGACCTATTTCGTTGGCATTGCTGCCAATTGAACATATCAAAAATACCCTACCTATTACAGGCAGTCGTTTGTGGCATCTCATCCAAAAATCACTTCTTTTTTTTTTTTATTAATTTGTACTTGTAAAACTCTATAAAGTAAGGCGTGCATGTTTTAAAACTTATATTTCATAAACTATTTTGTGGCCAAAGGACCACCAAAGTATTGTTTCGATTTTTATCTCAACATTACAAACGCTATAAAAATAAAAGTAATGTTTTCCTACTTTGTTTAAATAGAATTTGTCATTCTATAGAATGCTTAGGTATTATATATAATGTCTAGGGAAAGTATATAATAATTCTCTTACTTTGCTTAAAAATGACAGGCATTGTATACTGTGCTTAGACATTCTACTAAATACCAGCGTTTCATACATTGCTGGTAACTTGTGCTGCCAGAGATTTTCTGAAAAGTTCCAGCTTACACTTCAACTCCTTTCTCACACAGAAGAGAAACCATATTCATGGGATGTGTGTAAAATAGGATTTTCTGAACGAAAAATTCTCAGAAGTCACCTCATTCACATCTGAGAAAGGATCACATTCATGTTGTGTGTAAAACAATGGATTTTTTTTTTATGATAAAATTTTCAAAATGCGCCTTTTTTATACTGAAGAAAGACCATTTTCATGTGATACGAACAGCAAAGGATTTTCTTAAAAATACCATCCTGCAAGTCATTCCCTTACTTACACAGGAGCAAAACTGCTTTCTTACTGTTCTGTTTCTATTGGGGCACTCTTAGAAGTCGTCTCCTTTTACTTGCATTTAAAAAAATCCACATCTGTATGGTGTGTACATGAACAGATTTTCTGATAGAAGCTGTCTCAAAAATGACCTCTGCACTCATGCTAGAAAAAAACCAAGTTAGTGTGATGTATATAACTCATATGTTTTTTAAAATATGAGCATTCTCAAATGACACTTTCATAATCGGGAAAAGCTACATTTGTGTGTTGTTTGGATTTCTTTTTATAGGGAGTACTCTCAAAAGACACCTCCTCGCTCATAATTGAAACAAGCGATTTTTTTTTTTTTTTAAAGTACTTTCACGTGGCATTTAATGACTTGTAAGTGAAAGAAGCCACTATGAAAAGTAAAGCCTTTTTATTGAGGAACAAATAATAATAAGAATTAGCTTTGGCTAATTGTCAGGTTTTACTTGAAGTTGCTCACAATTATCCTCTCAATACTAGTTTGCGATGAAACGGATTTTAACTAGTAAATAAATTTTTCAATTATAAATAAGCAATTCAAAAGTTTACTAAAAATATTGCTTACTTGTTGCAATGTTTTACATCATATATCATGTTTACATCATACACTAAAATGCTTTAGTGATTCTAAATGACCACTAAATCTTTAGGGTTATTTTGAATGTTCGGCAATCAACGTCACTCAAAATTACCTGAAAAAGTTGCTCAAAATGAGTTTCCTGTATGCCAACACTTCACCCAATTAAAATTTCACTACTTCTGTATTTGAAATAAAAATGACTTTTATGTTATTGTTATTTAAAATAAAATTAGAAAAAAAAAATCATATCATTTCGGTGATTACCAAAAAATATTTTCACAAAATATGTATTTATATGTTTAAAGTGGTAGTTGATTGCTTTTGGACCAATTTTAAAAAACAAACCACCCATTTGCCCTATGGTTCACATAATACTCGTTGTTATATCATATCAGTGACGAAAGTATATCTGTATCAAATAAATAGGAAACTAATGCGGTTCTTTTCTCTAAAACATATATATTCAGAGTTCAGTTAAGTTATAATAAAGTAGTCAACTATTGAATTTTAATAATATTTATTAAAGACATACAAGACACACTCGGATACAGTTTTACTTACACGTATCAAAAGCATCTAAAATTATTCATGCTTTAATTTATAGTGCACTTGGCTCTAATTTTGAGACGTGTCTCTTAACAAATTCAAATTAGTTCTAGTTCTCTTCTCCTGTATTCTCCCCTATATGGAGAAACCATTAGGACTAACATTTTCTTGACCTACCAAGTGCAAACAAGATTGTATCGGTGCCGAATTTTATTTGATAATAGCTATTTATGAATGTTGTATGATGAAGGGGTAAAAGTGAAAGAGGCCAATTAAATGGACAGCAGGTTTATTCGTGCATTAGATAGAAATAGGTTCTTAAACCTAAACTAGGAGAGGCTACTTCCACGTCCGTTCACCTCCACTCCTTCAATCATACTCTCTCTCTCTGGCGACGAAGTCGCCGCTAGGGGATTACATTAGCAGCGCCCTCTACATCACTGGGGATAACACTCCGCCATCCTGATTGAGGAGGACCACCGACTCATTGATATATACTAAACGTGTAAATAAAGATATTGAAAAATACAGCACAATAATAAAATTTAAACAACATTAATGTCTTGAAGATCACAACGTGTAGTTCTTAAAAATTTAAAGTCTGTGCAAAAAGTTCTTGCACCATGAAAAGTTTGTAGAAAGGGAAAAAAAGTCTCTCTTTAAAAAGTTTGTGTGAAAGAAAAAAAAAATCTTCTTTCAAAAGTCCATAAAAAGAAAAAAAAGTATCTTCTTTAAAAAGTTTGTATGATGGAAAAAAAGTCTCTTCATTCAAAAGTTCATAAAAAGAAGAAGAAAAAAAAAGGTCTCTTCTGTAAAAAGTTCTTGTAAAAGAAAATTGAAGAATCTTAAGTATCTTCCCAGCACTTCATCATAAAGATTAATATTTTAGCTACTAAAAGTTCACGAAAAACAATCTGCATAAATCTTTGAATAGCAGACGGTGAGTTGCATAAGTCATAAGTACTCTCGGAAATTATTCCATCGATGTATTTTGGCTTGAAGATTGGAGTTTCAACTGGTAGGAAAAGCTTCATTTGAAAATTTGTACTTTCCATTTTCTTTGGTTTGTAAATCTTGACCTTATTCGTAACAGTATTCCGTAAATTATCATCGTTAATGTGCAAGAAATCCGCTTCGTTTAAACTCACGCTATCCCCAATCGTAAACAGAAAAAAATTCTCTTCTGTTTGTTTCCATGCTCCACGTGTTTCAATTTGTTTACATTCTGGACCATGTGCTTCTGCTGGTTGGCTTTTTTCTAAGTCTTCTGTTACAACACACACTTCATCGAGATCTTCCAATGATCGTTCATCTTTTCTCATGGGGACATTAAGCCCCGCCCCCATCAACGAAGAACTTATTTTTTCCGTTGAGTTATCCTTTGTATGACCTTGACACGTGTCATTTTGCGTTTCAGGAGTCGGAAGGATTTGCGAAGTATTTAAAATTTCGTTATTTCTTCCTGCAGGAAAAGTGATATATTCCGAATCCTTTTTTAAAGCAACATAGCATTTTTTTCCCGTGCGGATTTCGAATTGGTTTTCAACCGGAAGTGGATCTTGTGTTTTTATGCTTTCGTTTACATTAGGTGGTGTTATTGAGTTAGCACAAATAATATCAGAGGGTTCTGCAGTTACTGGAATTTGGATTTTGTTCTTTAAATGAGCTAGTTTAATTTTAGCATCTAACTGTGCAAGTTTAATTTTTTCGATTTCATTCTTAATTTTTTCGATTTCTTTTTGCTTTTCATTAGCCTCTTTGGTTTTTCTATCCTCCTCTTGGGTTTTTCTTTCAGCTACAACTGTTGTTATTAAATCTTGAACGAAATCTGGATCTTTAACGAAAACTTCACTTTTTTCGATTAAGTCTTTTAATTTTAGAATTGTGGTACCATCCGGTACAACGATATCTAACTCAGCGGCGACAAATACGAGATCTTGCTTTTTGATATTTTTAAACATAATTATAATAAGATGGATCCTACCTGCGTTTCTTGATTTTACTTCGCTTTTGGAGCTGTATCCGTTTTATGTTGTTGCTCTTTCGAAGAGTACTCGTTGCTTCTGGTTTCTGGTTCGTAGTAGTTGGTCGATGTGGAATAACTTTGCTGACTTCGTTGAACTTCTGCTTGACGGCTGAAGTGGGACTTGTTCGGCGAAGCGACAGTGTTGTGGTTGCAGGTTCGAGTTGGCTCAGGATTCTGTATTCTTGCTGGCTATGTGGAATAACGATGCTAGCTTCGTTGAACTTCTGCTTGACGGCTGAAGTGGGACTTGTTCGGCGAAGCGAGTGTTATGCAGTTGTATAATGACGACGCTGGTTGATGAGTTTTCCTTTTATTTGTAGATTCCACTGGTGGTCGCTGACTGCTGCGGAAATTCATGAAGAGGATTTTGGTTTGACCTCTGGATGCGTAGAAGTGCAGTTTTTATTTCGTGAAGAGGATTTTGGTTTGACCTCTGGATGCGTAGAAGTAAAGGTTTTTTTTTTCGTGAAGAGGATTTTGGTTTGACCTCTGGATGCGTGGAAGTGCAGTTTTTTAAATATTTTTTTCATCGCATTCTCGCGGGTAAAAAGCACGGCGAGCCCCCATGTTGTATGATGAAGGGGTAAAAGTGAAAAAGGCCTATTAAATGGACAGCAGGTTTATTCGTGCATTAGATAGAAATAGGTTCTTAAACCTAAACTAGGAGAGGCTACTTCCACGTCCGTTCACCTCCACTCCTTCAATCATACTCTCTCTCTCTGGCGACGAAGTCGCCGCTAGGGGATTACATTAACAGCGCCCTCTACATCACTGGGGATAACATGAATGTCTAAAGAGTTTAACATATATAGTACTTTCAAAATAAAATTTGAACTGTTGTAAAAAGAAATGCCTGTTTAAAAATAAGGTGTCACTAATCGAAAAGTTGTAAAAGTTCTTTATCTGTCATAATTAAAGGTTTTTTACCAGGATGAATGGTTCCGAGTTTCTTCTATTCTTATGAAGAAGTTCTAGTAAACATAGTTCTCTATTCTCGCTACGTTGCAATCTTCTTACCCAGTTCATTTAGAAACTACTTTGTATAAAACCTTGACAATTTGTGATGTACGAAAATGACCGCTTAATGAAATGGCATAAAATTCTTTCATTTAGTGTATCTATTATTAGCGAAAATTAAATAAATTTAAAGATTATTTCAGGTGACACCACCGCAGAGCCATTGATGTAAAGACTTCAAAAATTAAATATATCAGACGCTATTTTCGAGTTTTTTAATTTATGGCATTTCATTAAGTGATCATTTTCGTACCTTCACAGTAAAATTTATTGTAAGTAGATATTAAATGCACAGGGCTAGAGGATTGTAACATTGCGAGTATAGTATAAGGAATGATCTTTACTACGACTTCCACTTAAGCTTAAAAACCCTTCCATTACTTCTTTTATCATAGGTTCAGGTACTGTCAAGACCCAAAATACCAGTGGGTAGAGTAATGGTTCCTGCTTCGTATTGCCGCTTTGAGCTGGCCTAGTGAATTAAACATTGAACTTTTATACTTTACATCGAGTCCCACCGTCGACTATAGTGATTATTTCTTTCTGATATTATTTCCAGATCGTTCTAGAGTGTCCCAGAGATATTACATTATTGAGTACTTCCTGACAATAAATATTAATATAACCCTTCCTCGAGTGTTTTGAGAGTCTACGCCAGTAGTGTAAAACTATCTTTCTTCCTTTAAGTGTTCAAGAGTTGTGCCTCATATACGTGACAATATTAAACAACTATTTTCCAGTATGATTGTAGGGTGAGAGTCCAGCTCATGTGTTGACCTTTACATCCAACCAAGTTTGAAATCTCGAAATATGTTTCCCTGTGATAATAGCACCTAGAATTTGTCGCATTGAATCTTATCAAACTATTTCATTATTATCAACAAAATAGTTTTGTACAATTTTTTTTTATTTAAGTATGGCAATTTTCATTAAAGTATCATGTCCAACGAACCATTATAAGTGTATTGAAACGCTACGTTAATTTACTATCTATTAATGGGCAATGTCAAACCACTAAGCTATTAAATAAAATTCAGTTTCATATATCTTATGAACTAGTTTGATTGGGTTTATAGCATTTCCTTCCAAATTGCAGTATCGGGAATAGTCAAACAAGAAATGGCAATTGGCATCTGATGGTAATTATTCTATTGGATATTGTTCTGCAGCAAGTAAATGAGGCTAGGCAGCATTTTTGAAAAGTATAATCTGCATAGTATGTAAAAATCTTTTTTTCCCCCCTTCGAAATATCGAGTAAGTACAATGCATAGCGCCATGGCCTATTCTATCGAGCAATTGTGGCCTATTTGGGCAGTCATAAATGGTTTTGGAGCAGTAGTAAAAAGTAGAAAAACAAGGAAATTAAAAATGCGACTTTAATAAAGGAGTGCAATTATCATTCATCTATCTATCATTTATAATAAAATCTAAAATGACTTTTTTATTTGTTTAAATAACTCTTCAGCCATACCGAGACTGCATCTCTGGCCGCCATACAATGGGGCCTCATTGTGGATGACGTTGAAGTTACAAAACTCGTTATTCGACAATGTCTTGCAAACGTCCTTCCGTGATCATCACTATTTAGGTCCATCTTATTCATCTTACTCACCATTTAGGTCCGCTTATACGGATTTTCTGCAATCGTCTAAACGATGTGGCTCTTTTATTTTCCTCTTGTCTCAAAAAAATATACAATTCAAAATTGCTTCAAAATATACAATTGAATTTTTTTCACCTTTTTTTTTTGGATTTATTGTTTTTGCTTATGACGACAGTATAGTCCCCGTATATATTTTGCTCCAAAGAAAATTAAATCTAAAACCTATCAACCAAATCCGATTTCGCTATTTGTAAACGTTATTAGCGTTATGCTTAATATATGACTTAAAATAGAGATATTATAACAATTTTTCGGTACAGATTTTTAAGCATTTTTATTCAGAGAACTTTTTGTTTACTTAATTACCTTACCGAAACCTTTAATTTGGTATATAGCACAGTACTGTTGCATTTATGGTTGAGGTTTATAATTTTTCCCATAAACTTTTCAACCCTATTATTTATTTACTTATGTTAATGCTCAGCAGGGCCTATTCTAACGGGAAGTCGTGGGCTTATTTGTGCAGTCGTAAATGTTTTTTGGGCAGTCGTAAAAAATTGAAAAACATGGAAATTAAAAATATTAGAACTTTACTAAAAGAGAGCAGTTATTAATTTTTCTAGACTCCACCCCAGAATAAAAATAAGTCTCAAAGATAAGCAATAATAACTCTCGAAGTTTCTCAACACATTCAACGAGAATTTCAGGATATATGTTATCCGGCCCAGTAGCGTTAAAAGGTTCAATGTTCTTTATTCAACCACTTACATCCTGCGTGATAAAACTAAGTAGCTGAATTTTCTCAAAATTGTTCTCTGTAAAGTACCTGGCATTCAAGGATAAACTCTTATTGAAAACACTAGTAAAGAACTCGTTCAAAATATTTGCCATTCCTTCATCTTATTGAATTATATTCCCCTGGTTATATTTTATGGTTCCAGATCAGAAGTTTGTTTTTCTTTCCCGCTTGCACATGCGAAAAAATCCTTTATGGTTAGAATTAATATTTATTGTAAGTTTTATCTGTAATTATTTCTACTTTCTAATATAAGAAACTTGAAATCCCGCACAAACATAGTATCAAGTTTTTTTTCTTCCTCAAACTTCTGTCCTTCAACTTCTGAATTTTCTAATCCCCTCTTAAAAACTTCAGCACGCTCAGGTCACAGCCCATTAAAGTTTGCCTTACTATAATTTGAAATCAATTTACAATAACTCTTTTTGGCAAAATAGAATTTAATATCAAAAAGCAAAATGTTATGGCTTCTAGACCTCGAGGTTGTGGGTTCGTGTCCCATGTTAGGCATGGGTGTTTGTAAATTTATGTTATCTTGTCTAATGACGAATGTTTCGGCGCATTATAGCCATCGTGTTGCTGACGGCGCCAGATAATCTGAAAACAACCAACCAAAATGTTATGATCACTATTTCTCTACACATCTTCAAAAATAAAATATCAATTGTTAATTTATTAAGATAAAAGAAGTTTAATTTTTTTAGTTTTCAAAAATATTTTATATTTCTGAACTATAGCAAAATTGTTACATTTTTACCTTTGAAAATATGCCTCAAAACTAAGATACTATATATATATTGGCTGATTAGGTATACATTTGCAATCTGCGAGGATGTTCATTAGCAATTGACTAAAACGTCACTGACATAACCTCATTTTTTAAAAATCTATATTTGTGGCAGGAGCAGGATGTTGATGTTGGAATTGCTCGATACCAATTAGCAACTCTTGATGGTGTGTTTTCAAGTTGTACTCAGGTAAACGTATTTAAGTATTATTATACAATTCCCTCACTGTTATATTATTTATGGTATGAAACGTGGCATGTTACAAAAGTCAATCCCTTATTAAAAAGTCGATTTCTGCACTATTGGCAATTTGAACGACTGTTATTTATAAGTATGTTGCATGAATTCCGGTATACACATGATGTTAACTGGGGGTTGGGGGGGGGGGGGGTCGCGGAAATTCTCCTTATTCCCATAATTTTACAGTGCTTCAACAACATCATTTTAAATGTTGCAGGAATTCACAGAAAACGTGAACGGTATAGTGGTTAGCGTGCTAGCTTCTAGACCGCGAGGGTGCGGGTTCGAGTCAGCGCTGCCAGGTCTGGCGATTTTTCGCCAATTTAGCGATTTTTGAAGGCGTTTGGCGATAGGTTTTGAGGGTTTGGCGATTGGCGATTTAAAAAAATTATTCTGGCGAATTTCCACTTTTTTTTGGCGATTTTCGGATTTTCCAGTGATTTTCTCGATATTTGCTATTTTTTTATATATATATATTTTTTTTGTTTTGTTTAAAGCAGACTTAGTCAACCTTCCTTGTAACTGTCTGGTGAATGCAGGCACCTGTTGTCTTGAATTATTGAGGATTGGTTAGAAGATACATTTATTGCACTATCATTAAAATACTTTGGCTTACTTTTTGTTCCTGTTTTGTTCTCAACCATTTACTTTTAAATACTTTGCTGTTTGTAGATTATTAGGCATTAAATATGGTACTTAATTGATATCTATTTTTAGAATTCGGTTGTTCATTTAGAATATGGCCTATTTTTTAATTTTATTTTCATTGGGGAAACAATTTTCTTTGAATTTTGTATGTTGTATTTCTAAATCCTAACTTCGATTTTGTTTGCGTTTGTGTGTGGCGTACGAATCTGAGAAAATGATAACGACAAATTAATCCACTTGCCTAGCTTTATCCATTCGAGCTGAAACTTAGCAGATAGATTTCGATATCGATAGCAATGCATTCTATCAAGTTTTAGGGCTGTCATTAAAAGGCCTCTTTTACACACGTTTCTATTTGACTTGGAGGAACTAATTAACTCACTTACTGTAATCCAATTGAACTTAATCTAAGTGTTGCAGTGTAAAATAAAAAGAGGTGGAAAAATTCGAAGTGCGTTTCAACTAATCACAAATTGTTTTCTTATTTCGTGCAAAGGATTTTTACTTATTAAGAAACTTGATTCGTATCTAATCTAAAGGTGTTCCCAGAAATAAAAAACGAGAGGAAGAAGCAGTCTTCCCACGTAGGTGGCACATGGAACGCGACAAAAAGAAAAAAAAATTATTAATTATTGTAACTATTATAAGAAGTCAACCGATTCCCCGAAAATCCGTTGACTTCTTATAATAGTTATAATAATTAATTTTTTGCCCTGAAGTCAAAGTCAATGAAACAACTTTAAAAACTTTTTAGCATGTATTATGAAATGAGTATCTTATTTAAAATGATAAAAGTTTAATAAAAAAAAAATTAAAAAAATTGAAAATGTCGACATCAAAAATAAAGACTAAAAATTAAAATGTTAGATCAAACACCAGTCATTTATTTTAAGTTACTTGTTTCGTTCACATACCAAACTAATCGGAAATTCTCAAATAATTTACAAAAATGTATCACATATTTTTCCCAGCAAAATCTAATACATTAACAAAGAGATACAATAGATTTGAGAATTTTTTGTCTATTGAGAAGTTCTAATTTCAGCCGATCCAATTGAAAAAAAAATGTCATAGGAAATAGTTATTTATGCAACTAGTGGGGAAAGTAATACTTTTACAAACAGGTAAAATGCTTATTTGATGAGTGCGACCCAAAATAGAATATCGTAGATCAATCTGTTCGGGAGTTATGCTTACTAGGTCTACGGATGTACACCGACATTGTTCTAGACCACTTTTTTTTAACTCAGAGCACATCCCAAAACATGAAGAAAAGCAAAAATCGATTTTTTTTTTACCGAATCCAATACTTTTATTTCCCTGTTTTAACAAATGGATCATTGAAATTCATAAAAATAATTTATCTAGTTCCATGTAAAAGCATAAAATTATTGAAATGCAAAACTGTTCGTGTAACTAAGAAAATATGAAATATTGTTTCAAAATTTTCCATAGCGTGGAGTTCTGTGGTGATCTCAATTTTCAAAATATAAGTAGACCCGACAGGGATTGTGACAGATGTCCGATTATTGATGTAGTAACAATCTGAACTGTTAAAAAAACAAGTTTAAAATTTTTAGCAAATTAAAATTTCCAAAGTCATAAGATTATTAAGAAAACTAATCAAATAATTCTTATTCAAAAACATAAATTCTTATTTTTATATCCAATTAAAGCATTGTAATCAGTCATGTTAACTATGTCAATATTTTTTTTTCATTTCTCTCGAAAGTTAATTAACTCTTTTTAGAAATAATTGTGGTTAAAGCTGTACTATTTACATTTTTATCTACCATTTTCTTCATCATTTCCAGGTTCGTTGTATTTTCTTCTATTTATACTGTTTCTTCCCTTGAACAAAATCAAATTGAAAGTAAATAATAATTTGCAATCTTTTATTATTCTTATTGTTAAGTTTTAAATGACAAGCGTAAGCGACCTATGAATATCCAAGAAAAATTTCCAATATTATTTCGAAAGCAACGAAATTTTTTTTTACGTAATGAATAATACGTGGCAGCCTAAACTGGGGACACACACAGGCCTCACTAAAGGCCGGGCACGGCGGGGATACAAGCCTCCTTTTGATAAATGTCGAAAGGGGAGAAATGAAATCTTAAGGAGGGTGGAATTTGTTCCTGTGTGTCTTCAGCTTAACTTTCCTAAATCCCAGCCCAGTTAATAGATAGAAATGGAAAGGAAAAAAGCCAAACCAGAATCGGTTTCTGTTCAAGATTGGAACAAGGGAAAGGAAATGACACTGCACTTTTCATCCCCCCCCCCCACGCCGACAGTGCGACTAGTATTTTAACAAACACAACAGGTACCCCTTGGTCCTTTGTTCTGTTCGCCGCGATTTGGTTCTGCATGCGAGACAAAAAAAAAAGGAAAGTAGAAGGCTGGAGGCTAGAAGCTAAACTGCCCTAAAACGAGATTCTCCACAACCATTTGGTTATGTTAAGTTTGCCCGCCAAGTCGATCTAATTATTTGTCAAGTGGGCGCCGAGGTTTCTTTGTAAGAGAACTCCTGGGGGGCAATAGGGAGGGATAGGAAACCCTAAAAACGGCTGCAAACTAATTGAAATTTGAAACGAACACCACAGTGACGAACACTACCGGGTAGGGGATAAAATAAATTGATCTCGTGTTTTGTCGCCTACTCGTATAGTAATGACCCTTGTTTATTTAATCCATGCCTTGAACTTATCAGATTACTCGAAAAAATGACCTCTCCGTAGTAAAAAAAATACATTCTTTTTGGGGGGGGAAAAAACCCCCGCAGATATCCTCATTTTCAAATTACCCTCCAACGTTGAAAAAACCAGGTATTTATCCGCCAATTGGCTTGGCTGGAAAGGCAATACTATTGATAAACACATTTTTTTTCTAAGATAATTAGTTTTTTTGGCGAATTATTTTCTCATTTGGCGATTTTTGGCTATATTTTGGCGATTTTCTTGATTTTGAGATCTGGCGATTTTTTAATAGGCTGTTGGCGATTCAGGCTATCTGAGAGTTGGCAGCCCTGGTTCGAGTCACGTGTTAGGCATTTGTGTTTGTAAATGTATGTTGACTTGTCTAATGACGAATGTTTTGGCTTATTATAGACCTTTTGTTGCTGACCGCGCCAGATAATCTGAAAACAACCAACCAATCACAGAATACGTTGTCATATCATTTGGTTCTTAAAAAAGTAAAAAGTGTTATAAAAGGAAATGTGCAATTTGTCCTTTCCTTTGGTAAAATTTTACGGTACAGTTGTAGTATAGGACATTTATTCGGGGCTTTTTTTTCCCGGATAGAAGCTGTTTCTGACTACGTGTTTTATTTGAAGCTATATTTTAATTTAATTTTATCAGGGGTCGCATTCGTCTTAATATTCCTTAGCATTTTGTTTCCAACAATTTTGTACCTGAATTTTCAATAATTCATAGAAAAAAAAATTTAAATCCTGAATTTTTCCTGATTTTTCTCGAAAATCCACAAAAAGACCCCGATATTCCGACAAATGAGAAAAGTAGATTTTATTGAAGTCGCATGTTTGCCAAAATAGTATAATTGTTTAATTATGTAATTGTTATTTTGCTATAAAAGTTGCTTGAAGTTGATTTTTTTTTTTTTTTTTTTTTTTAATTGAAAGTTTTTGCCAGTATCTAAACAGGCTTAACTGGAAAGAATATGTCTGTGTTATGAGCCTATGTCAGTTTGAAAAGAAATATCCCTCGGTTTTTAAATTATCCCTAAAATGTTTAGAATTATCCCTTGCATTTTAAGATTTTTCCATAATATTTTAAGAATTATCCCTAAAATTTTAAAAACCCCGGGAATATTTTTAGAGCTATAAATTAATTCTTAAATTAGTGAAAAATTTAAGAATTAAATTATAACCCTAAAATTTTCAGTAATTATGCCTAAAATTTTTTTGATTTTCCCTAAAATTTCTACTTGAATTTTAAGCAAAACTCACTGCATCCCCTGTTTTATTTACTGTGTTTTTAATTTTGATAAATTTTTTGATTACCAAAAGAACAAAATTGCCAAACATCCTATACTACTACATCCGTTCCAATGTTACTAAAATTGTTCTTAATACTTACTAAAATTGTTCTTAATACTTACTAAAATTGTTCTTAATACTTACTAAAATTGTTCTTAATACTTACTAAAATTGTTCTTAATACTTATATAAATGACTTATCTGCCACTGCTTTACTCACGAAATATCTGCCTTACTATTTCAAATACTTAATACTTACTGTACGATACTACTTAAAATACATACTGTATAACATACAATATTACAAAAAAGTGTGACATTGTAGTAACAAAGTATTGTTAATGAGACAATTGTTCTACTGAATCCTCTAGATAGCAAGGCTATGCAGGTACTCAGTATGTAGTATAAAAATAAAGGAAATATTAGTGATTGCTAAAAATTACATTATTCTATTAAATTAACTTTAAATGATTTGTTTCTACTTCTTAAATGTGGATGAAAATAGAGAGTTATGGAACATTGTTTTTTCAAAACAATTTCGACTTGTCTTTTGTTTTGCATAAACTTTAAGAAACCTCCCAGTAAAATGATTAATAGCAATAAATATGATACACACTATCTTCTTTACGTGGTGGAAGATTCAGAAATGAAAAACAATGTTTCTTTTAGATATAACTGGAGGCATCCAATTCCTTTCTACTCTCCTATTGTATCTCTTTTTGATAATTTTCTTATCTTTTTAAAGCCCATCCTAAATAAACTGTATTTCTGCTAATTTATTGTAACCAGCAGTTTGTGGTGTCAAGAAAATTGGTTGTCATTGAATTATTGCTGGTGAATAAGAATAAGACGTGAATGCAACAAGAAGTCAGATTTTTAGTCTTTACCAAAAATAATCTGGAAAAGTAAAAAGTTGACACTATAATAAAATCACATCTAATTTAGTCATGTGTACCAAAGGAAAAAATTTTTGGTGGATTTTGGTAGCAAGTGTTGTCTAAGAATTGATGTCCCTTTGCAAGCAGTTTTAATTATTCAATTTGATTGGCAATTCCCCTGCCCCTCCATCTCTCCCTAATTAGAATTATTTTCAGGGTTTCTACTTCTCCTTCAAAGTCCTTAAGAACTCTTTCTATTCAGTTTTAAGGGCCTTTTCTCTTTATTATTATTATTTTTAATTTATAAAAAGGAAAAGATAAATAATTCTAAATATTTTTTTATTTTTTTTTTACGAAAAGCAAAAGAGATGTAAAAAATGTAAATTGCTCTACATTGGAATAAGGTACAAATAGAAATAATTTCCTTACTCCAATACTGAATTCTAAGAAAATGTTTTTACAAGTTAAAATATGTTGTCATACATTGGATTTTACAATAAATGATTTATATTAGTCAGCTATCTTAATTATAGATCATTGTAACCTTCGTTCTACCTAAACTCAAACAGCAGACAAAACTTAAAGAGAAATTCATATTAAGCATCTACATGTTACAAATATTTTACAGTAAAATGCTCTTTGTATACCATGCTAATCAATTAGACAGGATACTGTAACATGACCACATTGTATGCTCTATAAAAATTTGTAGTTTTGAATTTTTTATATTAACTCCACTTTTGTATGTATATTTGTTTGTTTGTTGATTTGAGCAGAATCTGCGGAGACCTAATTAACCCCCCTTGCCGTCATCCAATCTGACTACAACTTGCTAGATAGGTTTCGATGACAATGCATTCTATCAAATTTTGGGGCTGTTACTGTCACTGAAAGGTCGCTTTTCCTGAATACCAATAAACCAACTTGCCGTCGTTCAATCGAATTAAAAAAGCATCACTGAACCGATTATTGTTAAAACTCTTTTCTGTTACCAAAATATTTTTTGATAAATGAATAATAGACTTACTTCAATCAGTAAAAATTAATGATATTTCGATGACGTTCATGTTAATTTTTAATAAATAAATTTTGAAACGTAGTTTGCTACATATTTTGCTGATAGAAATGTTTTTAATATCGGTGCTGTGTTAATGAATATAAAAATTGACAATAAAGATAAAAGATTTTTTAAAAACTCTGTTTTTGTTTATGTTATTATGAGTTCTGTAAAAATTAGATGCTGTTTGTCCTGTGGACAACCATGTATCTATATATATAATTTAGTTATTTTCCAGTAAAGTGTACAAATGTACTATAATATTTAAATGTGTGAATGTAATAGAATTTCTATTACAGAAAGATGGATTCGTTGCTAAAGTGTGATCCGTGCAATAAAACATTTTTAAAAGAAAGCCATCTCACTAGGCACCTTCTTACTCATTCTGGAATAAAGCCACATTCATGTGAAGTGTGCTGCAAAGGATTTTTTAAAAGGAGCAGTCTCAATGAGCATTTACATATTCATTCTGGTGAAAAGCATTATGTATGTGATATGTGCCATATGAGATTTTCTAAAGATGGAAATCTCAAAAAGCACCTCCTTACTCACACTATAGAAAAGCCACTTTCCTGTGATGTGTGTAACAAGAGATATTTTCAAAAGAGAAATCTTGAACGTCATCTCCTCACTCACACTGGAGGAAAACCACACTCATGTGAGGTGTGCAACAAGAGATTTACCGAACGGGGAACTCTCAAAAAGCACCTTCTCATTCATACTGGAGAAAAACCATATGCATGTGTTGTGTGTAACAAGAGATTTTTTCAAAAGAGCAGTCTTGCACGACATCTCTTCACTCACACTGGAGAAAAACCATTTTCATGTGAGGTATGCAACAGGGGATTTTCTGAACAGGGAACTCTTAAAAAGCACCTCCGCATTCATACTGGAGAACAACCACATCCATGTGAGGTGTGCAACAAAGGATTTTCAGCACGGGGAACTCTCAAAATGCACCTTCTCATTCACACTGGAGAAAAACCATATGCATGTGTTGTGTGTAACAAGAGATTTTTTGCAAAGAGCGGTCTTGTACGACATCTCTTCACTCACACTGGAGAAAAACCATTTTCATGTGAGGTATGCAACAAGCAATTTTGTGAACGGGGTACTCTGAAAAAGCACCTCCTCATTCATACTGGAGAAAAACCACATTCATGTGAGGTGTGCAACAAGGGATTTTCTAATCGAGCACATCTCACAATGCACCTCCGCATTCACACTGAAGAAAAACCATTTGCTTGTAATGTGTGTAACAAGGGATTTTTTCAAAAGTTCAGTTTCGCACGACATCTCCTCACTCACTCTGGAGAAAAACCATATTCATGTGAGGTGTGCAATAAGGGATTTTCTGAACGGGGAACTCTTAAAAAGCACCTTCTCATTCATACTGGAGAAAAACCACATTCATGTGAGGTGTGCAACAAGGGATTTTCTAATCGAGCACATCTCACAATGCACCTCCGCATTCACACTGAAGAAAAACCATTTGCTTGTAATGTGTGTAACAAGGGATTTTTTCAAAAGTTCAGTTTCGCACGACATCTTCTCACTCACTCTGGAGAAAAACCATATTCATGTGAGGTGTGCAATAAGGGATTTTCTGAACGGGGAACTCTTAAAAAGCACCTTCTCATTCATACTGGAGAAAAACCACATTCATGTGATGTGTGCAACAAAAGATTTTCTGAACGGGGAACTCTCAAAAGGCACCTTCTCATTCATACTGGAGAAAAACCATATGCATGTGATGTATGTAACAAGAGATTTTTTCGAAAATGCAGTCTTGCACGACATCTCCTCACTCACACTGGTGAAAAACCATATTCATGTGAGGTATGCAATAAGGGATTTTCTGAACGGGGAACTCTCAAAAAGCACCTTCACATTCACACTGGAGAAAAACCATATGCATGTGATGTATGTAACAAAAGATATTTTAAAAAAAGCAGTCTTGCACGTCATATTCTCACTCACACTGGATAAAAACCGCATTCATGTGAGGTGTGCAACAAGGAGTATGCAACATACAGGAGTATGCTCAAAGGGCATTTACTTACTCATATGATGAAAACCATAATGATGTGATCTAAGCAAAAGAGATTCTCAAAAGTGGCATCTTGCAAAGCATCTCCTGTCTCACACAGGAAAAAGACTAGATTTATACAATGTGTGTAACAAGGGATTTTCTTATCAATCAAATCTAACAGCACACATCCGCATTCACACCGGAGAAAAACCATATTCTTGTGATTTGCGCATTAAAGGTAAAAAGGGACTTTCCCATTCATACTGGTGAAACACTATATTCATGTAATATGTGTGTTCCCCTTAAAGTTGGAAATCCAGCATTCTATGGAATGTCAAATAAGTAACCAGCAAAGTATGAAATACATCTCCAATTCATTTTGAATATTATGTGGAAAACCATGTGACTTTTAACTCGCCTATAAATATATTTTACCCCTTCTATAATATTTATATTTTGAATCTCTTGTATAAAAACTCTTAAACGTAAGGTGTGTTCATGCTTCAGCCTCTAAAAGGAAGAAATACAACCTAATCTGTTGGCCTTGCAGTCAAATGTAAAAAAAAATACCCTTACCTATTTTGGGCAGTCGCTTGTGCCAAAATTATTACCTTTTTTTTTTTAATCACTTGATATTGTAAAAAGTAAGGTGTGCACACGCTTCTTCCTCTTAAAGGAACAATTACGACCTATTTCGTTGGCCTTGCTGCCAATTGAACTTATCAAAAATACCCTACCTATTACAGGCAGTCGTTTGTGGTATCTCATTCCAAAATAACTTTTTTTTAAATTAATTTTTACTTGTAAAACTCTAAAAAGTAAGACGTGCATTTTTTGAAAATCATATTTCATACACTATTTTGTGCCAAAACCACCTCCAAAATAAGTTTTGGTGATCGTTTGGCCACAAAAACACTTTTAAAAAATACCTTTTGAAACCCTTTAAAAATAACAAAGGGTTTTATCAAAACTACCATCCTGCAAGTCATCCCTTTACTTACACAGGAGCAAAACTGCTTTCTTACTGTTCTGTTTCAATTGAGGCGCTCCTTAGAAGTTGCCTCCTTACTTGCACCTAAAATAATCCACATCTGGTGTGTACATGAACCGATTTTCTGATTGAAGCTGTCTCAAAAATGACCTCTACACTCGTGCTAGAGAAAAACCAAGCTCATGTGATGTATTTAACTCATGATATATTTAAAAAAATATGGGCATTCTCAAAAGGCACTTTTATAATCAGGAAAAGCTACATTTGCGTGTTGTGGTAATTTTTTTTTATAGGAGTACTCTCAAAAAACACCTCCTCGCTCGTAATGGAAACAAGCGATTTTTTTTTTTAAAGTACTCTCATATGGCATTTAATGACTTGTAAGTGAAAGAAACCACTATGAAAAGTAAAGCCTTTTTATTGAGGAACAAATAATGATAAGAATGAGCTTTGGCTAATTGTCAGATTTTACTTGAAGTACCTCACTATTATCCTCTCAATAGCAGTTTGTGATGAAACGGAATTTAACTTGTAAATAAATTGTTCAACTATAAATAAGCAATTCAAAAGTTTACTAAAAATATTGTTTACGTGTTGTGATGTTTTACATCATATATCATGTTTACATCATACACTAAAATGCTTTAGTGATTGTAAATGACCACTAAATCCTTAGGGTTATTTTGAACGTTCTGCAATCAACGTCACTCAAAATTATCTAAAAAGTTGCTCAAAATGAGTTTCCTGTATGCCAACACTTCACCCAATTAAAATTTCACTACTTCTGTATTTTAAATAAAAATGATTTTTATGTTATTATTATTTAAAATAAAATTAGAAAAGAAAAAAAATCTTAAAAATTCGGTGATTACCAAAAAATATTTTCACAAAATATGTATTTATATGTTTAAAGTGGTAGGGGATTGCTTTTGGACCAATTTACAAAAAAACCCACTCATTTACCCTATGGTTCACATAATACTTGTTCTTATATCATATCTGCTGCGAAAGTATATCTGTATAAAGTAAATAGGAAAATAATGCTAATCTTTTCTCTATAACAGATATATTCAGAGTTCAGTTAAGTTATAATAAAGTAGTGGACTATTGAATTTTAATAATATTTATTGAAGACATACCAGACACACTCGGATACAGTTTTACTTACACATATCAAAAGCATCTAAAATTATTCATGCTTTAATTTATAGTGCACTTGGCTCCAATTTCGATACCTGTCTCTTAACAAATTCAAATTAGTTCTAGTTCTCTTCTCCTGTATTCTCCCCTATATGGAGAAACCATTAGGACTAACATTTTCTTGACCTACCAAGTGCTAACAAGATTGTATCGGTACCGAATTTTATTTGATAATAGCTATTTATGTATGTCTAAAGAGTTTAACATATATAGTACTTTCAAAATAAAATTTGAACTGTTGTAAAAAGAAATGCATGTTTAAAAATAAGGTGTCACTAATTGAAAAGTTGTAAAAGTTCTTTATCTGTCATAATTAAAGGTTTTTTACCAGGATGAATGGTTCCGAGTTTCCTCTGTTTCTTCTATTCTTATGAAGAAGTCCTCGTAAACATAGTTCTCTATTCTCGCTACGTTGCAATCTTTTAACCCAGTTCATTTAGAAACTACTTTGTATAAAACCTTGACATTTTGTGATGTACGAAAATGACCGCTTAATGAAATGGCATAAAATTCTTTCATTTAGTGTCTATCTATTATAAGCTAAAATTAAATAAATCTAAAGATTATTTCAGGTGACACCACCGCACATTTCATTAAGTGATCATTTTCGTACCTTCACAGTAAAATTTATAGTAAGTAGTTATTAAATGCACAGGGCTAGAGGATTGTAACATTGCGAGTATAGTATAAGGAATGATCCTTACTACGACTTCCACTTAAGCTTAAAAACCCTTCCATTACTTCTTTTATCATAGGTTCAGGTACTGTCAAGACCCAAAATACCAGTGGGTAGAGTAATGGTTCCTGCTTCGTAATGCCGCGTTGAGCTGGCTTAGTGAATTAGACATTGAACTTTTATACTTTACATCGAGTCCCACCGTCGATTATAGTGATTATTTCTTTCTGATATTATTTCCAGATCGTTCTAGAGTGTCCCAGAGATATTACATTATTGAGTACTTCCTGACAATAAGTTTTAATATAACCCCCTCCCCGAGTGTTGGGAGAGTCTACGCCCGTAGTGTAAAAGTGTCTTTCTTCCTTTAAGTGTTCAAGAGTTGTGCCTCATATACGTGACAATATTAAGCAACAATTTTCCCGTATGATTGTAGGGTGAGAGGCCAGCTCATGTGTTACATCCAACCAAATTTGAAATCTCGAAATATGTTTCCCTGTGATAACTGCACCTAGAATTTGTCGCATTGAATCTTATCAAACTATTTCATTATTATAAACAAAATAGTGTTGTACAATTTTTTTTTTATTTAAGTATGGCAATTTTCATAAAGTATCATGTCCAACGAACTATTATGAGTGTATTGAAACGCGATGTTAAATTACTATCTATTCATGGGCAATGTCAAGCCACTAAGTTATTAAATAAAATTCAGTGGCATTTATCTTAAGATTTCATCTTAGGAACTATGAACTAGTTTGATTGGGTTTATAGCATTTCCTTCCAAATTGCAGTATCAGGATTAGTCAAACAAGAAATGGCAATTGGCATCTGATGGTAATTATTCTACTGGATATTGTTCTGCAGCAAGTAAATGAGGCTAGGCAGCATTTTTGAAAAGTATAATCTGCATAGTATGTAAAAATCTTTTTTTTTTCCCTTCGAAATATCGAGTAAGTACAATGCATAGCGCCATGGCCTATTCTATCGAGCAATTGTGGCCTATTTGGGCAGTCGTAAATGGTTTTGGAACAGTAGTAAAAAGTAGAAAAAAAAGGAAATTAAAAATGCGACTTTAATAAAGGAGTGCAATTATCATTCATCTATCTATCATTTATAATGAAATCTAAAATGACTTTTTTATTTGTTTAAATAACTCTTCAGCCATACCGAGACTGCATCTCTGGCCGCCATACAATGGGGCCTCATTGTGGATGACGTTGAAGTTACAAAACTCGTTATTCGACATTGTCTTGCAAACGTCCTTCCGTGATCATCACCATTTAGGTCCATCTTTTCAAACCTTATCTGCCAAGAGAGCTATAAAATTGGGGAAATGTTGCCAGATTAGAAGAAGGAAAGAAAATTGCGAGGTGTAAGTTGACCCTGAAAATCCCACCCCCTTTTCTTTAGCTGGACTTGGTTAATTGATCGCCTTTCTCAGTTTAAAAAGAAAGTCACTGACACTAGAAACTGCAAAAGACCCCTATCGTCATGTTAGTTAACACTCCCTGTCTTTAAAGGGGTTGTTAGGTCGACAATGTTATCTTCCTGTCCAATTTTGGCCAAGTGGTCGCTTATACGGATTTTCTGCAATCGTCTTCCAACAGCTGAGTGTAAACGATGTGGCTCTTTGTTTATGTTCTCGAGACAAGAGGGAAATAATAGAGTTTCTTCTCTATTGACGAGCTTGAAAAGGTATGCCCAATTTAAATGTCTCAAGTTTCTAGGTCATACAAGCATATACAACAATAAAAAAAAAATAATTTTAAAGGACGAACACAAAATATACAATTGAATTTTTTTTTTTTTTTTGATTTAGGGCTTTTTGCTTATGACGACAGTATAGCCCCCGTATATATTTTGCTCCAAAGAAAATTAAATCTAAAACCTATCAACCAAATCCGATTTCGCTATATGTAAACGTTATTAGCGTTATGCTTAATATATGACTTAAAATAGAGATATTAAACACTTCTTCGGTACAGATTTTTAAGCATTTTTATTGAGAGAATTTTTTGTTAACTTAATTACCTTACCGAAACCTTTAATTTGGAGTACTGTTATTTGCACAGTACTGTTGCATTTATAGTTGAGGTTTATGACTATTCCCATAAACTTTTCAACTCCATTATTTATTTACTTCTCTTAATGCTCGGCAGGGCCTATTCTAACGGGAAGTCGTGGCTTATTTGTGCAGTCGTAAAAAATTGAAAAACATGGAAATTAAAAATAGGACTTTAGTAAAGGAGTGCAGTTATTAATTTTTCTAGACTCCACCCCTTAATAAAAATAAGTCTCAAAGATAAGCAAGAATAACTCTCCAAGTTTCTCCACACATTCAACTAGAATTTCAGGATATATGTTATCCGCCAAGTAGCGTTTAAAGGTTCAATGTTCTTTATTCAACCATTTACATCCTCCCTGGTAAAACTAAGTACCATAATTTTCTAAAAATTGTTCTTTGTAAAGTACCTGGCATTCAAGGATAAACTCTTATTGAAAACTCTAGTAAAGAACTCGTTCAAAATATTTGCCATTCCTTCATCTTATTGAATTATATTCCCCTGGTTATATTTTATGGTTCCAGATCAGAAGTTTGTTTTTCTTTCCCGCTAGCACATGCAAAAAAAGCCTTTATGGTTAGAATTAATATTTCTTGTAAGTTTTATCTGTAATTGTTTCTACTTTCTAATATAAGAAACTTGAAATCCCGCACATACACAGGATCAAGGTTTTTTCCCCCTTCTATCTTTCAACTTCTGAATTTTCTAATCCCCTCTTAAAAACTTTAGCACGCTCAGGTCTCATCCCATTAAAGTTTGCCCTACTAAAATTTGAAATCAATTTACAATAACTCTTTTTGGCAAAATGGAATTTAATATCAAAAAGCAAAATGTTATGGCTTCTAGACCGCGACGAGGTTGTGGGTTCGAGTCCCGTGTTAGGCACGGGTGTTTGTAAATGTATGTTGGCTTGTCTAATGATGAATGTTTCGGCGCATTATAGCCATCGTTTTGCTGACGGTGCCAGATAATCTGAAAACAACCAACCAAAATCTTATGATCACTCTTTCCCTATACCTTCAAAAATAAAATATCAATTGTTAATTTATTAAGATAAAAAAAGTTCAATTTTTTTTAGTTTTCAAAAATGTTTTATATTTCTGAACTATAGCAAAATTGTTACATTTTTACCTTTGAAAATATGCCCCAAAACTAAGATACTATATATATTGGCTGTTTTGGTATACATTTGCAAGCTGGGAGGAATATTATTAGCAATTGACTAAAACGTCACTTACATAACCCCATTTTTTAAAAATTTCTATTGGTTGCAGGACGTTGATGTTGGAGTTGCTCGATACCAGTTAGCTACGCTTGATGGTGTGTTTTCAAGTTGTACTGAGGTAAACGTATAGTATTATTTTACAATTATTTCACTGTTATATTATTTATAGTATGAAACGTGGCACGGTTATAAAAATCAATCCCTTAGGAAAAAGTCGATTTCTGCACTATTGGCAATTTGAACGACTGTTATTTATAAGTATACGTTGCACGAATTCCGATATACACATGATGTTAACTGGGGGGGTCGCGGAAATTCTCCTTATTTCCATAACTTTGCAGTGCTTCGAAAATTTTGGTTCATATTCAACAACATCATTTTAATTTACCACGTTTATCATTATCACCACGATTATTACCACGTTTATCGTTACATCATTTTAATTACCCACCATTTATTTTGCGGCAATTCACAGAAAACGTTGTCATATCATTTGGTTCTTTAAGTACAGTGTTATAAAATGAAATGTGCAATTTGTCCTTTCTTTTAATAAAATTTTACGGTACAGATGTAGTATAGGACACTTATTTGGGACTTTTTTTTCGGATAGAAGGATAATTTTATTTTAGCATGGGTCTTATTCGCCTTAATATTCCTTATCATTTTGTTTCCAACAATTTTGTACCTACATTTTTCTATAATTTATAGACAAAAATTAAAATCCTGAATTTTTCCTGATTTTTCTCGAAAATTCACAAAAAGACCCCGATATTCCGACAAATGAGAAAAGTAGATTTTACTAAAGTGGCATGTTTGCCAAAATAGGATAATTGTTTAATTATGTAACTGTTATTTTGCTAAAAAAGTTGCTTGAAGTTGATTTTTTTTTTTAATTGAAAGATTTTTGCCAGTATCTAAACAGGCATAACTGGAAAGAATATGTCTGTGTTAGGAGCCTATGTCAGTTTGAAAAGAAATATCAGTTTAAAATCATCCCTAAAATGTTTAAAATTATCCCTAGCATTTTAAGAATTTTCCATAATATTTTAAGAAGTATCCATAAAATTTTAAAAATCCCGAGAATATTTTAGAGCTATAATTATTGTAATTCTTAAATTAGTAAAAAAATTTAAGAATTAAATTATAACCCTAATTAATAATAGTAATTATTCTTAAAACTTTTTTGATTTTCCCTAAAATTTCTACTTGAATTTTAAGCAAAACTCACTACACCCCCTGTTTTAATTAATGTGTTTTTAATTTTGATAAATTTTTTGATTACCAAAGGAACAAAATTGCCAAACGTCCTATACTACTACATCTGTTCCAATGTTACTAAAATTGTTCTTAATACTTACTAAAATTGTTCTTAATACTTATATAGTTGACTTATCTGCCACTGCTTTACTCATTAAATATCTGTCTTACTAATTCAAATACTTAATACTTACTGTACGATACTACTTAAAATACACACTGTATAACATACAATATTACACAAAAGTTTGACATTGTAGTAACAAAGTATTGTCAATGAGACAATTGTTCTACTGAATGCTCTAGATAGCAAGGCTATGCAGGTACTCAGTATGTAGTATAAAAATAAAGGAAATATTAGTGATTGCTAAAAATTACATTATTCTATTAAATTAACTTTAAATGATTTGTTTTTACTTCTTAAATGTGGATGAAAATAGAGAGTTATATAACATTGTTTTTTCAAAAAAATTTCAACTTGTCTTTTGTTTTGCATAAACTTTAAGAAACCTCCAAGTAAAATTATTAATAGCAATAAATATGATACACACTATCTTCTTTACCTAGTGGAAGATTCAGAAATGAAAAACAATGTTTCTTTTAGATATAACTGGAGGCATCCAATTCCTTTCTACTCTCCTATTGTATTTCTTTCTGATAATTTTCGTATCTTTTTAAAGCACAACCTAAATAAACTGTATTTCTGCTAATTTATTGTAACCAGCAGTTTGTAGTGTCAAGAAAATTGGTTGTCATTGAATTATTGCTGGGGAATAAGAATAAGACGTGACGAATGCAACAAGAAGTCAGATTTTTAGTCATTACCAAAAATAACCTGGAAAAGTAAAAAGTTGACACTATAATAAAATCACATCTAATTTAGTCATGTGTACCAAAGGAAAAAATTTGTGGTGTATTTTGGTTGCAAGTGTTATCTAAGAATTGATGTCCCTTTGCAAAACAGTTTTAATTATTCAATTTGATTGGCAATTCCCCAGTTAGGCAATTCTCCCTAATTAGAATTATTTTCAGGGTTTCTACTTCTCCTTAAAAGTCCTTAAGAACTCTTTATATTCAGTTTTAAGGGCCTTTTCTCTTTATTATTATTATTTTTAATTTATAAAATGGAAAAGGTAAATAATTCTAAATATTTTTTTTATTTTTTTTGACGAAAAGCAAAAGAGATGTAAAAAATGTAAATTGCTCTACATTGGAATAAGGTACAAATAGAAATAATTTCCTTACTCCAATACTGAATTCTAAGAAAATGTTTTTACAAGTTAAAATATGTTGTCATACATTGGATTTTACAATAAATGATTTTATAGTAGTCAGCTATCTTAACTACAGATCATTGTAACCTTCATTCTACCTAAACTCAAAAAGCAGACAAAACTTAAAGAGAAATTCATATTAAGCATCTACATGTTACAAATATTTTACAGTAAAATGCTCTTTGTATACCATGCTAATCAATTAGACAGGATACTGTAACATGAACACATTGCATGCTCTGTAAAAATTTGTAGTTTTGAATTTCTTATATTAACTTCACTTTTGTATGTATATTTGTTTGTTTGTTGATGGGAGCAGAATCTGCGGAGACCTAATTAACCCCCCTTGCCGTCATCCAATCTGACTACAACTTGCTAGATAGGTTTCGATGACAATGCATTCTATCAAATTTTGGGGCTGTTACTGTCACTGAAAGGTCGTTTTACTGAATACTAATAAACCAACTTGCCGTCGTTCAATTGGATTAAAAAAGCATCACTGAACCGATTGTTAAAACTCTTTTCTGTTACCAAAATATTTTTTGTTAAATGAATAATAGACTTACTTCAATCAGTAAAAATTAATGATATTTCGATGACGTTCATGTTCATTTTTAATAAATAAATTTTGAAACGTAGTTTGCTGCATATTTTGCTGATAGAAATGTTTTTAATTTCGGTGCTGTGTTAATGAATATAAAAATTGACAATAAATATAAAATGATTTTTTAAAAACTCTGTTTTTGTTTATGTTATTATGAGCTGTGTAAAAATTAGATGCTGTTTGTCCTGTGGACAACCATGTATCTATTTATAATTTAGCTATTTTCCAGTAAAGTGTACAAATATATTATAATATTTAAATGTGTGAATGTAATAGAATTTTTATTACAGAAAGATGGATTCGTTGCTAAAGTGTGATCTGTGCAGCGAAACATTTTTAAAAGAAAGCCATCTCACTAGGCACCTTTTTACTCATTCTGGAAAAAAGCCACATTCATGTGAAGTGTGCTACAAAGGATTTTTTAAAAGAAGCAGTCTCAATGAACATTTACATATTCATTCTGGTGAAAAGCATTATGTATGTGATATGTGCCATATGAGATTTTCTAACGGTGGAAATCTCAAAAAGCACCTCCTTACTCACAGTATAGAAAAGCCACTTTCCTGTGATGTGTGTAGCAAGAGATTTTTTCAAAAGAGAAATCTTGTACGTCATCTCCTCATTCATACTGGAGAAAAACCACATTTATGTGAGGTGTGCAACAAGGGATTTTCTAATCGAGCACATCTCACAGCGCACCTCCGCATTCACACTGGAGAAAAACCATATTCATGTGATGTGTGCAACAAAAGATTTTCTGAACGGGGATCTCTCAAAAAGCACCTTCTTACCCATACTGGAGAAAAACCATATGCATGTGATGTGTGTAACAAGAGATTTTCTAAGCGAGCAAATCTCACAGTGCACCTCCGCATTCACACTGAAGAAAAACCATATTCATGTGATGTGTGCAACAAAAGATTTTCTGAGCAGAGAACTCTCAAAATGCACCTCCTCATTCATACTGGAGAAAAACCATATGCATGTGGTGTGTGTAACAAAAGATATTTTCAAAAGAGCAGTCTTGCACGTCATATTCTCACTCACACTGGATAAAAACCGCATTCATGTGAGGTGTGCAACAAGGGATTTTCTGATCAGAGAATTCTCAAAGAGCACCTCATCACTCACACTGAGGAAAAACCACATTCATTTGATGTTTGCAACAAGAGGTTTTCTCAAAAGTGGCACCTTGCAAAGCAGCTCCTCTCTCACACTGGAGAAAAACCATATTCATGAGATATGTGTAACAAAAGATTTTTTCAAAAGAGCAGTCTTGAACGTCCACTTCTCACTCACACTGGAGAAAAACCACATTCATGTGAGGTGTGCAACAAGCAATTGGTCCACAGGAGTATGCTCAAAGGGCATTTACTTACTCATATAATGAAAATCATAATGATGTGATCCAAGCAAAAGAGATTCTCAAAAGTGGCATCTTGCAAAGCATCTCCTGTCTCACACAGGAAAAAGACTAGATTTATACTATGTGTGTAACAAGGGATTTTCTTATCAATCAAATCTAACAGCACACTTCCGCATTCACACCGTTGAAAAACTGTATTCATGTGATGTGTGCATTAAAGGTTTAAAATATTGAGCACATCTAAAAAGGGACTTCCCCATTCAATCTGTTGAAATCTGTGTGTTACCTGTAAAGTTGGAAATCCAGCATTCTATGGAATGTCAAATGAGTTACCAGCAAAGTATGAAATACACCTTCAATTCATTTTGAATATTATGTGGGAAACCATGTGACTTTTAACTCGCCTATGAGTATATTTTACCCCTTCTACAATATTTGTATTTTGAATAACGTAATTTTTTTTAATAAACGTAAGGTGTGTTCACTCTTCAGCCCCTAAAAGGAAGAAGTACAACCTAATCTGTTGGCCTTGCAGTCAATTAAACGTAAAAAAAATACCCCTACCTATTTCGGGCAGTCGCTTGTGCCCAAATTACCTTTTTTTTAATCACTTGATATTGTAAAACTGTAAAAGGGTCATTCCACACGAAATCAACCAATAAAAAAGTAATTTTTCAACTCGATGTGTAGGAAGGTTTTAATATTTTATCGGCGTGTTGAACTAATTTTTGAGATGAAAACAGTGAGATTAAAAAAAAATTCTTCGATTCCTTTCATAGTTACGAATTTTTTAAATTTTAAAAAATTCACGAATGTTGCATAGTTTCACAATCTTTAAATGGCTGTAACTTTGGAACTATTTGACCTAAAGGGTTGGTATTTGTGTCATTTTGTTCAGTTTTTTTCTGTCTTTCATTGAATATATAATATGATCAACTTACTTGAAACAATATATTTTTTTATAAATTTGTCTTATACATTTTTCAAAAACTTGGAAACGGAATTTTAATTTTTTTGAAAAAAAAACAAACATATTATATTTGGCCATCTCTGAGGAACATTTTCACCAAATTTCATGATGGTACTCTTATTTTATCATAAACAAAAAAAATTATATGTGTGTGTAGGTTTGGGTATTTTTTTTATAAAAACCATATCTGATGTTAAAAAGTAATTTGAGTATAAATTCATGTCTGAAATAATAATATTTTCCAGTTATGCAAGTTTAGCTTAGTTACTAAACAAAATATTAGTGTTTATTTTGTTATATTTTATTTATTTGGTTAAATTAACCATTTTATAGCAACATTTTTTTCCAAACTGTTATAGTAGTTTTATTACTATTCTACAGTAATAAAAATATCTGTTCTATATGTTTGCAAATTCTGTAAAACTCTTGCACATTACCATTTAAACTTAAGGGTTGTAATAGGTAAACAATATAAGTCGTTGAACTTCAAAAATAAACCGTTTACTTACATTCTAATGCTCAAAGTTTGCTAAGTTAAACTCCCACATTGCTGCAATGAAGTAGCCATCTTAAAACAGTATATATTTTTCTGGAGCAACATTTTTGTAGCTCTTATCATCTCCTGTTTCAGGACTTAGCATGTTCAACCTGTTGCAGTAATAGGATTCAATTTACACAAAATAAAGTTTTTTGGTGTCAAAATGTATGCTTTTCTTGAATATGTGAATGATATTAATGGTCCTTTTGGATGAAGGAAAGAAACTTTAACCTCTTCTTTAACTTGATTTTTTAAAAGAATAATTTTTTTTCCAGTGACAATTCTTTTCAGAAAAAAAAAAATTGTTTGTCGTTTTAGATGTGTTATTGGTTACCAAACTCTTGCATAAAATCTTCAAGTGGTCTAGCAATGGTCTCAAAGGTGCAACGATCAACAGTAAACCATTGTTTATACGTGATATTTTTCATCATTCATATCTTCTGCAAGACATCCCAACAGAGCTTCTTTAAAATCATCAATTTTGGAACAGTTTTCATAGCTGTTTAAAACCTATGACTGTGCTTTAGAGGATTGCACATAATGTTAACCATGCATTCATTATATGTTGTAAGAGGATTATCAGATTTAGGTAGTTTGATTTTACGTAAGTTACCTCTAGCAATCATCAATTTAATATTATGGTGTGCTATGCAGAGGCACACAGATGTGTACCACTGATACCAGCAATCTTACAGTTTTTCGGTCTCAACTCTGCAAACTTTGAAAAGCCAATTAACTTCTCGTAAGTTTCCCAAAATTAGTCTCTTTTGTATATGAACTGCCTTACCTAAAGCATCTTTCCCCACAGAAACAGTCCTTTTTCCCAGGCATTTGTCTGCTTACTTCATCATTGTCATAAAATTTTTTTACTGAAATAGTTGTTTGAGGAGATAACTTTTACCAAGTTTTGAGTCTGGATTCGACAAGACACCTTTTTCTTCAAATAGTGTAACAAATGGCAGACTATTATTTCATCTGAATATTGATATTTATTTACATGACTAGAAAACAGTATTTTACACTCAAATGGGCCACATTCGATACTTAAATTGCTTTTTAACAACGTGTATTTTTTTATATAAAAATTGTGCAGACAATCATACATGGGCAATTCTCTGCTTTAAGCACAAGCTATTTTAGCTCTTTTTTCTACTCATAAATTAGAATTCTAAAATCATTATCAATCTAGCAATTTTGCTTTTGTTTTATATAGCTCTACTTGGTGACAAAGTTATATGGAAAAATAATTATTTTAACTAGGTCACGTATGCATTTATATCGTCTGACGCACGGGACACGTCCGTATCCTGTGCTTCAGATGATATAAATGCATATTTGACCTAGTTAAAATAATTATTTTTCCATATAACTTTGTTACCAAGTAATATAATATAAAATGAAAACATAGCTATTAGATTCACCTTAGTTTTATAAATCTTATCAATTTACGAGTAGAAAAAAAGAGCCAAAATGTTCCGTGCGTCAGCCAGAGAGTTACCCACAGAATTTTTTTTCCCTATGATACCATGGGAGTACCATCTTGAAATTTTGCAAGAATGTTTGTAAAAGATGGTTAAATATATTATATTTTTTTCAAAAAAAATTACAATTCCGATTTTAAATTAAAAAAAAACAAACTTTTTTTAAATATATATTTTTAAAAATAAATATAAAAAATATATATTGTTTAAAAAACACTTTGTCATGTGTTATATATTTTATCAAAGACAATATAAAACTGAATTAACTGACATAAATTTCGGCTCTCTAGGTCGATTAGTTCTTGAGTTACAACCATTTAAAGATAGTTAAATGATGCAAAATTTGTGAATTTTTCAAATTTTCAAAAATACATAACTTTGAAACTAACTTAAAAAAAAATCTCAAAATATGATTTTTTTTTAATTCAATGTACTAATACTACCTTTACACCAAAAATGAATAAAATTCATCGACCTGCCAATTTGATCATTGGTTGATTTGATGTGGACTGTCCCAAGAAGTAAGGTGTGCACACGCTTCTTCCTCTTAAAGGAAAAATTACGACCTATTTCTTTGGCCTTGCTGCCAATTGAACTTATCAAAAATACCCTACCTATTACAGGCAGTCGTTTGTGGCATCACATCCCAAAATCACTTTTTTAAAATTAATTTTTACTTGTAAAACTCTAAAAAGTAAGACGTGCATGTTTTGAAAATCATATTTCTTACACTATTTTGTGGCCAAACAACCTCCAAAATAAGTTTTAGTGATCGTTTGGCCATAAAAACCCTTTGAAAAAACACCTTTTGAAACCCTTTAAAAATAACAAAGGGTTTTCTCAAAACTACCATCCTGCAAATCATCCCTTTACTTACACAGGAGCAAAACTGCTTTCTTACTGTTCTGTTTCTATTGAGGCACTCTTAGAAGTTGCCTCCTTACTTGCACGTAAAATTATCCACATCTGGTGTGTACATGAACCGATTTTCTGATAGAAGTTGTCTAAAAAATGACCTCTACACTCTTGCTAGAGAAAAACCAAGTTCATGTGATGTATATAACTCATGATATATTTAAAAAAATAAGGGCATTCTCAAAAGGCACTTTCATAATCAGGAAAAGCTAAATTTGCGTGTTGTGGGGATTTTTTTTTATAGTAGTGCTCTCAAAAGACATCTCCTCGCGCTCATAATGGAAACAAGCGATTTTTTTTTAAAAGTACTTTCACATGGCATTTAATGACTTGTAAGTGAAAGAAGTCACTATGAAAAGTAAAGCCTTTTTATTGAGGAACAAATAATAATAAGAATGAGCTTTGGCTAATTGTCAGATTTTACTTCACAGCAAATTGAAATGTCTTAAAATAAGACACAAAAGTATCTTAAACAAGTGGCACTGTTTTAAGATGAAAAATGGTGTCTTAATCTTTAAGACACATGAAGTGTCTTAAAATGGGGTGTTTTCAGACATTTGGAGTGTCTGAATTGGGGATATTTTCAGACAGTTGATGTGTCTGAATAGGTTGTTTATGGTACCTTTCAGATGTTGGACAAATTTTTACACAAAGAATTAAAATTTTTACACAAACCAATTCAAATTTAATATTAAAAAGTTTTATTTAAAAAAAAGTAAATATTACTGTATTACTACCATGTTGCTCATAACTTTTTGTTTACTATGTTACACTTTCCTGGTAAATGTAAGCATGAGATTGTAAAACAACAACTATTAATATATCCAAGTAAGAGATAGTAACAGGGACTTATTGTAAAATATATGCATTGGTATAGTAGACATTGTATTGGGGCTGAATCTCAAATAGAAAAGTTTTGGCTTCTAAGATTGTATCATAGTTTTCAGTTCCTTTTTTCATGTCAACTTCAAGGACAAATAACAAGTGTAATGTAAGCATGCACCTGGTTTATAGTACTATGCGTTGCACTTGCGAGTCTAAAAATGCTTCGGATACATTATATGGCAACATAAATTTATGGTAAGGATGGATCAAGCAGTTGTAATCTAATTATTCCCCATTTGGGAATTTTACCGGGTTATAACATTCCCCTATAATAACACTACCCAACAGCAGTGATTATAACACTATGACGCTTCAATTATTGTCGAATAGCTGAAGCAGATACAGGGCATTTAAAAAATACCTCAAAAGATGCATAAAAATAAACAAGTAAAACATAAGGCATTAGAAGTATGTAAGGAGATACTTCAAAATATAGAGGTGGAGCATATTAAATTTGAAAAGTATGTAAGTTCCACACAATTTTTTTTTGTGTTTCTGAAAAAGTTGGTTTCCCAAATTTTGGTATGCTCTTAATTCCTGTAATTTTGAGGATAGAACCTTTTTACAACAGTTTTCCCTGTCACTGCGACACTTTGTTAATCGGTTAAAATGCGTTATAAGCCCCCTCTCCTTTTTTTTAGTGATTTTGCGTCAAATATGGTAACCTGGTGCCTATATGGTTCCATTACAACTTGGCACCCATTTTGGCAAACCTTAAGTTCAATTCAGTGGAAGTGTCAATACAACTTGGCGGCATTTTACAAAGTCACCAAAGTGGGAGGCGTACAACGCATTTCAACCCGTTAATCGCTGAGAAGACTAGAGAGGGCATTTAAAAAACTTTAAAAAATGTAATATAAAAAAAAAGGCATTAGAATAAAGATGGCTGCTTCAAAATACAGAGGTAGAGCACATTAAATTTGAAAAACATGCAAGTTATTAAAATTTCTATAGTTTTCTCGAGTTTTCTCAAAACGTTGATTTTTCCAAAAATTTTATACTTCGTTTAAAAAACAATTAAAGATATGTAGAATTGAAATTTTTCACGTCTATTACATAACATAAAGGGTGAATTCCATTTGTGACAGACATGACACGAGACAAGTTTCTTGTTCATCTTTAAGTACTAAATATTAATTAACAGGTAAAACATTGCCATGGGGTGATGCAAATATAGGCCTTAGTTATAAAAAACACTAACATTTTAATTCTGGAAAAATTACTTTTAATTAATTGGGTTAAAACCTGCTGTGACAGACATGACAAAATTGAGACATAGAATTTGAGTGACCATATATTATTACCATTTGCTCTTAATTGGTATGCTTGTCAAGTCTAAAAGTTTTTGGGGATCAAAATAAGACTTGGATATGTCAAGCAGAAAGAAAAATGTTAAGAAATTTTTAAATAGTAAAATATTATAAAATATTTATCAGCGTGACAGACATGACAAGGTTTTGTGACAGACATGACACGTGTACAATTTTCTAAGAAGTGTTTTTTTTTCTTAAATATAATTTTCTTTATTTTTATCATGACTTGAAGATTACAATATGATATAACATTAATATATTATGTTATATGACTCACAAAATAAATTATAAAAAATATTTAAAATCCCTTGGAATTGACTAGTGTGGGAGCTGCCACATTTGCTCTTTCTCATGCCAGGCAACATGAACTTTTGGTTCAAATTTAAACATACCTTTAATTTTATTTGGTACAAAGCATTTTATTTTGTACTGACTGGTTCTGTGCGATTTGTGTTATTAATCCATCAAAATCTCAAAAAACTTCCTCCAAAAAACCTCATTATTGTATTGTGGGTTTATCCATTGGCTACATTGCAAATTGTGAACAGTTGCATTTTCCAATAGGTCATTCACCAGTATTGAAATTTAAAAGAGTACCTTTTTTACACTCTGAAGTGGGGCTATAAAATATTATGCCAGGTGCACACGATCGGAAACAACGGTTTCCTTTAGATTTCTTGTACCAAGCATTGTTTTGATTTCTTGCCATGTCAGATCAAGTTTTGCTATCAATCTTTATATTTTTCTTATGGTTCATACCATTGATTCTAGGACAAATTTTCATTGCAGCTTCAGCAAACTTACATGGTGTTTTAGAATCTAGACTTCTGGTTCGAGTAGCATCTCTGATTTGACGCTTAATAGCCCCACCAATGCTATCAATGCATCCTTTGCCATGTGAGGTGGATAAAAAATGACAGACTGTTGGGAGCTTACTTTGTGTCATGGAAAATATTGCATATTTTTGTTTAAAGGGTTGAAATGTTCCATCAGATTGGAATTCAATCACTTGCACTTTAAACTCTAAGTGACCTTTCATGAATTTTTTGATGACTAAATTGTTAAATACAATAACAGAATATTTGTCATGATTACCATAATTAGATATAATTACACATGACTCTGAGAAACAGTGACAGAGTCACTATCACAATAATATACCATTGTAGTGTATATAGTAGAGAAAGCATTCTGACAATGAGCAAACTGAATTTCATCCTGATAAATATGAGAATAGTTTTCACTGAAATTAGTTTGTATCACAAGTTTTCCATGTAGCATATTTTTAATAAATTGGTAAACAATGTTTTATATACAAGTGGCACAAAAAGTATATAAGCTGTTTTTAAATTAAGTTTAATACATCATTTAAAATTCCCTCTTTTTATGTTGCGAACTGCAGATCCATCCTCTGATTTTCTGAGCTTTTTTTTAGTTGAGTTGTACAGAAATACTATTGCCATCAATACTAAGTTAAATAATAATAATAACAACTTTCAAAGTAAAAAATTAAGGCTAAGTTGCTTGAAAAATTAATTGTGACAGACATGACTGGTGTGACAGACATGACAAACGTGACAAAATTTAATATTCTATATTTTGCTCAAATTTTAAATTTATTTTTCACATTTTTTATGAACTGTTTGTTTTGATCTATAAAAAGAGAAAATAAAGTGTTAATAATTTTTATTAAGTGGATTTTGTTTAAAATAAAAAAATCCAAGTTTTTTTGTGACAGACATGACATGAAGACTAATATCAAGTTTGAGGGGAATAGCAAAATTATTAAGAAGTTTTAAGTAAAAATTTTGTTGTTTTTAAGCATAAAGTGAACCATTCTTTAAAAAAATATGTTTATTTCAAAAATCTATGTGGTATTTAAGTGCTTCAATGGGCATTAAACTAGAGGTAAAAATAACAGATTTTCGGTTTCAAAGTAAGTCCTAGATTAATTAACTATAAAAAAATTATTCATACGATTTTCTTATTATATCTTATTATTTTCATACAATTTGACTTATTTTCTAAGAACTGGAACAAAAAAACATTAATTTAGTGATAATTTAAAAAATAATGTCTATGTCGCATTTTCATGGAATTGACCAAAGTACATGCAAAACAAAAATATTATTAAAATCTATGCAATTCAATTTTTAATTAGATTATTACTTAAAAAAATGCAAATTTTCATACGTTCAACAAACTAACGCATAAAAAACTTATTTTTATTATTTTGTGAAACCTGATATTTAATGCAGTATATAGACATTTATTAGAAATAAAACTAAAATAAAGTTTTTTTGCATTATAAGATTTTTTATGAGCTACCACAATTCAACTCACTGCGGAAAATTTTATTTAAACGAGTTTTATATAAGTGATTATAAGTAAATTATTAGCCTATTATTATGAGCTTTTTTGCTAAAATATTATTTAAAAATGTTCGAACAACATATGTAGAAAAAAATTCTTCATTTTGACAAATATTAAATGTTTCACAAATTATTTTGTAGCGTTGATTTTCATAATTTTATTGCTGCCATCTAGAACCAAGAATAAATGTTATTCAGATTATACCAAATCCCATGCCAAATATATTCCCATTAGTACTTGTAATATGCAACAAAACCAATAAAAATATAACTGAATGTAAAAACAGAAAACTTAGAATTCTGTGGGTGTCATTTAGAAATACTAGATCAATTAAAATGTATTATAAAAACACTGAAAATAAGTGTATTATTGAATAACACTTACTGTAACACGGTACCCCATTTTTCACTAATTCATTGACGTATTAAATATAAAGCCAATCTACATAGTTCAAAAAGGGGTTTGCATTAGTTTCTTGTAAGGCAACGGCTTCATCTCAAGAAATGCTCCATGTTGAATAAAGGAACGCTTCCAAAAGAATTCTTAAGCACAGTTAAACAAAAGCACAAGATTAAAGGATATTAACATTAAAGTTAAAATAGGAAAGTATTTGTTTTTTGGAACTACCGACTGTCTATTTCTGCCACTTAAAAAGAAGGAAAGCAACCATTTTAGAATAGTTTACAACCATTTTGTATGTAATTGAACGATACACAAGCGACAAGTACGAGGTACGAGACGCGAAAAATACAAACAGTATTACGTTTAAATCAAGCAAGATTCTTTACACAGCGCCTGCGCCAAATGCTTTTCGAAAAGCCCTTCTCTTATTTCATTGGTTAAAGAAAATTTTGAAGTTTCGCTATATAGTCGTACATTTCAGACGTTTCCTGTCTTAAAATCCAAATGTCTTATTTTGACCATTCCTTTGAGTGTTTAAGTCGCTTTTGGTGATATATTCTTAAAATACAAATAAAAAAATCTTAAAATACAAATAAAAAAATCTTAAAATACAAATAAAATTCTTAAAATAAAAATAAATTATTTTGCATATTGCAATTACGTTTATCTATTCCATTGTTTATTTACAGTGTTTCCTTCGCCTGAAATCGTATAATTGAATCGGAAAAAATTCCCCCATCATGAATTCCTGATGAAAAAGTCGACGACACCAAACATGATGTCTTAAATCGTGTTTGGTGTCTTAGACATTAGTTGTCTTATTATGTTAGGTGTCTGAATTCCAAAATGTCTTAATATGGTGTTTTCTGTCTGTATTTAAGACACCAAGTGTGTCTAAATGTGATTTCAGAAAGAATCAGACACGTGTTATGTCTGAAATGGATCAATGCTACGCCAATTAAGTCACTTAATGTGTCTGAAATGAATTTTTCAGACATTTTGTGTCTAAATTTAAGACACCAGCATTTACAGTGACTTGAAGTTGCTCACTATTATCGTCTCAATACCAGTTTGCTAGGAAACGGATTTTAACTTGCAAATAAATTGTTCAACTATAAATAAGCAATTCAAAAGTTTACTAAAAATATTGTTTACGTGTTGTGATGTTTTACATCATATATCATGTTTACATTATACAATAAAATGCTTTATTGATTCTGAATGACCACTAAATTTTTAGGATTATTTTGAATGTTCGGCAATCAACGTCACTCAAAATTACCTGAAAAAGTTGCTCAGAATGAGTTTCCTGTATGCCAACACTTCACCCAATTAAAATTTCACTACTTCTGCATTTGAAATAAAAATGATTTTTATGTTGTTATTATTATTTAAAAGAAAATTAGAAAAGAAAAAAAAAATCATATCATTTCGGTGATTACCAAAAAATATTTTCACAAAATATGTATTTATATGTTTAAAGTGGTAGGGGATTGCTTTCCACATGCCTCTTGCATTACAGTTAGCAAAGGTATACTGAAACTAGAAGCTCCAAATGCTGCTCTTTAAACGTAAACACTGCTGATAGAATTCTCGTAGATCGAACTAGTCAATTCGCATTTGAGATGCATAATTCCATTCTCTCCTACTTTACTAGTGTAAAGAACTTCACTGATTTTGTTGATTCCCATCAATTCCTAATTCCTCTATTCGAATTCCTGGCTTTTTTCCACTAGCTTTGTGATCCAGACCTCTATGGTAGCTTCTCCCCCAGACCAATTGCTGTTTTCCATTCGGAAAGTTAATCTTGCTTCTCCAATGCCAAGCAATTTCTGCTTCCTTTTCCTGTACCAAGTGTGGTAGCGATGTTTTCTGCTTGTATTTTTCGTCCCCATTCAATACCTCAACTCAATTCTAAACAATCAGATGAAGGGGCAAAGTATCTTAGGATCAACGCCCTACTTGTTGAAACCATTATTTAAGCTAAGGATTGCTTTTGGACCAATTTTAAAAAACAAACCCATTTGCCCTATGGTTCACATAATACTCGTTGTTATATCATATCAGTGACGAAAATATACCTGTATCAAATAAATAGGAAAATAATGCGGTTCTTTTCTCTAAAACATATATATTCAGAGTTCAGTTAAGTTATAATAAAGTAGTGGACTATGAAATTTTTATAATATTTATTAAAGACATACCAGACACACTCGGATACAGTTTTACTTACACGTATCAAAAGCATCTAAAATTATTCATGCTTTAATTTATAGTGCACTTGGCTCCAATTTTGAGACGTGTCTCTTAACAAATTCAAATTATCTCTAGTTCTCTTCTCCTGTATTCTCCCCTATATGGAGAAACCATTAGGACTAACATTTTCTTGACCTACCAAGTACAAACAAGATTTTTTCGATACCGACTTTTATTTTATAATAGCTATTTATGAATGTCTAAAGAGTTTAATATATATAGTACTTTCAAAATAAAATTTGAACTGTTGTAAAAAGAAATGCCAAATTAAAAATTAGGTGTCACTATACGAAAAGTTGAAAAAGTTCTTTATCTGTCGTAAATAAGGGTTTTTACCAGGATGAATGGCTCCGAGTTACCTCTGTTTCTTCTATTCTTATGAAGAAGTTCTAGTAAACATAGTTCTCTATTCTCGCTACGTTGCAATCTTCTTACCCAGTTCATTTAGAAACTACTTTGTATAAAACCTTGACAATTTGTGATGTACGAAAATGACCGCTTAATGAAATGGCATAAAATTCTTTCATTTAGTGTATCTATTATTAGCGAAAATTAAATAAATTTAAAGATTATTTCAGGTGACACCACCGCAGAGCCATTGATGTAAGGATTTCAAAAATTAAATATATCGGACGCTATTTTTGAGTTTTTAATTTATAGCATTTCATTAAGTGATCATTTTCGTACCTTCGAAGTAAATTTTAAGGTAAGTAGTTTCTAAATGCACTGGGCTAGAAGATTGTAACATTGTGAGTATAGGGAATGATTCTTACTAGGACTCTCCCTGTAAGCTTTAAACCCTTCCATTACTTCTCTTATCATAGGTTCAGGTACTGTCAAGACCCAAAATACCAGTGGGTAGAGTAATGGTTCCTGCTTCGTATTGCCGTGTTGAGCTGGTCTAATGAATAAGACATTCAACTTGTATACTTAACATTGAGTCCCACCGTTGACTTCAGTGCTTATATCTTTTTAATATTATTTCCAGCTTGTTCTAGAGCGTTTCAGCAATATTACATTATTGAGTACTTCCTGACAATAAGTATTAATATAAACTCCCCCCCCCCTCCCTCGAATGTTGGGAGAGTCTACGCCCATAGTGTTAATAAAAGTATCCTTCTTCCTTTAAGTGTTCAAGAGTTGTGCCTCATATACGTGATAATATTAAACCCCAATTTTCCCGTATGATTGTAGGGTGAGAGTCCAGCTCATGTGTTGATCCAACCAAGTTTAAAATCTCGAAATATGTTTCCCTGTGATAATAGCACCTAGAATTTGTCACATTGAATCTTATCAAACTATTTCATTATTATAAACAAAATAGTTTTGTGCAATGTTTTTTATTTAGGTACGGCAATTTTCATAAAGTATCATGTCCAACGAACCCTTATAAGTGTATTGAAACGCAACGTTAATTTACTATCTATTAATGGGCAATGTCAAAGCACTAAGCTATTAAATAAAATTCAGTTTCATTTATCTTACGATTTTATCTTATGAGCTGAGTTTGATTTTGTTTATAGCATTTCCTTCTAAATTGCAGTATCGGGATTAGTCAAACAAGAAATGGCAATCGGCATCTGATGGTAATTATTCTACTGGATATGTTACTGCAGCAAGTAAATGAGGCTAGGCAGCCTTTTTGAAAAGTATAATCTGCACAGTAGGTAAAAGTCTTTTTTTTCCTTCTAAATATCGAGTAAGTACAATGCGTAGCGCCATGGCCTATTCTAATGTGCAATTGTGGCTTATTTGGGCAGTCGTAAATGGTTTTGGAGCAGTCGTAAAAAGTAGAAAAACAAGAAAATTAAAAATATGACTTTAATAAAGGAGAGCAATTATCATTCATCTATTTGAATTTGATTATAATAAAATCTAAAATGACTCTTTTATTTGTTTAAATAACTCTTCAGCCATACCGAGACTGCATCTCTGGCAGCCATACAATGAGGCCTCATTGTAGATGACGTTGAAGTTACAAAACTCGTTATTAGACATTGTCTTGCAAACGTCCTTCCGTGATCAATACCATTTAGGTCCATCTTTTCAAACCTTATCTGCCAAGAGAGCTATAAAAGTGGGGGAAATGTGGCCAGAGGAGAAGGAAAGAAAATTGGGAAGTGTAAGTGGACCCTGAAAATACCACCCCCTTCTCTTTAGATGGACTTGGTTATTTGATCGCCTTCCTCGGTTTAAAAAGAAAGTCACTGTCACGAGAAACTGCAAAAGACCCCTATCCTCTTCTTAGTTAACACTCCCTGTCTTTAAAGGGGTTGTTAGGTCGACAATGTTATCTTCCAGTCCATTTTGGCCAAGAGGTCGCTTATACCGATTTTCTGGAATCGTCTTCCAACAGCTGAGTGAAAATGATGTGGCTCTTTATTATTTTGCTCTTGTCTAGAGATCATAAACAGAGTATCTTCTCTATTGACGAGATTGAAAAGGTATGCACAATTTGAATGTCTCAAGTTTCTAGGTTATACTAGCATATACAACAATAAAAAAAATTTAATTTTAAAGGACGAACACAAAAGCTTCAAAATATACAATTGAATTTTTTTCTTCTCTTTTTTGGATTTAGTGCTTTTTGCTTATGACGACAGTATAGCCCCCGTATATATTTTGCTCCAAAGAAAATTAAATCTAAAACCTATCAACCAAATCCAATTTCGCTATATGTAAACGTTATTAGCGTTATTCTTATATGTAACTTAAAATAGAGATATTATACACTTCTTCGGCACAGATTTTTATTCAGAGAATTTTTTGTTAATTTAACTATCTTGACGGAACCTTTAATTTGGTATATAGCACGGTACTGTTACATTTGTGGTTGAGGTTTTGAGTATTCCCATAAACTTTTCATCCCCATTATTTATTTACTTCTGTTATTGCTACGCAGGGCCTATTGTAACGAAAAGTCGTAGCTTATTTGTTCAGTCGCAAATGTTTCTTGGACAGTCGTAAATGGTTCTTGGACTATTTGATCGTGGCCTATTTGTGCAGTCGTAAATCGTTTTTGGGCAGTCGTAGACGATTCTTGGACAGTCGTAAAAAATTGAAAACATGGAAATTAAAAATAGGACTTTACTAAAGGAGTGAAGTTATTGTTTTCTATTTGAATTTGATTATAATAAAATCTAAAATGACTTTTTTATTTGTTTATTCAACCCTTCTTCTTTGAAGTTTCAGCTTCGCTGAATATACCTTTGTACCAATCTTGCGAAACTCTGCTTTTTTAGTGTCTTTTACTTGACGTTTTGTATTCAGCCATACCAATACTGCATCTCTTGCCTGCATACAATGAGACATCATTATAGATGACCTTGAAGTTACAAAATTTGTTTTTCGACTGTTTCTTGTAAACGTCCCCCGTAATAATCACCATTCAGGTCCATTCTTCCAATCCATATATAGTCATAAAAGTGGGGGAAAATGTGGCGTATATGTATGAAGAGAGTTGGAGGGGGAAATAGAATGGCGCTGTGTAAGGTGACCAACGAAAATACTACCTCCTTTTCTTCAGCTGGACTTGGTTAATTGTTCACCTTCCACAGTTTGAAAAGAAAGTCACCGACACTAGAAGATGCAAAAGAACCACTTTCAATAAATCTTGTGCCTCTTTCCCTTGTCTCCTATTTCCGGTAAACGTTACTTCCTCCACCTGGAATGTGGTTAGGCAAGTGGGATTTGAAAAGGCACTTTTTTTGTATTGTTTATTTTTATGGCAAGTTTTTAAAGGGTCGTTGACAGCAGGTAGTTTAAGATGAGGAATGAAACTTTGTGTTTTCAATATTTTTTTTTAACAAGCACTTTGGCAGATACGAAGGAATCTTTGTTTTACATTCCATGTATTTGTTACACTCTTATCACGAGAGAAGCTTTTCCTGACAAGATGAGGATTTTAGTTACTTTTGGTGAATACTTGAAAGGTTACGTTTGTAAAAATTAAACACATTACTAAATTCGAAGTATCCAAAATCTGAAAATTGCCCCCTCTCCTCAAATGCATATTCTGCTTATGCTCCCGTTCGACTTCGTTATATCCTAGATGCTAGGATTTTTTTTTCTCAAGGGGAAGGGGTGGATAATATGGGCAGTCGTAAATTTTGCTTAGAATAGGTCTCGACTCCACCACAGAATAAAAATAAGTCTCGAAGATAAGCAATAATAACTCTCAAAGTTTCTCAACACACTCAACGAGAATTTCAGGATATATGTTATCCGGCCCAGTTAGCGTTAAAAGGTTCAATGTTCTTTATTCAACCACTTACATCCTCCCTGGTAAAACTAAGTACCTGGATTTTCTCAAAATTGTTCTCTGTAAAGTACCTGGAATTCAAGGAAAAACTCTTATTGAAAACACTAGTAAAGAACTCGTCCAAAATATTTGCCATTCCTTCATCTTATTGAATTATATTCCCCTGGTTATCTTTTATGGTTCCAGATCAGAAGTTTGTTTTTCTTTCCCGCTATCACATGCAAAAAAATCCTTTATGGTTAGAATTAATATTTCTTGTAAGTTTTTTCTGTAATTGTTTCTACTTTCTAATATAAGAAACTTGAAGTCCCGCACAAACACAGTATCAAGTTTTTTTTTTCCCCTCAAACTTCTGTCCTTCAACTTCTGAATTTTCTAACCCCCTCTTAAAAACTTCAGCACGCTCAGTTTTCAGCCCATTAAAGTTTGCCTTACTAAAATTTGAAATCCATTTTCAATAACTCTTTTTGGCAAAATGGAATTTAATATCAAAAAGCAAAATGTTATCCAATTTTTGCCTTACTAATTATCCAAACCTTACTAACCAAAATCCTTACTAAATTTACCAATTATCCAAAGTTTGCCTTACTAAAATTTGAAATCCATTTTCAATAACTCTTTTTGGCAAAATGGAATTTAATATCAAAAAGCAAAATGTTATCCAATCACAGTTTACTTTTATAGTTGGCTGGGAATGCGAGAAACCTTTTGTAAATAACTAGAGTAGATATTTTTTTACACATTATTACTAATTAAGGTGTGCTATTGACAGTTCTGCTGTGTTTTTATTTTCAATCCTTACCAATATGGATTGTTTTGTCCACCCAACGATCCGGCAACGGCTTCATTTTCCCAGGGTTAAGCAGTCTGTGCTCCAGTTGTTTATCGATATCGATTGAATTATCAGTGTTTTTTTCCTTGAATTTTGTAGCCACCCTGTATAATAAATTGAGATTTACCAAACCCATTTTAATCGTTTGACTTCTGCAAGTATCTTGACTGTTGCTGATTTTCGAGGACACAATTTCATTTCGTTGTTTTGTTTTTTAAGATTTTGAAATTGAGGATTGGAAGTGAAAGACTATTCTTTTAATTTGGGATTTATCGAACCAATTTTAATCATTTGGTTTCTTCAGGTGTCTTGACTAATGTCGATTATCGGGGACACAATTTCATTCCGATATTTTGTTTTGAATGTAGTGAAATCGAGAATTAAGCTTGGCGTCCACTATCTTTGAGCAGAGCAGAGCGGAGTGGACTAGAGCCAATTACAAGGCTGCCAACGTCTACTATAGCACGAGCCTCGTGTTACAATGGACCATGCCCGTAGCCAGCCAAAGTTTGTAGGATGGGCAAAAATTTTCCCAGGAGGGGCAGAAATATAAATTATTCAATTGGTTTTCAATTAATTTTTACAATTGATTACATGTAAAGGAGTATTTATCAGAGCACTTTATGAAATACATATACCAAAAAAAATATTTAAAAAAAAAAAAGAAAAAAAAAAAAGAAACATTGTTAATGTATTTTTGATGTAATGTTATTTTTTTTTAATTCTTTTAAAGGCTCTACACCAGAAATTTTTTTGATAAAAACAAAACTTTCAATTAAAATTTTTTTAAAGTATATTTAATACAATTCTATTCCTTTAAAATATTCTATGCTTGTCCATCTCTTAATTTTTCACACATTTCAACTTAAGAATATCTACTTTAAAAATAATTACAAATATAAAAATTAGTACAAATTACTTTTACATAAAAAGTTTTTTTTAACATAAAAAGTTTTTTCGTAGTTCCGTTCTTACATTTCTATTTAAAAATATATATTGTTAAACAAATTACATTTTCCTATCATTGGTCTTGTGGAACAGCTACATAACTCTTTAACAAACGAAGATTTTTCCAGGCGGGGCAATGCCCGACCTCGTCCCCCTCTGGCTACAGGCCTGCAATGGACGTTGACAGCCTTGTAATTAGCTCTAATCCACTCCGCTCTGCTCTACTCTGCTCAGCGATAGTGGACGCCACGCTTTAGGATGAAAGACTATGATTTTAATTTGAGATTTACTGATCTAATTTTAATTGGGTATTGAGTATTCCGGATTTTCTGGGACACATTTTCATTCCGATGTTTTATTGTTAAAGTGGTGATATCAAGGATTAGGGGTTAAGGGGTAGCTGGAAGTTAAGTAATCACGATTTGTCAACTGATAAGTTATTGCTCTTTTCCCCCTTTTGTAGGACTGACCCTGATGCAATCCTAGAACGTCTGACTTATATTGAAGGTTCCGTTCATTTATATATTAGCTGCGTTGCCCCACGTTGCGGAGATCCCGTCATTGGTGTATCGGTCTAAGATTTTGGTGCGTCGCTTTCTGAAAGGTTCATTGCTGTGCAAGAATAAGCTCGCTTCACTCGCTAAAGATTAATTGCTATTTAAGCTTTTAATATTAGAACCGCGAGAAGTGAAAATTTTCCCCTGCTAATAGAACCTCCCTCACCCCTCTGAGAATATTTTAACATTGTGCTTGTGAAAACCAAAATTGGAAGGGCTGGTTGGTTGGTTGTATTCAGATTATCTGGCGCCGTCAGCAACACGAGGGCTATTATGCGCCGAAACATTCGTCATTAGACAAGCAAACATACATTTACAAACACCCATGCCTAACACTGGACTCGAACCCGCAACCTCGCGGTCTAGAAGCTAGCACACTAATCACTGTACCGTTTGGTCGGCGGCTGGACTAGTTATGTTTAAAATTTCAGAGCTCCACGCCTATTAGAAGTCACTTTGTAAATAAATTAATTAAAAAAACTAATTAAATTTTAACATTATGTTTTTCAAAAGTCCAATTAGAAGGTCAAAACTAATTATGTTAAAAACTTAATTAAAATTTTGGCAGTCTGCTTATCATAAACACACTTAAAAGGCCGTAATTACTTCAGTTTAAAATTTTAATCTTCGACTCATACTGATAGTCACTTTCAATAGAGTCGCAAGCATGCAGACAGACTTTGTTTTACCATCATAAATTTAGTTTAACTTTGAAAAAGTTACAGGTACTGAAATGAAAGAAATTACAAATTCTTTTTGTAAAAAATAATCGACACAACAGTTGACAATTTCTTTTTTAAATATTGTTTAAGCTGGAATACAGCAGATGGCCCAAGTCACTAGAGAAAGTAATGGAAAAAAAAATCAATTACACATACTTTATTCAATCAAGCATTTTTGTTTCTTTCTCATCCAACTCATTGAAATTTTTATATTTTTAAATTTAAAAAAAAAAAGAAGCAAGATCTCCCAGTTGATGGTTGTGTTTAATTGTTTAATTGGGACAATAACATATGTGCTTCGAAAATTTCAAGTGGTAAGATTTCCTTAACCCCTTGGGTACGGATTTATTTGGGAAAATTCTTGCGTTTTGAACGGTTGGTTCAAAACAATAAAGGAACTCACAGCCAAACAATTTTTTTTTTTTTAAGTATAGGTAAACCAACCGATGTTTGACTTAACCAATCATGGCTCTTGTGACATTACAATCTATCCAATCAAACTAGTTTGAATGACGAATTAGGTTCGTCATTATTAACAGGCAAAACAAGTGCATGACGAATCTCAGCCGTCAAATGTACCCAAAGGGTTAAAACACAGATTCTAGTAATTCCAGCAAACGGCAACTCCGATCGGGTTCAGTCTGCTCTGAACAGGCTACTGGGGAACAATCCGACATTTCGAGCTGGCGTGTGATCGGCAGCGAATGTGTTAAGGACAAGTAAATGGGGTATTAATGCATTTATAACTCTAATAACAGATTGTGGATTTATACCAGTAACCAGCATAGGATGAAGAAATAAGTAGGCTAAAACACATTGCGAGCCAAGGATATGAACTATTTATTGAATGAACAAAACACACACTACTTACTACCCATTTCTTTTACTTAAACAAAAACTGAGTATTTTTTTCTATGGCAAACAAGTCAATGGATTTTTGTCTAAGATGTTTTTTCCCCACCCCTTATCAAAAGGCCGACCAAATGGTATAGTGGTTAGCGTGCTAGCTTCTAAACTGCGAGGTTGTGGGTTCCGAGTCCCGTGTAAGGCATGAGTATTTGTAAATGTATGTTGGCTTGTCAAATGACGAATGTTTCGGCGAATTATAGCAATCATGTTGCTGACGGCGCCAGATAGTCTGAAAACAGCAACCACCTTATCAAAAACCTACGAACTGACAACAAGCAGTTTACTGTGTCTAGAATTCACCATTGAGCTTCGTACCCAAGTTATTTCTTGTCTCAAAGTGTTTAAACCAACACAAGTTATGTCAGCTGATAGTATATAAAAAAAAAAAACACAACTAGATTTTGTAAAAAAAAAAACGACAAGCAAAATGGTCAGCCAGAAAACGTTATGAAATTTAATGTTTGTCACCAAGCAACCGCGTTTAATTTTTTTGGGGTCTTTGCACACTATTAAATGTTTGTTATTGGGAAAAATCCCCATAGGCAATCAGTAATCGGCAGGCTAGAGTGTTTTCATAATACCAATCTCATTTCATGCTTGAGCTAATTCTTACCCATTGCACAGAATAGAGATTAATTTAAAAAAACTCTAGCCTGCCAAGTTCTGATTGCCTATGGGTTTTCCTCATAATAATATCAATTTATTATATTGTGTACAAGTTTCATAAAGAAACTAAACGTGGCTGCTTGGTGGCAGAAATTAAATTTCATAACTCTTTTTGGTTGACCATTTTACTTGATGTTTTTTTTTTATAACTTCTTGATGTTTTTTTTTTATAACTTCTAGATGTTTTTTGAGAGATATCAATTCATAATTGCCAAAATTGTAAGATTCAATTACCATTCTTTGTATTGAGAATTACAATAAATATCATGGTTGGTTGGTTGTTTTCAGATTATATGGTGCCGTCAGTAACACGAGGGCTATAATGCGCCGAAACATTCGTCTATGGACAAGCCAACATACATTTACAAACACCCATGCCTAACAAGGGACTCGAACCCGCAACCTCGCGGTCCAGAAGCTAGCACGCAAACTACTATACCGTTTGGTCGGCCAATAAATATCATGATTAAATATTGTAGAGAGACTTAGGTTTGTAAATTGTAATCCCAATTTTTTTAGTTTCTTTTAAGTAGAAATACTCTTTATCACATCAAGTGTTCATAATTAAAAACACGTACCCTACTATAGTCCAAGACAATTTATTATGACCTCATTGAATAAGCTGTAGGATATATCCTTCCGCATAAAATATATAGTTCCGATCAAATCACAATTTATATAGTAATATTGATAACAACCGCATATAGTTTTGTATTAAACTTAAATATATGTTTATATAAAAAAAAAGAAAATGAGTGCTTTAAATTTTAATTTTACTTGATACTTTACTTTTTTAACTATGGTTACTATAAGAGTTTTGACGAATTATACGACTCTGACCGAGTTATTTCATGACGTCACTCACTTGGCGAATCAGTATTGGCTAACGCGACTAACCCTGTCTCGCCTCAGTTTATTACGTCACATGTAAGATTACTGCGCAGCCAATCAGCGTGTAGTAAACCGGATCGCACGTCACTGTGGCGTATTTAATGAGGTCAGGATAAGTTTTCTTGGACTATAGTTTTAACTTGAGTACAAAACATATTAAAAAGAAGTAATAATAAATATTTATGGCATACAAAAACAATTCTTGCTTTACATATGAAATAGAGAATTAGCAGCAATATATACGAATAGATACAAAAATAACGCTTCCAAATAATTTTGGCTTTAAGTTTGAAAAATAAGATTTGTCATGATTTTGAGAAAAATTCAAGCACTCTTCGGGGGTGCAGTAGTTAATGTGGCAGATTAGTGATCAGAACGTAAGTGGTTCAAAACCAACCAGACACCTTGAGGTGTTAATACTTTATTTTAAAATGAAACTCATAGTTGAAACACGCGTTTTCAGAGCTTTGATAAGCAAAGAAGTCAATTGGAAAAGAAGTAAATTTTACTTTTTTCTAATTTTACTTTTTTAGTACTTCAACTTAAAGTATCAAATTCACACTTTGAAATTAAGGGAAAGATAAATATCCTAATTCCTTTTGCCAATTTTAATCATTCATTACCCTGGATAAAATTCCTACATTTTTTCATCATCTCTGGTAGGGCAGGCCTTCTTAAGCTTTAAATCATCCAAAGGACACTTTATTAAATCAAGCTGATAAGAATAAAAAAAAAAAAAAATAGCTGGAATATGGTAAAGAATCTTGGTTTTAGGCCTGGGTGAAATTTCTACCTATTGGGATCATTTCCGTGAGGAGGAGGAAGGTATAGATCCTCGGTACGCAAGAAAAAATACAAAAAGCCACTTCCTCTAATTAAAGTGAGAAAAATAAAAAAAGAATGACATTTTTCAAATAGTTTTGGCTGTAGCCCTGGGTAAAGTGTCGATCAGAACCAGAAGAGCAAAATTCATATAACTTCGACGATTTTCAAATGAATGTTTTGTTATGTTTCCGTGTTCAATGTCAAAAAGTATGCAGTTATTTTTCGTCTACTCATCCGGAGCAATACGATGGCATAATTTTTTTTTTTGCTTTATTAGAAGGTAATCTGCAAGGGATCGAAAACTGTCCTATGCTCGGTCAACATAATATACACTTGCTCGTCTAAAGCTTTAACATCGGTATTGGCGGCGTAAAACTGTCATGCTCCTAGATAGTCAAACTTAATTGTAACATATTTTATAGCACGTAATTTTAAATTAACAAATATCCCTAATATAGTACACATTATCTTAAAAAAATAAAATAATTTGTGTCAATAATCTAATTTTGTACTTCATCAGATATACACTGAGGGGACAAATTATGACAAACCCTTTAAAGCAATGTTGTATCAACTTTTTCCCTTAATACTACATCATGAATTCTTAGCATGGTTTCTATGAGATGTTGGTAAGTAATATAAGGAATTTGAAACCATATCCGACTAACTGCGTTTTCCAATTCCTTAAGATTTGAAGGTACTGGTCTAGTTACCTGATGCGCCATTCGATCTCATCCCACAAATTCTCAAATGGATTGAGATCTTTTGATTGCGCAGGCCAACGAAACAAAGTAAATTCTCCGTCATGCTATTTGAACCATCTGGGGACAATACCAGTTGTATGATAGGGAACATTATCTATCTGGAAGTATCTATCCCTGCAGAGTATACCTTTAACATAACAGGATGTCTTGATGAGTGATTAACTATCCTTGGGCATTCAGACGTTGTTTCACAGGAATTGAAAGACCCACACAAATAAAAAAAAAACATCCTCCGAACTATAATTTTGTCTCCACCTTCTTGAAGTGTTGTGACAATGCAGTTGGGGTCCAGGCTTTCGTGCTATTTTCTTCATATTCACATCCTGCCATTTGCATGTTGTAATTAAAAACACGATTCATTGGACCACTTGACCATTTTCCAGTGATCTGCTGTCCAATCCTTGTACTCTACTCCTTTGCGAACTAGAGACGTCTGCACTTGTTTAATGCAGACACAGTAGAGGCTTTCGAACAGGTCGTCGGCTTCCATAGCCTATAAAATGTATATTGCGCCGAACGGTTTCTTCAGAGACTTTCACAGTTGCTACATGATTAATACCCCTCACTATTTGATGTACTGTTGCTCTTCTGATGGACTAAATAACTCTGGCAAATCTCCTTTCAGATCGCACATTTAGTTGCCTGTGACAACCATAAGTCTGCCGACCAAACGGTATAGTGGTTAGCGTGTTAGCTTCTAGACCGCGAAGTTGCGGGTTCGAGTCCCGTGTTAGGCATGGGTGTTTGTAAATGTATGTTGTCTTGTCTAATGACGAATGTTTCGGCGCATTATAGCCCTCGTGTTGCTGACGGCGCCAGATAATCTGAATACAACCAACCATAAGTCTTACGTTGAGACTGTTTTCTACTTCGTAGTCCACTCTCTGTAAACATTAATAGCTGCCACACTAACAATTCTTAAATGCAGACATGTTTCTTCTTATACGTTTTCAAACACTTCGAGCCCTTACAAGCATTCAACTTTCAAACTCAGTTCAATCACCTTTTTTCCCTCATATATTTGCAAGCAACACATTGAAATTGATATCTTACTTGTATTGCATTCCCTTTTTATAGCTATCTCACCCCCCTAGCGGAAACTCAGTGACTGAATAGCTCATTTGCAAAAAAAATGTTAGGTGGTCCTAATAAAGTGGCTGCTCAGTTTATATGTAAGTTGCATTTCTTTGAGCGGGAAATCAGGAGGAATAAATTGCAAATACTAGCTAATTTTTGAGAATTCAAGCATTTTTTTCAAGCTTTCTTACAAAATTAATTATTTGTTTTAATAATTTTTCCTTCTTCCTAGAAGGAGGGGGGTGGAGACGATGGTCCCTTCTATCGTCGCTCATGATTAAAAATAAGATTCAATTATGAGGTTTTCTCCAGTGAGTGAGAAACTTCAATGCAAGACGGCGCTTTTCGGGAAATGTTTTGCTGCAAACATCGCACATATGGGGCTTTTCGTCTTTGTGAGTAAGACGATGTTTTACAAGATAGCTCTTTCGGGAAAATTCCTTACTGCAAACATCGCACCCATGAAGCTTTTCTCCAGTGTGAGTGAGGAGATGCGATGATAGGGAGTCTTTACGGGCAAATGCCTTGCTGCAAACATCACACACATGGGTTTTTTCTCCAGTGTGAGTGAGGAGATGCAATGATAGGTGGTCTTTACGGGCAAATGCCTTGCTGCAAACATCACACACATGGGGTTTTTCTCCTGTGTGAGTCCGGAGATGTGTTATAAGATTGCACTTAAGTGCAAATGTCTTGCTGCAAACATCACACACATGGGGTTTTTCTCCAGTGTGAGTGAGGAGATGTGATTTCAGACTGCGTTTTATGGAAAATGCCTTGCTACAATATTTGCACACATGAGGCATTTCTTCAGAGTAAGTGAAGCGATGCATGACATGTATGCTGCTTTGCAGACAAAAAAGAAATTTTGGAGAAAATTTCTCTCCTAAGTTTATTTGCTAACTTTTCTTCTATCAAGACGTAGTATAAGGAAGAGTAATTGTTTAGGAAAACTTGTTGGCCTTGAAAACAATACTATATTATTCTTTTCAATGTAAACTTGTGAGAATCCACCATTTGAACTATACAGAATAAGACACTTCTAGTGATTTCTTCTTTACAGGGTCACTTCCAAGCAGGAAATTTCTACAAGGATAGAAAATAATTTGGTGCACTCAATTTTAAAAGATAAAAAATATGGCCAGTGAAAAAAAATTAATGACAATAATGACAAAAAACGAATTAGAGATTAGAGAAAAACATTGCACAGTTTCAATTACACTAATCGCTACATTCATATTAGCCATAGATTTGTGTAAATTACAGTTTTCTTAATTACAGTAAATACTTGAAGTTACTCCTAGTCATACAGTATATTATTTTATTTTAAGTTTTTCTTTCAGTTGGCAATGATATGCAAAAACTGTAAATGCGTTAATAAAATTATAAAAAAAAAAACTAAGTGTGTGAAACATCGCACAACTTTCAATTGCACTACAATACTGACTTGGATTTGTGTAATTTACCGTTTTTATATTTTCATCTCTCATTTAGAAAATATGGCCAGTTTGGCGATGTTTTCTTGTGATAATTTTTATATTATCCCTTATTATAAGTGAAACTTAGGAGAGAAGTGAGAAGTAATGAATGTTGAAGCTGGGTTCTTTTTTTTGGTTGGTTGTTAGGATTTCAATGGCACAAGAGCCAAGATTGGCTAAGCTGCGCCAAACATATCTTGTTTTACGAAACTATGAAAAAATTTCAGTATCTATTCAAAAGGAAATAACTCAGGTTAGTAAAACTAATGTCATGCAAAAACGAAAACAAATTGGCATTTTTTGGGGGGGGGGGGGAGGGGGTATTTGCTGCAAAACATAAATTTTTCAATTCCAGATGGTCGGTCCCATAGCTACTACTAACCTGTACACAAAATGTAAACATTAAAGATCAATCCATTCGGGAGTTATGCTGACCATTTACACACATACACGTTGGTTGGTTGTTTTCAGATTATCTGGCGTCGTCAGCAACACGAGGGCTATAATGCGCCGAAACATTCGTCTTTAGACAAGCCAACATACATTTACAAACACCCATGCCTTACACTGAACTCGAACCCGCAACCTCGTGGTCTAAAAGCTAGCACGCTAACCACTATACCGTTTGATCGGCCACATACACATAGGCAAATATATTTCTAGGCAATTATTTTCAGCGCAGGATGTTCCAAAACGTGGAGTAAAGCAAAAGAAATCTTTTTTTTTTAAACCAGAAACCGATAATTTCATTACCCTATGTTAATACATGGGTAATTGAAAGTAAAAATAGAAAAAAGGAACTTTCACATCTTAGCCCTTATTTTATTTTTGAAACCTGGTGTATATCTTATATTAGGACTATATATTATACTCTTGAAAAGTATAGCTACGGTCCACTTTAAAGCTAAACTTTCTGTTGGTTGATTGTTTTCAGATTATGTGGTGCCGTCAGCAACACGAGAGCTATAATGCGCCTAAACAATCGTCATTTGACAAGCCACCGTACATTTACGAACACCCATACCTTACATGGGACTCGAACCCGCAACCTCGCGGTCTAGTAGTCAGAACGCTAACCACTATACCGTTTGGTCGGCCTAAACTTTCTAAACTTCTCTAAATTAAAACAATCAGATACCAATTGCAACTCCATACAAATATCTTTATAACCTTTACATCAGACTAAAGACAGTTTGGTAAATTCGTAGTGGTCATAATGGCTTGTTGATATTACTGAGAATTGGTACTAAGGCCAAAATAATGTGTTTTCCGAAATCACAATTCAAGAGTTAGAGTTGCCAAAAAAAACCATCTGTACCAATTATTGTAAAATTCTGATGGCACATATGAGCAGTAAATAACCAATGGCTTATATTGTTACACAATATTTTATGTAGAAAATTGTTAATAATCACGTATTTCTTGTAAAATTCTATTCTATCAAATTTATTTGTAACAGCGATAATACAGTCTAATAGAAAAAGTTGGTAGCACCCGAGTCAATCGGAAAATTTCGAGGTGTTTCCAACGAGAAATGCGGAACGTTAAATCGATTGCTCTGGGTTTTTCGAGAAAGTTCTCTTGCGCATATATAAATACGACCACGGTTTGAAGTCGGAGTTCAGTTGAATTTTGGACACAGTTTTGAAAGGAGCTGAACGCATTGTGTACTTTCGTGGTGCCTCGATTATCACTTTATCCGAAGTTGTATGCATCGAAATTTTTGTTGAAGCTGGATAGTGAGTTTACTGTTGTTCGGAAAAGTTTTGTGAGCTTTCGAAAGAAGAATAAATTAGTTGTTTCTTTCCGTAAAAACTCTGATCATTTCCTCTGGAAAATTTATAAAAGTATACTAAAATTTTCAATAAAACAAGATATCAATTATTTTACTTTCATAATAATAAAAGAAGGACTAAGTGTCCCTCTATAGAAAGCTACTTTAAATAGGCGTAGAGCTCTGAAATTTTAAACATAATTAGTTTTGGCCTTCTAATTTGGCTTTTGATGAACAGATTGTTAAAATATTACCTAGTTTCTATTTAAAATTTTTTTTTTTAAATAAATTCCTTACAAAGTGAGTTCAGATTGCTTAAAGGTTTGAAATTTTCAACATAAGTAGTATTAGCCTTCTAATTGGACTTTCAACGATCAGAATGTTAAAATTCATTTTTTGATTAATTTTTTAATAAAGCGACTTCTATATGGTTCAATAATGGCCAATTATTATATATAATATTAGTTCAAAATTTTTAAACATAAGCAGTTCTGACCTTTTAATATAACTTATAGTAAACACAAGGTAAAAATGTGCTCAGAAGAGTAAGCGGCTTAGAATTATCGTTTTAACAGGGAGAAATTTTTTGTTTCTCGACAGGGGAGGGGTTCTAATAGTTAAGTCACAATTACTTTTTAGCGAGTGAAGCGAGCTTATGCGTGCGCAGTAATGAACCTTTCAGTAAGCGAAGTTAGGTGTTAATAAATTCTTCACTGAACGAAACGAGCTTGGTTTTGTGTAGCAATGAACCTAATAAGAGAACGAAGCGAGCCTGTTCGTGAAAAGCCAAAAGCTGGGACCTATACACCAATGACGGGTTTTCGCTACATGGAGTCACACGGCTCATTGACAATAAAAGTTTTAAATGCAAGAAGTTCGCTACATTTCAATAAAAAAAAAAAAAAAAAAAAAATAATAATAATAATTTTACCATTCTAAGTTATCCGTGAAAAATCTTGGATCCTGTACAAATTCCGGCATTAATAATGCAACAAAACAAGTCTATCGTGTTTGTTTACAAGTGTTGGTCAAGCTCAATAACAGCAACCAATTTAAATTTCAAGCGAACTTAAATCATCCTTCAAGTTTTTGAAAATATATGATTAACCATTCTTTGCAATATATGCTTAAATGTGTGGAAGTCTGTACCACTCTCTATAACTTTTAAGTTTTAATGAACTTTCATAGATGCCTTGAAATTTAGATTTTTCTTTAAAATACTTAGCTTAAATTCACTTGATCAAGATGTCATTAACCTAACTAACAAACATAGTTTCCATAAAATATTTAAAATTCAACAATCTTTGTAAGTAGACGAGACCATTTTCGAATAAGTATAAAAAATAAGAATGATAGCCAAAGTTTTTTTTGTTTTGTTTTTGTCAGTGGTTTGTCAACGACTGCTTTATGCTACTTCCATTTATGCTAATTGAAATGTTTGTATAAATACAATCCTAAAGACACAGATATCCAAAAGTATTTCACTGGACATTAGATACATTTAATTTGTTTATGTCTTTAATTCTATATTTTAAAACAAATTACAAATATGTTTAACATTGCATTTGAAAATAAAGAGAGATGCATTCAAATGTAATTTATAAGAATAGCCTAAGAAACCAATCAAGACCATCTGTCCCGATCACCACAGTGTTTTATCACTTTGAAAAGTAATACTGCAGATCCCCGGGAAAGTATATCAAAAAAGAATTCAAATTCAACACAATATTAGAAAATACACCTAAGTCATAGACATGTTACGGCATAAATATATAATTGAATAAATCTGATAATGTTGTTTGTTGTAAACAAAAATTTCAGATTAATGTATGATCCAGAAAGAAAAAAAAAGAAGTTTTCCATGTACTAAATAATAAGTAACCCATTAAGGTACTTTATACACCAGGGAAACTGTCCATAAAGCATTATTTTAAATGAAGATTTCAGAATACAGAACCGTCAAAAATATTAATGACACGTACATGAAAAATAGACGTTTTGTAAACAGAAAATCCAAATGTAAACTTGGTACTTGATTGAAAACCCCTTCTACAGAAAATTACCGGTTGCGCTTCAGAGTAGCAATAACTTTTAAAAGATCTAAACTTTATAATCAAATATATAAAAAGAGCAGATTTGGTACAGAAGAGTGCACCCCTTGGATTGACTTTAAGTGGTTCTACATTATGACTATTTGTTACTTCCAATCACTACAGAACAGGCAAATATTGTATTTCGAAAGCTATTTTAAAGATCCGTATTTGCCGGCAAAGTGATTTCGTTACTATAAAGCTTAAATGAACTAAAGGAACTATTACAAAAAATATAAATACTTACCAAAGTTTTAAAATTTAACAATGAAGTTTGCTATTGCAGACTATGAATGAATTGTATTTAGGTTATTACAAAATACGTCTATGAGTGTCAATGCTATTAGTGGCTGCTTCATGGTTAGAGCTGAAAAGTACACATTTATTTCTGGAGGTGATATTTCACATAACACGTCAGAGTAAACTGCAACATCCTAGATAAAACTCATTTTACGAGCACACTCAAGGCCATCTCTAAGTAAACAGGCCCGAGCCATCGTCGAATTTTCCTGTGTGACGTCACGAGAAGGGGCCCATGCCATAACTGTTGGAGACCCAAACAAATAATCATTTCATTTCATTGCTTCGCTGTTCGCTATCTCTACTGAATGGTGCATTTCTTTGCATTCTATTATTTTTCTACTTTAAACGGCATTTCAATTATCTGCTGAAAAAAGTCCGAATATATAAAACTAGGTAAGTGATCTTCATTTGTTATTCTTTATATTTTAAGGACTAAATTTTTCTGTTAACTTGTATTATTTTGTTAAATGCTTCCATCAATGCATATAGGTACCAGTAAGCCTGTTGTTAACTTAACAGTTTATTCTTTTGTTTGTAATTTACAAAATGTTGGTTTTAAAAAATATCAATATTTCCTGATTTAAGTGCATAGAATACTGGGACATTACCAAATTGTTATTAGCACATGGTTACATGTATACTTTTAGGAAATTGTTACTTTTCAAAAGTTTGCCCAAGTTATACAAACATGCGTTTCAAAATCCTCATCATCAACTACCAATATAACTTATGTGGAATAAGGATGACAATAATATTTATTTTTATGGAAATCATTGTTATTTACCATGCTTTATTTAAATTGTATTCCCTTGTTTGGATTGGTAATAGAATACTAATAAAAAGACTACTCAACTAAATTTACTTGGCACAATTTCTGAAAATTATTGACACGAGGCATACAATATCCATAGCGTTGGCGGGATTTAATGTTACCTCAGTTTCCATTTTCACATTGATGTGATTAAAATTGCTGAGTTCAAGGTTTGAAAAATACATTGTCGTGTATTGACCATGTATTGTCAAAATTTGACTAATCAAAGGTGCATCGTTTACTAAGAAAATTGAAAGTTTAAGATATTTAAACAAATAAAAACAAAAATTACTATTTTACAAATACTAATAGTATTTTATTATTTACAGGCATGCCACGGTAGTGTGCTGTTCCTGGGTGCAACTCTAACTATAAAGGATTCCCCTACACTACAATCTTCTATTTCCCTAAGGATGCCAAAAACAGAAAAAAGTGGATTCGATCCATACACAGAGAAAGTTTTGAGCAAACTGCGGAATCTGTTGTTTGTATCAAGCATTTTCATGACTAGTTCATAATACGAGAGGATAAAGTTCTCGCGATGATAGAAGCTTGTTATGCGTACAACAATCAAAACTTAAACTGTCACCGGATACATATCTTGATGGCAGATTCAGTGGGGGCAACTACAATGTGTCTGTCCGGGAAATCTTATAAAACGAGAGGAAACTTAAGATAATAAGTCTTCTCAAGTTATTCGTCTCAGAAAGGTGTATTTTCTCTAAGAAACTTCGTGCATGATATGCAGTGTAACGAGTCTACCTGTTCAGTAAGTAATAGTGATTATGAGTTTTTTGAAAATATTATTTATGAGCAGTATTATGTTAATTTTGATGAGAATGAGATACGAGTAAATATTTATAACGGGATATGTTGCTCTCCAAATTTCTTGTTGTCGCGAATGCATACAAAATTTTTGTAGTGATCGCGCCATGGCTTTTGAGTTTTCAGGTTCCCTGTATAAATATTTGGAGGTGCTTGATCGTGAGGGTCTAACATATCCTACGCGGCTTACTGTTCATTACCGTATGAGTACGTTAAGGGTTTTTAATGTTATGCTCTGTGAATATTATGAAAACAAATTTCGAAGTTTGTCATGCCAAGGGGACTTAATTATAAAACTAACTCTGCTGTTCTTATCATCGGATGAAACTGATGATATTTCATGTGTATGTGGAAAAACTGCATTGGATTTAAGAAAACAATGTGTAAAAATAATGTCTAATATTTTGTTGAACAATTATTGCAAAATAAAATAACAATTTAGATAAAATGCAAAAAAAAAAAAAAAAAAAAAAAAAAAAAATCAAAGCACATCGCATATTGTTTTAAAATGTATATTTTGTGTAATAAAATGTTTTGAAATATATAGTGTTTTATTTTTTATACATAAAATTATTTTAATTTTGGAAAAAATCTATGAATCTTACTTATGCAAAATATGTTAAGTTTTTTCTTAGATATATACCAACTTTTCTATGAAAACCTCTTTTATAAAGTCATGAAGTTATAAGTAAAAAATTTAAAAATAGATTTAAATGTGTTTTCAAGTTGAATTGATAGCGACTTCTTGGTTATTAAATGCTTTCATAGTAACGTTTATTTATGCAAAAAAAACAACTACCAGCTGATTTTTAACTTAAGCACCTAAAATGTATTGGTAATTAAGTGTAATTCAAATCAAGTTCCGTTTTATCAACAGAAATAGACTTAAAAAAATATATAGCGATATTTTAAACATAAGATCTTTGCTTTGGTTACGATCAATGGCCCCGTTTCGTGACTTCACCAGCACTAGATTTCAGCCTGCTACACATAGACAGCCTTGGCACAATCCATGACGTATTTATGAATTCTTCAACGCGAAACCCTTTTTCATTTTCAATAAATAGTTTATTTCGATTTAAGAAAAAAAGTAGGATACAGGAAAGAAATTCAATATTTTGCGATAATTTTGACAACAAAAAAATTAGGCAATTCACTATGTTCGTTAAAAATATGAAATATATTCACGAAATTCACGACTAAGAGCCAACCAACTACAGCCTTCCGTGTAACAGTAACTCTTTAGAAATTCGGAGACAAACCCAAACTGATATACAATTCTCTCTGGAGAAAACAAAAGTGGTTCGAAGAACTTTTCATGAGTATTTTTTGGCTCATCACACGAGAACAATTTCAAAAAATATCTTACTCACTACTGCAGACTTTACGATATGATCAAACAGATTTTTTAATTTATCACTATACACTGAAATGCTACGCAATATTAAATTAAAACTGTGATTTACATAACTTGTGGCCTTGTTAATTTCCAAATTGCTAGAATTCCCCCTGTTTGATATAAGGTAAATTGTGGCTATTGCTTCAATAAGGCAGTTGCTTCCCGTTCCCCAAGAAATTAAAATACATCAATATTACAGTGTAAGAAAATGTAGAGAATTAGGGAGCAAGGAAAACTAATCTTAAAAAAAGGGGAAGAAAAGGAATGCAGAAACATCAATTTGAACGCGCAAATAAATTGCAGAAGTTGGCTATGGAAAATTGGTTTAATGTCATTAACACTTTAAATCCCACTCCACCTTAAATCACCTTGTAGAAAAATTCCCAGCCAGTCGCCTCTGGTCGGGTCCAGGGAGAGATACGGATATTTCAAGCTGTGGTGAATCTTCCCGGCAGTAGTTGTTTGAAGCGTTCCACAATAGGCTATTGTGGAGCAAGTAAAGGGAAGCCATTGGTTTAGAGTACTCATTGTCAAACTGCCCCACCCTTTGGACACTGAGTAAGATAGTCGGGATTTTTCTTGTATGCGTATCTTGTCAAGTACTTAGCGGTGGTGTTTCATTCATTGATGAGATGCCGTCTAAATGCTCCGACATATCAAGCAGATGACCCAACGCACAACCCTATTGCAAGTAGTAGACATATAGTAATGATCTTTTAATCGTCGACAGTGACCCCCAACAGGAAACACAGGTGTGGCCCACAGGAGAACGAGTCGGACGAGTTAATTTCCAGTTTTTTCGAATGGAAAGTCATTGGGTTTTTGTGAAACCCACAACGTGGGATTTAAAGGCTTAAATTCGATATTTTAGAAACAATACCGACTCCGCGGGTTGGTTGGTTGTATTCAGATTATCTGGCGCCGTCAGCAACACGAGGGCTAAAATGCGCCGAAACTTTCGTCATTAGACAAGCCAACATACATTTACAAACACCCATGCCTACGCGGGACTCGAACCCGCAACCTCGCGGTCTAGAAGCCAGCACGCTAACCACTATACCGTTTGGTCGGCCTGACTCCGCGGGATTTGAAGGGTTAATTCGTAAAATACTCGCAAAATGGCTGTACGAAAACCTGTCAACTAATGAATTAAACATTCTTGAACATGCCGAGTTCAAAAAGTTTAGGAAAATATATGTTTGTCGGTTTATGGTCAGCATAATCCCCTGAAAAATTGACCTACGATGTTCAAATTTTGTGTACAGGTTACTGGTGGCCATATGACATGGCGTTAAGATTTTCGTCAAAATTGCGTAATCGCACATGTTAGCCGCCATTGAAAAATTTATATATTTCAGCAAATACCAAAAAACTGTTCGAACGATTTTGATCTAAATCACTATCGGGATTGACAACATACATGGACCTAATTTTTTTGCGTGTATTACAAAGTAAAACAAACGATATGTAGCACGTATTACAAAGCATTGCTTAAAAATCCATAATGATTTAATCTACCAGGTTAAAAGAATACAAGAAGCGGCTATTAATTTACAGAACTAATCGAACAACTCATTAAAATATTAAGATAATTGCACACTCATTTAATACATATATTTCGAAGTAATCTCAATCTGCCGTAATCATGAGCGTCGGTAGGACTGTTAAAAATTTTGTTTAAATCATTAACTTTTCGAAAAAAAAAAATATATATATATTTTTATTTTTGAAACGCACGAGGTGAAAAAAGTTGTAACATACCTTGATAAAAAAAAACTATATATAAAAAAAAAAAAAAAAAAAAAAAAAAAACAATATCTTCCGATCGCGCATTCACTTCAAAGTTTGGTTGGTTGGTAGGAGTTTAACTGCGCAAGGGCAACACGTGGGCCATACTGCACCAACTTCAAAGTTTGGAGAAAATACAAAAAATAACTATTTTTCCTAAATTTTTTAAAATTTCTAAACCTTATTTATTTGAAAGGCAATAGTTTAAAATGTGTAGTGAAAGGGTGGTATAACACAGGAAAAATACTATTCTATGCATTTTAAAAACATTTATTAATAATTAAAAATATTCAAAAATACACTTTTTTGTTAAAAATTCATTTTTCTGTAAAATGGATACTAACGTTATTTCTTATACTTTTTTGTTAAAATTGTTTTATTTACTTAAAGCATTCACTTCAAAGTTTTGAATAAATGCAAAAAAAAAAAAAAAAAAAAAAAAAACCCTTATTCTTTAATTTGTAGAGTAAACTAATCACTAAATTTTCAAGGCACATTAGTTTGTATGGAATAAAGTAGATAGAACTTGGGGGGAAAAATCAAATTAGTAATTATTCAATAATAATCCATTGCGTATAAAATTTGAAACATTGATAAAAACTGTGTTTAGGCGGGTTTCAATCTGGGTGGCCTTTCTCGTGGCGCCTTCTCTTGCTTTGAGTCGCAAAAACTTACTTGCTGATTCATTGGGTCATATCGCCCATGATTGGGTTGGTTGTATTCAGATTATCTGGCACCGTCAGCAACACGAGGGCTATAATGCACCGAAACATTCATCATTAGACAAGCCAACATACATTTACAAACACCCATGCCAACACGGGACTCGAACCCGCAACCTCGCGGTCTAGAAGCTAGCACGCTAACCACTATACCGTTTGGTCAGCCGCCCATGATTAGGATTGGGACTGCCATTAATACTGCCTAGAAATAAACTGACTTACCAAATTGCACGTTGGGAGACCACTACAGTGTAATATATGCCTCGTATACTTCCTTGAATAACCATTTAGGTGCCTATTTAAACACGTAGAGAGTACTACAACAGGAACACCATCTTTCTGTGGGAACATAGGTCTTAAATTGAAGAACTGAAAAATTTCCCCAGGCTGATTTCTTACTGGTTGAATGTTTACTTCCTATAGTTGAGATGAAAGTGCTAAGCACAAATCAGTTACATCTTCATGATATTTTTGAATTAAAAAAAAGTTAATTTTCTGAAGGACCTAAGATCATATCAGGCATTTCGAGTCAACCAAACTTAACTTTATTGCCACTGATTACGTGGATATAATTAATTGGAATGCTTGTAGAACTGGGAAGTAACAAACTAACATTTGTTAGTAAAGACTGGTACATCCGAGGTAGCACAGCTGTATTGCAGGAAACAGGAGAGACTGGAAGATTGGCTAATTCTGGCCGAGGATAGTTCCAAAATACATGATTTTTCAAAAATAAACAATTCAAAACCGCCGCATAGTTTTGTTTCTCATAAATACAATACCCCAATTTTAAAACTGGGCATTGACATTTCAAAACGTCTTCTATATTTTATACAGAATTGGGCAAAATTGGCTATTTTTTCCAACGACCGATTCACAACGTTCCAGATCGAGACTGGCCTATGTCTGGAGATATTGGCCAGCGCTTCTGTGTTACTAGGGAAAACTGAAATCAGACTTCAATTCGTTTCCTCAAACACTCACAAGCTGTTGAACGCTTATGTAGAACCAACACAAAAAGGGTGTGGCGCTGACGCCAAAGACGTTAGGACAACATTTTTTTTTTTTTTTAAGTTCCATACTGACCGGATTTTCTACAAAAGTTCCTTCAATGTGCATCACTAGGACCAAAAGCTCAAGGAAAAAGTAAACCAAATGCATAAAATAACTTCTTTTTTTATTATTATTTTTTAAATGTATGAAATAACGTTAGTACCCTTTTTATAGAAAATTCATTGTTTTATTGCAAAAAAATTTTACTTTCGAATATTTTTTAATTATTAACATGTTTTGAAAATGCATAGAATAGTATTTTTCTGTGTTATACTACTCTTTCACTACACATAGCAAACAACTGCCTTTCAAATATATAACGTTTAGAAATTAAAAAATTTTTTTTAGGGAAACAAGTTATTTTTTGTATTTTTTTTCAAATTTTGAGGTGAATGCGCGATGGAAAAATACTATTTTTTTGACAGTTTTATCTATCAAGATATGTAACAAATTTTTTCACCTCATGCGTTTAAAATATTTTTTTTTTCTGAACCACTTTAATATATAGAGAAGAGAGAATTTCAAAAACATTTTAAATCCTCTCTGTGGAATTTATTTGGTACAAGATCGTCTTCGTAAAATCGCATTCTTCTTGATATTCCGAGAGTAAATAGTTAATTAAGATAATATGGATTTGGATAATGGATTTTTGAATCAAATATTTTTTGGTGCCCTAATCAATCCTTTATGAGCTTTCAACAAGCAATCTTCTGAGTCTGGAATTCACCACTGAGTTCGTACATAAGTCTGCGTTGGCAATTATGAATTGTTACCTTCCATAAAACAACTAGACGTAGTAAAAATAAACCACCAAGTAAAATGGTCTCCCAGAAAATGTCCTGAAATCTAAAGTTTGATACCAAGTAGCCGCGTTTAATTTCTTTGGGATACTTGTGCACAATAAACTAAATTGGGATTATTGGAAAGAGTCCCCTTTGGCAATCAGTAAATGGCAGGCTATAATAATCTCATTTCATGCTTGAGCAAATTTGTACCCATTGCAGAGATTAAATCTTTGCAAACTCTAGCCTGCAGTGTTCTCATTACTTATGAGATTCCTCCCAATTTATTTTATTGTGCACAAGAATCCCAAAGAAATTCAACGTGGGTGCTTGGTGTCAAACATTAGATTTCCTAAATTTTTCTAGCTGACCATTTTACTTGGTGGTTTATTTTTTTATAATGTCTAGTTGTTTCTTGGGAGATATCAATCCATAACTGCCAACGCAGTGTAACAGTTTGAGAGATATGAATTCATACATGCTATCAGAGTTAAATTCATGTACAATTATTCGTATTGAGAGTGATAATAAATATTGTTATGAATTTTCCACTAGGAAATAATGATGCAGTTTACAAAATAAAAATTACAATTTATTTTTCTTTCGAAGACTTAAAAAAATTTCAGAACAGTAAAAAAATTATCTAGCTTCAAAACAAGCATCGATGCATAAAACCTCGGATACAGCGATAACACAGGAACAACGAAAGTAAACAAAAGCGCCTGTCCTCTCAAAACAGCGTGAAAAACTTGACTGATCTCTATTTCATCCATTTGACCTTGTTATAGACTTGCGACACAAAATTTCTAGAAAAATCTAGTCAACCAATCACGCGATGGAAACGCCTCAAAATTTCCCGATTGATTTAGATAATGCCAACTTTTTTCTAACCTGTTTTATCGCTGTTAACAAATAGAATAACGAAGAAATATGTCACTATTTACAATTATATACATATATTTTGTGTGACAATAGAACTATTAAATTTTGTGCATATAGGATTTGCAATTTGTAATTCCGATTCTTTTAGTCTCTTTCAAGTAGAAATCCTTATCACGACAAGAAAAAGTGTTCATAATTAAAAATATGTACCAACTAGTTTTAACTTGAGTACAAATACATACTAAAAAATAAGTAATAAAATAGTTAGTATGGCATGCAACAAAAATACTTGCTTTATATAAGTAATAGAGGACTACAAGCTTTAAACACGAATAGATACAAAAATGCTTCCATATAATTTTCGCTTTAAGTTTGAAAAATACTATTTATTATTTTGAGAGAAATTTTAGCAATCTTCCGTGGTTGCAGTAGTTAATGTGGCAGGCTAGTGATCAGAAGGTACATGATTTAAAACTAACCAGGCACCTTTAGGTGTTAATTCTTTACTTTAAAATGAAATTCATAGTCAAAAACGTGTTTTCAGATCTTTGATAAGCAAGCAATTTAATTGAAAAACAAGTAAATTTTACTTTTTTTCTGATTATACTGTTTTACTAGTTAAACTTAATGTATCGAAGCTACTCCTTGAAAGTGAGGGAAACATAAATATCCGAATTCCATTGGCCAGTTTTAATTATTCATTACCCTGAATAAAATTTAAATTTTTTTTCATCATTTCTGAGAGGTAAAGGCCTTCGTACACTTTAAATCATCCAAAAAGCATTTTTTTTTTAAATTAAGCTGATAAGAATAAAAAAAAAAGACTAGCTAGAATATATTAAAGCATATAAGCTACAGCACTGGCTAAAATGTTTAAATACTGGTATCATTTCCGGAGGATGCAGATCCTAGTACGTAAGAAAATGTAAAAAAGGCTATTTCTCTAAAAAAAGTGAGAAGAATAAAAGACTGGCAAAAATTTATCAAATAGCCCTGTAGTCTTGGCTTAGTTTTGGTCACAACCAGGATATAATTTTGGTGACTTCGGCAATTATACTAAAAAGAATGTTTTGCTCCTGTGTTTAATGTTAACAAGTATGCAGTTCTTTTATTCTATTATTCTAGTCATTCGGGTCAACACAACAGCGTACAGATACATTTTCTAGCTATATTAGAAGCTAATCTGCGAGGAGTCGAAAACTAATCTAAGCTCGTTGAACACAATATACACTTGAACGTCTAAAGCTTTGAAATCGGTATCGGTGGCATAAAACTATCGTGCTCCCAGATAGTCTATAACTTAATTGTAACAAAATGTACGACACATAATTTTAGATTAGTAAATATACTTGATATAGCACATTATTTTAAAAAAGAAATATGTAATGTTTGTGTCAAATTCATTTGCACTTCATGAGATATACATATGTGTGCTTTGCATTTCTTAGAGCGGGAACTCTCGAGGTATAAATCGCCAATACTAGCTGTTTTTTTTTTTTTTAAATTCATGTATTTTTTATTAAAAAATGAAGTGTTTTTTTTCGATTAAATAATTTTTCCCTTTTTTTCCTAGATGGGGGAAAAAAGTGTATTTCCCCTTCTGGCGTCGGCTATGATTATGACTGAGATTGAATTATGAGCTTTTTCCATTGAGTTAAAAAATACGATGCAAGACTGCACTTTTCGGAAATTGTGTTGTTGTTAAGATCGCACACATGGGTTTTTTCTCCAGTGTGAATGATGAGATGTGATGCCCGATTGCTGTTATCTGAAAATGCCTTGTTGCAAACATCGCACACGTGGGGCCTTTCCTTAGGGGTTTTCATCAGTATGAGTGCGGAAATGTCTTGTAAGATTGCACTTTAAGGAAAATACCCTGCTGCAAACTCTACATTTGTGTGGCTTTTCCCCGGTGTGGCTGAGGAGATGTGTTTCAAGATTGCTCTTTCGGGAAAATGGCCTGCTGCAAACATAGCACACGTGTGACTTTTTCCCAGTGTGAGTGAGGAGATGTGATGTAAGATTGCTTTTATGGGAAAATGCCATACTGCACACATCACATATATGGACCTTTTCTCCAGAGTGAATGAGGCGATGTCTTGTAAGACTGCTCTTTTGGGAAAATGCCATACTGCACACATCACATATATGGACCTTTTCTCCAGAGTGAATGAGGCGATGTCTTGTAAGACTGCTCTTTTGGGAAAATGCCTTGCTGCAAACATCACACACATGGATCTTTTCTCCAGAGTGAATGAGGTGATGTCTTGCAAGATTGCCTTTTTGGGAAAATGCCTTGCTGCAAACTTCACATTTGTGTAGCTTTTCTCCTGTATGAGTGAGGAGATGTGATGCAAGACTTTTGTTACTTGAAAATGTCTTGTTGCAAATACCACACACATAGGACTTTTTTTTTCGAGAGTGAGTGAGGTGAGGCGATATCTGACTGCTTTGAGTGAAAAATGGCCTGTTACACAGATTACACACAAGTGGGCTTTCTTTGGTGTGAGTGAGGAGAAACATGACAGGTATGGTGCTTTTAAACAAGACAGAAGATTATGAGAAAATTGATTGCTTAAGTTTACTCGTTAATTTTTCTTCTCTCGTTAGGAAATCTTGTTGCCTTGAAAACAATACGATATCATTCTTTTATATTTAAACTTGTAATGGTCCACTATTGAAAACAATGCAGAATAAGACAGCTTCTTGTAATATCTTCTTTACAGGGTCATATCCGAGCAGAAAAGTCCTACAGCGAAAAAAAAAATGTGTTCTCAGTTTTACAGATGAAAAAATTGTCGATAAAAAACAAAACAATAGATGATAATACTGAAAAGAAGAAAAAAAAAAAAGAAAAAAAAAAAAAAAAAAAAAAAAAAAAAAACACCGATAGAGGACATTAATAGTAACAATAAAAAAATCTAGTTGTGAAATATCAAACAATTTTCAACTACACCTAATACTAATCGGTGCATTTATAATTGCCATGGATAAGTATAAATTACTTGTCTCTTATATTCATTGATTTTAAAAGAAATATCCACTTTGAAGATGTTTTTGGTAAGAATTATTACATTATCAAAAAAAAAAAAAAAAGCGCCAATTGAGAATTTTATATCTTTTTCGATAAATAATACTTTATCCTTTTTTTGTGAGTGAAACAGAATAAACAGTCATTTATGTGTGAGATGCTCAAGAGAAAAGAACACTGTTTTAAAAATATTTATTTTTCAACTTCTGAGGTCTTTATCGCATATCTAAATGAGTTTCGGTGATGGTGATGTTTAGAGCACCTTAAAAGGTATCAACCACAGCGATTTTGATCAAAATCACTAAAGCCGTTTTTTAACAAATGCAGAAAAGCAAACATTTTTCAATGGCAGGTCAAAGGTCCCATTGGAACCACTAACTAGTACACATAATTTGGACAGCTTAGATTAATCCGCAGACACACATACTTATAGACATACATTTTTAAACAGCTTTTTTGAACTCGTAAAGTTCCAAAACGTGTAGATGCAAAAAAAAAAAAAAAAAAAAAAAAAAAAAAAAAAAAAAAAAAACAAGATTTTTTTTTAACGAATCCAATACTTCCATTACCCTATGTTGACGTATTGGAATTTGAAAGTAAACTATGGGTGAAAAATTGCACAACTTTTTGCTCTATAACACTGGTTTTTGGATTAAAATTTGACGTAGAATGGTCAAATATACTGTTTTCGTATTTTTATTCATTTAAATAAAAAATGCTTTGTAAAATTGGTAGGTAAAAATGTTTTCTTACGAGAGAATAAGAAGAAAAAAAAAAAAAAAAAAAAATGGTGAATTATGCGATATACTTTTTGATAATTCTTACATTATCTTGTTTTGTATATGAAACAGAAGATAAGCAGAACTTGGTCATTGGTGGGAAATGCTCAAGGGAAGAAAACCCAGTGTTGGGACATTCGTTTTTAAACTTTTTACACCTTTATCGCATTTCTACCGAAGTTTCGGGAGGTGGGGTTGTTTAGATCACCTTAAGAGGTGTTACCACAGCGATTTTCATCAAAATCGTTTTATACCAATTATTGAAGAACATATTTTCAATGACAGCTACTTTATGTGCATGCATAGTTTTGAAAAAACCTTAATGGTAGGTCCCAATGCAATAACTAACCAGCGTTAGCAGACCTCGGATTTTAAATTCTTAGGCAGGCAATTTTTCACAATGCATTTTAAACATAGCATATTTACTAATATTTTGAACTATTGAAATATCAATGGAACTTGAAAAATTAAGACTTTATGCACTTCAAAAAGTACCAAGACATTTTTAAAATATTAGTGTGGGAAAAACAACAGCGGGTTATTAAAAATACTAGGTCTAACAACGGTGCCACTAACCCATACACCAAATTTTTACATCGTAGGTCAATTCGTTCTAGATTAAGACTGATCAATTAAACCGAAAAAAATACTTTGATTACTCTATGAGAAAATATGGATAATTGTAAGTAAAAATGACACATTTATACATTCACACCTTAGACCTTATTTTAGTTTTGATTATATTAGGATAATGCATTATACTCTTGAAAACTATACTACTTACTGTCCACTGGAAATAAACTTTCTTGTATTTCTCTAAATTAAAACACTCAGATTCCAATTCTAACTGCATACACATATCTATATAACCTTTGTGGTGGTCTCGTGTACAAAAGTCAGATACAACTCCTAGGCACTAGTAATTACTTTTGTCTAGTGGCTAGAATACCGCTCTTCAGATCTGGGAGTAAGCCGGTTCGATCTGCAGCTTCCTCTCCTGTACAATTTGGTGACTCGACAAACTGATTCATGCTGCCATCTGTCAGCTCCTTCTGATACGAAAAACTGTACACCCATCATTACGGCATCTTTGGCGATCCACAGTCAAACTCAACGCTCCATCGTTCGTCTCTTCCCGACTCACTGAGAAGTCAGTGTGGTGGTCTCGCGTACAAAAGTCATATACAACTCCTAGGCACTAGTAATTACTTTTGTCTAGAGGTTAGAATATCGCTCTTCAGATCTGGGGGTGCGCGGTTCGATCTACAGCTACCCAGGGGCGGATTTAGAGGTCAATCAAGGGGGGTGCGATTATGACTGAGAGTGTTTACAGTGGCGGTGGTAGTTTGTCAACTTGGGGGACAGGGGGGTGTGGTATCATCAATTAGTATGATACTACCAGAGTTCTATGAAAGGTAAAAATTAGAGGGCTTAACTATCCTCTTTTGGGCCCCATATAACAAATTACCCCGAAAAAGTAATACAAAATTAAATTATAAATATTTAGTATTTTTTATTAGATAAAAAATATTTAAGAGCACACACAAAATATCTCATGCATGTAAAAAGATGCAGTGTAAAAAGTTCAACAACCCTTAAAATTCAACTTTTTTACACAAGTTAATTTACCAATATATTCAACATCATAAATCATTTAATGCAGAAAAAGGCGGCCGATCTTTTAATAAAGTAGACAACACTGCCGGTACGTAAAACTCTATATTTATAAGGTTTTAATAATTTCCAAAGTTAAATAATGATTTTCAACTCAGTTTGACATCACATTAGTAAATTAAAATATAAGTTACATAAACTTGAGAGTATACACTATAACTGTACACTATAATATTGATCATTGTATTCAAATTTGATATGATATTATTTACTGTTTCCACATTTTCCTTCATTTAAATGAAAATGAAGAATTTGGTGATAATTTTGGCAACAGTTTTTACATGGGACAAGAAGAAAAAAAGGAAAAAAAAAACCTTCGAAACTGCGAAATTAGTGATGGTATTCAACAGACATTACACTGTCCTTTCTTGTGCGAAAAACAGAACATATCAATCGTTGATGGATGATGCTCAAGGGCAGATTTTGTATTAGTACTGCTGGGAAAATCTGGAAATATTTTATAAACATTATCAAAAAATTTTTGAAATGAAAACTTTAAGAAATAACTGTTCGGATATTTGCTAATTACGCTTGAAGAACAACAATATATTTAAAGGATTGATTTCATTTCGGTTTAATATTTCATTTATAAGGAATAGCATGCAAAGCTAACAGCCATATAACAGCCTTTCACCTCAAAGTTTTATATTTTCCTGTAGTTGCAAAAATTCTCTAAATAGATGGATTTTAATTTAATTATACCCCAATCTGTACTTTAATATAAACTTTGAGATTGGTTTAACATAACTGTATATTTTCTCTTATAAATATGATTTAAAGAGAACTTACATTAGGAAAATGTACTCAAAGCCCATCAAACCGTAAACAGACAAATCCTCATATTAAAAAAAAAAAAAGTTTTTAGACAATTAACTTTACCTTATCTGAAAATCAGTTTAACTTTCTGTATTATATAAAAATAAAATTCCAAACTAAAATAGTTACAGCAGGTAAAATTGTAATAATAATAATAGAAGACTAATACAGAATCAAGAATAATACAGAATACAACTACAAGATAATGCACCGGGACAACATTAGATTCTGATTAATTTGTTTATCAATCAGGGAACATATGCCAGATGGTCTTTCAAGGGAGAAATGGACTTCATTTGCATCTTTTTAAGAGAACTTTAAGAACATATTTTAAAGAGAGGGGAAAATGGACTTCATTTGCATCTTAAAAAAGAAAAAAATTCGGAAAACTATCAGGAAATAGCTCAACAATCGACGCAAGATTACTAGTCAACATTTCTTAAGTGCAATCTGAACTCACTCTGAAAACAGACTACAGAGCGCCAAATGTTGTTCGATCCGGTGACATTTCGCATGGTAGGCGCGTATACTGAATCTTGTGAGTGAGATTGGAGCATAGCAATATTTAAAAACGTGTTTGGCTTTGATCCTCAATATTATGAAAAATGGTTAAAAACTATATGGAACTCACTTTAAACTGTTAAGAATAAATTACACGTTTATAATTTAAGAAAGTAATTTTGTTTGACATTATCAAAAGGTATTTATGATTTTGCATATGAAAGGGTGCATATACAATGGGTTAATATAGTAAAATAAGTTTAGTTTTATAAGAATTAAATATTTTATTATAATCTATTCATATACTGATGGTATTGAATTTAGAGTTACGTTGACGATTGTATAAAATACCAAATATGAGTATGTGGCATAAATCCCTACTTCTGATCATTCGATCAAAATGAAATATTCAAATATATTTAGAATAAAAAGCAAATGTCTAAACTAAAACAAATTGTTAATGATGTATTACATATTGTAAAATAAATAGTAACATTAAAAAAATCTTATCATGGTTATATATTACTGTAAATTACCTTGCAAACAATCGAAGAAACAAACAATCTAAGTCTAGACATCGCACGCACACTCCAACTCAAGCAAGAATGACCATTCCATCACTTCCACCCCAGAGTAGAGGCATTTTAGTAATTTTCAACGCACCGCATATGTGATATGGTGCAATGTTACGTGCAAGGGAGGGAATAGTATGAACCTTCAAGTTTTATTGCTTTGTCTGTGTCCTTAGTTTCAAGGTCACCCAAAGAAGGGGTCCTTTTTGTTCCCTTCCCTGAGCTGTTTTAAGATTTTTTGGAGAGAAATAAGGGACACTTCCTGGTCGTAATTTAGCGATAGCTTCTTGATCGGAACTGTAAGTTCTTACAATATTCTGCAGAATTGCAATAATGCTATATACCGATTTGATCAAAGATTTTTCTTAATTATGATCAAGAAGTAGACCTGCAGAATGCTAATTGGAATCAAAAACTTGTCAGTCTTTGGTCCCACCTCATACTCTATTCCCCCAAATTAGAAAATCGTGCTGAAATTGAGAAATTTTTTAATGAAATTGTGATAAATTTTTTAATTTGAGAATCATACTAACAGTAAATATTCGTTGACGGGTACATTGCAGGTCATCCCAATTCCGATCTACTCGTCAAGTCTCAAGCCCATTCCTTCTAAGGGTAATGAAAAAAGGAGCTCGGTTAGGTGGCTTAAAAGTCTGTATTAATGAGAAAATGTCAGAAAAAGCTTAATTTTGTTCGCTGATTTCCATCGATATTGATATTAAGTAAAAAAATATATCTTCCAAATATTGCCTTTGAACTCGGTGGAAACTGCCATTTAAAAGTAATTTAGACGAGATACTTCATAGGGGGGTGTGGTCGCACCCTCCGCCCCCCCCCCCTCCAAATCCGCGCTTGCAGCTACCTGTCCTTTACACCTTTGCCTCAGATTAAAGATGGTTTGGTAAATTCCGAGGGCAGATATTTCCGGTTGGATATATTTCGGTAGATTCCGGTAGGTGATATTTCTGTAAATTGGTACCAAGGCCAAAATAATGGTTTTTCCAAAATTCCGCCTATTAAAATTCCCAATCACAATTCAACAGTTAGAGTTGCCAAAAAAAATCTTAACATCAATTCCCAAACGTGTAAAATCCCTATGGTACAATATATAATTGTAAATACTGATGCATTTCTTGTGAAATATGCGATATTCTATCCAATTTATTTGTAACACAGATAATACAGGCTAGAAAAAATTGGCAACACATGAGTCAATCGGAGAATTTCGTGATGTTTCCAGTGTATGCTAAATCGATTGCTCTGGATTTTTCGAGAAAGTTCTCCACCGCGTATGGGTCAAAATCACGAAACGGGAAAATATAGTTCATCATGACTTTGGTTGGTTGTTTTCAGATTAGCTGGCGCCGTCAGCAACACGAATGCTATAATTCGCCAAAACATACGTCATTTGACAAGCCTACATACATTTACAAACACCCATGCCTAAAACGGGACTCGAAATCGCAACCTCGCGGTCTAGAAGCTAGCACGCTAACCACTGTACCGTTTGGTAGGCTCCCTGAGACTCGGAAACTGTTCAAAGTTTCTCTAGTTTTTGAGTATCAAAAAGAAGAGGATGTTGTGATGATAGAAGGATAAAAAGTAACCCAAGAAAAACAAAAAATGTTTCGTATGATTTTTGTTGTTGTAATAAAAATCGAATTTAAAATCAAGATTTTTTTAATGTTTATATTATTAGGAGTCATTCTTTGAATGATTTGTTATAAGTTTTAAGTTCACAATAGAAGTATTATGTTGATGTTGAATATTATACATCTATTTTATTGAACATAAATAACATTCAAAACCTTTTTATATTTTTCAAAAATTTTTGAAACTTAGAAGTTTTCCTTAGTTTATTGATTGTTTTTTAATATTTTTTGCAAAAAAAACCCACTATAAATACAGAAATATAGGTACCATTAGAACACACTATTGAAATTATGCATTATTAAGAGTTCAAAACGATTCTAGCAATTTCAAGGTTAATTTTGGCAAATTTCGAAAACATCAGGTTTAAGAAAAATATTTTTTTAAATTTCCCCTACTTTTCGTAGAAGTTTTAATATTCCGATCTCATATTTGTATGTTTTACGACTTCAAATACATAAGATACCCGAATTTCAAGTAAATTTGATGTTTTATAACAGCTCTATGTACATATCCTCAAAAACAAGTCTTTCGTACCACAGCTTGGTTGTTTTCAGATTATCTGGCGCCGTCAGCAACACAAGGGCTATAATGCGCCGAAACATTCGTCATTAGACAAGCCAACATACATTTACAAACACCCATGCCTAAAACGGGAATCGAACCCGCAACCTCGTGGTCTAGAAGCTAGTACGCTTACCACTACACCGTTTGGTCGTCCTGGTTGGTTGTATTCAGATCATCTGGCGCCGTCAGCAACACGAGGGCTATAATGCGCCGAAACATTTCGTCATTAGACAAACCAACATACATTTACAAACACCCATGCCAACACGGGACTCGAACCCGCAACCTTGCGGTCTAGAAGCCAGCACGCTAACCACTATACCGTTTGGTCGGCTTGGTCGTCCTGAGATGCTTGAAAATCGGTTTCTCTTCAGTGCCAATTTCAGTCTAGTATTATAGCCTCCTTATTCCTCTGATCTATCGCCAGCAGATTTTCTCCTCTTTCCACAACTGAAATTGTTACTGAAGTGAAACAGATTTTCAAGCATCTCAGACATTCAAGCTGCTGTTACCAAGGAACTTAAGACAGTCTCAAAGCAGGACTTTTTCAGAAGTTTCAAGAAATTGTATGAACTAAGTCAGAAGTGTATTGTAGACGGCGGGAATTACTTTGAAGGACAGTGATGTATTTATCCCCAAATATATAATACAGTGATTATTATGACATCAGTCGCCTTACTTTTCAGCCTCACCTTGTAGTATATAATATTAGTTCTAAATTTTACACATAAGCAGTTTTGACCTTCTAATATAACTTTTCGAAAACACAATGTAAAAATGCGCTCAGAAAAGTAAGGGACTTTGTATTATCGTACTAACAGGCGACAGGGGAGGGATTCCAATAGTAAAGGTTTACGTCGCAATTAATTTTTAGCGAGTGAAGCGAGCTTATGCTTGCGCAGAAATGAACCTTTCAGTAACCGAAGCGAGCCTGTGCTTGCGTATCCATGAAGTCTTCAGTGAGCGAAGCGAGCTTGAACAGCAACCATTATTTCAGCGAGTAAAGCGAGTCTGTGCTTAGGTGTTAAGAAACACTTCACTGAGCGAAACGAGCTTGGTTTTGCGTAGCAATCAACCTTATAAGAAAACGAAGCGAGCCTGTTCGTGAAGGAGCCACGAAGTTTTAAACGCAAAAATCTCGCTTAGATTTTAAAAAAAAAAACAATTTCATTTTACTATTCTAAGTTATCCGTGAAAAATCTTGGATCCGTTAGAAATTCCCACATTAATAATGCAACTAAATAAAACTATCGAATTTGTTTACAAGTGTTGGTCAAGTTCAATAACAGCAACCAATTTAAAATTCAAGCGAATTTAAATCACCTTTCAAGTTTTTGAAAATATATGATTAACCATTCTTTACAACACATTCTTAAATTTATGAAAGTTCATACCACTCTCTATAACTTTGAGGTTTTAATGAACTTTCATAGGTGCCTTGAAATTTAAATTTTTCTTAAAAATATTTAGCTTAAATTCACTTGATCAAAATGTCATTAACCTAACTAAGATAGTTTCCATTAAATATATAAAATCCAACAATCTGTTTAAGTAGACGAGACCATTTATGAAGAAATATAAAAAATAATAAAAAATAAGTGTGATAGGCAAAGTTTTTATTTTTTTTATTTTTGCCAGTGGTTTGCCGACCACTGCTTTATGCTACTTCCATTTTTGTAATTGAAATTTTTATACCAATACAATCCTAAAGGTACAGATAACCAAAAAGTATTTCATTGGACACCAGATACATTTACTTTGTTTATGTCTTTAATTCTATACTATTTTAAAGCATCAAATTACAAATATGCTTAAGATAGCACTTGAAAATCAAAAGAAATGCATTCAAATGTAATTTATAAAAATAGCCTAAGAAACCAATCACAATCAAGACCATCTGTCCCGATCACCAGTGTTCTTTCACTTCAAAAAGAAATACTACAGATCCCCGGGAAAGTATATCCAAAAAGAATTCAAATTCAACATCATATTAGAAAATGCACCTAAGTCATATAAATCTTACGGTATAAATATATAATAAAATAAATCTGATAATTTTATTTGTCTCATGGAATTTAAACAAACAAAAATTTCAGATTAATGTATAATCCAGAAAGAAAAAAAAATATTTCCATGTACTAAATAAAAAGTAACCCATTAAGGTATTTTATATACCTGGAAAACTGTCCGTAAAGCATTATTTTAAATGAAGGTCAAGGAATAGAGAACCGTCAAATATATTGATGCCACGAAACGTGAAAAATAGATGTTTTTTAAACAGAAAAATCCAAATGTAAACTTGATACTTGAGTGACACCCCTTCTACAGAAAGTAACTAGTTGCGCTTCAAAGTAGCAATAACTTTTGAAAGATTAAAACTTTATAATCAAATATATAAAAAGAGCAGATTTGGTACAGAAGAGAAGCCCTTGGATTGATTTTAAGTGGTTCTACAATATGACTATTTGTTACTTCCAATCACTACAGAACAGGCAAATATTACATTTCGAAAGCTATTTTAAAGGTCTGTAGTTGCCGGCAAAGGGATTTCGTTACTATGAACCTTAAATAAATTAAAGAAACTATTACAATAAATATAAATACTTACCACCGTTTTAAAATTTAACAATGAAGTTTGCTATTGTAGACTACGAATGAATTGTATTAGCTTACTACAAAATACTCCTATGAGTTATTATGCTATTAGTGGCTGCTTCATGGTTAGAGCTGAGTTGCACACACTTAATTTCTGATGGTTATATGCCACATAACACGTCAGAGTAAATTATTACATCCTAGAAAAAACTCATTTTATGACCACAATCCATGGTGTATTTATGAATTCTTAAATTCGAAACACTTTTTCATTTTCAATAAATAGTTTATTTTGATTTACAAAAATAGTAGGAAACAGGAAAGAAATTCCATATATTGCGACAATTATGACGCCAATAAAAAGTTTGTCAATGCACTATTAAATAATACCGTTAAAAATACGAAATATACTCACGAAATTCACGATCAAAAGCCAACCAACTATAGGCTTCCTCGTATCAGTTATTCTTTAGGAATTTGGAGGCAAACCCAAACTGATATACAATTCCCTGTGGAGAAAACAAAAGTGATTCGAAGATCTGTTAATGAAAACTTTTTGTCCGACCAAACGGTGTAGTGGTTAGCGTGCTGGCTTCTAGACCACGAGGTTGCAGGTACGAGTCCCGTGTAAGGCATGGGTGTTCGTAAATGTATGTTGGCTTGTCAAATCACGAATGTTACTGCGAATTATAGCCCTCGTGTTGCTGACTGAGACTGAAAATTTGAAAACAACCAATCAAAAAATATCTTACTCACTACTGCAAACTTTACTATATGATCAAACATATTTTTTAATTTATCACTACACTAAAATGTTTTGCGGTATTAAATCAAAGCTATGACTTGCATAGTTTGTGGCCTTGTTAATTTCCAAATTGCTAGAATTCCCCTTGTTTGATGTAAGGCAAGTGTTCCAGTAGTGGTTTTTGCTTCAATAAGGCAGTTGCTTAACGTTCCTCAAGAAATATTTAAAATACATCAATATTACATTATCCCCAATATTATATTATCAATATTGGGTAAGAAAATGTATAAAATTAGGGAGCAAGGAAAACCAATCTTAAAAAAGAAGAAAAGGAATACAGAAACATCAATTTGAACGCTCAAATAAATTACTGAATTTCAACAGCGGGCTATGAAAAATTAGTGGAATGTCATTAATTTGTAAAACGCTCGCAAAAGGGCTGTACAACAACCTGTCTACTAATGAATTAAACATGCTGGAACATGCCGAGTTAAAGAAGTTGTTTAGAAAAATATATGTTTGTCGGTCTATGGTCAGCATAATCCCCTGACAAATTGACAAACGATGTTCAAATTTTGTGTACAGGTTACTGGTAGCTATACGACATGGCGTTAAGGTTTTCGTCAAAATTGCGTAATCGCACATGATAGCCGCCATTGAAAAATTTATGTATTTCAGCAATTGAAAAAAAAAAAAAAAATGTTTCGAACGATTTTGATCTAAATCACTATGGTGATGCCTTTTTAAGAAATCATAACTTCCCATTCCCAAAAATTCTTTGAAAATACGGCCCATCTGGTGTCTGTGCGGTTAATTATGAGGCCTCACATGTCAATGCTGCAGGATTCGAATCCCTGCTTTGGCATGGATATCCGTTGTGGTTCGAATTCTGCGTTAATTTGTACTCCCCGGTCTGATCAGCCGTTATTGTGCATGAAATAGGTCCGTTGATAGTACAAACTATTCCTCCCATCCGTACAATGAAGTCGTAAGAAGGTGAAAAATGAAAGTTTTTAACAAAAAATTCTCTTCCCTTGAGCATCACACAACTACAACTGTTTCTTCTCTGTTGAACTTATAAGAAAGGATAATGTAATGTTTATCGAAAAACATTTCTGTAATTTTGACATTCTAATGGTTTTTTTTTATTTCTAATGTAAAAATTATCAACAAATAACTGGCTATTTTTTTAAATAATGAAAATTAGAAAACGAAATCGGTGAATTACCCAGTAAACTATTCTATATTTAAATGCAATGAGCAGTGTTGAGTGTTATCCACACCCTTAGTTTCACTAGCTTCTCGAATACTTTGAATAATTGTGTGATTTTCTGAGGGAAAATTGCATTAATAACTATGTGTGTCCGTTGCTATTGGATAATGCAATCTCATTTAGTGATTATTTACCATGCAATTTTATATCAATTAAATTTCACAAGTGTTATTTTCATGTTACTCAGCTTTAACATTTTTTTTTTTTTTTCAGAAATAAGTAGCCACAATCATTTTACGTTTCATGCATTTACGGTTTCATGTTTATTTTCAGGTTTTATCATTTTTTGCATTCAAGACTCAAAAACATTGTTTTAGTCGCTGTCTCCCCTGATAGTAGCTCACAATAACAGATAGTCTGGACGGTCGCTTCACGGGTAAGAGTCAACTATAAACAGTGCAGGGAACAATTATAGTAATCGACACACAATACTCTAAGAAACTTGTTTTAATATCATTAGTTTTGAACCTAAATTAGTAACTACGATGTTGCGACACAAGGTAGTCTTTGTACAGCCCTTGCCCTATGGAAATGTCCAATAAAACCCAGCATAAACGTCAGTGCTACATATAAATATTGATTTGGTGTACAGCACTTAATTTGTGTTGAACCGTGACATAATACATGGATCTACTTTTTTGCGAGCATTACAAACTAAAGCAAACGATAAGTAGCACGTATTACAAAACATTGCTTAAAAATCCATAATGATTTCCTCTATAAAAAACAAACAAACAAACAATTAGCGGCTATTATTTTACAGGACTTATTAATTCAGAGGTAATCTCCATCTGCCATAATCATGAGCGTCGGTAGGACTGTTAGAATTTTGTTTAAATCATTAATTTTTCAGAAATTTTGTTTATTAACATTTCATTGGGAGTTGCAATCAACACTAATACAACAATTTTCACTTTGTCTATAAAAAAAATCACGGTGTATATATACCAGGGTGGTTCAAAAAACAATATATATTTTAATTTCTGAAACGCATGAGGTGAAAAAAGTTGAATACTATCTTGATAAGAAAAACTCTAAAAAAAAAAAAAAAAAAAAATTGAAAAAATAAATAAATAAATAATATCTTCCCATCGCACATTCACTTTAAAGTTTGGTTGGTTGGTTGGTAGGAGTTTAACGGAGCAAGGGCAACACGTGGGCCATACTGAGCCAACTTCAAAGTTTTTAGAAAATACAAAAAATAACTATTTTCCTAAATTTTTTAAAATTTCTAAACGTTATATATTTGAAAGGCAATAGTTTGAAATATGTAGTGAAAGGGTGGTATAACACAGAAAAAATACTATTTAATGCATTTTTAAAACATTTATTAATAATTATAAATATAATCAAAAATATACTTATTTGTTAAAAATTCATTTTTCTGTAAAATGGGTACTAACGTTATTTTTACATATTTTTGTTAAAATTATTTATTTACTTCAAGCATTCACTTCAAAGTTTTGAATAAATGCAGAAAAAAAAAAAAAAAAAAAAAAAAAAAAAACTTTTTCCATCAATTTGTAGAGTACACCATTCACTAAATTATCAAGCCACATTAATTTGTATTGTGTGGAATGAAGTAGATAGAACTTGAGGGGGGGGGGGGGAGGGGGGAATCAAATTAGTAATTATTCAATAATAATCGTTTGCGCATAACCTTTGAAACATTGATATAAACTGTGTTTAGGCGGGTTTCAATCTGGGTGGCCTTTCTCATGGCGCCTTCTCTGCCTTTGAGTAGCATAAAATTACTTGCTTATTCATTGTGTCATAGCGCACATGATTGTGATTGGGACTGCCATTCATACTGGCTGGAAATAATCTGACAGATCAAATTGCACGTTGGGAGACCACTACAGTGAAATATATGCCTCGTATACTTCCATGAATAACCATTCAGGCGCCTATTTAAACGCGTAGATAGTACTACAACAGGAACATCATCTCCCTGTGGGAACTTAGATCTTAAATTGAAGAACTGTGAAAAATTTCCCCAGGCTGATTTTTTAATTGTTGAATGTTTACTTCCTTATAGTTGAGATGAAAGTACTAAGCACATATCAGTTACATCTTTATGATATTTTTTAATTAAAAAAAAAGTTAATTTTCTGAAGGACCTAAGATCATATCAGGCATTTCAAGTCAACCAAACTTAACTTTATTGCCACTGATTACGTTTATATAATTAATTGGAATGCTTTTAGAATTGGGAAGTAACAAACTGACATTTGTTAGTAATGACTGGCGCATCCGAGGTAGCACAGCTGTATTGCAGGAAACAGGGGAGACTGGAAGATTGGCTAATTCTGGTCGAGAATAGTTCCAAAATACACAATTTTTCAAAAATAAACAAGTCAAAACCGCCACATAGTTTGTTTCTCATAAATACAATACCCTTATTTTAAAACTGTGCATCGACATTTCAAAACGTCTTCTATATTTTATCCGAAATTGGGCGAGATTGTCTTATATTTTTTCCAACGACCGATTCACAACGTTTTACATCGGGACTGGGCTATGTCTGGAGAAATTGGCCAGCTCTTCTGGGCTACTAAGGATTACTGAAATCAGACTTCAACTTGTTTCCTCAACTCACAAGCTGTTGAATGCTTGTGTAGAACCAACATAAAAAGTGGGTGGTGCTGAAGCCAAAGACGTTAGAATAACACTTTTTTTTTAAGATCCATGATGAACGGCTTTTCTACTAAAGTTTCCTTTAAAGTGCATAACTGGGACAGAAAGCTCAAGGAAAAAGTGAACCAAATGAATAAAAGCATTTTTTTTTTTTAAATGTATAAAATAACGTTAGTACCCATTTTACAGAAAAATCATTGTTTTTTTAGAAAACATTTTACTTTTGAATATTTTTAATTATGAATAAATGTTTTAAAAATGCATAGAATAGTGTTTCCCTGTGTTATACTACAATTTCACTACACATAGCAAACAACTGCCTTTCAAATATATAACGTTTAGAAATTAAAAAAAAATTTAGGGGAAATGGTAATTTTTGGATTTTCTTCAAACTTTGAGGTGAATGCGCGATGGGGAGATTTTTTTGTTCCTACAATTTTTTTTTTTTTTTTATTTTTTTTTTTAAGATTTTTATCTATCAAGATATGTAGCGTACTTTTTTCACCTTATGCGTTTCAAAGCTAATTTTTTTTCCGAACCACATTAATATATACACAGAGGAGAGGATTTAAAAAAAATATTTTAATTCCTCATCTCTGTAGATTTTATTTGGTACAAGATCGTCATTACAAAATCTCATTGTTCTTGATATTCCGAGAGTAAATAGTTAATTAAGATAGAATTTACCAGGTGAATACCTCAACTGGCTGCACAAACTTTTGAATCAATCTTCTTTTCCTTTTTGCCAAAATCACTCGGAATACCATTCCTTCCAATATCACTTTTATTTTCAATCAACCCATCACTTTTTAATATTCCTATGGTTGGTTGTTTTCAGATTATCTGGCGCCTTCAGCAAGACGAGGGCTATAATGAGCCGAAACATTCGTTCGCCATTAGACAAGCCAACATACATTTACATACACACATTCCTAACACGGGACTCGAACCCACAACCTCGTGGTCTAGAAACTAGCACGCTAACCACTATACCGTTTGCTCGGCTTAATATTCCTATGATTTTCTGTACACACGTTTGGTTTCTAACAACAATTATAGCTATTTCATGATAAAAATTTCTTTTTTTAAATTATCTTAATACGAATTCCTTTATGTGAATACTAGTTTGCCTTCGAGGAATCCTTTTTTATTTAAAAGTTGGTCCTCAAGCTCATTTAACAAGTTCAATACATGAATGACTGTTAAAGCTAAAATTACTCAAAATTACATTAAAATATATGCCATGTAGAAAATATTAGAGGGCAGTTAAACATATTTTTCATGATTGTATTCTCAATTTTTTGACCTTAAAATTTGCCTAATAAAGTTTCAAAGCTGTATAAATAATGTGATTTTTACTGAATTATCTTTTTTCGTGCATAGTTACAGAGTACAACGTAGATAGTTTAACGCCTCTACACAAGATTTTGCTATAATTACATTTTGTGTGCATTATTAACAACACAAGGTGTTAATTTGCGCAAAAAAAGAAGCGTATTCTTAATTGTTTGTGCCACTTTATATACCAGTAACCAGCATACAATGGAGAAATAATAAGTAGTAAAAAAAAATTGAGTGCCATGGATACGAACTATTTATTGAATGATCATAAACTACTTGCTAAACATTCTTTTTAGTTAAACATAAACAAAGTCCTTTTTTTATGGCTAACAAGTCAATGGATTTTTGAATAAAATATTTTTTGGTGCCCTAATCAATCCTTTATGAGCTTACAACAAGCAATCTTCTGAGTCTGAAATTCTCCACTGAGTTCGTACACAAGTCTGCGTTGGCAATTATGAATTGTTATCTTCCATGAAACAACTAGACGTAGTAAAAATAAACCACCAAGTAAAATGGTCACCCAGAAAATGTCATGAAATCTAATGTTTGATACCAAGTAGCCGCGTTTAATTTCTTTGGGATACTTGTGCACAATAAACTGAATTGGGATTATTGGAAAGAATCCCCTTTGGCAATCAGTAATTGGCAGGCTATAATAATCTCATTTCATGCTTGAGCAAATTTGTACCCACTGCAGAGATTAAATCTATGCAAACTCTAGCCTGCAGTGTTCTCATTACTTATGAGATTCCTCCCAATTTATTTTATTGTGCACAAGAATCCCAAAGAAATTCAACGTGTGTGCTAGGTGTCAAACATTAGATTTCCTAAATTTTTCTAGCTGACTATTTTACTTGGTGGTTTATTTTTTTATAATGTCTAGTTGTTTCTTGGGAGATATCAATCAATAACTGCCAACGCAGTGCCAACAGTTTGAGAGATATGAATTCATACATGCTATCAGAGTTAAATTCATGTACAATTCTTCGTATTGAGAGTGATAATAAATATTGTTATGAATTTTCCACAAGGAAATAATGATGCAGTTTACAAAATAAAAATTACAATTTATTTTTCTTTCGAAGACTTAAAAAATTTCAGAACAGTAAAAAAATTATCTAGCTTCAAAACAAGCATCGATGCATAAAACCTCGGATACAGCGATAACACAGGAACAACGAAAGTAAACAAAAGCACCATCCTCTCAAAACAGCGTCAAAAACTTGACTGATCTCTATTTCATCCATTGGACCTTTTTATAGATTTGCGGCACAAAATTTCTAGAAAAATCTAGTCAACCAATCACGCGATGGAAACGCCTCAAAATTTCCCGATTGATTTAGATAATGCCAACTTTTTTCTAACCTGTTTTATCGCTGTTAACAAATAGAATAACGAAGAAATATGTCACTATTTACAATTATATACATATATTTTGTGTGACAATAGAACTATTAAATTTTGTGCATATAGGATTTGCAATTTGTAATTCCGATTCTTTTAGTCTCTTTCTAGTAGAAATCCTTATCACGACAAGAAAAAGTGTTCATAATTTAAAGTTTGTATCAACTAGTTTTAACTTGAGTACAAATACATACTGAAAAATAAGTAATAAAATAGTTAGTATGGCATGCAACAAAAATACTTGCTTTATATAAGTAATAGAGGACTACAAGCTTTAAACACGAATAGATACAAAAATGCTTCCAAATAATTTTCGCTTTAAGTTTGAAAAATACTATTTATTATTTTGAGAGAAATTTTAGAAATCTTCCGTGGTTGCAGTAGTTAATGTGGCAGGCTAGTGATCAGAAGGTACATGATTTAAAACTAACCAGGCACCTTTAGGTGTTAATTCTTTACTTTAAAATGAAATTCATAGTCAAAAACGTGTTTTCAGATCTTTGATAAGCAAGCAATTTAATTGAAAAACAAGTAAATTTTACTTTTTTTCTGATTATACTGTTTTACTAGTTAAACTTAATGTATCGAAGCTACTCCTTGAAAGTGAGGGAAACATAAATATCCGAATTCCATTGGCCAGTTTTAATTATTCATTACCCTGAATAAAATTCCAGATTTTTTTCTTCATTTCTGTGAGGTAAAGGCCCTCGTAAGCTTTAATTCATCCAAAGGGCATTTTTTTAAAATTAAGCTGATAAGAATATAAAAAAAGACTAGCTAGAATATATTAAAGCATATAAGCTACAGCACTGGCTAAAATGTTTAAATACTGGTATCATTTCCGGAGGATGCAGATCCTAGTACGTAAGAAAATGTAAAAAAGGCTATTTCTCTAAAAAAAGTGAGAAGAATAAAAGACTGGCAAAAATTTATCAAATAGCCCTGTAGTCTTGGCTTAGTTTTGGTCACAACCAGGACATAATTTCGGTGACTTCGGCAATTATACTAAAAAGAATGTTTTGCTCCTGTGTTTAATGTTAACAAGTATGCAGTTCTTTTATTCTATTATTCTAGTCATTCGGGTCAACACAACAGCGTACAGATACATTTTCTAGCTATATTAGAAGCTAATCTACGAGGTGTCGAAAACTAATCTAAGCTCGTTGAACACAATATACATTTGAACGTCTAAAGCTTTGAAATCGGTATCGGTGGCATAAAACTATCGTGCTCCCAGATAGTCTATAACTTATTTGTAACAAAATGTACGACACATAATTTTAGATTAGTAAATATACTTGATATAGCACATTATTTTAAAAAAGAAATATGTAATGTTTGTGTCAATTTCATTTGTACTTCATGAGATATGCATATGTGTGCTTTGCATTTCTTAGAGCGGGAACTCTCGAGGTATAAATCGCCAATACTAGCTGTTTTTTTTTTTTTTTTTTTTTTTAAATTCATGTATTTTTTATTAAAAGATGAAGTTGTTTTTTTCGATTAAATAATTTTTCCCTTTTTTTCCTAGATGGGGAAAAAAAGTGTACTTCCCCTTCTGGCGTCGGTTATAATTATGATTGAGATTGAATTATGAGCTTTTTCCATTGAGTTAAAAAATACGATGCAAGACTGCACTTTTCGGAAAATGTGTTGTTAAGATCGCACACAAGGGTTTTTTCTCCAGTGTGAATGATGAGATGTGATGCCAGATTGCTGTTATCTGAAAATGCCTTGTTGCAAACATCGCACACTTGGGGCCTTTCCTTAGGGGTTTTCATCAGTATGAGTGCGGAAATGTCTTGTAAGATTGCGCTTTAAGGAAAATACCCTGCTGCAAACTCTACATTTGTGTGGCTTTTCCCCGGTGTGGCTAAGGAGATGTGTTTCAAGACTGCTCTTTCGGGAAAATGGCCTGCTGCAAACATCACATATATGGACCTTTTCTCCAGAGTGAATGAGGCGATGTCTTGTAAGACTGCTCTTTTGGGAAAATGCCTTGCTGCAAACTTCACATTTGTGTGGCTTTTCTCCTGTATGAGTGAGGAGATGTGATGCAAGATTGGTCTTACTTGAAAATGTCTTGTTGCAAATATCACACACATAGGACTTTTTTTTTCGAGAGTGAGTGAGGTCAGGCGATATCTGACTGCTTTGAGTGAAAAATGGCCTGTTACACATATTACACACAAGTGGGCTTTCTTTGGTTTGAGTGAGGAGAAACATGACAGGTATGCTGCTTTTAAACAAGACAGAAGATTATGAGAAAATTGATTGCTTAAGTTTACTCGTTAATTTTTCTTCTCTCGTTAGGAAATCTTGTTGCCTTGAAAACAATACGATATCATTCTTTTATATTTAAACTTGTTATGGTCCACTATTGAAAACAATGCAGAATAAGACAGCTTCTTGTAATTTCTTCTTTACAGGGTCATATCCGAGCAGAAAAGTCCTACAGTGAAAAAAAAAATGTGTTCTCAGTTTTACAGATGAAAAAATTGTCAATAAAAAACAAAATAATAGATGATAATAATGAAAAGAAAAGAAAAAAAAAAAAAAAAACACCGATAGAGGACATTAATAGTAACAATTAAAAATCGATTTGTGAAATATCAAACAACTTTCAACTACACCTAATACTAATCGGTGCATTTATAATTAACATGGATAAGTATAAATTACTTGTCTCTTATATTCATTGATTTTAAAAGAAATATCCACTTTGAAGATGTTTTTGGTAAGAATTAATACATTATCAAAAAAAAAAAAAAAAAAAAAAAAAAAACGCCATTTGAGAATTTTATACCTTTTTCGATAAATAATTATTTATCATTTTTTGTTAGTGAAACAGAATAAACAGTCATTTATGGGTGAGATGCTCAAGAGAAAAGAACACTGTTTTAAAAATATTTATTTTTCAACTTCTGAGGTCTTTATCGCATATCTAAATGAGTATCGGTGATTGTGATGATTAGAGCACCTTAAAAAGGTATCAACCACAGCGATTTTGATCAAAATAACTAAAGCCGTTTTTTGGCAAATGCTGAAAAGCAAAATTTTCAATGGCATGTTAAAGGTCCCATTGGAACCACTAACTAGTACACATAATTTGGACAACGTAGATTAATCCGCAGACATACATACACATAGACATACATTTTTAAACAGCTTTTTCGAACTCGTGATGTTCAAAAACGTGCAAATGCAAAAAAAATAAAAAAATTTAACGAATCTAATACTTCCATTACCCTATGTTGACGTATTGGAATTTGAAAGTAAACTATGGGTGAAAAATCGCACAACTTTTTACTCTATAATACTGGTTTTTGGATTAAAGTTTGACGTAGAATGGTCAAATTTACTGTTTTCATATTTTTATTCATTTAAATAAAAAATGCTTTGTAAAAAATGGTAGGTAAAAATGTTTGCTTATGAGAGAATAAGAAAAAGAAAAAAAAAATGGCGAATTATGCGATATACTTTTTGATAATTCTTCCATTATCTTTTTTTATTTATGAAACAGAAGATAAGCAGAACTTGGTCATTGGTGGAAAATGCTCAAGGGAAGAAAACTCAGTGTTGGGACATTCGTTTTTAAACTTTTTACACCTTTATCGCATTTCTACCGAAGTTTCGGGAGGTGGGGTTGTTTAGATCACCTTAAGAGGCTTTACCACAGCGATTTTCATCAAAATCGTTAGACCTGTTTTATAGCAATTATTGAAGAACATATTTTCAATGACAGCTACTTTATGTGCGTGCATAGTTTTGAAAAAACCTTAATGGTAGGTCCCAATGCAATAACTAACCAGCGTTAGCAGACCTCGGATTTTAAATTCTTAGGCAGGCAATTTTTCACAATGCATTTTAAACATAGCATATTTACTAATATTTTGAACTATTGAAATATCAATGGAACTTGAAAAATTAAGACTCTATGCACTTCAAAAAGTACCAAGTCATTATTTTTAAAATATTGGTGTGGGAAAAACAACAGCGGGGTATTAAAAATACTAGGTCTAACAACTTTGCCACTAACCCATACACCAAATTTTTACATCGTAGGTCATTTCGTTCTAGATTAAGGCTGATCAATTAAACCGAAAAAAATACTTTGATTATTCTATGTTAAAATATGGATAATTGGAAGTAAAAATGACACATTTATACATTCACACCTTAGACCTTATTTTAGTTTTGATTATATTAGGATCATGCATTATACTCTTGAAAACTATACTACTTACTGTCTACTGGAAAGAAACTTTCTTGTATTTCTCTAAATTAAAACACTCAGATTCCAATTCTAACTGCATACAAATTTCTATTTAACCTTTGTGGTGATCTACTGTACAAAAGTCAGACACAACTCCTAAGCACTAATAATTACTTTTGCATAGTGACTAGAATATCGCTCTTTAGATCTGGGGGTACAAGGTTCGATCCCCAGCTTCCTCTCCTCTACACTTTTACATCAGATTAAAGATGGTTTGGTAAATCCTAGAGTAGTAACGGTCGGGGAGATTTCCGAAAATTGGTACCAAGGTCACAATATTGATAAAATGTGTGGAGTGGAAGAGTTGAGGGAAAATTATTCTGGAGAGGAATTACTTATTGCCTCGAAGATGAACTTGAGGCAAGAGGGTTACAAGATCAAAGCAAACATATTTGACAATTTATTTAAAAATCCAGAAGATTTTGAGAAGATTAAAAAAAAAAAAATAAACGATCAAAATGAGGAAAAAAATGAAAACTCCATCCTCTCAAATGAGAAAACATTTGCTCTTATTACGAATCAAAATCTTTCTATGTCACAAATAGATTTTTAAAGGAGGTTGTAAATGAAGGAGGAGCAGATATTTCCCCATTCTATTTCCAGATTTCCAAAGCCAAGGCAAAATGCAATCCTCTCAATGCTAATATGGAAATTAGTGACAGAAAAGCAAATGTTTCTCTTCAGGCGCTCCTGGATCATACAGTTTCAAGAATACTTAATATCCTTTCGGCAAAAGAGAACACACCAAATGAAAAAAAAACTAACGCTTATCTCTTAATGGGGAATAGATGGATAATCTAATCAAAGTGTATAAAAACAAACTTTTTCTTCGAATTGTGACCAAAACATGGATGATTCATCAATGTACTTAACTACACTGGTAACAATCGAGATGAATGGTCAAAATGGTTCGTCTGTAGTTTGGGAAAATGCCAGACCATCCTCGATTCTTTTTTGCAGACCTCTAAGGTACAAGTTCTGCAAGAAAACACCGGATGTTATTAAAAAAGAATGCGAAGGTGTGGAGTTCTAAATTGCATTGCTATGTCCAACACGCATTGATGAATTCGTTATAAATCATCAACATCACGATGATAGATGGTAAAACCATTAATGTTATAACTGAAACTAGTTCTGCAATGCGTTGTTACATTTGTGATACCAATCAACACAAATGAATGACTTGGAGCGTGCAGCAATGAGAGTTCCTAACGTATAAGTTTGGAATATCTTCACTACATGCAAAATTTCGACTCTTTGAATGTCTCTTGCACTTAAGCTACAATTTGGGCTTCATAAAATGGTCCGCATCAACTAAAAGCTATAAAGATCAACAGCAGGAAAAGAAACAAAAAATTCAGAAGAAGTTTTATATTGAGTTGGCACTTCCTGTTGATCGTGTTAAGCAATTTGTTGGTACTTTTAATGACGGTAACATGGCGAGAAAGTTTTTTAAAGACCCGGAGACAACTGAAAAAATTACTGAAGAAGAAGTGATTAGGCGGTTTGCAGTAATCTTACAAGCAATTTCGTCTAGTCAGGAAATATGCCATAAGAAATGTGGGTCTTATGCCAATGAAATTGCCAAAATATTTGTGAAGCATTATGGATGGTACTACATGCCTGCCACAGTACACAAAGTACTAATTCATGGGGAAAATATAATGGGAAACTTTATAATTCCTTTAGTAAAATTCTGCAAAGAAGCCCAGGATGCTTTAAATAAAACCTTTCGACATGCAAGAGAGTTTTGATCTAGAAAAATGAATAGGAAATCAACTAATGTATATTCTTCATAACCTTTTCATTAACTCTGACCCACTAATTTCAAATATTAGACCTTAAAGTTCTCAAAATTTACAACATGAGCCTTTGTTGCCAGAGACTCGGAAGCTGTTCAAAGTTCCTCTAGTGTTTGAGTATCAAAAAGAGAATGTTAAGATGTTAGAAGGACAAAAAATGTTTTGTATGATCTTTGTTGTTGTACAAAGAACCAAATTGAAATCAAGATTTTTTTAATTATTATTAAGAGGCATTCTTTAAATAATTTGTTATAAGTTTTAAATTTACGATAGAAGTATGATATTGAGTATTATACATATATTTCGTTGTACATAAATAACATTAAAAGCCTTTTTATATATTTCAAATATATTTGAAACTTAGAAGTTTTCCTTAGTTTATTGATTGTTTTTTAATATTTTTTATAAAAAAATAAATAAATATAGAAATATAGGTACAGTCCCCCCCGAAAAATTCACAGCGATGGCTACATCTTCGGTTCTAATTATCGTAGAATCTTACGGTTTGCACCAAATTGTTTTGCTTACGATTTTCTATATATTTGATGCAATTTTTTTTCTTAAAGAACCGTTTACTAAGTAAGAGTAACGCTATCTTCTAAAATTTCAATACGAACCCTTATTTTTTATCATTTCATTCGATTTAGAATACATAATTTTACTTATATACCAAATTTCAATGCATTATGTTGAAAAACACGTCACTTATGAGCGTAAATGGTTAGACCATTTTTTGACCGATCTTCAGGGAGAATTTCAATAAAACGAAAGGCATTTTAAAGTTTCTACTTCTCAGCGGAAGAAATCGAACGATAAGTGCGGCGTTTCTCGAACTTAAAAAATACAAATATTAGTCTAAAATTGCATAGAAACTCCTTGGATTTATCGTGTCATGTTTAAGATTAATACACAAATAGCAAGTAAACGCAAAAGTAACATAATTTATTTACAACATTAAAGATGTGCATTCTTCACACGAAATAAATAAAATATCAAAAACTGTAATTGCAGAAGTATAACGTATACTACTGATAATTAGAAAATTATTAAAGATAAAATGTAGGCATTAGTAAACAGTATTCAGCAAAGCGTGATTATGTTACAGAAACATTTCACTGAAAACACAATTGTAATTAGATCGTTGAAATTATTTATAAAATGAAAAAATCACATGATTCAGTAAAATTTTTAAGGGAAAACTTATAGAAATTGCTTAAAAATTGATGTTTTAAATAAATGTAATTTAAGGAAGTAAATTTAAAAAAAAAAAGGACACTGTTGAAAACCACACAAAACATATGTTCCACGATTCCAAACAAGTTAGACGGATTAAAAATATACATACGAAAAATAAAACTGCTTTGTTTGTATAAAATAATATATATATATTGTTCCGATTCACCCCGCTGTTCCTATTCACCCCAATTTACGATAATTGAACGTTGTGCGATTTTCCACACCTCTAGTTTACCTTGAATTAATCTGTGGTAGTTTTCAAAAGTCGTCTACTAAATGGTCCCGTAAAGTGAGCGTTTTTTACATTTTCGCTAAAAGATCAAGAAATAAAAGTCAAAATGGAAAGACAAAAATTGTGGTGGAGTTTTAGACCATGGTAAATCTAATAAAAGCAAAAAAAAAAAAAAAAAAAAAAAAAATAGATGTTCAATTCAAGAAAATTTTAATATAGTTTTTTTAATTAATAAATAATTATTAAAAAACGAAATTGTTGCAAAAGTTGAATTCTGTTTATGTTTGGCCATTTACAAACTATCTATTGAAAAAAAAAATAACGAAATATATTAATTATCTAAGTATTTATGGCCAAAAAACCAACTTTCTTATTTAACATTAATTTATCATTTTCTTTTTATCATTTAAAATACAAGCCATTCATTAGAAAATTACGAATTTTTGTATTTCGACATTTTTTTGGATGCTGAATCCAAATATAGGATAATATTATGAGGTTGCTATTGAACTTTTTAAAGTTTGGTTCTGTTTTAATATGTAGATGACCCCTCATAACAAAAAAAACTACATGCAATTATTAAAAACCTTCCACGATTTACAATGGTACCTTTTGTTTGATATTTCAACAATTAGAGCATAAGATATAGCCATCGTTCTAATTTTTTTAATATTTTTTTTGGGTACTGTACCATTAGAAAACACTCTTGAAATTATGTATTATTAAGAGTTACAAAACGTTTTTAGCACTTTCAAGGTTAATTTTGGCAAATGTCGAAAATATTAGGTTTAAGCCAAATATTTTTAAATTTCTCCTATTTTTCATCGAAGTTTATACATTTCAATCTCATAAATGTGTTTTACAACTTCAAATACATAAGGTAACCGAATTTCAAGTAAATCCGATATTTTATAAGAGCTCTATGTACCCCAACATGTCCACTAAATTAAGCCTTTCGTACCACAGTATGCCGACAAAATGACGGATAAAAAATGTACGCACGAGGTTGTGACCGACTAAATATCAATTAATTTTAATGTGAAAAATTAAATTACGTCCACTTTCCTTAACGTGATCACTTGCAAATTTTTAGTTTCACACTAAAATGCCAGAAGTTAATCAGTTTACTTTGGATAGTTATGGTTTTGCCGTGAAAAATGGTTGATGTCTTTGAGATGGCGCAAGGTTTGGGGACACAGTAAAGAAACCGAATAAACAAAAAAAAACAAGACTAGTTTTTACAGAAAAGTTCGTTTTTTACTATTGTAGAATATTCAGAGTTAGTAATTAGCTAACATTTGAAAAAGAAATGAAAATAATTGTCGCATAAGATTCAAATAATTTTACTTGATACACGCAGGAGGCAGTCACCAAAATGATAATATCGAAATAAAAAATTATATTTTTTATAAAATTATCAGCTCAATTCTCCTATTTTTTCAACTTTCTTAATTAAAAGAATCACTAGGTTTGTATTTCTTTTATTTTCTTTAATTTAATGTACAAAAACACTTAGGTCAAAATCATGAAACAGGCCAAAATGTGTCCCAAGTATAAATACGACCGAGGCTTGAAATCGGAGTTCATATCAGTGGTTAGTTAAACATTGAACACTGCTTTGAAAGGATCTGAACACATTGTGTACTTTTGTGGTGACTCGATTATCTGAAGTTGTATGCTTTGAAGCTTTTGTTGAAGCTGGATAACGTGTTTACTGTTGTTAGGAAAAGTTTTGTGAGCCTTCGAAAGAAGAATAAATTAGTTTTTATTTTGTAAAAACTGTGGGACCATTTCCTCTGGAAAATTAATAACAGTACACTAAAATTTTCAATAAAACAAGATATCAATAATTTTACTTACATAATAATAAAACAAAGAATGCGTGTCCCTCGATATAAAGCTACTTGTAATGGGCATAGAGCTCTGTAATTTTAAACATAATAAGTTTTGCCCTTCTAATTTGGCTTTTGACGAACAAAATGTTAAAATTTTACAATGGCAATTATAGTATATAATATTAGCTCTAAAATTTTAAACATAAGCAGTTCTGACCTTCTAATATAACTTTTCGAAAACACAATGTAAAAATATGCTCAGAAAAGTAAGGGGCTTTGTATAATCGTATTAACAGGGGGAAAGGTTTCGTTTCTCGACCATTAATCTTTAATAGTAAAGGTTCACGTCGCAATTAATTTTTCGCGAGTGAAGCGAGCTTATGCTTGCGCGGAAAAGAACATTTGAGTAACCTAAGCGAGCCTGTGCTTGCGTGGCTATGAAGTCTTCAGTGGGCGACGCGAGCTTCTTCAGCAACCATTTTTTCAGCGAATAAAGCGAGTATGTGCTTAGATGTCAAGATACACTTCACTGAGCAAAACGAGCTTGGTTTTGCGTTGCAATGAACCTTATAAGAAAACGAAGCGAGCCTGTTCGTGAAGGTTGGTTGTTTTCAGATCATATGGCACCTTCAGCAACACGAGGGCTACAATGCGCCGAAACATTCGTCATTCTACAAGCCAACATACATTTACATACACCCATGCCTTACACGGGACTCGAACCCGCAACCTCGTGGTCTAGAAGCTAACACGCTAACCACTATACTGTTTGGTCGTCCTTGTTTGAGAAGGGAGCCACGAAGTTTTAAAAGCAAAATGTTATCCTACATTTTTATAAAAACAATTTCATTTTACCATTCTAAGTTATCCGTGAGAAATCTTAGATCCTTTACAAATTCCCACATTAATAATGCAACTAAATAAAAAAATCGAGTGTGTTTACAAGTGTTGGTCAAGTTCAATAACAGCAACCAAATAAAATTCAAGCAAACTTAAATCACCTTTCAAATTTTTGAAAAAATATGATTAACCATCCTTTACAGCACATGCTTAAATTTATGGAAGTTTATACTACTCTCTATAACTTTTAGGTTTTAATGAACTTTCATAGATGCCATGAAATTTAGATTTTTCTGTAAAATATTTAGCTTAAATTCACTTGATCAAAATGTCATTAACCTAACTAAGATAGTTTCCGTTAAATATTTAAAATCCAACAATCTTTGTAAGTAGACAAGACCTTTTTTTAAGAAATATATAAAATAATAAAAAATAAGCATGATAAGCAAAGCTTTGTTTTTTTGTTTTTGCCAGTGGTTTGCCGACCACTGCTTTATGCTACTTTTATTAATGTTAATTGAAATTTTTATACCAATAGAATCCTAAAGTTACAGATAACCAAAAAAGTATTTCACTGGACACCAGATACATTTAATTTGTTTTAAATCTTTAATTCTATTATATTTTAAAGCATCAAATTACAAATATGTTTAACATAGCACTTGAAAATAACAAGAAATGCATTCAAATGTAATTTATAAAAATAGCCTAAGAAACCAATCACAATCAAGACCATCTGTCCCGATCACCACAGTGTTTTATCACTTTGAAAAGAAATACTACAGACCCCGGGAAAGTATATCCAAAAAGAATTCAAAATCAACACAATATTAGAAAATACACCTAAGTCATAGATATCTTACGTCATAAATATATAATAAAATAAATCTAATAATTTTATTTCTATCATTGAATTTTAACGAACAAAAATTTCAGATTAATGTATAATCCAGAAAGAAAAAGATTTCCATGTACTAAATAATAATTAACAAATTAAGGTATTTCATATATCAGGAAAACCGTCCATATAGCATTATTTTAAGTGAAGGTCAAGGAATAAAGAATCGTCAAATATATTGATGACATGAAACATAAAAAATAGATGCTTTATAAACAGAAAAATCCAAATGTAAACTGGTACTTGATTGAAACCCCTTCTACAGAAAGTAACCAGTTGCGCTACAGAGTAGCAATAATTTTTAAAAGTTTAAAACTTTATAATCAAATATTTAAAAAGGGCAGATTTGGTACAGAAGAGTGTACTCCTTAGATTGACTTTAAGTGGTTCTAAAATATGACTATTTGTTACTTCCAATCACTACAGAACAAGCAAATATTACATTTCGAAAGATATTTTAAAGATCTGTATTTTCCGGCAAAGTGATTTCGTTACTATGAACCTTAAATAAAGTAAAGAAACTATTACAATAAATATAAATACATACCACAGTTTTAAAATTTAACAATGAAGTTTGCTATAGTAGACTATGAATGAATTGTATTAGCCTAATACATAATACTTCTATGAATGTCAATGCTATTAGTGCCTACTTCATGGTTAGAGCCGAGTTGCACACATTTAATTTCTGGTTGTGATGTGCCACATAACACGTCAGAGTAAATTGCTATATCCTAGAAAAAACTCATTCTACGACCACAATCCATGATGTATTTATGAATGGAACTTAAATCTTAAATTGAAGAACTGTGAAAAATTTCCCTAGGCTTATTTTTTACTTGTTGAATGTTTACTTCCTATAGTTGAGAGGAAAGTACTAAGCACATATCAGTTATATCTCCATATTTTTGTATTAAAAAAAAGTTAATTTTCTGAAGGACATAAGATCATATATGAGGCAATTCGATTGCCTCAAAACATCCCTATATATTGACTGAAAGTTTTAAACTCGGTTACTGTACGAAATGCTTCTTTCTCTCAACCAAAAAAAAATTGATTCTAGCAATGATTTTGTACGAAAGGAGAGTTGTAAGAGAACAGGGTCGTCGGGTTATGAAATCTCGAGAACGTTCGAGACAATCAGGCATTTCAATTCAACCAAACTTAACTTTATTGCCACTGATTACATGGACATAATTAATTGGAATGCTTGTAATAGGACTCGGAAGTAACAAACGAATATGTGTTAGTAAAGACTGGAGCATCCGAGGTAGCACAGCTGTATTGCAGGAAACGGGGGAGACTGGAAGATTGGCTAATTCTGGCCGAGGATAGTTCCAAAATACATGATTTTTCAAAAATAAACAATTCAAAACCGCCGCATAGTTTTGTTTCTCATAAATACAATACCCCAATTTTAAAACTGGGCATTGACATTTCAAAACTTCTTCAATATTTTATCCGAAATTGGGCGAGATTGGCTTATATTGTTTCCAACGACCGATTTACAGCGTTCCACGTCGTGACTGGCCTTTGTCTGGAGAAATTGGCCGGCTCTTCATTGCAACTAGGGACCACTGAAATCAGACTTCAACTTGTTTCCTCAACAACTCACAAGCTGTTGAGCGCTTATGTAGAACCAACACAAAAAGTAGGTAGCGCTGATGCCACCGCTCTTTTTTTTTTAAGATCCATGCTGACCGGCTTTTCTACAAAAGTTCCTTCAAATTGCATCACTGGGACAGAAAGCTCAAGGAAAAAGTAAACAAAATGGATAAAAGCACGTTAATAAATTTTTATTTTTTAAATGTGTGAAATAACGTTACTACTCATTTTACAGAAAAATTGTTATTTTACAATTTTTTTTATTTTTGAATATTTTTTTTAATTATTAATATATGTTTTAAAAATGCATAAAACAGTATTTTTCTGTGCTATAATACTCTTTCACTACACATAGCAAACAACTGCCTTTCAAATATATAACGTTTACAAATTTAAAAAACATTTAGGGAAAATAGTTATTTTGGGATTTTTTTCAAACTTTGAGGTGAATGCGCGATTTGAAGATATTATTATTTTTTGAATTTTTTATTTACAGTTTTATCAATCAATATATAAAACAACTTTTTTCCCCTCATGCGATACAAAAATAATTATTTTTTTCCGAACCACCCTAATATATACACTGAGGAGAGGTTTTAAAAAGACATTTTAAATCCTCACCTCTGTGGATTTTATTTGGTACAAGATCGTCATTACAAAATCGCATTCATCTTGATATTCCGAGAGTAAATAGTTAATTAAGATACAATTTACCAAGTGAATGCCTCAACTGGCTGCACTTACTTTAGAATTAATCTTCTTTTCCTTTTTGCGACAATCACTCGGAATACCATTCCTTCCTATTTCACTTTTATTTTCAATCAACCCATCACTTTTTAATACTCCAATGATTTTCTAGACACACGTGTGGTTTCTACCAACAATTATAGCTATTTCATGATAAGATATTCCTTTTTTAAAATTATCTTGATACAAATTCCTTTACGTGAATACTAGTTTGCCTTCGAGTAACCCTTTTTCATTTAAAAGTTGGGCTTCAAGCTCAGCTAACAATTTCATTACATGAATGACTGTTGAAGATAAAATTACTCAAAATTACATTAAAATATAAGCCAAGTAAAAAATATTAAGTGGTAGTTAAACATATTTTTCAAAATTGTATTTTCAATTTTTTGACTGCAAAATTTGCCTAGTAAAATTTCAAAGCTGTATAAATAACGTGATTTTTAATTAATTTTTTTTCGTGCATAGTTACAAAGTACAATGTTCATAGATTAATGCCTCTACGAAAGATTTTGTTATAATTATATTTTTTGCTCATTATTCACTACACAAAGTGTTAATTTGCGGAAAAAAAAAGGAAGTATATTCTGAATTGTTTGTGCCACTGTATAAACCAGTAACCAGCATACGATGAAGAAATAATAAGTAGTAAAAAAAAAAATTGAGTGCCATGGATACGAACTATTTATTGAAAGAACTTAACAAACCACTTGCTACTCATTCTTTTTAGTTAAACAAAAACAATGTCCTTTTATCTATGGCCAGCAAGTTAATGGATTTTTGAATTTTTTTTTTTTGGTTTGCTAATCAATCCCTTATAAGCTTACAACAAGCAATCTACTGAATCTGGAATTCACCATTGAATTCGTACATAAGTCTGCGTTGGCAATTATGAATTGTTACCTTCCATAAAACAACTAGAAGTAATAAAAATAAACCGCCAAGTAAAATGGTCAGCCAGAAAATGTTATTAAATCTAAAGTTTGATACCAAGTAACCGTGTTTAATTTCTTTGGGATACTTGTGCACAATGAACTAAATTGAGATTATTGGGAGAAATCCCCGTAGGCAATCAGTAATTGGCCGGCTATAGTATTCTCATTTCATGTTAGAGCAAATTTGTACTCATTGCAGAGAACAATCTATACAAACTCTAGCCTGGTGTACTCTTAATAATTATGAGATTTCTCTTAATTTATATCATTTTGTACAAGTATCCCAAAGAAATTCATCGTGGGTGCTTGGTGGCAAACATTAAAATTCCTAAATTTTTCTAGCTGACTGTTTTACTTGGTGGTTTGTTTTTTATAATATCTAGTTGTTTCTTAGGAGATATCAATCCATAACTGCCAATGCAGTGCGACAGTTTGAGAGATATTAATTCATACATGCCATTAGAGTTGGATTCATATACAATTTTTCGTATTGAGAGTGACAATAAATATTGTTGTGAATTATCTAACAGGGAATGATGACACTGTTTACTAAATAAAAATTACAATTTATTCTACTTTCGAAGACATAAGAAAATTTCTGAACAACAGTAGACTCACTTTATATCTTCAACACAAGCTTCGATGCATACAACCTCGGATACAGCGATAACACGGGAACAACGAAAGTAAACAAAAGCGCCTATCCTCTCAAAACAGCGTCAAAAACTCGACTGATCTCTATTCTATCGATTGACTATATTTATAGGCTTGCGGCAAAAAATTTCTAGAAAAATCTTGTCAACCAATCACGCGATGGAAACGCCTCAAAATTTAACAATTGATTTAGATAATGCCAACTTTTTTGTAAACTGTTTTATCACTGTTAACAAATAGAATAGAACTTACAAAGAAATATGCCACTATTTACAATTATAGACACATATTTTGTGTAACACTATAACTATTAAATGTTGTACATATAGAATTGCTTGTTGTAATTCCAATTCTTTTAGTTTCTTTCAAGTAGAAATCCTTATCACAAAAAGAAAAAGTGTTCGTAATTAAAAATATGTATCAACTAGTTTCAAATTGAGTACATATACATATTAAAAAAAAGTAATAATAAAATAGTTAGTATGGCATGCAACAAAAACACTTCCTTTACATGAGAAATAGAGGATTATCATCGAATAGCTACAAAAATTCTTCCAAATAATATCGCTTTAAGTTTGAAAAATACGATTTATTATTTTGAGAGATATTTCAGCAATAGGTGTTAACACTTTACTTTAAAATGAAATTCATAGTCAAAAACGTGTTTTCAGATCTTTGATAAGCAAGCAATTTAATTAAAACAACAAGTAAATTTTACTTTTTCCTGATTACACTGTTATAATAGTTCAACTTAATGTATCGAAGCCACTCCATGAAATTGAGGAAAATATTCGAATACCGTTGAACAGTTTTAATTATTCATTACCCTGGATAAAATTCACATCTTTCTTTTCTTCATTTCTGGGAAGTAAAGGCCCTCGTACACTTTACATCATCCAAAGGGCATTTGATTTTTTTAAATTAAGCTGATAAGAATAAAAAAAGTATAGCTAGAATATATTAAAGCATATAAGCTACAGAATTGGCTAAAAATGTTTAACTATAGAGATCATTTCCAGAGGATGCAGATCCTAGGACGTATGAAAATGTACAAAAGGCACTTCCTCTCATAAAAGTGAGAAGAATGAAAGGAAAACTGGCAAAAATTTATCAAATAGCCCTGTAGTCTTGACTTAGTTTTAGTCACAACCAGAAAGACATAATTTTGGTGACTTCGGATATTTTACTAAAAATAATGTTTTGTTCCTGTGTTCAATGTTAACAAGTATGCAGTTATTTTATTCTAGTCATTCGGGTCAACACAAAAAAGCATTAAAATCAAATAAATTTTCTAGCTATATTAGAAGTTAATCTGCGAGGAGTCGAAAACTAATCTAATCTCGTTGAACACAATATACACTTGAATGTCTAAAGCTCTGATATCGGTGGCGTAAAACTATCGTGCTCACAGATAGTCTAAAACTTAATTTTAACAAAATGTACGGTACAGAATTTTAAATTAATAAATATACTTGATATAGCATATTATTTTAAAAAAGAAATAAATATGTAATAGTTGTTTTTGTCAATAATCTCATTTGTACTTCATGAAATATACATATGTGTGCGTTGCATTTCTTAGAGCGGGAACTCTGGAAGCATAAATCGCCAATACTAGCTTCTTTTTTTAAATTCCTGTATTTTTTATTAAAACATGAAGTATTTTTCTCCGATTAAATAATGTTCCCCTTTTCCTTCCTAGATGGGGGAAGAAGCATATTTCCCCTTCTGGCGTCTACCATGATTATGACTGAGATTGAATTATGAGCTTTTTCCAGTGAGTTAAAAAATATGTTGCAAGACTGCGCTTTTCGGAAAATGTTTTGCTGCTAAAATCGCTCACATGGGTATTTTCTCCAGTGTGAGTGAGGAGATGCGATGCCAGATTGCTGTTATCTGAAAATGCCTTGTTGCAAACATCGCTCACGTGAGGCTTTTCCTTAGGGCTTTTCATCAATATGAGTGCGGAGATGTGTGGTAAGATTCCACTTTAAGGAAAATGCCCTGCTGCAAATTTTACATTTGTGTGGCTTTTCTCCGGTGTGAGTGAAGAGATGTGCTGTCAGTGTACTCTTTTGGGAAAATGCCTTGCTGCAAAATTTACATTTGTGTGGCTTTTCCCCGGTGTGAGTGAGGAGATGTCTTGTAAGATTGCTCTTTTGGGAAAATTCCTTGCGGCAAACATCGCACACATGGGTCTTTTCTCCAGAGTGAATGAGGTGATGTGCTGTAAGTGTGCTCTTTTGGGAAAATGCCTTGCTGCAAACTTCACATTTGTGTGGCTTTTCCCCCGTGTGAATGAGGAGATGTGTTGCAAGACTGGTCTTATTTGAAAATGTCTTGTTGCAAATACCACACACATGGGACTTTTTTCTAGAGTGAGTGTGGAAATGTGATATCAGACTGCTTTGTGTGGAAAATTCCTTGCTACACAATGCACACACAAGTGGTCTTTCTTTGGTGTGAGTAAAGAGAAACATGACAGTTATGTTGCTTTAAAACAAGATAGAAGATTATGAAAAAATTGATTGCTTAAGTTTAATCGTTAATTTTTCTTCTCTCGTTAGGAAATCTTGTTTCATTGAAAACAATTCGACATCAATCTTTTAAATTTAAACTTGATATGACCCACTATTGAATACAATGCAGAATAAGACAGCTTCTAGTAATTTCTTCTTTACAGGGTTATTTCCGAGCAGAAAAATCCTAAGGTGAAAAAAATTAAATTGTGCACTCAATTTTAAAGATGCAAAAAATGGACAGTAAAAAACACAATAGATGACAATAGCGAAAAAAGAAAAAAAAAAAAAAAAACTTTAAATAGAGAAATAAAGGTACCATTAGAACACACTATTGAAATTATGCATTATTAAGAGTTACAAAACGTTTTTAGCACTTTCAAGGTTAATTTTTGCAAATTTCGAAAATATTAGATTTAAGCCAAATACTTTTAAATTTCCCCTGTTTTTCATAGAAGTTTTTATATTTCAATCTCATAAATGTGTTTCACAACTTCAAATACATAAGGTAACTGAATTTCAAGAAAATCCATTGTTTCATAAGAGCTCTATGTATATGTCCACAAAACTAGCCTTTCGTACCACAGTGTGCCGACAAAATGATGGATAATAAATGTATTCACGAAGTTGAGACTAAATATCAATCGATTTCAATGTGAAAAATTAAATTACGTCCACTTTCCTTAACGTGATCACTTGCGAATTTTTAGTTTCACACTAAAATGCCAGAAGTTAATCAGTTACTTTGGATAGTTATGGTTTTGCCGTGAAAAATGGTTGATATCATTGAGATGGGCCCAAGGTTTGAGGACACAGTAAAGAAACCGAATAAACAAAAAAACGAGACTAGTTTTTATAGAAAAGTTCTTTCTTTACTATTATAGAATATTCAGAGTTAGTAATTAGCTAACATTTGAAAAAGAAATGAAAATAATTGTCGCATAAGATTTGTCCAGTCTCCGTTTCTAGAGAGGAGTGGGCGAAGTGAAATCTGATATCCAGTTTGGCAGCCCCCTTTTCGGGGCCCCTAGTAGGGAGGTTCGCGTGGGTTTTGTCCGAGATGGACACTGCGTTTTGGAAGACAACTTCGAATGGAAGCATCATGTGCTCTTCTCTCTGGAAATGGAGATACATAATAATGCAGTGCCAAATTCCAATAAAGTTACAGTCCACTTATGAGAACTTTGTGAGCACGATTATTTCACAAATCGACGGGAAAGATAAAGAACATTTTGGTCCGTGCTAACCGCGAGAAGAATTGAATGCTGTGTTTCGTAAAATGCTGTTTCTTCGTCGTGTGCTGCAAGAGACGCTATCAAGATAAGTGTGCCTTCTTTCGATTCTCTCTTTGTGTGTGTTTATTTTTCTGAATTAGTTAGAATCCAGAATTAAATGCGTGAGTTTTAATATTTTGGGATTATTTGTTAGATTTATTTGTTAGTTGAAATTGAATTTCTTCTTGGGATAATTCAAAATATCACTCACGGTATTGTTAGGAAAAAGGAGGGGTTTGAAGGGGTCAATAACAAAGCTTCGGGATAAAATTAAACCCGAACTTTCTAAAACTGAAGCAATATTCTTCAAAGACAAAGCGTATAGTTATAAATTGGAAGTTAATGAACTTTTTGATCTTATTTTAGAAAAATCAGATGCAAAGGATATAGATTCCATAATTGATGAAAAGAAACGATTTTGGATAATTTAGATGAAATTATTTTAGCGGTCACTAAAGAAATTGATCGTTTAGAAATAGAAAGCAATAAAACAAGTTCTAATGTTTCACAATCGTCAGTATCTAATCCAGTTGAGGGAATAAAATTACCCAGGATTAATTTACCCACATTTAGTGGAAACTTTAGTGATTGGCTGAGTTTCAGAGATTTGTTTAAAGCTAGTATTCATGAAAATCCAAATTTGTCGGATGCACAAAAGTTGTCGTATTTAAAGCTAAGTTTAAAAAATGAAGCCTTTAGAATAATTCAGGGCATAACGATAAATGACCAAAACTATTTGTTAAGTTGGAATTTATTAAATGAGAGATTCGGACACAAACGTGATCAGGTGTTTGGTCTTATAAAGAAATTCATAAATTATCCGGTAATACAAAATGAAACATCGTCTTCGATTTTGAATTTAGTGGATATGGCCGCTGAATGTTTACGGTCTCTAGAAACAATGGAACAGAAGGTTGAGGGATTTTCGGATACTATGTTCGTTTATTTACTGCTACAGAAATTAGATCCTTCCACCAAAATGTGGTGGGAGCGTGAATTGAAAGGGGATGAATTACCCAAACTAAATGATTTATTCGAGTTTTTGAAAAATCATGCGCGTACGTTACACAATTCTAAAAGTGTGACAAACATAAGAAGAAACGTCACTCAAAAGGTATTGGTATCTGGTGTTAAGGATTCTGGTTGTATTTTTTGTAAAAATAGTATGAGTATGCATCCATTATTCCGATGCACGGAATTTAAGAGATTGGCAGTAAATGAGCGAATAGAGTTCGTCCGAAAAAACAAACTTTGTTTTCTGTGTTTGAAGCCTAATTGTAATGTAAGAATGTGCAATGCAAAGTTCACATGTAATATATGCCGGAAGAAACATAATGGATTGATACATATTACACAGGGAGGTACAGTAAGCAATGTTGCTAGAGTATCTGATCAACTTCAAAATTTTGAATCGGGAGAAGCGACTATTGAAATGAATTTAGAACAGGGTCAGTTGAATCCCAGGGCAACTGAGTTTCAGTTAAGTAATGGCGCACTTGAATCGCAAGTGTTCGCAAGTAGTTTTGCACCCAATGTGAAAACAGTATTACTTTCTACGGCTATGGTTTTTATTAAAGATCGTACAGGGTCTTCGCATTTAGTTAGAGTACTTTGCGACGGAGGTTCTATGTCAAACTTTGTTTCCTTTGAATGTGCTAATATGCTTGGGTTAAAACGACAAAAAATTAATATTTCGATTTCTTGTTTAAACGAAGTAACAATGACTGTTAAGACAAAACTTGAAGCAGTAATTTCCAATAATAATGGCTACAATAAGTCTTTGGAATTTTTAGTTATTCCTCGGGTGACAGATTTCACACCTCAGAAATATTTTAGTCTTTCGTTCACTGAGTTACCTGAAAATCTTAAATTGGCTGATCCTAATTTTAATCGTCCTGGTAAAATCGATTTATTGTTAGGTGCAGAATGCTTTTTCGAAATATTAAGAGCGGGCCAAATTCAGTTACCAAACTCGAAGTTAACTCTTCAAAACTCCGTCTTCGGGTATTTGGCTAGTGGAAGTATAATGAATAACGAAAGCAGTGTTTTTTGCGGTTTTGTGAATGAAGGTGATTTAAATAGGGATTTAAAGCGTTTTTGGGAAATAGAAAATGTTGAGGAAAATGAGTTAACAAAAACTGAGGAGGAATTAATTTGTGACGAGCATTTCACTAAAACACACAAAAGAGATGAGTATGGAAGGTATATAGTGCAAATACCATTCAAGAGAGATCCCAATTGTTTAGGGAAATCAAAAGAAAATGCCGTTTGCAGATTGAACTCAATGTGGAGAAGGATGTCACGTGATCAGACATTTTTTAGCCTATATCGTGACTTTATTGATAAATATTTAAGTCTAGGCCATATGGAAGAGGTCAAGGAATCACGTGAACCCGAAACTGTTTTTTATTTGCCTCACCATGCAGTTTACCGGCCAGAGAAGGCGAGTACAAAGTTGCGTGTCGTGTTTGACGGTTCATCACCATCGTCCAACGGACTGTCTTTGAACTCTCTGCAGTACAAGGGAGGAGTCGTCCAAGAGGATTTATTTAGTATAATGCTCCGCTTTCGGAAACATAGAGTGGCTTTTATCACCGACGTCAAGAAAATGTACCGGATGATACTCGTCGACCCGTCACAGCGCGATTTGCAACGCATCTTGTGGAAAAAAGGAATCAACGAACCTGTCAAGGCTTACAAGCTCAACAGAGTAACGTATGGATTGACGAGTTCCGCATTCCTTTCTACCAAAACACTGGAGAGAATTGCCATCGACGAGGGAATCGACTTTCCTGCGGCTGCCTCAATCCTGAGAACAGACTTCTACGTCGATGATTGCCTAAGTGGAGGAGATGATGTGGAGTCTGTCAAGGAATTGCAAGAACAGTTGATCAAGTTACTTGCACGAGGAGGAATGGATCTTCACAAATGGTTCTCCAATGAAAGGGACAACCTGATGAACATTTCGGAAAGTGAGACCCATTACACCTTCTCAGCTACAACCGAAATTAAGGCTTTGGGCATTGTATGGCGTCCCGATAAAGACTGTTTTTGCTTCACGGTCAACATCACTCAGCAAGCAGTCAACACGAAGCGTAGTGTGCTGTCCAACATTGCACGGTTATTTGATCCCTTAGGTCTCATCGGCCCCATACTTACAAAAGCCAAGGTGTTAATGCAAAGACTCTGGGAACTTCAGATTGGATGGGATCATCCCCTTCCGGAGAAGGAAAATCGAGAGTGGGAAAAATTCCAGCTTTCTCTAAAGGATGTGAATGACGTGAACGTTGACAAGATACAATTGTGGTCAGATTCCACCATTGTCCTCGCATGGATTCGGAATGAGCCCCACCAGTTAAAAACTTTCGTATCCAACCGAGTGGAAAAAATACAGAGCTTAACAGATAACTGTCAGTGGTCTCATGTTCGTTCAGAAGAAAATCCAGCTGACTTAATTTCACGCGGCCTGCACCCCCATCAGTTGATCAACAACAGTCTTTGGTTTAATGGACCATCCTTCCTGCAAAACCCGAAAGTGACAACGACTGAAATCAAGAGCTCTTCTGCTGATGAATACAAATGTGAAATTAAGGTATCCCATACTAATGTTTTAATTTCAGAGACTAAATCTTTATTGACTGAGGACATCATTGATCGTAAAAGTAATTATATGACAATAGTTCGTACCATTGCATTTATCTTTAGATTTTGTTTCAATGTTAAAAAGCCACAGGCAAAACAAACAGGTCCTCTTACAACCGAAGAATTAAAATATGCCTCAAATTATTTGTTTTGTGAAGTGCAATCTAGTGAGTTTCATGAGGATATTTTGAGTCTTAAAAGAGTCAAACATGTATCTGGACAAAGTAAATTAAAAAGTCTAGATCCCTTTTTAGATGAAAATAGTTTAATTCGTGTAGGCGGACGCCTAACCAACTCTAATATTAGTTATAATCAGAGGCATCCTGTTGTATTGCCAAGGGGTCATAAAGTTACGAAATTGATATTTGAATATTTTCATATTAAGAATTTACATGTTGGTCCTCAATCATTGCTATATTTTGTTAGACAGCAGTTCTGGCCATTAAATGGTAGAAATTTGGCCAGAACCATTGTTCATGATTGTGTTACTTGCTTTCGAAACAAACCTACTCCTGTTCACAATTAATGGGATCCTTACCTAGTGAAAGAGTTAATCCCAGTGCAACATTCAATTGCTGTGGTGTAGATTTTTGTGGTCCTTTTCATATACAGTATAAATTACAGAGAAAAGGTACTTATCAAAAAATTTATGTTGCTATTTTTGTATGTCTTGTAACCAAAGCTATACATTTAGAAGTAGTTTCCGATTTAACTTCTGCCGCATTTATTGCCTGTCTAAAAAGATTCTTTGCCAGACGTAGCAAATGTTCAGTTATCTTTAGTGATAATGGTACAAACCTAACAGGCGCCCATGCTGAGATAAAGAGAATGCATGCAATTGTAAGACATCCTAACGAAGAACTAGGTAATTATCTTTCAGGTGAAGAGATAGCTTGGAAATTCATACCTCCTGGTTCGCCTAATTTTGGTGGGCTATGGGAAAGGGGGGTGGCTTCTTTCAAGCAACTTTTGAAACGAACAATTGGCATGACTAAACTCACATATGAAGAGTTTACAACTATTACTACTCAAATTGAAGGGATTCTTAATTCTCGTCCCATTACCCCCATGTCCAACAATGTTGATGATTATGATGCATTGACACCTGGACACTTTCTAGTGGGTCGACCTATAAATGCTCTTCCTGAACCCAATTTGGTTGAAATTCCTGGAAACAAACTTACTAGATGGCAGAGAACAACTCAGATTGTTCAAATCATCTGGAAACAATGGCAAAGGGACTATTTGAGTAATTTGCAACAGCGAAGTAAATGGATGTTTAGAAAGGATAATGTAAAAAAGGGTACACTTGTTCTTATTAAAGAGGATAATTTACCTCCTTGCAAGTGGGTATTGGGAAGAATTAATCATGTTATATTAGGAAAGGATGGCTTGGCAAGAGTTGTAGAAATCCAAACTAAGTCAGGTATTCTAAAACGAGCAATTTCTAAAGTATGTGTGTTACCTATGCAAGAGGAAATTAAACAATAACTGTATAATGTATAATATGTGTGCAACTTTTTATAAATTGTGTTTGTTTTCAGTATTGAAACTCCTTTTAATGTTAATTAAGTCTGCAGCTAAACTTTAAATTTAATTGGCTTGTATGTTTTTGTCAATTTATATATTTTTGTTTATTATGAAACCTTTGTTGAATGTGTTCATTCAACGGGGGGAGTATGTCCAGTCTCCGTTTCTAGAGAGGAGTGGGCGAAGTGAAATCTGATATCCAGTTTGGCAGCCCCCTTTTCGGGGCCCCTAGTAGGGAGGTTCGCGTGGGTTTTGTCCGAGATGGACACTGCGTTTTGGAAGACAGCTTCCAATGGAAGCATCATGTGCTCTTCTCTCTGGAAATGGAGATACATAATAATGCAGTGCCAAATTCCAATAAAGTTACAGTCCACTTATGAGAACTTTGTGAGCACGATTATTTCACAAATCGACGGGAAATATAAAGAACAAGATTCAATAAATTTTACTTGATACTCGCTGGAGGCAGTCACCAAAATTACGTTTTCGAAGTAGAATATTATTTTTTTTATAAAATTATCAGCTCCATTCCCCTATTTTTTCAACTTTCTTAATTAAAAGAATAACTAGGTTGGTATTATTTTCATTTTCTTTAATTTAATGTATAAAAACTCTTGGGACACATTTTGGCCTGTTGCATGATTTTGACACAAGTATAAATACTACCGAGGCTTGAAATCGGTGTTGATATCAGAGTTTAGTTTAACTTTGAACACTACTTTGAAAGGAGCTGAACACATTGTGTACTTTCGTTTTGCCTCGATTATCACTTTATCTGAAGTTGTATGCACCGAAGCTTTTGTTGAAGCTGGATAAAGTGTTTACTGTTGTTCGGAAAAGTTTTGTGACCCTTCGAAAGATGAATAAATTAGTTTCCATTTTGTAAAAACTGTGTGATCATTTCCTCTGGAATATTTATAACAGTATACTAAAATTTTCAATAAAACAAGATATCAATTATTTTACTTTTGAAATAATAAAACAAAGAATGTGTCTCCCTCTATAGAAAGCTACTTATAATAGGCATATAGCTCTGAAATTTTGAACATAATAAGTTTTGACCTTCGAATTTGGCTTTTCAGGAACAAAATGTTAAAATTTTACATCGGCAATTATAGTATTTAATATTAGCTCTAAATTTTAAACATAAGCAGTTCTGATATTCTAATATAACTTTTCGAAAACACTATGTAAAAATGTGCTCAGAAAAGTAAGGGGCTTTGTATAATCGTATTAACAGGGGGAAACGTTTCATTTCTCGACAGGTTAGGGGTTCTAATAGTAAAGGTTCACGTCGCAATTAATTTTTAGCCAGTGAAGCGAGCCTATGCTTGCGCAGAAATGAACCTTTCAGTTACCGAAGCGAGCCTATGCTTGCTTAGCGATGAAGTCTTCAATGAGCAAAGCGAGCTTTTTCAGCAACCATTTTTTCAGCGAGTAAAGCGAGTCTGTGCTTAGGTGTCAAGAAACTTCATTGAGCAAAACGAGCTTTGTTTTGCGTAGCAATGAACCTTATAAGAAAACGAAACGAGCCCGTTCGTAAAGGTTGGTTGGTTGGCTGTTTTCAGATCACCTGGCACCGTCAGCAACACGATGGCTAAAATGCGCCGAAACATTCTTCATTTGACATGCCAACATACATTTACAAACACCCATGCCTTACACGGGACTCGAACCCGCAACCTAGCGGTCTAGAAGCTAGCACGCTAACCACTATACTGTTTGGTCGTTCGTGTTTGAGAAGGAACCACGAATTAAACGCAAAATGTTATCCTACATTTTTATAAAAATAATTTCATTTTACCATTCTAAGTTATCTGTGAGAAATCTGGGATCCTGTACAAATTCCCACATTAATAATGCAAATAAATAAAACTATCGAGTTTGTTACAAGTTTTGGTCAAGTTCAATAATAGCAACCAATTTAAAATTCAAGCAAACTTAAATCCCCTTTCAAGTTTTTGAAAATATATGATTAACCATCCTTTACAAATCCTTAAATTTATGGAAGTTTATACCACCCTCTATAACATTTAAGTTTTAACGAACTTTCATAGATGCCTTGAAATTTAGATTTTTCTTTAAAATATTTAGCTAAATTCACTTGATATAAATGTCATTAACGTAACTAAGATAGTTTCCATTAAATATTTAAAATCCAACAATCTTTTTAAGTAGACGAGACTATTTTTGAAGAAATATAAAATTAATAAAAAATAAGCACGATAAGCAAAGTTTTGTTTTTTTGTTTTTGGCAGTGGTTTGTCGACCACTGCTTTATGCTACATTCATTTATGTTAATTGAAGTTTTTGTACCGAATCCTAATTAAAGTACCTACAATCCTAAAGATACAGATAACCAAAAAGTAATTCACTGGACACCAGATACATTTACTTTGTTTACGTCTTTACTTCTATAATATTATAAAGCATCAAATTACAAATATGTTTAACATAGCACTTGAAAATAAAAAGAAATGCATTCAAATGTAATTTATAAAAATAGCCTAAGAAACCAATCACAATCAAGACCATCTGTCCCGATCACCACAATGTTTTATCACTTTGAAAAGTAATACTGCAGATCCCCGGGAAAGTATATCCAAAAAGAATTCAAATTCAACACAATATTAGAAAATACACCCAAGTCATCAAAATCTTTCGGCATTAATATATAATTTAATAAATCTAATAATTTTATTTTTCTCATTGAATTTAAACAAACAAAAATTTCACATTAATGTGTAATCAAGAAAGATTGGTTGGTTGGTTGTATTCAGATTATCTGGCGCAGTCAGCAACACAAGGGCTATAATGCGCCGAAACATTCGTCATTAGACAAGCCAACATACATTTACAAACACCCATGCCAACACGGGACTCGAACCCGCAACCTCGCGGTCTAGAAGCTAGCACGCTAACCACTATACCGTTTGGTCGGCATAATCAAGAAAGAAAGAAAAATATTTTCTTGTACTAAATAATAAGTAACTCATAAAAGTATGTTATATACCAGGAAAATTGTCCATAAAGCGTTATTTTAAATGTAGGTCAAGGAATAAAGAACCGTCAAATATATTGATGACATGAAACAGAAAAATACATGTTTTTTAAACAGAAAAATCCAAATGTTAACTTGGTACTTGATTGAAACCCCTTCTACAGAAAGTAACCAGTTGCGCTTCAGAATAGCTATCACTTTTAAAAGATTAAAACTTTATAATCAAATATTTAAAAAGGGCAGATTTGGTACAGAAGAGTGTACCTCTTGGATTGACTTTAAGTGGTTCTACAATATGACTATTTGTTGCTTCCAATCACTACAGAACAGGCAAATATTACATTTCGAAAGCTAGTTTAAAGATCTGTAGTTTCCGGCAAAGTGAATTCGTTACTATGTACCTTAAATAAACTAAAGAAACTATTACAATAAATATAAATACTTACCACAGTTTTAAAATTTAACAATGAAGTTTGCTATTGTAGACTGTGAATGAATTGTATTTAGCTTACTACAAAATACTTCTATGAGTGTCAATGCTATTAGTGGCTGCTTCATGGTTAGAGCTGAGTTGCACACTTAATTTCTGGTGTTGATATGCCACATAACACGTCAGAGTAAATTGCTATATCCTAGAAAAAACTCATTTTACGACCACAATCCATGATGTATTTATGAATTCTTCAATTCTAAACACTTTTTCATTTTCAATAATAAATTATTTTGATTTACAAAAAAAAGTAGGAAACAGGAAAGAAATTCCATATATTGCGACAATTATGATGCCAACAAAACGTTAATCAGTGCACTATGAGATAATACCGTTAAAAATACGAAATATACTCACGAAATTCACGATCAAGAACCAACCAACTACAGGCTTCCTTGTAACAGTAATTCTTTAGGAATTCGTAGACAAAACCAAACTGATATACAATTCCCTGTGGAGAAAACAAAAGTGATTCGAAGATATGTTAATGAAAACTTTTTGGCCGACCAAACGTTATAATGGTTAGCATGCTGGCTTCTAGACCACGAGGTTGCGGGTTCGAGTAACGTGTAAGGCATGGGTGTTCGTAAATGTATGTTGGCTTGTCAATTAACGAATGTTTCTGAGAATTATAGCCCTCGGGTTGCTAACTGCACCAGATAATTTGAAAACAACCAATCAAAAAATATCTTACTCACTACTACAAACTTTACGATATGATAAAACATATTTTTTAATTTATCACTACACTGTAAAATGCTATGCGGTATTAAATTAAAGCTATGACTTACATTGCTTGTGGCCTTGTTAATTTCCTAATTGCTAGAATTCCCCCTGTTTAATATAAGGCAAGTGTTCCAGTAGTGGCTATTGCTTCAATAAGGCAGTTGCTTCCCGTTCCTCAAGAAATATTTAAAATACATGAATATTTCTGTGTAAAAAAATGTAGAGAACCAGGAAACAAGGAAAACCAATCTTAAAAAAGAATAAGACAAGGAATACAGAAACATCAATTTGAAAACGCAAATAAATTGCTGAAGTTCAACAGCAGGTTATGGAAAATTGGTGGAACGTCATTAATTTGTAAAACGCTCGCAAAAAGGCTGTACGACAACCTGTCTAATAATGAATTAAAAATGAGCAGAACATGCTGAGTTCAAAAAAGTTGTTTAGAAAAATATATGTTTGTCGGTCTATTGTCAGCATAATCCCCTGGCAAATTGATCTACGATGCTCAAATTTTGTGTGCAGGTTACTGGTGGCTTTCGACATGGCGTTAAGGTATTCGTCAAAATTGCGTAATCGCACATGCGTAATTGCACAAATTTATTTATTTCAGCAATTGCCAAAAAACGGTTCTAACGATTTTGATCTAAATCACTATGGGGATGCCTTTTTATGAACTTTTAACTTCCATTCCCAAAAATTCCTTAGAAATATGTCCCATATGTTATCTGTGAGGCTAACTATGAGGCCACGAATGTCAAAGTTGCCGGATTCGAATCACGGTTTTGGCATGGATATTCGTAGTGGGTCGAATTCTCCGTTAAATTGTACTCCCCGGTCTGATCAGCCATTATTGTGCATGAAATAGGTACCCCCCCCCCCACCCGTTGATAGTACAAACCATCGCAACCATCCGTACAATGAAGTCGCAAAAAGGTGAAAAACTAAAGTTTTTAACACAAAATTATCTCCCCTTGAGCATCAACCAGCAACAACTGTTTCTTCTCTGTTGAACTTATAAGAAAGGATAATGTAATGTTTATCGAAAAACATTTCTGTAATTTTGACGTTCTAATTTTTTTTTTTTTTTTTGCCACTAATGTAAAAATTATCAGCAAATAACTGGCAATTTTTTGAAAGAATGAAAATTAGGAAACGAAAACGGTGAATTACAGTAAACTATTCCATATTTAAATACAATGGGCAGTGTTGAGTGTGATCCACACCCCTATTTTCACTAGCGTTTGTAATTACCTCTCGAATACTTTGAATAAATGTGTGATTTTCTGAGGAAAAATTGCATTAATAACAATGTGTGTCCGATGCTATTGGAAAATGCAATCTCACTTAGTGATTATTTACTATGCAATTTTATATAAATTAAATTTCACACGTGTTATTTTCATGTTACTCAGCTTTAAAATATTTTTTTTTCAGAAATAAGTAGCCACAATAATATTCGGCATTTACGGTTTCATGTTTATTTTCAGGTTTTTCGTTTTTTACATTCAAGACTCAAAAACATAGTTTTAGTGACTGTCTACCCTGATAGTTGCTCACAATAACAGATAGTCTGGACGGTCGCTTCAAGGTAAGAGTCAACAATAAATAGTGCAGGGAACAATTATAGTAATCGACACACAATACTCTATGAAACTTGTCATAGTATCATTAGTTTTGAACCTAAAATAGTAACTACGATGTTGCGACATAAGGTAGTCTTTGTACAGCCCTTGTCAAATAAAACCCAACTGAAATGTTAGTGCTACATATAAACATTGATTTGGTGTACAAAGTTTAATTTGTGTTGAACTGTGACAGCATACATGGATCTACTTTTTTGCGCGCATTACAAAGTAAAACAAACGATATGTAGCACGTATTACAAATCATTGCTTAAAAATCCATAATGATTTCCTCTATAAAAAACAAACAAGAAGCGGCTATTAATTTACAGGACTAATTACTTAAGAGGTATTCTCCATCTGCCGTAATCATGAGCGTCGGTAGGACTGTTAGAATTTTGTTTAAATCATTAATTTTTCAGAAGTGTTTATTAACATTTCATTGGAAATTACAATCAACACTAATATAACAATTTTCGCTTTGTCTATAAAAAAATCACTGTGTATATATGCTAGGGTGGTTCGAAAAAATATATATATTTTTGAAACGCATGAATTGAAAAATATTGTTACATATCTTGATAAGAAAAACATTTAAAAAAAAAAAATTGAAAAAATAAGTAAATAATAATAATAAATAATATCTTCCGATCGCGCATTCACTTCAAAGTTTGGTTGGTTCGTTGGTAGGAGTTTAACGGCGAAAGGGCAACAAGTGGGCCATACTGCGCCAATTTCAAAGTTTGGAGAAAATACAAAAAATAACTATTTCCTAAATTTTTAAAAATGTCTAAAATTTATATATTTGAAAGGCAATAGTTTTAAGTGTGTACGGAAATGGTGGTATAACAAAGGAAAAATACTATTCTCTGCATTTTAAAGACATTTATTAATAATTAAAAATATTCAAAAATACACTATTTTGTTAAAAATTTCAATCCTCTATACAATGGATACCTATGTTATTTCTTACATATTTTTATTTTTCCATCAATTTGTAGAGTACACCAATCACTAAATTATCAAGGCACATTAGTTTGTATTGTGTGAAATGCAATAGATAGAACTTGGGGAAAAAAATCAAGTTAATAATTATTCAAAAGTAATCGTTTGCGTATAACCTTTGAAACATTGATAAAAACCGTGTTTGGAGGGTTTAAATCTGGGTGGCCTTTTTCGTGGCGCCTTCTCTTCGTTTGAGTCCCAAACTTATTTGCTTACTGATTGGATAATAGAGCACATTGTGATTGGGGACTGCCATTAATACTGGCTGGAAGTAATCTGACAGATCAAATTGCAAGTTAAGAGACCACTACAGTGAAATATATGCCTCTTATACTTCCTTGAATAACCATTCAGGCGCCTATTTAAACACGTAGATAGTACTACAACCGGAACACCATCTTTCTGTGGGAACTTAAATCTTAAATTGAAGAACTGTGAAATATTTACCCAGGCTGATTTTTTCTTGTTGAATGTTTACTTCCTATAGTTGAGATGAAAGTACTAAGCACACATCAGTTATATCTTCATGATATTTTTGAACTAAAAAAAGTTAATTGTGTGAATGACCTAAGATCATATCAGGCATTTCAAGTCAACCAAACTTAACTTTATTGCCACTGATTACGTGGATATAATTAATTGGAATGCTTGTAGAACTGGGAAGTAACAAACAAATATTTGTCAGTAAAAACTGGCCCATCCGAGGTAGCACAGCTGTATTGCAGGAAACAGGGGAGACTGGAAGATTGGCTAATTCTGGCCGCGGATAGTTCCAAAATACACGATTTTTCTAAAATAAACAATTCAAAACCGCCACATAGTTTTGTTTCTCATAAATACAATACCCCATTTCTCAAACTGTGGATTGACATTTCAAAACATCTTCTATATTTTATCCAGAATTGGGCGAGAATGGCTAATATTTTTTCCAATGACAGATTCACATTGTCCACATCGGGACTGGCCTATGTCTGCAGAAATTGGCAATCGCTTCTGTGCTACTAGGGACCACTGAAATCAGACTTCAACTCGTTTCCTCAACAACTCACAAGCTGTTGAACGCTTATGTTAGAACCAACACAAAAAGTGAATGGCGCTGACACCAAAGACGTTAAGACAACATTTGATTTTTTTTTTTTTTAAGTTTCATGCTGACGGCTTTTCTACAAAAACTCCTTCAAAGTGCATCACTGGGACAGAAAGCTCAAGGAAAAAGTAAACTAAATGGATAAAAGCACGTTTATAATTTTTTATTTTTTAAATGTATGAAATAACGTCACTACCCATTTTACAGAAAAATCATTGTTGGTTTACAAAACATTTTACTTTTGAATATTTTTTTAATAATTAATATATGTTTTAAAAATGCATAGAATAATATTTTTCTGTGTTATACTACTCCTTCACTACACATAGCAAACAACTGCCTTTCAAATATATAACGTTTAGAAATTAAAAAAAAATGTAGGGGAAATAGTTATTTTTGGATATTTTTCAAACTTTAAGGTGACGACACGATGGGAAGATATTATTATTATTAATTTTTATTTTTTTATTTTTCTTTACAGTTTTATCTATCAATATATGTAACAACTTTTTTCCCCTCATTCGTTTCAAAAATATATATTTTTTTTCAGAACCACCCTAATATATACACTGAGGAGAGGTTTTAAAAACACATTTTAAATCCTCACCTCTGTGGATTTTATTTGGTATAAGATCGTCATTACCAAATCTCATTGTTCTTGATATTCCGAGAGTAAATAGTTAATTAAGATACAATTTAACAGGTGAATGCCTCAACTGGCTGCACTTACTTTAGAATCAATCTTCTTTTCATTTTTGCGACAATCACTTGGAATACCATTCCTTCCTATTTCACTTTTATTTTAAATCAACCCATCACTTTTTAATGCACCAATGATTTTCTAGACAGTGGTTTCTACCAACAATTATAGCTATTTCCTGATAAGATTTTCTTTTTTTAAATAATCTTGATACGAATTCCTTTACGTGAATACTGATTTGCCTTCGAGGAACCCTTTTTCATTTAAAAGTTGGGCTTCAAGCTCATCTAACAATTTCATTAAATGAATGACTGTTGCAGATAAAATTACTCAAAATTACATTAAAATATATGCCAAGTAGAAAATATTAAGTGGTAGTTAAACATATTTTTCAAAATTGCATTCTCAATATTTTGATCGCAAAATTTGGCTAGTGAAGTTTCAAAGCTGTATAAATAATGTGATTTTTAATTATCTTTTTTCGTGCGTATTTACAAAGTACAATATTCATAGTTTAATGCCTCTACAAAAGATTTTTTTATAATTATATTTTTTGCACATTATTCACTACACAAAGTGTTAATTTGTGAAAAAAAAAGGAAGTGTGTTCTTAATTGTTTGTGCCACTGTATATACCAGTAACCAGCATACGATGAAGAAATAATAAGTAGTAAAAAAAAATGAATGCCATGGATACGAACTATTTATTAAATGAACATAACAAATACTTGGTACCTATTCTTTTTATTTAAACAAAAACAAAGTCCCTTTATCTATGACCAACAAGTCAATGGATTTAAATAACAAATTTTTTTTATTTCCTAATCAATCTTTTATGAGCTTACAACAAGCAATCTACTGAGTCTGGAATTCACCATTGAGTACGTACATAAGTCTGCGTTGGCAATTATGAATTGTTATCTTCCATAAAACTACTAGACGTAGAAAAAATAAACTGCCAAGATAAATTTCAGCCAGAAAAAGTTTTGAAATCTAAAGTTTGATACCAAGTAGCCGCGTTTAATTTCTTTGGGATACTTGTGCACAACAAACTAAATTGGGATTATTGGAAAGAATCCCCTTAGGCAATCAGCAAATTGGCAGGCTATAATAATCTCATTTCATGCTTGAGCAAATTTGTACCCATTGCAGAGGTTGAATCTATGCAAACTCTCGCCTGCAGTGTTCTGACTGCTTATAAGATTCCACCCATTATCAACGTGTCTGCTTGGTGGGAAACATTAGATTTCCTAAATTTTTCTAGCTGACCATTTTACTTGGTTTTTTTTTTTTTTATAATGTATAGTTGTTTCTTGGGAGATATCAATCCATAACTGCCAATGCAGTGCCAACAGTTTGAGAGATATGAATTCATACATGCCATCAGAGTTTAATTCATATACAATTCTTTGTATTGAGAGTGAAAGTAATTATGAATTTTCTAGCAGGGAATGATGACGCATTTTAATAAATAAAAATTACAATTTATTCTTCTTTCGAAGACCTCAACATTTTTCCGAACAGTAGACTCACTATCTAGCTCCAACACAAAATTCGATGCATACAACTTCGGATACAGCGATAACACATACACAACGAAAGTAAACAAAAGCGCCTATCCTCTCAAAGCAGCGACAAAAATTTGACAGATCTCTATTTAATCCATTGGCCCTTTTCATAGTCTCGAGGCACAAAATTTCTAGAAAAATCTAGTCAACCAATCACGCCATGGAAACGCCTCAAAGTTTTCCGATTGATTTAGATGCCAACTTTTTTCTAACCTGTTTTATCTCTGTTAACAAATAGAATAGAACTTACAAAGAAATATGTCACTATTTACAATTATATACATATATTTTGAGTAACAAGATCACTATTAAATGTTGTACAGTACCCCCCCCCCCCAAAAAAAATAATCAGAACGATGGCTGTATCTTCAGTTCTAATTATCATAGAATCTTACAGTTTACACCAAAATGTTTTACTTATGATTTTCTATATATCTGAAGCAATTTTTTCTTTCTTAAGGGACAGTTTACTAAGTAAAAGTAACGCTATCTTCAAAAATTTCAATACGAACCCTTATTTTTTACCATTTCATTCGATTTAGAATACATCATTTACCTTATATGCCAAATTTTAATGCATTATGTTGAAAAACACGTCACTTGTGAGCGAAAATGTTTCGACCATTTTTTGACCGATCTTCATGGACAATTTCCATAAAACGAAAGGTATTTTTAAGGTTCTACTTCACAGCTGGCGAAATCAAACGTTCAGTGTTAAACGTTCACGACGTTGAAAAATACAAATATTAGTCTAAAATTGCATAGAAACTACTTAGATTTATAGTGTCATGTTTAAGATTAACACAAAAATAGCAAGTAAAGGCAAAAGTAACATAATTTATTTACAACATTAAAGATGTGCATTCTACACACGAAATAAATAAAATATCTAAAACTGCAATTGCAGAAGTATAACGTATACTACTGATAATTAGAAAATTAATAAATATAAAATGTAGTCATTAGTAAACAGTATTCAGCAAAGTGTGATTATTTTACAGAAACATTTCACTGTAAACACAAATGTAACTTGATCGTTGACATTATTTATAAAATATAAAAATCACATGATTCAGTAAAATTTTTAAGGATAACTTATTGAAATTGCTTAAAATAAGTTGTTTTAAATAAATGTAATTTAAGAAAGTAATTTAAAAAAAAAAAAAAAAAGGACACTGTTGAAAACCACACAAAACATATGTTCCATGATTCCAAACACGTTAGACTGATTAAAAAAATGTGAAATAAAATTGCTTTGTTTGTATAAAATAATATTATTTATTTGTAATTTCAAGAAATTCTGTTCCGATTCACCCCGCCGTTCCTATTCACCCCATTTTACGATAATTGAACGTTGTGCGATTTTCCACCCTCTAGTTAACCTTGATAGTTTTCAAAAGTAGTCTACTATACGGTCCCTTAAAGTGAGCGTTTTTTACATTTTCGCTACAAAATTGAGATCTAAAAGTCAAAATGGAAAGTTGGTTGGTTGTTTTCAGATTATCTGGCGCCGTCAGCAACACGAGGGCTATAATGCGTCGAAACATTCGTCATTAGACAAGCCAACATACATTTACAAACACCCATGCCAAACACGGGACTCGAACCCGCAACCTCGCGGTCTAGAAGCTAGCACGCTAACCACTATACCGTTTGGTCGGCGTCAAAATGGAAAGAAAAAATTGTACGGGGGTTTTAGACCATGGTAAATCTAATGAAAGCAAAAAAAATATGTGTTTCTATTCAAAAAAAAATTTAATATTGTTTTATTAATTAATAATTAATTATTAAAAAAGAAATTGATGCAAAAATTGATTGCTATTTATGTTTGGCCATTTACAAACTATCTTTTGAAAAAAAAATTACTGAAATAAATAATTAATATAAGTATTTATAGCCGAAAAACCAACTTTTTTTATTTAACATTAATTTATCATTTTCTTTTTATCATTTAAATTATAAACCATTTATTAGAAAATTACGAATTTTTTGTATTTCGACATTTTTTTGGATGTTGAATCCAAATGTAGGATAATATTATGAGGTCGCTATTGAACTTTTTAAAGTTTTGTTTTGTTTTAATATGTAGATGACACCTCATGACAAAATAAACTACATGCAATTATTAAAAACCTTCCACGATTTACAACGGTACCTTTTGTTTGTTATTTCAACAATTAGAGCACAAGATATAGCCATCGTTCTGATTTTGGTACTGTACATATAGATTTGAAATTTGTAGCTACCAAATATTTTAGTTTCTTTCAAGTAGCAATTATTATTACAAAAAAAAAAAGTTTTCATAATCAAAAATTTCTACCAACTAGTTTTAACTTGAGTACAAATACATACAAAAAATAAGTAATAATAAAATAGTTAGTATGACATGCAACAAAAACACTTGCTTTACATAAGAAATAGAGGATTACCAGCGAATAGATACAAAAATGCTTCCAAATAATTTTCGCTTTAAGTTTGAAAAATATAATTCATTATTTTGAGAGAAATTTGAGCAATCTTCCGTGGTTGCAGTAGTTAATGTTACAGGCTAGTAATCAGAAGGTACATGATTCAACCAACACTCAACTTGAGATGTTAATACTTTATTTTAAAATGAAACTCATTGTAGAAACACGCGTTTTCAGATCTTTGATAAGCAAGAAATTCAATTGGAAAAGAAGTAAATTTTACATTTTTCTAATTATACTGTTTTAATAGTTAAACTTAATGTATCAAAAGCCACTCCTTGAAATTAAGGGGCGGATGAATATTCGAATTCCATTGCCTACTTTTATTTATTCATTTCCCTGAATAAAAATCAAAACTTTTTTTCATCATTTCTGTGAGGTAAAGGCCCTCGTAAGCTTTAATTCATCCAAAGGGCATTTTTTTTAAATTAAGCTGATAAGAATAAAAAAAGACTGACTGGAATATATTAAAGCATATAAGCTACAGCAATGGCTAAAATGTTTAACTATTGGGACCATTTCCTACAAGTATTTTATTCTAATATTCTAGTCATTCGGGTCAACACAACAGCATAAAAATCAATTTTCTAGCTAGATTAGAAGCTAATCTGCGAGGAGTTGAAAGCTTACCTAAGCTCGTTCTACTCAACATAATATACACTTGAATTTCATATGCTTTGATATCGGTATCCGCGGCGTAAAAATGTCGTGTTCACAGATAGCGTGAAACTTAATTGTAAAAAAATGTACGGCACATAATTTTAGATAAATAAATATACTTCTTATAGTACATTATTTAAAAAAAAAATATGTAATAGTTGTTTGTGTCGATAATCTCATTTGTACTTCATGAGAAATACATATGTGTGCGTTGCATTTCTTTCAGCGGGAACTCTGGAGGTATAAATCGCCAATACTAGCTTCTTTTTTTTTTTTAATTCAAGTATTTTTTTAAGTTTTCTTAAAAAATGAAGTATTTTTCTTCGATTAAATAAATTTCCCTTTTTTTCTTAGATAGGAGGCCATGATTATGACTGAGATTCAATTATGAGCTTCTTCCAGTGAGTGAAAAAATACTATGCAAGACTTCGCTTTTCGGAAAATGTCACGCTGCTAACACCACACACATGGATTTTTTTTCTCCACTGTGAGTGAGGAGATGTGATGCCAGATTGCTTTTATCTGAAAATGCTTTGTTGCCAAACATCGTACACGTGAGGTTTTTTCTTAGGGCAGTTCATAATTATGAGTTCGGAGATGTATTGTAAGAGTGATCTTTTGGCAAAATGCCTTGCTGCAAACTTGACATTTGTGTGGCTTTTCCCCGGTGTGAGTGCGGAGATGTATTGTAAGATTGCACTTTTGGGAAAATGCCTTGCTGCAAACTTGACATTTGTGTGGTTTTTCCCCGGTGTGAGTGAGGAGATGTTTTGTAAGAATGCTCTTTCGGGAAAATTCCTTGCTGCAAACATCGCACACATGGGTCGTTTCTCCAGAGTGAGTGAGGTGATGTGCTGCAAGTGTGCTCTTTCGGGAAAATGTCATACGGCACAAATCACATACATGGAGATTTTCTCCAGAGTGAGTGAGGTGATGTCTTGTAAGATTGCTCTTTTGGGAAAATGCTTTGCTGCAAACTGTACATTTGTGTGGCTTTTCCCCCGAGTGAGTGAGGAGATGTGTTGAAAGATTGATCTTACTTGAATATGTCTTGTTGCAAAGATCGCACACATGGGTCTTTTCTCCAGAGTGAGTGCGGAGATGTATTGTAAGATTGCACTTTTGGGAAAATGCCTTGCTGCAAACTTTACATTTGAGTGGCTTTTCCCCCGTGTGAGTGAGGAGATGTGTTGCAAGACTGTCCTTTCTTGAATATGTCTTGTTGCAAATACCACACACATGGGACTTTTCTCTAGAGTGAGTGAGGAAATGTGCTATCAGAGTGCTTTGTGAGGTAAATCCCTTTCTACACAGTGTACACACAAGTGGGCTTTCTTTCGTGTGAGTGAAGAGAAACATGACAGGTATGCTGCTTCAAAACAAGACAAAAGATTATGAGAAAATTGATTGCTTAAGTTTACTCGTTATTTCTTCTTCTCTCCTTAGAAAATCTTGTTGCCTTGAAAACTATACGATATCATTCTTTTAAATTTAAACTTGTAATGATCCACTATTGAAAACAATGCAGAATAAAACAGCGTCTAGTAATTTCTTCTTTACAGGGTTATTTCCGAGCAGAAAAATCCTACTGTGAAAAAAAAAAATTGCACTCAGTTTTAAAGATGAAAAAAAGAATTAAAAACAAAACAGTAGATGACAATAGTGAAAAAAAAAATACATCAATAGATGACAATAATAACAATAAGAAAAAATAGAGTTGTGAAATATCAAACAATTTTCAATTACACCCAATAATAATCGGTGCAATTATATTTGCCATGGATTAGTATAAATTACTTGTCTCTTGCATTTATTGATTTTAAAAGAAATATCTACTTTGGAGTTGTTTTTGATAAGAATTATTACACTATAAAAAAAAAATTAAAAAATCGCCAAATAGAGAATTTTATATCTATTTCGATAACTAATACTTTATCCTTTTTTGTGAGTGAAAAACAGAAGAAACAGTCATTTATGGGTGATGCTCAACAGAAAAGAACCATATGTTAAAGATATTTTTCAACCTCAAGTCGTAAGCCTTTATCGCATTTCTAAATGAGTTTCGGTGATGGTCATGTTTAGGGCACCTTAAAAGGTATCAACCACAGCGATTTTGATCAAAATCACTAAAGCCGTTTTTTGGAAAATGCTGAAAAGCAAAATTTTTTCAATGGTAGGTTAAAGGTCCCATAGGAACCACTTACAAGTACACATAATTTGGACAACGTAGATTAATCCGCCGACAGACATACACACAGACGTACATTTTTGACCTCGTTAATTTCCAAATCATGTAGATGCAAAAAAAAAAAAAAAAAAAAAAAAAAAAATATCGAATTCAATACTTCTATTACCCTTTATTGACGAATTGGTATTTGAAAGTAAACTATGGACGAAAAATCGCACAACTTTCAATTGCACTCTAATACTGGTTTTTGCATTAAAATTTGACGTAGAATGGTCAAATTTACTTTTTTCATATATTCATTCATTTAAATAAAAAATGCTTATTTCACGATATTTTGGGCGAAAATGTTTACTTACGAGAGAAAAAAAAAAAAAAACACAAGTGAATTTTGCGATATACTTTTTGATAATTCTTGCATTATCTTTTTTTATTTATGAAACAGAAGATAAGCAGTACTTGTTATTGTTGGGCAATGCTGAAGGGAAGAAAACTCAGTGTTCTGACATTCATTTTTAAACTTTTTACACCTTTATCGCATTTCTACCGAAGTTTCGGGAGGTGGGGTTGCTTAGATCACCTTAAGAGGCATTACCACAGTGATTTTGATCAAAATCGTTAGAGCAGTTTTAGAGCAATTATTAAAGAACATACTTTCAATGACAGCTACTTTATGTGCATGCATAATTTTGACAAAACCTTATTTGTAGATCCCAATGCAACAACTAACCAGCGTTACCAGACCTCGAGTTTTAAATTCTTAGGCATCAGGCAATTTTTCACAATGCATTTTAAACATAGCATATTTACTAATATTTTGTATTATTGAAATATCAATGGAACTTCAAAAATTAAGACTTCATGCACTTCAAAAAGTACCAGGACACTATTGTGAAAATATTGGTGAGGGAAAAACCATGAGCGGGGTATTAAAAGTACTAGGTCTAACAACGCTGCCACTAACCCATCATACACAAAATTTTTACATCTTAGTTCAATTCGTTTCAGATTAATGCTGATCACGTACATATAGACACGTAGACATCCATTTTTTCTTGACCTCTTTTTGAAGTCAGAATGTTTCAAAACATGGAGTAATGTAGAAAAAAAATGTTTTTTTAAACCGAAATTAATACTTTTATTACTCTATGTTAACGTATGGATATTTGAAAGTAAAATAAACACATTTTAACTTTCACACCTTTGACCTTATTTTAGTTTTGTTTATATTAGGATGATATATTACACTCTTGAAAACTGCACTACTTACTGTCCACTGGAAGGAAAATGTCATGTATTTCTATAAATTAAAACACTCAGATTCCAATTCTAAATGCATATACATATCTATATAACCTTTTTGGTGGTCTCGTGTACAAAAGTCAGATGCAACTCCTAAGTTCTAGTAATTACTTTTGTCTAGTGGTTAGAATATCGCTCTTCAGATCTGGAGGTACGCGGTTCGATCCCAGCTACCTGTCCTCTGCACCTTTACCGCAGATTAAAGATGGTTTGGTAAATTCCTAGGGTAGTTACGGTTGGTGATATTTCTGAAAATTGGTACAGTAAAATGGGGTGAATTGTAACAGCGGGTGAATCGGAACGAAACTTCATGAAATTACAAAGAAATTATTATTTTACACAAATAAAGCAGTTTTATTAATTATATATTTTTTTTTCATTTAGCTAGCATTTTTGGAATCTTGGAAGATGTTTTGTGGGGTTTTCAACACTCCTTTTTTTATAAAAAAATTCTGAAACAGCGTCATATAATCCAATGAGTTTTAACCTCTCCAAAACTTATCTCGTAATTAATAACATGTATCATCTATAGACTTAACTAATATATTTTTATATAAGAATAAACATCCACAACTGCATGCCATACATAATTTAACTTGGTTTTAAAAACTTTTTATTTTACGAATTTTTATGTTTTGTCTCGTCTCGATTTTGAGATTTGCGGGGTGAATCGGAACACTTGAAAAGGGATATTAAAGGGCTGTTTTTTGCAATATTATATTCCACACAAGATTCAACGATTGAATAAGAGTCTAATTACTCCCATCAAGACAGTAATCAAGATTAATGCTTGAATAAATGTCAGAAGAGGAGCCTAGTTTCCGCATGACAGAAAACCCGATTGTTCCAGTGGTTTTTCTCTAAATGACTTTGTCATCTTTAAGTTATATGGAGAAATGTATGAAGATTCTATGCAAGCAAAGTTTTACAACCCCAAGATTATTGCTATATAAGTGTGTTTTACAAAAAGCGCCACTGAACGAAGCGATTTTCTGAGACAAATGAGGATGCTTTTCTCCTTTCTCAAGATATTTTAAGGAATATGCAGTCATACACCACGCAAACATAAAGTATATTAAAATATATTATTAATTTTAAAGACTATTTGGAGGAGTTATAGGAGAAGAGTTGATACGATTTCAAATATATGATTTGTTTTGACTATAATTGACAAATACAAATTTTATCCTTCATATTAAATGATTTTTTTATAAAAATTTGTGTTCCTATTTACCACAATGCATTATTACTTGTTTTTTGTCACCCTGTAAACATTTAAATAAGATCAGACATAAATTGTGACGAGTGTTCCGATTCACCCCTTTAAGTCCTAGTTTTTTTTTTTTTTTTAATTTTTGGGTTGATCCTCAAAGAAGAAGGTAAGACCCAAGTTTCAATGTCAAAAATATGTTCCTTAACGTTCTTATTACAACCGATTTTTACTTTTAAAGTTGAAAAGTGTTCCGATTCACCCATTTTACGGTACCAAACCTGTGCTTGTGTAGCGATGAAGTCTTTAGTGAGCGAAGTGAGCTTGTTCAGTAGTCTGTGCTTAGGTGTCAAAAAACACTTCACTGAGCGAAACGAGCTTGGTTTTGCGTAGCAATGAACCTTTCATGAGAACGAAGCGAGCCTGTTCGTGAAGGTTGGTTGGCTGTTTTCAGATCGTCTGGCGCCGTCAGTAACACGAGGGCTATAATGCGCCGAAACATTCGTCATTTGACAAGCCAACATACATTTACAAAAACCCATGCCTTACACGGGACTCGTACCCGCAACCTCGAAGTCTAGAAGCTAACACGCTAACCACTATACTGTTTGGTCGTCCCTGATTGAGAAGGAGCCCCAAAGTTTTAAACGCAAAAAGTTCGCCTACATTTTTATAAAAACAATTTCATTTTACCGTTCTAAGTTATCCGTGAGAAATCTTGGATCCTTTACAAATTCCCTTATTATAATGCAACTAAATAAAACTATCGAGTTTGTTTACAAGTGTTAGTCAAGTTCAATAATAGCAACCAATTTAAAATTCAAGCAAACTTAAATAACCTTTCAAGTTTTTGAAAATATATGATTAACCATTCTTTTCAACATATGCTTAAATTTATGGAAGTTTATAACACTCTCTGCAACTTTTAAATATTAATGAGATTTCATATATGCCTTGAAATTTAGATTTTTCTTTAAAAAATTTAACTAAAATTACCTTGATCAAAATGTCATTAACGTAACTAACAAACATAGTTTCCATTAAATATTTAAAATCCATCAATCTTTGTAAGTAGACGATACCATTTTTGAATAAGTATAAAAAATAAGCATGATAGGCAGTTTTGGTTTCTTGTTTTTGCCAGTGGTTTGCCGACCACAGCTTTATGCTACTTTCATTTATGTTATTTGAAATTCTTGTAATAATACAATCCTAAAGATACAGATATCCAAAAAGTATTTCACTGGACAATAGGTACATTTACTTTATTTATGTCTTTAATTCTATGATATCTTAAATCAACAAATTACAAATATGTTTTACATTGATTGATTTGTTGTTTTCAGATTATCTGGCGCTGTCAGCAACACGAGGGCTATAATGTCAATAGACAAGCCAACGAAACATACGTCAATAGACAAGCCAATATACATTTACGAACACCCATGCCTAACACGGAACTCGAACCCGCAACCTCGTGGTCTAGAAGCTAGAACGCTAACCACTATACCGTTTGGTTGGCTAGAAACCAATCAAGACCATCCGTCACGATTACCACCGTGTTTTATCAATTTGAAAGGAAATACTACAGATCCCCAAGAAAGTATATCCAACAATAATTCAAATTCAACACAATATCAGAATATACACCTAAGTCATATACATCTTACGGCATAAATATATATTAAAATAAATCTGATAATGTGGTTGTCTCATTGAATTTAAACAAACAATTTCAGATTAATGTATGATCCAGAAAGAAAAAAAAAAAAAAGAGTCCCATGTACTAAATAATGTTTAACCCATTAAGTTATTTTATACATCAGGCAAACTCTCCATAAATTATTATTTTTAATATAGGTCACAGAATAAAGAGCCGTAAAAATATTGATGATATGTAACAGAAAAATATACATTTTTTAAAAAGAAAAAATCAAATGTAAACTTGGTACTTACAGGTTGTGCTTCAGAGTAGCAATAATTTTTTTAAAAATTAAATTTTATAATCAAATAATTAAAATGAGCAGTTTTTGTACACAAGACCCCATGGTTTGGCTTTAAGTTGTTGAACAATATTATTATTAATTATTTCAAATCACTACAGAACAGAAAAATATTATATTTCGAAACCTATTTTTTAAAGTTTTGTAGTAGCCGGCAAAGTGATTTCATTTCTATGAACATTAAAGAAAATACAATGAGTAAAAATGCTTACCAGATTTAAAATTTAAAAATGAAGTTTGCTATTGTAGACCTTGAATGATTTGTTCATAGCGTACTTCAAAATACTTCTGTGGGTGTCCATGCTATTAGTGGCTGCTTCATGGTTAGAGGTGAGTTGCAAACATTTAATTTCTGGTGGTGATATTCCACATAACACGTCAGAGTAAATTGCTACATCCTATAAAAATCTCATTTTACGAGCTCAACCCGTGATGTATTTGTGAATTCTTCAACGCGAAAACCTTTTTCATTTTCAATAAATAGTTTATTTTGATTTACAAAAAAAAAGTAGGAAACAGGAAAGAAATTTATTATTTTGTAACAATTATGACGCCTACAAAAAGTGAGTCAATGCAATCTGAGATAATATGTTAAAAGTACGAAATATACTCACGAAATTCACTATCAAGAGCCAACCAACTACAGGCTTCCTCGTATCAGTTATTCTTTAGGTATTCGGAGACTAACCCAAACTGATATACAATTCCCTGTGGAGAGAACAAATGCGATTCGAAGAACTTTTAATGAATATTTTTTGTCACATCACATGAGAACAATTTCAAAAAATATCTTACTACTGCAGACTTTACGATATGATCAAACAGATTTTTTAATGTATCAATACACTGTAAAATACTACGCGGTATTAAATTAAAGCTTTGATTTACATAACTTGTGGCCTTGTTAATATCCATATTGCTAGAATTCCCCTGTTTGATATAAGGTAAATTTCCCAGTAGTGGCTATTGCTTCAATAAGGCAGTTGCTTCCTGTTCCCTAAGAAATAGTTAAAATATCGTAAAATGGGGTGAATCGGAACACTTTTCAACTTTCAAAGTAATAATCGGTTGTAATAAGATCGTTAAGGAACATATATTTAACATATAAACTTGGGTCTTACCTTCTTCTTTGAGAATCAACCCAAAATTTTTTGTAAAAATAAGGACTTTAATTCATTTTGAAATTTTTCTTTGTGTTCCGATTCCCCCCGCAGAAAGGGGTGAATCGACCCAGCAGAAAGGGGTGAATCGGAACACTCGTTACAATTTATGTCTGATCTTATTTAAATATTTACGTGGTGGCAAAAAAAAACAAATAATAATGCATTGTGGTAAACACTAACACAAAATTATCATACAAAATCATTTAATATGCCGGATAAAATTTGTGTTTGTCAATTATTGTCAAAACAAATCATATGTTTGAAAGCATATCAACTCTTATATAACTCTCCTATAACTCATCCAAATAGTCATTAAAATTAAAAATACTTTTTAATCTACTTTATATTTGCGTGTCGTATGACTGCAAATTCTTTAAAATATCTTGAGAAAGGAGAAAAGCATCCTCATTTGTTTTAGAAAATCTCTTCGTTCATAAGCGCTTTTTGTAAAACACACTTACATAGCAATAATCTTGTGCGTGTAAAACTTTTCTCACATAGTCTTCATACATTTTTCCATATAACTTAAAGATAAAGAAGTCATTTAGAGAAAAAACCACCGGAACAATCGGGTTTTCTGCCGTGCGGAAACTAGGCTCCTCTTCTGACATTTATTCAAGCCTGCAATCTTGATTACTGTCTTGAAGGGAGTAATTAGACTCTTCTTCAGTCGTTGAATCTTGTGTGGAACATAATCTTGCCAAAAACAGTTTTTTAATATCACTTTTCAAGTGTTCCGATTCACCTCGCAAATCTCAAAATCGAGACGAGGCAAAACATAAAAATTCGTAAAATAAAAAGTTTTTAAAACTAAGTTAAATTAAGTATCGCATGCTGTTGTGGATTTTTATACTTATCTAAAAATATATTAGTTAAGTCTATAACTGGTACATGTTATTAATTACGGGATAAGTTTTGGAGAGGTTAAAACTCATTGGATTTTATGCAAGCTGTTTCAGATTTTTTTTTAAAAAAAGGACAGCGTTGAAAACCCCATAAAACATGTTTAAAGATTAAAATCATGTTAACCAAATGAAAAATATATATATTATTAATAAAACTGCTTTATTTGTGTAAAATAATAATTTCTTTGTAATTTCATGACGTTTCGTTCCGATTCACCCCACTGTTCCTATTCACCCCATTTTACGGTACATCAATATTACTGTGTAAGAAAATGTAGAAAATTAGGGAGCAAGGAAAACTATTCTTAAAAAAGAAGAAAAGGAATGCAGAAGCATCAATTAAACGCGCAAACAAATTACTAAGTTCAACACCGGGTTATGGAAAATTGGTGGAATGTCATTAATTCGTAAAACGCTTGCAAAAGGGCTGTACGACAACCTGTTTACTAATGAAATGAACATGCTGAGTTCTAAAAAGTCGTTTAGAAAAAATATATGTTTGTTGGTCTATGGTCAGCATAATCCCCTGATAAATTGACCTACGATGTTCAAATTTTGTGTACAGGTTACTGATGGCCAAACGACATGGCGTTAAGGTTTTCGTCAAAATTGCGTAATCGCACATGATAGCCGCCATTGAAAAATTTATGTATTTCAGCAATTGAAAAAAAAAACCGGTTCGAACGATTTTGATCTAAATCACTATGGTGATGCCTTTTTAAGAACTCTTAACTTTGTATTCCCGAAAATTCCTTAGAAATACTGCCCATCTGGCGTCTGTGCGGTTAACTATGAGGCCTCACATGTCGAAGGTGCCGGATTCGAATCCCGGATTTGGCATGGATATTCGTATGGTTCGAATTCTGCTTTAATTTGTACTCTCCTGTCTGATCAGCCGTTATTGAGCATGAAATAATTCATTGAGAGTACAAATCATCGCACCCATCCGTACAATAAAGTCGTAAAAAGGGGAAAAACGAAAGTTTTTAACACAAACGTTTTCCCCTTGAGCATCACCCATCAGCAACTGTTTCTTCTCTGTTGAACTTATAAGAAATGATAATGTAATGTTTAGCAAAAAACATTTCTGTAATTTTGAAGTTCTAATAATTTTGATTTTTTTTGCCCTTATGTAAAAATTATCAACAAATAACTGGCAATTTTTTTAAATAATGAAAATTAGAAAATGAAAACAGTAAATTACACTAAACTATTCAAAATTTAAACGCAATTGGCAGTTTTGAGTGTGATCCACATCAACATCCCTAGTTTGACTAGCGTTTGTAATTAGTTCTCGAATACTTTGAATAATTGTGTGATTTTATGAGGAAAAATTGCATTGTGTTTCGTTGCTATTTTATAATGCAATCTCACTTACAAGGAGACCTTACGGTCTTGGAAATTCAGATCGGGATGAAATTCGGCAGATTGATAGTTTACCTTAAGGGTATCCACACTGTAAAGCAATAAAGCGCACTAGCCAGAGGATTCCCTGAAAACAGACTCTAAAGTGTTACGCGCAGCTTATATACTAGTAGAGATTTTTGCTCAGCAACTGCCTTGTGGCTAAGTAGTCAGCGTGCTGGTTTCCCGTACGGACAATCCGGGTTCGATACCTAGTAAAGTATTTTTTTTTTTTTCAATTTATAAAGTGACTGTTACAGCTAATTGAAATTTGAATTAAAGATAATACTTTATTTTTTAATACGTAATGTATTTTTAATGAAGGTACATTAAAACTCTATTTACTATTTTCGCAAGCAAGTGATTATAAATTTTGAGGTATCATAAGATGTAGAGAAGTAAATGATTTTCACAAAAAACATGAAGAACCAGTTTCTATATGGAAGAGTAAGAATGTTGTCCTATTCTACACAAGCAGGTTGTAAAAAATTTTCAAAACCCTAAAGGCACTTTGCGAAGTCTATTTTTATAGACAGGTAAAGAATATAATAAAGCGTATGCAAAATTGCGCTTATCTGGTTGAAAATAATAAAGAAATAAATACCCGTGAATACTGCATAAAAATGCAATCAATAGTCCACCATCAACTGTCATCATCAATATTTAATATAATGATCCGGTATGCCTGGTATGCTTCCAACTTTTTTGTTGAAAGATATATTTTCATGAATGTTAATGAAATATGTTTTCAACGAATCTTTTACAAAAGGTTGTTCCTGTAAACAATATTCCTTTATAAATTGTGCAAGATGTCAAAACAGTTTTGGTTTTCCATGTTTTTATGCTAAGTGTCTTTCTGGTGTATGTATATCAATAAATAATTGAAAAATAAAAAATATATGTCAAAATCCATAGGATAAATTAAGTCCTACCCTAATATTGTTGCCGTTGTAATTAGAATTTTAATTTATATCTATTTAATTTATCTCTATTTTCTCTATTAAAAATACATTACGTATTTAAAAATTAAGTATTGGCTTTAATTCAAATTTCAATTATCTGTAACAGTCACTTTATAAATTGAAAAAAAAAAAAAAAATACTTTACGAGGTATCGAAACCGGATCACCCGTACGGGAACCCAGCACGCTGACCACTTAGCCACCGGGCAGTTGCAGAACAAAAACTAGTATATAAGCTGAGCATACTTTATAGCCTGTTTTCTTGGAAGCTTCTGGCTAGTGCGCTTTATTGCTTTACAGTGTGGATACCCTTAAGGTATACTATCAATCTGAAGAATTTCATCCAGATCTGAATTTCCGAGACCGTAAGGTCACCTTGTTAGTGGTTATTTTTTATGCAATTTTATACAAATAAAATTTCACACTAGGAAAATTAAACTGATTTTGTTTCATGTTACTCAGCTTTGGAGGAAAAAAAAAATAGAAATTACTATGCACAATCATATTCGGGATTTACGGTTTCGTGTTTATTTTCAGGTTTTATCGTTTTTTACATTCAAGACTCAAAAACATAGCATTAATGGCTGTCTCCCATGATAGTAGCTCACGACAGATAGTCTGGACAGTAGCTTCATGGCAAGAGTCAACTATAAACGGTGTAGGGAACAATTATGGTAATCGACACACAGTACTCGATGAAACTTGTCTTAATATCATTAGATTTGAACCTAAAATAGTAACTACGATGTTGCGACACAGGGTAGTCTTTGTACAGCCCATGCGCAATGGAAATGCCCAATAAAATGTAGCTGAAATGTTAGTGCTACATATAAACATTGATTTGGTGTACAACGCTTAATTTGTGTTGAACTGTGGCAGCATACATGGATCTACTTTTTTGCACGTATTACGGAGTAAAACCAACGATATGTAGCACTTATTACAAAACATTGCTTAAAAATCCATAATACTTTCTTCTACCAGGTTAACAGAATACAAGAAGCGGCTATTAATTTACAGGACTAATCGAACAACACCTTAAAATATTAAGATGTAATCTCCATCTGTCATAATCATGAGATTCGGTAGGACTGTTGGAATCTTGTTTAAATCATTAATTTTTCAGAAATGTTTATTAACATTTCATTGGGAATTGCTATCAACCCTAATATAATAATTTTTACTTTGTCTATAAAAAAATCACGGTGCATATATACTAGGGTGGTTCGAAAAAAAATATATTTGAAACGCATGAAGCGAAAAAAGTTGTTACGTATCATAAGAAAAACTGTAAAATAAAATTTGAAAAAAAAAAAAATAATATCTTCCTATCGAGCATTCACTTCACAATTTGGATGGTTGGTAGGAGTTTAACGGCGCAAGGGCAACACGTGGGCCATACTGCGCCAACTTCAGAGTTTGGAGAAAATACAAAAAATAACTAATTTACCTAAATTTTTTTAAATTTCTAAGCGTTATATATTTGAAAGGTAATAGTTTGAAATGTGTAGTAAAAGGGTGGTATAACACAAAAAAAATACTATTCTATGCATTTTAAAAACATTTATTAATAATTAAAAATATTAAAAAAATACACTTTTTTGCTAAAAATTCATTTTTCTATAAAATGGATACCAACGTTATTTCTAACACATTTTTGTTAAAATTGTTTTATTTATTTCAAGCATTCACTTCAAAGTTTTGAACAAACACAAAAAATACCTTTTTTTTTTATCAATTTGTAGAGTACACCAATCACTAAATAATCAAGGCGCTTAGTTTGTATTGTGTGGAATGAAGTAGATAGAACTTGTGGAAAAATCTAATTAGTAATTATTCAATAATAATTGATTAAGCGTAACCTTTGAAACTTTGATAAAAACTGTGTTTTTGGCGGGTTTCAATCTGAGTTTTTTTTTCTAGTGGCTCCTTCTATTCCTTTGAGTCTCATAAGCTTACTTGCTCAATCATTAGGTCATAGCGCACATGATTTTGATTGGGACTGCCATTAATACTGGCTGGAAATAATCTGACAGATCAAATTGCACGTTGGGAGACCACTACAGTGAAATATATGCCTCGTATACTTCCATGAATAACCATTCAGGTGCCTATTTAAACTCGTAGATAGTACTACAACAGTAACACCATCTTTCTGTGGGAACATAGATAAAAAATTGAAGAACTGTGAAAAATTTCCCCGCGTTGATTTTTTACGTGTTGAATGTTTAATTCCTATAGTTGAGATTAAAGTACTGAGCACATATCAGTTATATTCATATCACATATGAGAGATATGAATTCATACATGCCATCACAGTTGGATTGATATACAATTCTTCGTATTGAGAGTGACAATATTTATTATGAATTTTCTAACAGGGAATGATGAACCAGTTTATTACATAAAAATTACAATTTATTCTTCTTTCGATGACTTAAAATTTTTTTTCGAACAACAGTAGACTCACTATCTAGCTTCAACACAAGCTTCGATGCATACAACCTCGGATACAGTGATAATACAGGCACAATGAAAGTAAGTAAAAGTGAATATTCTTTCAAAGCAGCGTCAAAAACGCGACTAATCTCTATTTCATCCATTGGCATTTTTTATAGTCTTGAAGCAAACATTTTCTAGAAAAATCTAGTCAACCAATCACGCGATGGAAACGCCTCAAAATTTCCCGATTGAATTAGATAATGCCAACTTTTTTCTAACCTGTTTTATTGCTGTTAACAAATAGAATAGAACTTACAAAGCAATATGTCTTTGTAAGTTCTTACAATTATATACAAGTTTTACAATTGTATACAGATATTTTGAAAAACAATATCACTATTAAATGTTGTTGGTTGGTTGTTTTTAGATTATCTGGCGCCGTCAGCAACACGAGGGCTATAATGCGCCGAAACATTCGTCATTAGACAAGCCAACATACATTTACAAACACCCATGCCTAACACGGGACTCGAACCCGCAACCTCGCGGTCTAGAAGCTAGCACACTAACCACTATACCGTTTGGTCGGCCTATTAAATGTTGTACATATAGCGTGTTGTAATTCCAATACTTTTAGTTTTTTCAAATAGAAATATTTATCACGACAAGAAAAAGTGTTCATAATTAAAAATATGTACCAACTAGTTTTAACTTGAGTACAAATACATACTAAAAAATAAGTAATAAAATAGTTAGTATGTCATGCAACAGAAACACTTGCTGTACATAAGAAATAGAGGATTACCAGCGAATAGATACAAAAATGCTTTCAAATAATTTTCACTTTAAGTTTGAAAAACACGATTTATTATTTTGAGAGAAATTTGAGCAATCTTCCGTGGTTGCAATAGTTATAATGTGGTAGGCTAGTGATCAGAAGGTACATGATTTAAAACTAACTAGGCACCTTTAGGTGTTAATACTTATTTTAAAATGAAACTCATTAGTTAAAAACGTGTTTTCAGATCTTTGATAAGCAAGCAATTTAATTGAAAAGCAAGTAAATTTTACTTTTTTCTGATTATACTATTTTAATAATTCAACTTAATGTATTAAAGCCACTCCTTGAAATTGAGGGAAAGATAAATATCCGAATTCCGTTTGCCACTTTTATTTATTCATTACCCTGGATAAAATTACCAACTTTTTTTTCATTATTCCTGAGAGGTAAAGGCTCTTGTACGGTTTAAATCATCCAAAGGGCATTTTTTAAAAATTAAGTTGATTAGAATTAAAAACAAAAATACTAGCTAGAATATATTAAAGAATATAAGCTGCAACATTGGCTAAAGTGTTTAACTATTGCGATCATTTCCGGAGGATTCAGATCCTAGTACGTATGAAAATTTACAAAAGGCACTTCCTCTAATCAGAGTGAGAAGAAGAAAAAAAGATAGGCATTACTTTATCAAATAGCCCTGTAATCTTGGCTTAGTTTTAGTCACGACCAGAAAGACATAATTTGTTTGACTTCGGCAATTATAAAAATAATGTTTTGTTTCTGTGTTCAAGTATGCAGTAATTTTATTCTTTTATTCTAGTCATTCGGGTCAACACAATAGCATAAAAATCAATTTTCTAGCTATATTAGAAGCTAATCTGCAAGGAGTCGAAAACTTATCTTAGCTCGGTGAACACAATATACACTTGAACGTCTAAAGTTTTGATATCGTTATCGGCGGCCTTTGTTCTCCTATATAGTCTGAAACTTAATTGTAACAAAATGTACGGCACAGAATTTTAGATTAATAAATATACTTGATATAGTACATTATTTTAAAAAAGAAATAAACATGCAATAGTTGTTTGTGTTAATAATCTCATTTGTACTTCATGAGACATACATACGTTCATTTCTTAGAGCAGGAACTCTGGAGGTATCACCAATACTAGCTGTTTTTTAAAATTCAAGTATTTTTTAAAGTTTTCCTAAAAATTTAATTATTTTTCTTTGATTAAATAATTTTTCCCAATTTTCTAGATGGGGGAAGTGGCATATTGCCCCCTCTGGCTTCTGCCATGATTATGATAGAGATTCAATTATCAGCTTTTTCCAGTGAGTGAAAAAATACGATGCAAGACTGCGCTTTTCGGAAATTGTCTTGCTGCTAAGATCGCTCAAATGAGTAAGGCGATGTGTTGTAAGATTGCTTTTATCTGAACATGCCTTGTTGCAAGCTTCACACACTTGAGGCTTGCCCTTAGGGCTTTTCACCAGTATGAGTGCGGAGATGTGTTGTAAAATTGCCCTTTTGGGAAAATTCCTTGCTGCAAACTTCACATTTGTGTGGCTTTTTCCCGGTGTGAGTGCGGAGATGTGTTGTAAAATTGCCCTTTTGGGAAAATACCTTGCTGCAAACTTCACATTTGTGTGGCTTTTCCCCGGTGTGAGTGAGGAGATGTGTTGTAAGACTGCTCTTTTGGGAAAATGCCCTGCTGCAAACATCGCACACATGGGTCCTTTCTCCAGAGTGAGTGAGGTGATGTCTTACAAGACTGCCCTTTTGGGAAAATGCCTTCCTGCAAACTTTACATTTGTGTGGCTTTTTTCCCGTGTGAGTGAGGAGATGTGATGTAAGATCGGTTTTACTTGAAAATGTCTTTTTGCAAATACCACACACATGGGATTTTTTTTTTCGAGAGTGAGTGAGGTGATGTGATATCAGACTGCTTTGAGTGGAAAAGTGCTTGCTACACAGTGTACACACAAGTGAGCTTTCTTTGGTGTGAGTGATGAGAAACATGACAGGTATGCTGCTATAAAACAAGACAGAAGATTATGAGAAAATTGATTGCTTAAGTTTACTCGTTAATTTTTCTTCTCTCGTCAGGAAATCTTGTTGCCTTAAAAACAATACGACATCATTCTTTTAGATTTAAAATGGCTCTGACCCACTATTGAAAACAATGCTGAGCTTTTTGTAATTTCTTCTTTACAGGGTCATTTCCGAGAAGAAAAACCCTACGGGGAAAAAAGAAAAAAAATTTACTCAGTTTTAGAGATGAAAAAATGGACAATAAAAAAAACAATAGATGACAATAGTGAAAAAAAAATAAAAAATCCACACCAATAGATGACAATAATAATAATAAAAAAATAGAGTTGTGAAATATCAAACAAATTTCAATGACACCCAATAATAATCTGTGCATTTATATTTGCCATGGATTAGTATAAATTACTTGTCTCTTATCATTCATTGATTTTAAATGAAATTTCCACTTTGGAGTTGCTTTTGATAAGAATTATTATACTATATAAAAAAAAAGTGCCAAATGGAGAATTTTAAATCTTTTTCGATAAATAATACTTTATCCTTGTTTATGAGTGAAACACAGAAGAAACAGTCATTTATGGGTGATTCTCAAGAGAAAAGAACACTGTTTTAAAGATATTTATTTTTCAACCTTTTACGCCTTTATCACATTTATAAATGAGTTTCGGTGATGGTGATGTTTACAGTACCTTAAAAGGTATTAACCACAGCGATTTTGATCGAAATCCCTAAGGCTGTTATTTGGCAAATACTGAAAAGCAAAAATTTTTCAAGGGCAGGTTAAAGGTCCCATTAGAGCAACTAACTAGTACACATAATTTGGTCAATGTAGATTAATCCGCAGACACACATGCAGAGATATACATTTTTAAACAACTTTTTGGAACTCATGATGTTCCATAACATGTAGATGTAAAAAAAAAATATATATATATGTACCGATTTCTTTTTTCTATCCAGGAAATAAACTAACGCCCCAAACTGTTGCAAGTATGATGAGAAATCTCACAGTTGATGGAAAGCAGAAATTTTGTTCAAATGAATATTTGACACGGGAACAAGTTATGTCACATTTCCACAGAATGAAAGGTACGATTGAAATATGCAGTGTTATTGAAGATGAAGTCATTGAACAAAATGACGAATTTTATCTTGGAATCATTGGAGACAATCAGGTATGTAGATGGCATGAATAGATGCAATTTCTATTCTCTATAGTGGGTTCTTCAAAATCTGCAATAATTTCATAATTAGTCTTTTTTGTCCTTGCTTCCATTCTTTTTGAAAATGCACTCCTGGATTTGTCTTGACCTGTGATTGTTTTAGGAATTTGGTGTACTCCTCTAGCAATATGTAGGGACAAATCCTCTGCAGTTTCAAACGTTGATGTGCAATTCTCTTCTGGGCAAAACATCATAGTTATAAATTTTAGGTTTAAATGATATTATCTTCGTCTTTAGGGTTTGGTCTGATTTGTGCCTGGAACTGATTGCATGGTGAATTCACATTTGAAATCGAAATTACTGTCCCCCAACAAATGAAGAATATCATAAAAGTGATAAAGCTAATTGCTGATCAGGACTGAGAATATGAGATTCAGCCCCATTTTTTAAACGCAGTCCTGTACGATAAACGATTTTATATTGGTAAACTGCTAGAAAATTGTGGGGATGAAGTGTTTAAAATAGAATTTCTTCAACAAAGAGGAGCTGTTAAGTTTAAGTGGCCATTGCTTGATGTTATCGACACAGTGCATCGAAGTTCGGTTTTTCCCCCGTCTTTTGAAACTTTCTGGAGCCAATCCAGTCACAGTTCCTAGCTTAAAAGACATACAACAAGCATTTGGTATGAACATGAGGAAGAGTGAAGTGAAAACCGATTAATTTTTGAAAACATGAATGAAAACCGTAATGCATCAATATGTAAAGATGGGGTGCAACAAAAAAAATCATTTTTTTCTCTTCAACTTGCCTCAATAAAGTTTAATTTCTCATTAAGTATAATAAAAGAGTGCTTAAATAGTCTCAGCGTTGTGTCAATATATTGTTCCCTCAGCAAGATGTACGAGCTCAAATTTGTGTCAAATTCGGAGATTTTTCGATTTTGGCGCCAAATAACTTCCAACGTGTTCAACTTGCCTCAATGTGTTATCTATTAATAAATAGTACTACTACTCTATCCAATGACACCTAGTTTGAAGTGACAAATCAAACGCGCAAGATATAATTCAGTCTTGAAAATGGTAAAAAACATGAAAACCTGGACATTTCATGACCTTGAATGACCTTGCGCAATTGACTTGTCATCAACTTTTTATATGTTTTATAAAGATCTATTCTAGTACATTCAATAACAGAAGAAATGCAGGTGGCAAGTTGCTTGTGAAGTTTTAGACGGATAAAAATAGTTTTCATGTGTCAAAAAAACACCAATTTTTTCATTTTTAAAGGTGATCTTTGACACGTCATAGAATTTGAGCGGTGCAACTACGGAACAAATAATTTCAGATTTTATCATCTAATAAGGGTATTAGCAACTGGTAATTTTTTGGGGACAATCGGAGATGATGTGAATCACCCCCTAATGTTAAGTGGCTCAATCTCTCAGAATCTTGCTCTTAATTATTTAATTAATTAATTAACAAAAGCATTTTTTTTTAATTAAAAAATGTTAAAATTCTTTTTTTCAAAAATCCAATTAGAAGGCCATAACTATTTATGTTGAAAATTTCAAAGCTGTAGCCCTATTTGAAATCGTTTTGTATTATATATATTGTTACGAATTTTTGTTTATTTGTAAATATTTCGCAGTGTTAATTTTGTAAGTAGTAAAATTTATGTACATTTTGCATAAGGCAGTGCAATAGTTCGTCGTTAAATTGGTTTCCCTGCAGTGAGCATCTCAATGCTTGATAACGATTTTTACAGAGGTAACTCTGGGAAGCGAGTTTCAAGGGCCAAGGCATTTAACATTATGGTAATGGATATCTAGCAAAATTGGCGAGATAGAGCCAAGTTGGCGACGGTTTTGGCGACTAATTTGGCGAGAAATCGACAAATGTCGCCAAACTTGGCGACTATTTGGCGACATTAAAGGTCCCCATGTACATGTATAGGACTTTTCTACTACGATCTGGAAAGTTCTCCAAATATCTACCTCTAGGAGTTTCAAGAAGGTTCACGTATGTTCTCAGGTCACCCTATAAAAGCTCAGGAGAGCGGGTGATAGAATTAGTTGACTGATTTTGAGTCACTGAGTTAGTTGTTAGCCGAGTCCATTAGTTGAGTGGAATTACTGAGTCTCAGTGAACGTTCAGAGAGTTCCGAAAGTGAACTGTATTGCAGTGTCTTTTGCAGCGATTTGAGCAGTTGTGTTGTCAAGTTTATAACTGCTGTTTTGTGCTCTATTGTTGTGAAAAGAGCTGTATTCTGTTTACTAGAACGAGAAGTTCTGGAGTTGTAAATTAATATGTAAAGAGTTATATTATAATAAATCTCTGCAAGTTTTGATCTGCTTTGGCTTCAAATCTATCGAACCCGTCAACGCAACAACTGGTGTCAGAAGAGGGGTTAGATGTCGATTACCAGAGCAATGGTGGAGCAAGATGAAAAATTTCAACATCTTTTTGCTCTCATGCAAAAAATGAAGAAAGGCCAAGACAAAATGGAGAAGAAAATGTCCGAAGGGCAGGAAGAGATGAAGAAAAGCCAAGAAGAGATGGAGAATAAATTATCCAAAGGACAAGTTGTTGCGTTGACGGGTTCGATAGATTTGAAGCCAAAGCAGATCAAAACTTGCAGAAATTTATTCCAATATAACTCTTCACATATTAATTTACAACTGCAGAACTTCTCGTTCTAGTAGACAGAATACAGCTCTTTTCACAACAATAGAGCACAAAGCAGCAGTTATAAACTTGACAACACAACTGCTCAAATCGCTGCAAAAGCCAATGCAATACAGTTCGCTTTCGGAACTCTCTGAACGCTCACTGAGACTCAGTAATTCCAGTCAACCTATGGAATCAGCTAACAACTAACTCAGTGACTCAAAATCAGTCAACTAATTCTATCACCCTGAGAACATACGTGAACCTTCTTGAAACTCCTAGAGGTAGATATGTGGAGAACTTTCCAGATCGTTATCGAAAAGTCCTATACATGTACATATGATCTTCTTCTTCTTCTTATCAAGGACTATGGGGACTAAGGCACCTCTGCTTGAGCATTTTGTACCAACCCCATATCCCGTACAGATCGGTAGTGGGCAGTACTGCACAGGGTGTAAGAGCACACTCGCAAGAGGGAGTGCGCAAGTCTACCTATAGCCGCCGAAGAGTTCATTTCTACCTCTTTCGGTAGCTATCCGGTAGATGGCAGTACTACCGACCGTATGTGGAACTTCTTAATTTAGAGGCATCACCAAGCAGAAGATTCCACCAGAAGACTTGGTTTTGCCACCCCCAGAGGTATTGATTTGTATGGGAACTTGGAGGACTTTGCGACCATGACTGATTTAACGTGCTCCAGTCACCATTAGCGAACACGGCGGTCTTTAGTCGGTCCCAGGCCCGAACTCGCAACCTCAGGGCTCGCAACCTTCTAGTTGCGAGAACGATACTCTCCCGACTGGGCTACGCGGCCCTGTACATATGATACATGTACCTATACATGAACTGAAAATGTCGCCAAATGGTCGCCAAGTTTGGCAACATCTGGGCGATTTCTCACTAAATTTGGCGACAAAAATTAGTCGCCAAAACCATCGCAAACTTGGCTCTATCTCGCCAAATTGGCGAGATTGCCATTACCATAGTGTTAAATGCCCTGCTAATTAAAACTCGATTCCCAGAGTTACCTCTGTAAAACTCGTTATATCAAGCATCAAAACCCTTATTGCAGGGAAGCCAAGCTCAGACGAACTATTGCACAGCCTTATGCGAAATGTACATAAACTTTCCTATTTACAAAATTAACACTACGAAATATTTACAAATATACAAAAATTCGTAAAAATATTAATTAATTAAAAGAATTAATAACGAACTAAACAAATATTTAAAATTCTGCTTACCTAAAGTCCAATTAGAAGGCCAAAACTATTTATGTTGAAAATTTTAAAGCTGTAGCCCTATTAGATATCGTTTTGTAAAATATTTATTAATTCATTAAAAATTTATTAAAAAAGAACAAAATAGAAACTTACAATTCTGTTTTTTAAAAGTTCGATTAAAAGGCCAAAACTACTTAAGTTGAAAATTTCAGAGAGGTAGCCCTATTTGATATCGTTTGGTAACATATTTATTAATTTAAAAAATCAATTAAAAAAGAACTAATTAAAATTTTAACATTTTGTTTGTGATGCATAAAATTAGAAGGCCAAAACTACTTTTGCTGAAAATTTCAAAGCTCTACTCCAATTTTAAGTAGGTTTCTATAGATCCACAGACAGACGGACAGACAGACACACAGTTTGTTTTATTATTATAGATAACAGCTACTTTATGTGCATGCATAATTTTGCTACAACTTACCAGCGTTAAAAGACCTCGGAATTTAAATTCTTAGGTAGGCAATTTTTCACAATGCATTTTAATCATAGCATATTTACTAATATTTTGACCCTATTGAAATATCAATAGAACTTCAAAAATCAAGACTTTATGCACTTCAAAAAGTACCAAGATACTAATGTTAAAATATTAGTGTGGGGAAAACAACAGCGAGGTATTAAAAATACTAGGTCAATCAACGCTGCCACTAACCCATACACCAAATTTTTACATCGTAGGTCAATTCGTCAGAGATTGCTGATCACGTACATGTAGCACTCAGATATTCATTTTTTCTAGACCTCTTTTTAAAATCAGAATGTTTCAAAACGTGGAGAAATGTAAAAAAATCGATTTATTTGAAACGAAAACTATACTTTTATTACTCTATGTTAACATATGGATAATTGAAAGTAAAAATGACACATTTAAACTTTCACACCTTACACCTTATTTTAGTTTTGATTATATTAGGATAATATTTTATACTCTTGACAACTATACTGCTTACTGTCCACTGGAAAGAAAATTTCTTGTATTTCTCTAAATTAAAACATTCAGATTCCAAATCTAACTGCATACGCATATCTATTTAACCTTTGTGGTAGTCTCGTGAACAAAAGTCAGATACAACTCCAAAGCCCTAATATTTACTTTTGCCTAGTGGCTAGAATATCGCTCTTCAGATCTGTGGGTACGCGGTTCGGTCCCCAGCTTCCTCTCCTCTACAATTTGGTGGCCCGGACCAACTGATTCATGCTGCCTTCTGTCGGCTCCTTCTGATAAGAAAAACTGCACATTCACAACAATTATTATGGCATCTTTGGCGATCCAGTGTCAAACTCAATGCTCAATCCTTCTCTTCCCGATTCACTGGGAATTGACGTGTGGTGGTCTCGTATACAAAAGTCAGTTACAACTCCTAGACCCTAGTAATTACTTTTGCCTAGTGGCTAAAATATCGCTTTTCAGATTCGATAAACAGCTTCCTCTCCTCTACACATTATTAAAGATGGTTTGGTGAATTCCTAGGGTAGTAAAGGTTGGTGAGTTTTCTGGAAACTGGTATTAAGGCCAAAATAATGGTTTTTCCAAAATTCCGCCGATTCAAGTTCCCAGTCACAATTCAACAGTTAGAGTTGCTTAAAAAAAAAGCCTAACATCTGTTAACAATTGTGTAAAATTCTGATGGTACATAATATAATTGTAAATACTGATGCATTTCTTGTGGAGTTCTATTCCATCCAATTTATTTGTAACAGCAATAATACAAGCAAGAAAAAATTGGCAGCACGCGAGTCAATCGGAGAATTTCGAGATGTTTCCAGGGCATGGGAGCGCTAAATCAATTGCTCTGCATTTTTCGAGAAAGTTCTCACCCGCGTATGGATCAAAATCACGAAACGGGAATATTTAGCTCATCAAGACTTTGACGCTTCATGCAAAAAAGTTTTTTATTCCTTATTTCTTTCAGTAAACTTATTTTCGACAGGAATTCAAATTTGCAAGCTAAGTTCTAATACTAAGTATTTTTTTTTCTTACTTTTTTTGCTGCGTAATCCAGTCAAAAGTGACGTGATGATAAATATTTCTCCATAAAGAAGTTTGTTTACTTTTATTTCTTATTACTATTTTTTAAAGTTTTTAATAGTGTTATAACTTTATTTAATGAGTAAGATAATATTTCTTATGACTTTTGCATTTTTATTAACGCGATTTTGAACACTTGGTAAACGATTAACGAATTTTGAAAGTAATGGATTTTGTTAAAAATTCTCGAGCCTTTTCTCTGTTTTGGTTTTCAATTTTTTCTAAAATCATCAAAAACTCGAAATTGTATAAGAAATTCATAGAAAATTTGCATCTTACGCGCTGAACGTCATTTCGAGGATGGTGTTCATTCCGGAGACGTCGCCGAAATGATCGTTTCCAGAATGACAAACTTTCTTTCTACATCGTGCAGCGATTAGACTTAACAGATTGAGAGGACCATGTGCAATCATAAATAAAGTCGCATGTCAATGTAATCATTAATGTCAGCAGTTTAATATTCAGCATATTAAAACATTAAAAATGGACCACCACACAGTGGGTAGACACAGCAACAAGTCAGAACATAGGCCTAAAATAAATTGTGTTTATGGTATAAAAAAACTTTGTTAACTTGTGTTATAGTTTCTAGGTCTAAGAAACCACTGAGTGATGTAAAAATACAACATTTCCTTTTACTTGTTTATTGTTTCGGATTATTAAATTTTTTTTCTCATTATCCAGCATCGGATTATTTTGTTATATCTAAACTATACAATCATTTATAAAATGCGTTTTTGTTGCAGATTTTTTACAAATTTGTTCATAAACACATTTTTAAAACGCTTTTTTTTTTATCCATCTCTGGTCGATATGAAAACATGTTTGATCAAATGTAACTAATCTCGAAACACTAAATAACATTCTAATCCAGTGAAAATGCAACTAAACACTTAAACTAGCACATTATACTGCATTTAATTTTCTCATTCCTTGTGTGACTTGTGAATTTTCTGAAAAATCCTGTTTGTAGTGCAGTGTGCGAGTACGAAAAAAAACTGCAATCTTTTTTATGCATTGGAAAATCTATGTGATCCCGAAAATGTGCGTATTCTTAAAGATTCAATTTTGATCAAGACCTTCATTTCACCATCTCAGCGCAACATAGACCTTCTAGAAGGTAAGCTCAAAAGTTTTCGTATTCTTTAAAAAAAAAAATTGATTAAAGTCATTATTCAAGAGATGTTTCCTAAACAAAATGAAAGTTGGTTATTAAATGATTTGCAATACCCTGATGGATTTTTCAGTACCTCTCAATGTGATACTACTAAACCGAAACCATTTGCTGAATGTTCAGACAGGCATAAAATGCGCAGTGGGAGAGTTGAGCTAAAGTTATTCTGGAGAGGAATTACTTTTTGACACGAAGATGAACTTCAGGCAAGAGGGTTGCAAGATCAAAGCAAAAATACTTGACAATTTACTCAGGTATCCAAAAGATAGAGAAAATTAAAAAAAAAAAAAAAAGAATGACCAAGATGTTGAAAACTTCATGCTCTCAAATGAGAAAACACTTTCCCTTATAACGACTCTAAATCTTTCTATGTCACAATATAGATTTTTAAGGGAGATTTTAAAGGAAGGAGGAGCAGATATTTTCCCATCCTATTTTCAGATTTCCAAAGCCAAGGCAGAATGCTATCCTAAAGAAGTAGATTAATACTAACGCTTATCTCTAAATGGGGTTGGTTGATTTCAGATTATCTGGCGCCGTCAGCAACACGAGGGCTATAATGCGCCGAAACATTCGTCATTTGACAAGATAACATACATTTACAAACACCAATGCCTTACACGGGACTCGAACCCACAACCTCGCGATCTAGAAGCTAGCACCCTAACCACTATACCATTTGATCGGCATATCTGTAAATGGGGAATAGATGGATCATCGAATCAAAGTGTATACAAACAAACTTTTTCTTTGAATTGTGACCAAAACATGGATGATTCATCAATGTACTTAACTACACTGGTACCAATCGAGATGAATGGTCAAAATGGTTCGTCTATCGTTTGGGAAAATGCCAGACCATCCTCGATTCTTTTTTGCAGACCTCTAAGGTACAAGTTCTGCAAGGAAACATCGGATGTTATTAAATAAGAATGCGAAGGTGTGGAGTTGGAAATTGCATTGCTATGTCCAACACGCATTGATGAATTCGTTATAAATCATCAACATGACGATAATAAATGGTAAAACCATTAATGTTATAACTGAAACTAGTTCTGCAATGCGTTGTTTCATTTGCGATACCAAACCAACACAAATGAATGACTTGGAGCGTGTAGCAATGAGAGTTCCTAACGTAGATTTTTATAAGTTTGGAATATCTTCACTACATGCAACATTTCGATTCTTTGAATGTCTCTTGCACTTAAGCTACAATTTTTGCTTCAGAAAATGGACCGATTCAACTAAAAGTTATAAAGATCAACAGCAGGAAAAGAAAAAGTAATTCAGAAGAAGTGTTATATTGAGTTGTCACTTCCTGTTGATCGTGTTAAGAAATGTGTTGGTAATTTTGATGACGGTAAGATGGCGAGAAAGTTTTTTCTTTTGCCAATGAAACTGCCAAAATATTTGTGAAGCATTATGGATGGTACTACATGCCTGCCACATAACACAAAATATTGATTCATGGCAAAATTATAATGGGAAACTTTATAATTCCTTTAGGAAAGTTCTCCGTAGAAGCCCAGGAGGTTTTAAATAAAACCTTTCGACATGCAAGAGATTTTCGACCTAGAAATATGAATAGGAAGTCAACTAATTAAGATATTCTTCATAACCTTTTAATTAGCTCTGACCGACTAATTTCGAATATAAGACCTTAAAGTTCTAAAAATTTACAAAATTGCACCTTTGTTCCCAGAGACTCGGAAACTGTTCAAAGGTCCTCTAGTTTTTAAGTATTAAAAAGAAGAGGATGTTGAGATGATAGAAGGATACAAAATAACTCAAAAATGTTTCATATGATCTATGTTGTTATAGTAAAAATCGAATTTAAATCAAGATTTTTTTAATGTTTATATTATTATGAGGATCTCTTTAAATGATTTGTTATAAGTTTTAAGTTTACAAAGGAAGTATTATGTTGATGTTGAGTATTATACATATATTTCACTGTACATCAATAATATTAAAAGCCTTTTTATATTTTTGAAACTTAGAAGTTTTCCATAGTTTATTGATTATTTTTTAATATTTTCTGTAAAAAAAAAAAAATTAAATATAGAAGTATAGGTGCCATTAGAATATACTATTGAAATTATACATTATTATGAGTTACAAAACGTTTCTAGCACTTTCAATGTTAACTTTGGCAAATTTCGATAATATCAGGTTTAAGCCAAATATTTTTAAATTTCCCCTTTTTTTCGTAAAAGTTTTTTTATTCTGATCTCATATTTGTGTTTTGCGACTTCAAATACATAACGTAACTGAATTTCAAGAAAATCCGATGTTTTATAAGAGCTTTATGTACATGTCCCCAAAAACAAGCCTTTCGTACCACAGTGTGCCGACAAAATGATGGATAATAAATGTACGCACGAAGTTGAGACTAAATATCAATCGATTTCAATGTGAAAAATTAAATTATGTACACTTTCCTTAACGTGTTCACGTGCGAATTTTTAGTTTCACACTAAAATGTCAGAAGTTCAGCCGTTTACGTTGGATAGTTATGGTTTTGCCGCGAAAAATGGTTGATGTCATTGAAATGGCTCAAGGTTTGGGGAAACAGTAAAGAAACCGAATAAACAAAGAAACAAGACTAGTTTTTACAGAAAAGTTCGTTTTTTACTATTATAGACTATTCAGAATTAGTAGTTATCTAACATTTGAAAAAGAAATAAAAATAATTGTCGCATACGATTCAAATAATTTTAGTTGATACTCAACGGAGGCAGTCACCGAAATGACGTTTTCAAAATTGAAAATTAATTTTTTTATCAAATTATCAGCTCCATTCACTATTTTTTCAAGTTTCTTAATTAAAAGCATCATTAGGTCTGTATTTCTTTTATTTTCTTTAATTTTACGTATAAAGACCCCTTTTTGTCTGTTTCATGATTTTGACCCATATATAAATACGACCGAAGCTTGAAATCGGAGTTTATATCAGTGGTTAGTTAAACTTTGGACGCAGCTTTGATAGAAGCTGATCGCTTTGTGTACTTTCATAGAGTATCGACTATCACTGTATCCGAAATTGTATGCACCGAAGCTAGATTTTATTTAAAAACTGTGTGATAATTTTCTCTGGAAAATTTATAACAGTATACTAAAATTTTTAATAAAACAATATATCTTTTATTTTACTTCCATAATAATAAAAAAAAGAAAGTGTGTCCCTCTCCAGAAAGCTACTTATAATAGGCATAGAGCTCAGAAATTTTAAACATAAGTTTTGGCCTTCTAATTTGGTTTTTTGGTTGTTTTCAGATTATCTGGCGCCGTCAGCAAAACGAGGGCTATAATGTGTCGAAACATTCGTCCTTAGACAAGTCAACATACATTTACAAACACCCATGCCTTACACTGGACTCGAACCCGCAACCTCGTGGTCTAGAAGCTTGCATGCTAACCACCATACCGTTGCATTCTAATTTGGCTTTGACGATTAGAAAGTTAAAATTTAAAATTTTTAATTATTTTATTATTGTATTTTTAACAAAGCGACTGCTAATGGGCGCAATAATGGCAATTATAGTATATAGTATTAGCTCTAAAATTTTAAACATAAGCAGTTCTGACCTGCTGATATAACTTTTTGAAAACAGAATGAAAAAATGTGCTCAGAAAAGTAAGGGGCTTTGTATAATCGTATCAACAGGAGGAAATGTTTCATTTCTCAACAGGGAGGTGTTCTAATAGTCACAATTAATTTTTAGCTTGGGAAGCGAGCTTATTCTTGCGCATCATTCTTGCGCGAGCATTCCATAAAGCATCAGAAACTTACCGGTTACGCTTTAGCTTAGCAATAATTTGTAAAAAAAAAAATCAAATTTTATAATCATATATTTAAAAAGGACAGTTTTTGTCAACAAGAGTGTGCCCCTCTGATTGACTTTAAGTGGTTCAACAATATGACTTTTTGTTACTTCGAATCACTACAGAACAGACAAATATTACATTTCGAAACCTATTTTAAAGTTCTGTAGTGGCCCGCCAAGTGATTTCGTTACTAGGTACCTTAAATAAACTAAAAAAAAAAAAAACTACAATAAGTAAAAAATGCTTACCGGTTTTAAAATTTAAAAATGAAGTTTGCTATTGTAGACCTTGCATGAATTGCACATAGCGTACTTAAAAATACTTCTATGGGTGTACATGCTATTAGTGTCTGTATCATGGTTACAGCTGAATTGCACACATTTAATTTCTGGTGATGATATTCCACATAACACGTCAGAGTAAATTGCTACATTCTCGAAAAAACTTATTTTTCGAGCATAATCCATGATTTATTTATGAATTCATCAACGCGAAACCCTTTTTCATTTTCAATAAATAAATTATGTCGATTTACAAAAAAAAGTAGGAAACAGGAAAGAAATTCAATATCTTGTGACAATTATGATGCCAACAACAAGTTAGTCAATGCACTATGAGATAATACCCCCCGTTAAAAGTACGAAATATACTCACGAAATTCACGATCAAGAGCCAATCAACTACCGGCTTCCTAGTATCAGTAATTTTTTAGGAATTCAGAGACAAACCCAACCTGATATATAATTCCCTGTGGAAAAAACAAATATGATTCGAAGAACTTTTAATGAATATCTTTTGTCACATCACATGAGAACAACTTCATAAAATATCTTACTCATTGCTGCAAACTTTACGATATGATCAAACATATTTTTTTATTTATCACTACACTGTAAAATGCTACGCGGTATTAAATTAAAGCTATGGTTTACATAGTTTGTGCCCTTGTTAATTTACAAATTGCTAGAATTCCCCCTGTTTGATATAAGGCAAGTGTTCCAGTAGTGGCTATTGTTTCAATAAGGTAGTTGCTTCCCGTTCCCCAAGAAATAGTTAAAATACATCAATATTACTGAGTAAGAAAATGTAGAGATTTAGGGAGCAAGGAAAACTAATCTTAACAAAGGAGATTAAAAGGAATGTAGAAACATCAATTGAACTCGCAAATAAATTGCGGAAGTTCAACTCAGGGCTAAGGAACATTGGTGGAATGTCATTAATTCGCAAAACGCTCGCAAAACGGCAGTACGACAAGCTATCTACTAATGAATTAAACATGCTGGAATATGCTGAGTTCAAAAAAGATGTTTAGAAAAATAAATGTTTGTCGATCTATGGTCAGCATTATCCACTGACAAAATGATCTACGATGCTCAAATTTTGTGTACAGGTTACTGGTGGCCATATGACATGGCGTTAAGGTTTTCGTCAAAATTGCGTAATTGTACATGAATGCCGCCATTGAAAAATTTATGTATTTCAGCAATTGCCAAAAAAACGGTTCGAATGATTTTTATCTAAATCGCTATGGTGATGCCTTCTTAGGAACTTTTTACTTCCCATTACCAAAAAATTCTTTTAGACCGTGAGGTTGCGGGTTCGAGTCCCGTGTTAGGCATGGTGTTTATAAATGTATGTTGGCTTGTCTAATGACGAATGTTTTGGCGCATTATAGCCCTCGTGTTGCTGACGGCGCCAGATAATCTGAAAACAACCAACCAACCAAAAATTCTTTAGAAATACGGCCCATCTGGTGTCTGTGCGGTTAACTATGTGGCCTCACATGTCAAAGGTGCATTTTCGAATCCCGGTTTTGGCATGGATATCCGTTGTGGTTCGAATTCTGCGTTAATTTGTACTCCCCGGTCTGATCAGCCGTTATTGAGCGTGACATAGGTCGTAGAGACCATCCCACCCATCCGTACAATAAAGTTGTAAAAAGGTGAAAAACGAAAGTTTTTAACACAAAATTTCTATCCGCTTGAGCATCACCCAGTAACAACTGTTTCTTCTCTGTTGAACTTATAAGAAAGGATAATCTAATATTTATCGAAAAATATTTCTGTAATTTTGTTGTTCTGGTGAATGATGAAAATTTAAAAACGAAAATTGTAAATTACACAAAACTATTCCAAATGTAAATGCAATGAGCAGTGCTGAGTGTGATCCACATCCCAAGTTTCACTGGAGTTAGTAATTAGTTCTCGAAAACTTTGAAGAATTGTGTGATTTTCTGAGGAAAAATTACATTAATGACAATGTGTGTAAGTTGCTATTGGATAATTCAATCTCACTTAGTGATTATTTACTATGTAATTTTATATAAATAAATCCCCCCCCCCCTCCCACATGTGGTAAATTAAACTGATTTCTTTTCATATTACTAAGCTTTAATTTTTTTTTTTTAATTTTTTTTTCAGAAATAAGTAGGCGCAATCATATTTAAGATTTACGGTTTCGTGTTTATTTTCAGGTTTTATCATTTTTTACATTCAAAACTCAAAAACATAGTATTAGTGGCTGTCTCCCATGATAGTAGCTCACGACAGATAGTCTGGAGGGTCGCTTCACGGCAAGAGTAAACTATAAACAATACAGGGAACAATTATAGTAATTGACACACAGTACTCAATGAAACTTGTTATAATATCAGTAGTTTTGAACCTAAAATAGTAACTACGATATTGCGACTACTTTGTAAGGCCCTTGAGCAATGGAAATGTACAATAAACCCAACTGAAATGTTAGTGCTACATATAAATATTGATTTGGTGTACAATGTTTAATTTGTGTTGAACTGTGACAGCATACAAGGACCTACTTTTTAGTCCTACTTTTGCTCGCATTACAAAGTAAAACAAACAATATGTAGCACGTATCAATTAATATTGCTTAAAAATCCACACATCCGACTCACAGTACTCAATGAAACTTGTCATAATATCAGTAGTTTTGAACCTAAAATAGTAACTACGATCTTGCGACACAGGGTAGTCTTTGTACAGCCTTTGAGCAATGGAAATGTCCAGTAAAACCCAGTTGAAATCTTAGTGCTACATGTAAACATTGATTTGGTGTACAAAGCTTAAATTGTATTGAACTGTGACAGCATAAATGACCTACTTTTTTGCGCGCATTGCAAAGTAAAATAAATGATATTTAGCACGCATTACAAAACATTGCTTAAGAATCCATAATGATTTCCTCTATAAAAGTAAACAAGCGGCTATTAATTTACAGATCTAATTAATTAAGAGGTAATCTCCATCTGCCATAATCATGAGCGTCGGTAGGACTGTTAGAATTTTGTTTCAATCATAAATTTTTCAGATATGTTTATATACATTTCATTGGGAATTGCAATCAACACAAATACAATTTTCATTTTGTCTATAAAAAAAATCGGGGTGTATATATACTAGTGTGGTAAAAAAAAAAAAGTACTTTTATTTTTGGAACGCATGAGGAGAAAAAAGTTGTTACATATCTTGATAAGAAAAACTGAAAAAAAAATTAAAAAATAATAATAATAATAAATAATACCTTTCGATCGCGCATTCACTTCAAAGTTTGGTTGGTTTTTTGGAGTTTAACGCCGCAAGGGCAACACTTTGGCCATACTGCGCCAACTTCCAAGTTTGGAGAAAAATATAAAAAATAACTAGTTTTCCTAAATTTTTTAAATTTCTTATTTTTATATATTTGAAAGGCAATATTTTGAAATGTGTTGTGAATTGGTAGTATAACATAGGAAAAATACTATTCTATGCATTTTAAGAACATTTATTAATAATTAAAAATATTCAAAAATACTTTTTTGTTAAAAATTCAATTTTCTATATAATGGATACTGACGTTATTTCTTACATATTTTTGTTAAAATTGCTTTATTTACTTCAAGCATTCATTTCAAAGTGATGAATAAATACAAAAAAAAAACATTTTTTCGAGTACACCAATCACTAAATTATCAAGGCATTAGTTTATTTTGTGTGAAATACAGTAGATAGAACTTGGGGGAAAATTCAAATTAGTAATTATTCAATAATAATCGTTTGCGCATAACCTTTGAAACATTGATAAAAACTGTGTTTGGCGGGTTTCAATCTGGGTGGCCTTTTTCGTGGCACCTTCTCTTCTTTTGAGTCTCATAAAATTACTAGCTTATTGATTGGATAATAGCGCACATAATTGTGATTGAGACTGTCATTAATAGTGGCTGGAAATAATCTGACAGATCAAATTGCACGTAGGGAGACCACTACAGTGAAATATATGCCTCGTATACTTCCATGAATAACCATTCAGGCGTCTATTTAAACACATATATAGTACTACAACAGGAACACCATATCTCTGTGGGAACTTATATCTGAAATTGAAGAACTGTGAAAAATTGCCCCAGGCTGATTTTTTACTTGTTGAATGTTTACTTCCTATAGTTGAGATGAAAGTACTAAGCAAATATCAGTTATATCTTCATGATATTTTTCAATTAAAAAAAAGTTAATTTTCTGAAGGACCTAAGATCATATCAGGTATTTCAAGTCAACCAAACTTAACTTTATTGCCACTGATTATGTGGATATATTTAATTGGAATGCTTGTAGGACTGAGAAGTAACAAACTAACATTTGTTAGTTAAGACTGGAGCATTCCAGGAAGTACAGCTATATTGCAGGAAACCGGGGAGACTGGAAGATTGGCTAATTCTGGCTGAGGATAGTTCCAAAATACACGATTTTTCAAAAATAAACCATTCAAAACCTCCACTTAGTTTTGTTTCACATAAATACAATACCCTAATTTAAAAACTGTGCATCGACATTTCAAAACGTCTTCTATATTTTATCCGGATTTGGGCGAGATTGGCTAAACATTTTCCAACGACCGATTCACAACGTTCCACATCGGGACTGGCCTTTGTCTGGAGAAATTGGCCAGCGCTTCTGTGCTACTAGGGAAAACTGAAATTAGACTTCAACTCGTTTCCTCAACTCATAAGCTGTTGAACGCTTGTGTAGAACCAACTAAAAAGAGGATGGCGCTGACGCCAAAGACATTAGAAAAAACTTTTTTTTAAGATCCATGATGAACGGCTTTTCTACTAAAGTTTCCTTTAAAGTGCATCACTGGGACAGAAAGCTCAAGGAAAAAGTCTACCAAATTGATAAAAGCATTTTTTTTTTTTTTTTTGAAATGTTTGAAATAACTTTAGTACCCTTTTTACAGAAAAATCATTGTTTTTTTACAAAACATTTTACTTTTGATTATTTTTAATTATTAATAAATGTTTTAAAAATGTATAGAATAGTGTTTTCCTGTGTTATACTACTCTTTCACTACACATTGCAAACAATTGCCTTTCAAATATATGTTTAGAAATTAAAAAAAATTTAGTTAAATTTTTTTTTTTTTGTATTTTCTTCAAATTTTGTGGTGAATGCGCGATGGGAAGATATTACTTATTTATCAATTTTTTTTTTACAGTTTTATCTATCAAGGAACGTAACAACTTTTTTCACCTCCATGCTTTACAAATTTTTTTTTTTCGAACCACTTTAATATATACAGTGGATAGGATTTCAAAATTTTTTAAATCTTCTCCTCTGTGGATTTTATTTGGTACAAGAACGTCTTCGCAAAATCGCATTCTTCTTGATATTCCGAGAGTAAATAGTTGGTTGGTTGTATTCAGATTATCTGGCGCCGTCAGCAACACGAGGGCTATAATGCGCCGAAACATTCGTCATTAGACAAACCAACATACATTTACAGACACCCATGCCTAACACGGGACTCGAACCCGCAACCTCGCGGTCTAGAAGCTAGCACGCTAACCACTATACCGTTTGGTCGGCAGAATAAATAGTTAATTAAGATAATATTTACCAGGTAAATGCCTCAAATGGCTGCACTTACTTTAGAATCAATCTTTTTTTCCTTTTTGCGACAATCACTCGGAATAAAATTCCTTCCTATTTCAATTTTATTTTCAATCAACCCATCACTTTTTAATATTCCAATGATTTTCTGGACAAACGTGTGGTTTCTACCAACAGTCATACCTATTTCCTGATAAGATTTTCCTTTTTTAAATAATATTTATACGAATTCCTTTACGTGAATACTGGTTTGACTTCGAGGAACCATTTTTCATTTAAAAGTTGCGCTTCAAGCTCATTTAACAAGTTAATTACATGAATGACTGTTGAAGATAAAATTACTCAAAATTACATTATAATATAAGCCAAGTAGAAAGTATTAAGTTGTAGATAAACATATTTTTCTAAACTGTACACTCAATTTTTTGACCGCAAAATTTGCCTAATAAAGTTTCAAAGCTGTATAAATAATGTGATTTTTAATGAATTATCTTTCTTCGTGTGTAGGTATAAAATAAAATGTCCATAGTTTAATGCCTCTGCAAAACAATTTGTTATAATTATATTTTTTGCGCATTATTCACTACACAAAGTATTAATTTGCGCAAAAAAAAGCAGTGTATGCTTAATTGTTTGTGTCACTGTATATACCTGTAACCAGCATACAATGAAGAAATAATAAGTAGTAAAAAAAATTGAGTGCCATTGATACGAACTATTTATTGAATGATTATAAACTACTTGCTACCCATTCTTTTTAGTTACACATAAACAAAGTCCTTTTTTTATGGCCAACAAGTCAATGGATTTTTGAATAAAATATTTTTTGGGTGCACTAATCAATCCATTATGAGCTTTCAACAAGCAATCTACTGAGTCTGGAATTCACCACTGAGTTCGTACATAAGTCTACGTTGGCAATTATGAATTGTTATCTTCCATAAAACAACTAAAAGTAGTAAAAATAAACCGCCAAGTAAAATGGTCAGCCAGAAAATGTTATGAAATCTAAAGTTTGATACCAAGTAGCCGCGTTTAATTTCTATTGGGAAACTTGTGCACAATGAACTAAATTGAGATTATTGGGAGGAATCCCCGTAGGCAATCAGTAATTGGCAGGCTATAATATTCTCATTTCATGTTTGAGCAAATTTGTACTCATGGCAGAGATTAAATCTATACAAAATCTAGCCTGGTGTATTCTCAATAATTATGAGATTTCTCTCAATTTATTTCATTGTGTACAAGTATCCCAAAGAAATTCATCGTGGCTGCTTGGTGCAAACATTAGAATTCCTAAATTTTTCTAGCTGACTATTTTACTTGGTGGTTTGTTTTTTATAATATCTAGTTGTTTCTTAGGAGATATCAATCCATAACTGCCAATGCAGTGCGACAGTTTGAGAAATATTAATTCATACATGCCATTATAGTTGGATTCATATACAATTTTTCGTATTGAGAGTGACAATAAATATTGTTGTGAATTTTCTAACAGGGAATGATGACACTGTTTACTAAATAAAAATTACAATTTATTCTACTTTCGAAGACTTAAGAAAATTTCTGAACAACAGAAGACTCACTATCTAGCTTCAACACAAGCTTCGATGCATACAACCTCGGATATAGTGATTACACAGGCACAACGAAAGTGAACAAAAGCGCCTATCCTCTCAAAACAGCGTCAAAAAATCGACTGATCTCTATTTCATCTATTGGCTCTTTTTATAGACTTGCGGCACAAAATTTCTAGAAAAATCTAGTCAACCAATCACGAATTGGAATCGCCTCAAAATTTCCCGATTGATTTAGATAATGCCAACTTTTTTGTAAACTGTTTTATCGCTGTTAAAAAACAGAAAATAACTTACAAAGAAATACGTCACTATTTACAATTATATACAGATACTTTGTGTAACAATATCACTATTAAATGTTGTGCATATATATTTGCTAGTTGTAATTCCAATTCTTTTAGCTTCTTTCAAATAGAAATCCTCATCACAACAAGAAAAAGTGTTCATAATCCAAAATATGTACCAAATAGTTTTAACTTGAGTACAAATACATACACAAAATAAGTAATAACAAAATAGTTAGTATAGCATGCAAAAAAAATACATGCTTTACATAAGAAATAGAGGATTACCAGCTTTACATACGAATAGATACAAAAATGCTTCCAAATAATTTTCTCTTTAAGTTTGAAAAATATGATTTATCATTTTGAGAGAAATTTGAGCAATCTTCCGTGGTTGCAGTAGTTAATGTGGCATGCTTGTGATCAGAAGGTACATGATTCAACCAACCAGGCACCCTGAGGTGTTAATACTTTATTTTAAAATGAAAATCATAGTAAAATGAACTCATGGTTTTCAGACTTTGATAAGCAAGAAATTCAATTGGAAAAGAAGTAAATTTTACATTTTTCTAATTATACTGTTTTAATAGTTAAACTTAATGTATCAAAAGCCACTCCTTGAAATTAAGGGAAGGATGAGTATCCGAATTCCTATGAAAGTTTTAATTATTAATTTCCCTAAATAAAATTCCCAAAATTTTTTCATTATTTCTGTGAGGTAAAGGCCATCGCATGATTTAAATCATCTAAAGGGCATTTTTTAAAAATTAAGCTGATAAGAATAAAAAAAGACTGACTGGAATATATTAAAGCATATAAGCTACAGCACTGGCTAAAATGTTTAACTATTGGGATCATTTCCGGTGGTGCAGATCCTAGTACGTATGAAAAAGTACAAAAGGCACTTCCTCTAATTAAAGTGAGAAGAAAAAAAGACTATGATAATTTTATCAAATAGCCCTGTAATCTTGCTTTAGTATTAGTCACAACCAGAAGGACAGAATTTCGGTGACTTCGGAAATTATAAAAAGAATGTTTTGTTTATGTGTTCAATGCTAACAAGTATGCAGTTATTTTATTCTATTATTCCAGTCATTCAGGTCAACATAATCGCAAACAAATCAATTTTCTAGCTATATTAGAAGCTAATCTGCGAGGAGTCGAAAACCAATCTAAGCTCGTTGAACACAATATGAACTTGAACGTCTAAAGCTTTGATATAGGCGGCGTAAAACTGTCGTGCTCCCAGATAGTCTATAACTTAATTGTAACAAAATGTACGGCACATAATTTTAGATCAATAAATATACTCAAGTATTTAAAACAATCAAGTATTTTTCTAAATATAATCAAGTATTTTTTAAAGTTTTCTTAAAAAAATGAAGCAGTTTTCTTCGATTAAATAAATTTCCCTTTTTTTTCCTAGATGGGAGGCCATGATTATAACTGAGATGCAATTATGAGCTTTTTCCAGTGAGTGAAAAAATACGATGCAAGACTTAACTTTTCGGAAAATGTCACCCTGCTAACACCACACACATGATTTTTTTTCTCCAGTGTGAGTGAGGAGATGTGATGACATATTGCTTTTATCTGAAAATGCCTTGTTGCAAACTTCGCATACGTGAGACTTTTCCCTAGGAGTTTTCTCCAGTGTGAGTGAGGAGATGTTTTGTAAGATTGCCCTTTTGGGAAAATGCCTTGCTGCAAACTTTACATTTGTGTGGCTTTTCCCCGGTATGAGTGAGGAGATGTGTTTTTAGATTGCTCTTTCGGGAAAAATCCTTGCTGCAAACATCGCACACATGGAACTTTTCTCCAGAGTGAATGCGGTAATGTGCTGCAAGTGAGCTCTTGTGGGAAAATTCCATGCCGCACAAATCACATACATGGGGCTTTTCTCCAGAGTGAGTGAAGTGATGTCTTGTAAGATTGCCCTTTTGGAAAAATGCCTTGCTGCAAACTTTACATTTGTGTGGCTTTTCCCCGGTATGAGTAAGGAGATGTTTTGCAAGATTATTCTTACTTGAATATGTCTTGTTGCAAATACCACACACATGGGACTTTTCTCTAGAGTGAGTGAGGAGATGTGATATCAGACTGCTTTGTGTGGAAAATTCCTTGCTACACAGTGTACACACAAGTGGGCTTTCTTTGGTGTGAGTGAGGAGAAACATGAAAGGTATGCTGCTTTAAAACAAGACAGAAGATTATGAGAAAATTGATTGCTTAAATTTGCTCGTTAATTTTTCTTCTCTCGTTAGGAAATCTTGTTTCCTTGAAAACAATACGACATCATTCTTTTAAATTTAAACTTGTTATTCTGCATTGTTTTCAATAGTGGATCATAAGACAACTTCTAGTAATTTCTTCTTTGCAGGGTTATTTCCGAGCAGAAAAATCCTACGGTGAAAAAAAAAAAATTGTATACTCAGTTTTAAAGACGATAAAATAAACAATAAAGATAAAAACAATAGATGACAATAGTGAAAAAATAAAAAACCACTTTAAATATAGAAATATAGGTACCATTAGAACACACTATTGAAATTATGTATTATTAAGATTTACAAAACGTTTTTGGCACTTTCAAGGTTAACTTTTGCATATTTCGAAAATATTAGGTTTAAGCCAAATATTTTTAAATTTCCCCTATTTTTCATAGAAGTTTATATATTTCAATCTCATAAATGTGTTTTACAACTTCAAATATATAAGGTAACCGAATTTTAAGTAAATCCAATGTTTTATAAGAGCTCTATGTGCATGTCCACAAAAACAAGCCTTTCGTACCACAGTGTAAAGACAAAATGAAAGATAATAAATGTACGCACGAAGTTGTGACCGACTAAATATCAATTGATTTTAATGTGAAAAATTAAATTACGTCCACTTTCCTTAACGTGATCACGTGCAAATTTTTAGTTTCACACTAAAATGCCAGAAGTTAATCAGTTTACTTTGGCTATACTAAACTCCAACTTAATTTGACATCACTAGACGATAGATCTTCATCGTGCTCATAGGCATTTAATCCATTTTAGTGGAGTGAAGACATAATGCTCGCCAAACCTTTTAGCCTTTTGTTCTCTAAAGGGTTGTGGTTTGGCGAGCATCATGTTTTCACTCCGCCAAAATGGATTAAATGCCTATGAGAACTGGGAAGATCAATCGTCTAGTGATGTCAAGTTAAGTTGGAGTTTAGTATAGTTATGGTTTTGCCGTGAAAAATCGTTGATGTCATTGAGATGGCGCAAGGTTTGGGGACACAGTAAAGAAACCGAATAAACAAAAAAACAAGACTAGTTTTTACAGAAAAGTTCGTTTTTTACTATTATAGAATATTCAGAGTTAGTAATTAGCTAACATTTGAAAAAGAAATGAAAAAATTGTCGCATAAGATTCAATAAATTTTACTTAATACTCGCTGGAGGCAGTCACCAAAATTACTTTTTCGAAGTAGAATATTTTTTTTATAAAATTATCAGCTCCATTTCTTTATTTTTTCAAGTTTCTTAATTAAAAGAATCACTAGGTTGGTATTTCTTTTATTTTCTTTAATTTAATGTATAAAAACACTTGGGACACATTTTGGCCTGTTTCATGATTTTGTTCTAAGTATAAATACGACCGAGGCTTGAAATCGGAGTTCATATCAGTGGTTAGTTAAACTTTGAACACTGCTTTGAAAGGAGGTGAACGCATTGTGTACTTTCGTGGTACCTCGATTATCACATTATCTGAAGTTGTATGCACCGAAGCTTTTGTTGAAGCTGGATAACGTGTTTACTGTTGTTCGGAAAAGTTTTGCGAGCCTTCGAAAGAAGAATAAATTAGTTTTTATTTTGTAAAAACTGTGTGATAATTTCCTCTGGAATATTAATAACAGTATACTAAAATTTTCAATAAAACAAGATATCAATTATTTTACTTCCAAAATAATAAATTAAAGAATGTGTGTCCCTCTATAGAAAGCTACTTATAATAGGCATAGATCTCTGAAATTTTGAACATAATAAGTTTAGGCCTTCTAATTTGGCTTTTGACGAACAAAATGTTAAAATTTTACAATTGCAATTATAGTATATAATATTAGCTCTAAAATTTTAAACATAAGCAGTTCTGACCTTCTAATATAACTTTTCGAAAACACAAAGTAAAAATGTGCTCAGAAAAATAAGGGGCTTTGTTGGTTGGTTGTTGGTTGGTTGTATTCAGAGTATCTGGCGCCGTCAGCAACACGAGGGCTATAATGAACCGAAACATTTCGTCATTTGACAAACCAACATACATTTACAAACACCCATGCCTAACACGGGACTCGAACCCGCAACCTCGCGGTCTAGAAGCCAGCACTCTAACCACTATACCGTTTGGTCGGCATAAGGGGCTTTGTATAATCGTTCTATTAGTAAAGGTTCCCGTCACAATTTTTCGCGAGTGAAGCGAGCCTATACTTGCACAGAAATGAACCTTTCGGTAACCGAAGCGAGCCTGTGCATGCGTAGCGATGAAGAGTCCAGTGAGCGAAGCGAGCTTGTTCAGCAACCAATTTTTCAGCGAGTAAAGCGAGTCTGTGCTTAGGTGTCAAGAAACAATTCACTGAGCAAAACGAGCTTGGTTTTGCGTAGCAATGAACCTTATAAGAAAACGAAGCGAGCCTGTTCGTGAAGGTTGGTTGTTTTCAGATCATCTGGCACCTTCAGCAACACGAGAGCTACAATGCGCCGAAACATTCGTCATTCTACAAGCCAACATACATTTACATACACCCATGCCTTACACGGGACTCGAACCCGCTACCTCGCGGTCTAGAAGCTAGCACGCTAACCACTATACTGTTTGGTCGTCCCTGTTTGAGAAGGAGCCACGAAGTTTTAAACGCAAAATGTTATCCTACATTTTTATAAAAACAATTTCCTTTTACCATTCTAAGTTATCCGGAAGAAATCTTGGATCCTTTACAAATTCCCACATTAATAATGCAACCAAATAAAACTATCGAGTTGTTACAAGTGTTGGTCAAGTTCAATAACAGCAACCAATTTAAAATTCAAGCAAACTTAAATCACCTTCAGATTTTTGAAAATATATGATTAACCATCCTTTACAATACATGCTTAAATTTATGAAAATTTATACCACTCTCTATATTTTTTAAGTTTTAATGAACTTTCATAGATGCCTTGAAAGTTAGATTTTTCTTTAAAATATTTAGCTTAAATTTCCTTGATCAAAATGTCATTAACCTAACTAAGATATTTTCCATAAAATATTTAAAATCTAACAATCTTTGTAAGTAGAAGAAATTATTTTTGAAGAAATATAAAAAATAAGAAAAAATAAGCATGATAAGCAAAGTTTTTTTTTGTTTTGTTTTTGCCGACCACTGCTTTATGCTACTTTCTTTATGTTAATTGAAATTTTTGTACCAATACAATCCTAAAGATACAGATAACCAAAAAGTATTTCACTGGACACCAGATACATTTACTTTGTTTACGTCATTAATTCTATAATATTTTAAAGCATCACATTACAAACATGTTTAACATAGCATTTAAAAATTAAAAGAAATGCAATCAAATGTAATTTATAAAAATAGCCTAAGAAACCAATCACAATCAAGATCATCTGCCCCTATCACCACAGTATTTTATCACTTTGAAAAGAAATACTACAGATCCCCGGGAAAGTATATCAAAAAAGAATTCAAATTCAATACAATATTAGAAAATACACCTAAGTCATAGAAATCTTACGGCATAAATAAATAATATAATAAATCTGCTAATTTTATTTGTCTCATTGAATTTAAACAAACAAAAATTTCAGATTAATGTGTAATCCAGAAACAAAAAGATTTTCATTAAATAATAAGTAATTCATTAAGGTATTTTATATACCAGGAAAACTGTCTATAAAGCGTTATTGTAAATGAATATCTAAGAATAAAGAACCGTCAAATATATTGATGACATGAAACATGAAATAGATATTTTTTAAACAGAAAATCCAAATGTTAACTTGGTACTTGATTGAAACCCCTTCTGCAGAAAGTAACCAGTTGCGCTTTAGAGTTCCAATAACTTTTAAAAGATTAAAACTTAATAATCAAATATTTAAAAAGGGCAGATTTGGTACAGAAGAGTGTACCCCTTGGATTAACTTTAAGTGGTTCTACAATATGACTATTTGTTACTTCCAATCACTACAGAACAGGCAAATATTACATTTCGAAAGCTATTTTAAAGATCTGTATTTTCAGGCAAAGTGATTTCGTTACTATGAACCTTAAAAAAAGTAAAGAAACTATTACAATAAATATAAATACTTACCACAGTTTTAAAATTTAACAATGAAGTTTGCTATTGTAGACTATGGATGAATTGTATTTAGCTTGATACAAAATACTTCTATGAGTGTCAATGCTATTAGTGGCTGCTTCATGGTTAGAGCTAAGTTGCACACACTTAATTTCTGGTGGTGATATGCCACATAACACGTCAGAGTAAATTGCTATATCCTAGAAAAAACTCATTCTACGACCACAATCCATGATGTATTTATGAATGGAACTTAAATTGAAGAACTGTGAAAAATTTCCCCAGGCTGATTTTTTACTTGTTGAATGTTTACTTCCTATATTTCAGATGAAAGTACTAAGCACATATCAGTTATATCTTCATGATATTTTTGAATTAAAAAACAGTTAATAATCTGAAGGAAACAGGAGAGACTGGAAGATTGTCTAATTCTGGCCGTGGATAGTTCCAAAAATACACGATTTTTCAAAAAAAAAAAGTCAAAACCGCCACATAGTTTTGTTTCTCATAAATACAATACAACTAATTTAAAACTGTGCATCGACATTTCAAAACGTCTTCAATATTTTATCCGAAATTGGGCGAGATTGGCTTATATTGTTTCCAACGACCGATTTACAACGTTCCACGTCGTGACTGGCCTTTGTCTGGAGAAATTGGCCAGCTCTTCTGTGCTACTAGGGACCACTGAAATCAGACTTCAAATTGTTACCTCAACAACTCACAAGCTATTGAGCGCTTATGTAGAACCAACACAAAAAGGGGGTGGTGCTGACGCCACCGCTCTTTTTTTTTTTTAAAGATCCATGCTGACCGGCTTTTCTACAAAAGTTCCTTCAAATTGCATCACTGGGACAAAAGCTCAAGGAAAAAGTAAACCAAATGGATAAAAGCAGGTTTATAATTTTTTATTTTTTTAAATGTGTGAAATAACTTTACCTACCCATTTTACAGAAAAATTATTTTTTTTACAAAAAAATTTACTTTTGAATATTTTTTTAATTATTAATATATGTTTTAAAAATGCATAGAATAGTATTTTTCTGTGTTATACTACTCTTTCACTACACATAGCAAACAACTGCCTTTCAAATATATAACGTTTAGAAATTAAAAAAAAATTTAGGGGAAATAGTTATTTTTGGATATTTTTCAAACTTTAAGGTGAGGACACGATGGGAAGATATTATTATTATTAATTTTTTTTTTAATTATTTTTCTTTACAGTTTTATCTATCAATATATGTAACAACTTTTTTCCCCTCATTCGTTTCAAAAAAATATATTTTTTTTCAGAACCACCCTAATATATACACTGAGGAGAGGTTTTAAAAACACATTTTAAATCCTCACCTCTGTGGATTTTATTTGGTACAAGATCGTCATTACAAAATCGCATTCATCTTGATATTGCGAGAGTAAATATTTAATTAAGATACAATTTACCAGGTGAATGCCTCAACTGGCTGCACTTACTTTAGAATCAATCTTCTTTTCCTTTTTGCGACAATCACTCGGAATACCATTCCTTCCTATTTCACTTTTATTTTCAATCAACCCATCACTTTTTAATACTCCAATGATTTTCTAGACACACGTGTGGTTTCTACCAACAATTATAGCTATTTCATGATACGATATTCCTTTTTTAAAAGTATCTTGATACGAATTCCTTTACGTGAATACTAGTTTGCCTTCGAATAACCCTTTTTCATTTATAAGTCGGGCTTCAAGCTCAGCTAACAATTTCATTACATGAATGACTGTTGAAGATAAAATTACTCAAAATTACATTAAAATATAAGCCAAGTAAAAAATATTAAGTGGTAGTTAAACATATTTTTCAAAATTGTATTCTCAATTTTTTGACCGCAAAATTTGCCTAGTAAAATTTCAAAGCTGTATAAATAACGTGATTTTTAATTAATTTTTTTTTCGTGCATAGTTACAAAGTACAATGTTCATAGATTAATGCCTCTACGAAAGATTTTGTTATAATTATATTTTATGCTCATTATTCACTACACAAAGTGTTAATTTGTGGAAAAAAAAAAGGAAGTATATTCTGAATTGTTTGTGCCACTGTATAAACCAGTAACCAGCATACGATGAAGAAATAATAAGTAGTAAAAAAAAAATTAAGTGCCATGGATACGAACTATTTATTGAAAGAACTTAACAAACCACTTGCTACTCATTCTTTTTAGTTAAACAAAAACAATGTCCTTTTATCTATGGCCAGCAAGTTAATGGATTTTTGAATATTTTTTTTTGGTTTGCTAATCAATCCCTTATAAGCTTACAACAAGCAATCTACTGAATCTGGAATTCACCATTGAATTCGTACATAAGTCTGCGTTGGCAATTATGAATTGTTACCTTCCATAAAACAACTAGAAGTAATAAAAATAAACCGCCAAGTAAAATGGTCAGCCAGAAAATGTTATTAAATCTAAAATTTGATGCCAAGTAGCCGTGTTTAATTTCTTTGGGATACTTGTGCACAATGAACTAAATTGAGATTATTGGGAGAAATCCCCGTAGGCAATCAGTAATTGGCAGGCTATAGTATTCTCATTTCATGTTAGAGCAAATTTGTACTCATTGCAGAGAACAATCTATACAAACTCTAGCCTGGTGTACTCTTAATAATTATGAGATTTCTCCCAATTTATATCATTTTGTACAAGTATCCCAAAGAAATTCATCGTGGGTGCTTGGTGGCAAACATTAAAATTCCTAAATTTTTCTAGCTGACTGTTTTACTTGGTGGTTTGTTTTTTATAATATCTAGTTGTTTCTTAGGAGATATCAATCCATAACTGCCAATGCAGTGCGACAGTTTGAGAAATATTAATTCATACATGCCATTATAGTTGGATTCATATACAATTTTTCGTATTGAGAGTGACAATAAATATTGTTGTGAATTATCTAACAGGGAATGATGACACTGTTTACTAAATAAAAATTACAATTTATTCTTCTTTCGAAGACTTAAGAAAATTTCTGAACAACAGTAGACTCACTATATATCTTCAACACAGGCTTCGATGCATACAATCTCGGATACAGCGATAACACGGGAACAACGAAAGTAAACAAAAGCGCCTATCCTCTCAAAACAGCGTTAAAAACTCGACTGATCTCTATTCTATCGATTGACTCTATTTATAGACTTGCGGCAAAAAATTTCTAGAAAAATCTTGTCAACCAATCACGCGATGGAAACGCCTCAAAATTTAACGATTGATTTAGATAATGCCAACTTTTTTGTAAACTGTTTTATCACTGTTAACAAATAGAATAGAACTTACAAAGAAATATGTCACTATTTACAATTATATACAGATATTTTGTGTAACACTATAACTATTAAATGCTGTACATATAGAATTGCTTGTTGTAATTCCAATTCTTTTAGTTTCTTTCAAGTAGAAATCCTTATCACAAAAAGAAAAAGTGTTCGTAATTAAAAATATGTATCAACTAGTTTCAAATTGAGTACAAATACATATTAAAAAAAAGTAATAATAAAATAGTTAGTATGGCATGCAACAAAAACACTTCCTTTACATGAGAAATAGAGGATTATCATCGAATAGCTACACAAATTCTTCCAAATAATATCGCTTTAAGTTTGAAAAATACGATTTATTATTTTGAGAGATATTTCAGCAATAGGTGTTAACACTTTACTTTAAAATGAAATTCATAGTCAAAAACGTGTTTTCAGATCTTTGATAAGCAAGCAATTTAATTAAAACAACAAGTAAATTTTACTTTTTCCTGATTACACTGTTTTAATAGTTCAACTTAATGTATCGAAGCCACTCCATGAAATTCAGGGAAATATTCGAATACCGTTGAACAGTTTTAATTATTCATTACCCTGGATAAAATTCACATCTTTCTTTTCTTCATTTCTGGGAAGTAAAGGCCCTCGTACACTTTACATCATCCAAAGGGCATTTGATTTTTTAAATTAAGTTGATAAGAATAAAAAAAGACTAGCTAGAATATATTAAAGCATATAAGCTACAGCATTGGCTAAAAATGTTTAACTATAGAGATCATTTCCAGAGGATACAGATCCTAGGACGTATGAAAATGTACAAAAGGCACTTCCTCTCATAAAAGTGAGAAGAATGAAAGAAAACTGGCAAAAATTTATCAAATAGCCCTGTAGTCTTGACTTAGTTTTAGTCACAACCAGAAAGACATAATTTTGGTGACTTCGGATATTTTACTAAAAAGAATGTTTTGTTCCTGTGTTCAATGTTAACAAGTATGCAGTTATTTTATTCTAGTCATTCGGGTCAGCACGAAAAAGCTTAAAAATCAAGTAAATTTTCTAGCTATATTAGAAGTTAATCTGCGAGGAGTCGAAAACTAATCTAAGCTCGTTGAACACAATATACACTTGAAGGTCTAAAGTTATGATATCGGTGGCGTAAAACTATCGTGCTCACAGATAGTCTAAAACTTAATTTTAACAAAATGTACGGTACAGAATTTTAAATTAATAAATATACTTGATATAGCACATTATTTTAAAAAAGAAATAAATATGTAATAGTTGTTTTTGTCAATAATCTCATTTGTACTTCATGAGATATACATATGTGTGCGTTGCATTTCTTAGAGCGGGAACTCTGGAAGTATAAATCGCCAATACTAGCTTCTTTTTTTAAATTCCTGTATTTTTTATTAAAACATGAAGTATTTTTCTAAGATTAAATAATTTTCCCCTTTTCTTTCCTAGATGGGGGAAGAAGCATATTTCCCCTTCTGGCGTCTACCATGATTATGACTGAGATTGAATTATGAGCTTTTTTCAGTGAGTTAAAAAATATGTTGCATGACTGCGCTTTTCGGAAAATGTTTTGCTGCTAAAATCGCTCACATGGGTATTTTCTCCAGTGTGAGTGAGGAGATGCGATGCCAGATTGCTGTTATCTGAAAATGCCTTGTTGCAAACATCGCTCACGTGAGGCTTTTCCTTAGGGCTTTTCATCAATATGAGTGCGGAGATGTGTGGTAAGATTCCACTTTAAGGAAAATGCCCTGCTGCAAATTTTACATTTGTGTGGCTTTTCTCCGGTGTGAGTGAAGAGATGTGCTGTCAGTGTACTCTTTTGGGAAAATGCCTTGCTGCAAAATTTACATTTGTGTGGCTTTTCCCCGGTGTGAGTGAGGAGATGTGTTGTAAGATTGCTCTTTTGGGAAAATTCCTTGCGGCAAACATCGCACACATGGGTCTTTTCTCCAGAGTGAGTGAGGTGATGTGTTGTCAGCGCACTCTTTTGGGAAAATGCCTTGCTGCAAACTTCACATTTGTGTGGCTTTTCCCCCGTGTGAATGAGGAGATGTGTTGCAAGACTGGTCTTATTTGAAAGTGTCTTGTTGCAAATACCACACACATGGGACATTTTTCTAGTGTGAGTGAGGAAATGTGATATCAGACTGCTTTGTGTGGAAAATTCCTTGCTACACAATGCACACACAAGTGGTCTTTCTTTGGTGTGAGTAAAGAGAAACATGACAGGTATGTTGCTTTAAAACAAGATAGAAGATTATGAAAAAATTGATTGCTTAAGTTTACTCGTTAATTTTTCTTCTCTCGTTAGGAAATCTTGTTTCATTGAAAACAATTCGACATCAATCTTTTAAATTTAAGCTTGATATGATCCACTATTGAAAACAATGCAGAATTAGACAGCTTCTAGTAATTTCTTCTTTACAGGGTTATTTCCGAGCAGAAAAATCCTAAGGTGAAAAAAAAAAATTGTGCACTCAATTTTAAAGATGCAAAAAATGGACAATAAAAAAACACAATAGATGACTATAGAGAAAAAAAAAACTTTAAATAGAGAAATAAAGGTACCATTAGAACACACTATTGAAATTATGCATTATTAAGAGTTACAAAACGTTTTTAGCATTTTCAAGGTTAATTTTTGCAAATTTCGAAAATATTAGGTTTAAGCCAAATACTTTTTAATTTCCCCTGTTTTTCATAGAAGTTTATATATTTCAATCTCATAAATGTGTTTCACAACTTCAAATACGTAAGGTAACTGAATTTCAAGTAAATCCGATGTTTTACAAGAGCTCTATGTATATGTCCACAAAACAAGCCTTTCGTACCACAGTGTGCCGACAAAATGATGGATAATAAATGTATGCACGAAGTTGAGACTAAATATCAATCGATTTCAATGTGAAAAATTAAATTACGTCCACTTTCCTTAACGTGATCACTTGCGAATTTTTAGTTTCACACTAAAATGCCAGAAGTTTATCAGTTTACTTTGGATAGTTATGGTTTTGCCGTGAAAAATGATTGATATCATTGAGATGGCGCAAGGTTTGGGGACACAGTAAAGAAACCGAATAAACAAAAAAACGAGACTAGTTTTTATAGAAAAGTTCTTTCTTTACTATTATAGAATATTCAGAGTTAGTAATTAGCTAACATTTGAAAAAGAAATGAAAATAATTGTCGCATAAGATTCAATAAATTTTACTTGATACTCGCTGGAGGCAGTCACCAAAATTACGTTTTCGAAGTAGAATATTATTTTTTTTATAAAATTATCAGCTCCATTCCCCTATTTTTTCAACTTTCTTAATTAAAAGAATAACTAGGTTGGTATTATTTTCATTTTCTTTAATTTAATGTATAAAAACTCTTGGGACACATTTTGGCCTGTTGCATGATTTTGACACAAGTATAAATACTACCGAGGCTTGAAATCGGTGTTGATATCAGAGTTTAGTTTAACTTTGAACACTACTTTGAAAGGAGCTGAACACATTGTGTACTTTCGTTTTGCCTCGATTATCACTTTATCTGAAGTTGTATGCACCGAAGCTTTTGTTGAAGCTGGATAAAGTGTTTACTGTTGTTCGGAAAAGTTTTGTGACCCTTCGAAAGAAGAATAAATTAGTTTCCATTTTGTAAAAACTGTGTGATCATTTCCTCTGGAATATTTATAACAGTATACTAAAATTTTCAATAAAACAAGATATCAATTATTTTACTTTTGAAATAATAAAACGAAGAATGTGTCTCCCTCTATAGAAAGCTACTTATAATAGGCATATAGCTCTAAAATTTTGAACATAATAAGTTTTGACCTTCGAATTTGGTTGGTTGGTTGTTTTCAGATTATCTGGCGCCGTCAGCTACACGAGGGCTATAATGCGCCGAAACATTTCGTCATTAGACAAGCCAACATACATTTACAAACACCCATGCCAACACGGGACTCGAACCCGCAACCTCGCGGTCTAGAAGCCAGCACGCTAACCACTATACCGTTTGGTCGGCCCTTCGAATTTGGCTTTTCAGGAACAAAATGTTAAAATTTTACAACGGCAATTATAGTATTTAATGTTAGCTCTAAATTTTAAACATAAGCAGTTCTGACCTTCTAATATAACTTTTCGAAAACACTATGTAAAAATGTGCTCAGAAAAGTAAGGGGCTTTGTATAATCGTATTAACAGGGGGAAACGTTTCTCGACAGGTTAGGGGTTCTAATAGTAAAGGTTCACGTCGCAATTAATTTTTAGCCAGTGAAGCGAGCCTATGCTTGCTCAGAAATGAACCTTTCTGTTACCGAAGCGAGCCTATGCTTGCGTAGCGATGAAGTCTTCAATGAGCAAAGCGAGCTTTTTCAGCAACCATTTTTTCAGCGAGTAAAGCGAGTCTGTGCTTAGGTGTCAAGAAACACTTCATTGAGCAAAACGAGCTTTGTTTTGCGTAGCAATGAACCTTATAAGAAAACGAAACGAGCCCGTTCGTAAAGGTTGGTTGGTTGGCTGTTTTCAGATCACCTGGCACCGTCAGCAACACGAGGGCTAAAATGCGCCGAAACATTCTTCATTTGACATGCCAACATACATTTACAAACACCCATGCCTTACACGGGACTCGAACCCGCAACCTAGCGGTCTAGAAGCTAGCACGCTAACCACTATACTGTTTGGTCGTTCCTGTTTGAGAAGGAACCACGAATTAAACGCAAAATGTTATCCTACATTTTTATAAAAATAATTTCATTTTACCATTCTAAGTTATCTGTGAGAAATCTGGGATCCTGTACAAATTCCCACATTAATAATGCAAATAAATAAAACTATCGAGTTTGTTACAAGTTTTGGTCAAGTTCAATAATAGCAACCAATTTAAAATTCAAGCAAACTTAAATCCCCTTTCAAGTTTTTGAAAATATATGATTAACCATCCTTTACAAATCCTTAAATTTATGGAAGTTTATACCACCCTCTATAACATTTAAGTTTTAACGAACTTTCATAGATGCCTTGAAATTTAGATTTTTCTTTAAAATATTTAGCTTAAATTCACTTGATATAAATGTCATTAACCTAACTAAGATAGTTTCCATTAAATATTTAAAATCCAACAATCTTTTTAAGTAGACGAGACCATTTTTGAAGAAATATAAAATTAATAAAAAATAAGCACGATAAGAAAAGTTTTGTTTTTATGTTTTTGGCAGTGGTTTGTCGACCACTGCTTTATGCTACATTCATTTATGTTAATTGAAGTTTTTGTACCGAATCCTAATTAAAGTAACTACAACCCTAAAGATACAGATAACCAAAAAGTAATTCACTGGACACCAGATACATTTACTTTGTTTACGTCTTTACTTCTATAATATTATAAAGCATCACATTACAAATATGTTTAACATAGCACTTGAAAATAAAAAGAAATGCATTCAAATGTAATTGATAAAAATAGCCTAAGAAACCAATCACAATCAAGACCATCTGCCCCTATCACCATAGTGTTTTATCACTTTGAAAAGAAATACTACAGACCCCGGGAAAGTATATCCAAAAAGAATTCAAATTTAACACAATATTAGAAAATACACCTAAGTCATCAAAGTCTTTCGGCATTAATATATAATTTAATAAATCTGATATTTTTATTTGTCTCTTTGAATTTAAACAAACAAAAATTTCACATTAATGTGTAATCAAGAAAGAAAGAAAAATATTTTCTTGTACTAAATAATAAGTAACTCATAAAAGTATGTTATATACCAGGAAAATTGTCCATAAAGCGTTATTTTAAATGTAGGTCAAGGAATAAAGAACCGTCAAATATATTGATGACATGAAACAGAAAAATACATGTTTTTTAAACAGAAAAATCCAAATGTTAACTTGGTACTTGATTGAAACCCCTTCTACAGAAAGTAACCAGTTGCGCTTCAGACTAGCTATCACTTTTAAAAGATTAAAACTTTATAATCAAATATTTAAAAAGGGCAGATTTGGAACAGAAGAGTGTACCCCACTGATTGACTTTAAGTGGTTCTACAATATGACTATTCGTTACTTCCAATCACTACAGAACAGGCAAATATTACATTTCGAAAGCTAGTTTAAAGATCTGTAGTTGCCGGCAAAGTGAATTCGTTACTATGTACCTTAAATAAACTAAAGAAACTATTACAATAAATATAAATACTTACCACAGTTTTAAAATTTAACAATGAAGTTTGCTATTGTAGACTGTGAATGAATTGTATTTAGCTTACTACAAAATACTTCTATGAGTGTCAATGCTATTAGTGACTGCTTCATGGTTAGAGCTGAGTTGCACACACTTAATTTCTGGTGTTGATATGCCACATAACACGTCAGAGTAAATTTCTATATCCTATAAAAAACTCATTTTACGACCACAATCCATGATGTATTTATGAATTCTTCAATTCTAAACACTTTTTCATTTTCAATAATAAATTATTTTGATTTACAAAAAAAAGTAGGAAACAGGAAAGAAATTCCATATATTGCGACAATTATGATGCCAACAAAACGTTAATCAGTGCACTATGAGATAATACCGTTAAAAATACGAAATATACTCACGAAATTCACGATCAAGAACCAACCAACTACAGGCTTCCTTGTAACAGTAATTCTTTAGGAATTCGTAGACAAAACCAAACTGATATACAATTCCCTGTGGAGAAAACAAAAGTGATTCGAAGATATGTTAATGAAAACTTTTTGGCCGACCAAACGTTATAATGGTTAGCATGCTGGCTTCTAGACCACGAGGTTGCGGGTTCGAGTAACGTGTAAGGCATGGGTGTTCGTAAATGTATGTTGGCTTGTCAATTAACGAATGTTTCTGAGAATTATAGCCCTCGGGTTGCTAACTGCACCAGATAATTTGAAAACAACCAATCAAAAAATATCTTACTCACTACTACAAACTTTACGATATGATAAAACATATTTTTTAATTTATCACTACACTGTAAAATGCTATGCGGTATTAAATTAAAGCTATGACTTACATTGCTTGTGTCCTTGTTAATTTCCTAATTGCTAGAATTCCCCCTGTTTATTATAAGGCAAGTGTTCCAGTAGTGGCTATTGCTTCAATAAGGCAGTTGCTTCCCGTTCCTCAAGAAATATTTAAAATACATGAATATTTCTGTGTAAGAAAATGTAGAGAACCAGGAAACAAGGAAAACCAATCTTAAAAAAGAATAAGACAAGGAATACAGAAACATCAATTTGAAAACGCAAATAAATTGCTAAAGTTCAACAGCGGGCTATGGAAAATTGGTGGAACGTCATTAATTTGTAAAACGCTCGCAAAAAGGCTGTACGACAACCTGTCTACTAATGAATTAAAAATGAGCAGAACATGCTGAGTTCAAAAAAGTTGTTTAGAAAAATATATGTTTGTCGGTCTATTGTCAGCATAATCCCCTGGCAAATTGATCTACGATGCTCAAATTTTGTGTGCAGGTTACTGGTGGCTTTCGACATGGCGTTAAGGTATTCGTCAAAATTGCGTAATCGCACATGCGTAATTGCAAAAATTTATGTATTTCAGCAATTGCCAAGAAACGGTTCTAACGATTTTGATCTAAATCACTATGGGGATGCCTTTTTATGAACTCTTAACTTCCATTCCCAAAAATTCCTTAGAAATATGTCCCATATGTGAACTGTGAGGTTAACTATGAGGCCACGAATGTCAAAGTTGCCGGATTCGAATCACGGTTTTGGCATGGATATTCGTAGTGGATCGAATTCTCCGTTAAATTGTACTCCCCGGTCTGATCAGCCATTATTGTGCATGAAATAGGTACCCCCCCCCACCCGTTGATAGTACAAACCATCACAACCATCCGTACAATGAAGTCGCAAAAAGGTGAAAAACTAAAGTTTTTAACACAAAATTATCTCCTCTTGAGCATCACCTAGCAACAACTGTTTCTTCTCTGTTGAACTTATAAGAAAGGATAATGTAATGTTTATCGAAAAACATTTCTGTAATTTTGACGTTTTAATTTTTTTTTTTTTTTGCCACTAATGTAAAAATTATCAGCAAATAACTGGCAATTTTTTGAAGGAATGAAAATTAGGAAACGAAAACGGTGAATTACAGTAAACTATTCCATATTTAAATACAATGGGCAGTGTTGAGTGTGATCCACACCCCTATTTTCACTAGCGTTTGTAATTACTTCTCGAATACTTTGAATAAATGTGTGATTTTCTGAGGAAAAATTGCATTAATAACATTGTGTGTCTGATGCTATTGGAAAATGCAATCTCACTTAGTGATTATTTACTATGCAATTTTATATAAATTAAATTTCACACGTGTTATTTTCACGTTACTCAGCTTTAAAATATTTTTTTTTCAGAAATAAGTAGCCACAATCCTATTCGGCATTTACGGTTTCATGTTTATTTTCAGGTTTTTCGTTTTTTACATTCAAGACTCAAAAACATAGTTTTAGTGGCTGTCTACCCTGATAGTTGCTCACAATAACAGATAGTCTGGACGGTCGCTTAACGGTAAGAGTCAACAATAAATAGTGCAGGGAACAATTATAGTAATCGACACACAATACTCTATGAAACTTGTCATAATATCATTAGTTTTGAACCTAAAATAGTAACTACGATGTTGCGACACAACGAAGTCTTTGTACAGCCCTTGTCAAATAAAACCCAACTGAAATGTTAGTGCTACATATAAACATTGATTTGGTGTACAAAGTTTAATTTGTGTTGAACTGTGACAGCATACATGGATCTACTTTTTTGCACGCATTACAAAGTAAAACAAACGATATGTAGCACGTATTACAAATCATTGCTTAAAAATCCATAATGATTTCCTCTATAAAAAACAAACAAGAAGCGGCTATTAAATTACAGGACTAATTACTTAAGAGGTATTCTCCATCTGCCGTAATCATGAGCGTCGGTAGGACTGTTAGAATTTTGTTTAAATCATTAATTTTTCAGAAGTGTTTATTAACATTTCATTGGAAATTACAATCAACACTAATATAACAATTTTCGCTTTGTCTATAAAAAAATCACTGTGTATATATGCTAGGGTGGTTCGAAAAAATATATATATTTTTGAAACGCATGAATTGAAAAATATTGTTACATATCTTGATAAGAAAAACATTAAAAAAAAAAATTGAAAAAATAAGTAAATAATAATAATAAATAATATCTTCCGATCGCGCATTCACTTCAAAGTTTGGTTGGTTAGTTGGTAGGAGTTTAACGGCGAAAGGGCAACACGTGGGCCATACTGCGCCAATTTCAAAGTTTGGAGAAAATACAAAAAATAACTATTTCCTAAATTTTTAAAAATGTCTAAAATTTATATATTTGAAAGGCAATAGTTTTAAGTGTGTACGGAAATTGTGGTATAACAAAGGAAAAATACTATTCTCTGCATTTTAAAGACATTTATTAATAATTAAAAATATTCAAAAATACACTATTTTGTTAAAAATTTCAATCCTCTATACAATGGATACCAACGTTATTTCTTACATATTTTTATTTTTCCATCAATTTGTAGAGTACACCAATCACTAAATTATCAAGGCACATTAGTTTGTATTGTGTGAAATGCAATAGATAGAACTTGGGGAAAAAAATCAAGTTAATAATTATTCAAAAGTAATCGTTTGCGTATAACCTTTGAAACATTGATAAAAACCGTGTTTGGAGGGTTTAAATCTGGGTGGCCTTTTGGTGGCGCCTTCTCTTCGTTTGAGTCCCAAACTTATTTGCTTACTGATTGGATAATAGAGCACATTGTGATTGGGGACTGCCATTAATACTGGCTGGAAGTAATCTGACAGATCAAATTGCAAGTTAAGAGACCACTACAGTGAAATATATGCCTCTTATACTTCCATGAATAACCATTCAGGCGCCTATTTAAACACGTAGATAGTACTACAACCGGAACACCATCTTTCTGTGGGAACTTAAATCTTAAATTGAAGAACTGTGAAATATTTACCCAGGCTGATTTTTTCTTGTTGAATGTTTACTTCCTATAGTTGAGATGAAAGTACTAAGCACACATCAGTTATATCTTCATGATATTTTTGAACTAAAAAAAGTTAATTGTGTGAATGACCTAAGATCATATCAGGCATTTCAAGTCAACCAAACTTAACTTTATTGCCACTGATTACGTGGATATAATTAATTGGAATGCTTGTAGAACTGGGAAGTAACAAACAAATATTTGTCAGTAAAAACTGGCCCATCCGAGGTAGCACAGCTGTATTGCAGGAAACAGGGGAGACTGGAAGATTGGCTAATTCTGGCCGCGGATAGTTCCAAAATACACGATTTTTCTAAAATAAACAATTCAAAACCGCCACATAGTTTTGTTTCTCATAAATACAATACCCCAGTTCTCAAACTGTGGATTGACATTTCAAAACATCTTCTATATTTTATCCAGAATTGGGCGAGAATGGCTAATATTTTTTCCAATGACAGATTCACATTGTCCACATCGGGACTGGCCTATGTCTGCAGAAATTGGCAATCGCTTCTGTGCTACTAGGGACCACTGAAATCAGACTTCAACTCGTTTCCTCAACAACTCACAAGCTGTTGAACGCTTATGTTAGAACCAACACAAAAAGTGAATGGCGCTGACGCCAAAGACGTTAAGACAACATTTGATTTTTTTTTAAGTTTCATGCTGACGGCTTTTCTACAAAAACTCCTTCAAAGTGCATCACTGGGACAGAAAACTCAAGGAAAAAGTAAACTAAATGGATAAAAGCACGTTTATAATTTTTTATTTTTTAAATGTGTGAAATAACTTTACCTACCCATTTTACAGAAAAATTATTTTTTTTACAAAAAATTTTACTTTTTTATATTTTTTTAATTATTAATATATGTTTTAAAAATGCATAGAATAGTATTTTTCTGTGTTATACTACTCTTCCACTACACATAGCAAACACTTTCAAATATATAACGTTTAGAAATTAAAAAAAAATTTAGAGGAAATAGTTATTTTTGGATATTTTTCAAACTTTAAGGTGAGGGCACGATGGGAAGGTATTATTATTATTAATTTTTTTATTTTTCTTTACAGTTTTATCTATCAATATATGTAACAACTTTTTTCCCCTCATTCGTTTCAAAAATATTTTTTTTTCAGAACTACCCTAATATATACACAGATTAGAGGATTTAAAAAAAAAAAAAAAAAAAAAAAAACACATTTTAAATCCTCACCTCTGTGGATTTTATTTGGTACAAGATCGTCATTACCAAATCTCATTGTTCTTGATATTCCGAGAGTAAATAGTTAATTAAGATACAATTTAACAGGTGAATGCCTCAACTGGCTGCACTTACGTTAGGATCAATCTTCTTTTCATTTTTGCGACAATCCCTCGGAATACTATTCCTTCCTATTTCACTTTTATTTTAAATCAACCCATCACTTTTTAATACTCCAATGATTTTCTGGACAGTGGTTTCTACCAACAATTATAGCTATTTGCTGATAAGATTTTCTTTTTTTAAATTATCTTGATTGGTTGGTTGGTTGTATTCAGATTATCTGGCGCCGTCAGCAACACGAGGGCTACAATGCGCCGAAACATTTCGTCATTTAACAAACCAACATACATTTACAAACACCCATGCCTACACGGGACTCGAACCCGCAACCTCGCGGTCTAGAAGCCAGCACGCTAACCACTATACCGTTTGGTCGGCAAATTATCTTGATACGAATTCCTTTACGTGAATACTGATTTGCCTTCGAGGAACCCTTTTTCATTTAAAAGTTGGGCTTCAAGCTCATCTAACAATTTCATTAAATGAATGACTGTTGCAGATAAAATTACTCAAAATTACATTAAAATAAATGCCAAGTAGAAAATATTAAGTGGTAGTTAAATATATTTTTCAAAATTGTATTCTCAATATTTTGATCGCAAAATTTGGCTAATGAAGTTTCAAAGCTGTATAAATAATGTGATTTTTAATTATCTTTTTTCGTTCGTATTTACAAAGTACAATATTCATAGTTTAATGCCTCTACAAAAGATTTTTTTATAATTATATTTTTTGCTCATTATTCACTACACAAAGTGTTAATTTGCGCAAAAAGAAGAAGTGTGTTCTCAATTGTTTGTGCCACTGTATATACAAGAAACCAGCATACGATGAAGAAATAATAAGTAGTGAAAAAAAAATTGAGTGCCATGGATACGAACTATTTATTAAATGAACATAACAAAATACTTGGTACCCATTCTTTTTAGTTAAACAAAAACAAAGTCCCTTTATCTATGACCAACAAGTCAATGGATTTAAATAACAAATTTTTTTTATTTCCTAATCAATCTTTTATGAGCTTACAACAAGCAATCTACTGAGTCTGGAATTCACCATTGAGTAAGTACATAAGTCTGCGTTGGCAATTATGAATTGTTATCTTCCATAAAACAACTAGACGTAGTAAAAATAAACCACCAAGGTAAATTGTCAGCCAGAAAAAGTTTTGAAATCTAATGTTTGATACCAAGTAGCCGCGTTTAATTTCTTTGGGATACTTGTGCACAATAAACTAAATTGTGATTATTGGAAAGAATCCCCTTAGGCAATCAGTAATTGGCAGGCTATAATAATCTCATTTCATGCTTGAGCAAATGTGTACCCATTGAAGAGGTTGAATCTATGCAAACTCTCGCCTGCCGGGATCTCATTGCTTATGTGATTCCTCCCATTTTATTTCATTGTGCACAAGTATCCAAAAAGAAATTCAACGTGGCTGCTCGGTGGGAAACATTAGATTTCCTAAATTTTTCCAGCTGACCATTTTACTTGGTGCTTTATTTTTTATAATGTCTAGTTGTTTCTTGGGAGATATCAATCCATAACTGCCAATGCAGTTCCAACAGTTTGAGAGATATGAATTCATACATGCCATCAGAGTTTAATTCATATACAATTCTTCGTATTGAGAGTGAAAGTAATTATGAATTTTCTAACAGAGAATGATGACGCATTTTAATAAATAAAAATTACAATTTATTCTTCTTTCGAAGACCTCAACATTTTTCCGAACAGTAGACTCACTATCTAGCTCCAACACAAAATTCGATGCATACAACTTCGGATACAGCGATAACACAGGCACAACGAAAGTAAACAAAAGCGCCTGGCCTCTCAAAGCAGCGACAAAAATTTGACAGATCTCTATTTCATCCATTGGCCCTTTTTATAGTCTCGAGGCACAACATTTCTAGAAAAATCTAGTCAACCAATCACGCCATGGAAACGCCTCAAAGTTTTCCGATTGATTTAGATGCCAACTTTTTTCTAACCTGTTTTATCTCTGTTAACAAATATAATAGAACTTACAAAGAAATATGTCACTATTTACAATTGTATACATATATTTTGAGTAACAAGATCACTATTAAATGTTGTACCGTACCCCCCCAAAAAAATAATCGGAACGATGTCTGTATCTTCGGTTCTAATTATCATAGAATCTTACGGTTTACACCAAAATTTTTTGCTTACGATTTTCTATATATCTTAAGCAATTTTTTCTTTCTTAAGGGACAGTTTACTAAGTAAAAGTAACGCTATCTTCAAAAATTTCAATACGAACCCTTATTTTTTATCATTTCATTTGATTTAGAATACATCATTTACCTTATATACCAAATTTCAATGCATTATGTTGAAAAACACGTCACTTATGAGCGAAAATGTTTCTACCATTTTTTTACCGATCTTCAGGGACAATTTCCATAAAACGAAAGGTATTTTTAAGGTTCTACTTCACAGCTGGCGAACGGCTAAACGTTCACGACGTTGAAAAATACAAATATTAGTCTAAAATTGCATAGAAACTACTTAGATTTATAGTGTCATGTTTGAGATTAACACAAGAATAGCAAGTAAAGGCAAAAGTAACATAATTTATTTACAACATTAAAGATGTGCATTCTACACACGAAATAAATAAAATATCGAAAACTGCAATTGCAGAAGTATAACGTATACTACTGATAATTAGAAAATTAATAAATATAAAATGTAGTCATTAGTAAACAGTATTCAGCAAAGTGTGATTATTTTACAGAAACATTTCACTGTAAACACAAATGTAACTTGATCGTTGACATTATTTATAAAATAAAAAAAATCACATGATTCAGTAAAATTTTTAAGGATAACTTATTGAAATTGCCTAAAAAAAAAGTTGTTTTAAATAAATGTAATTTAAGAAAGTAATTTAAAAAAAAAAAAAAAAAAAGGACACTGTTGAAAACCACACAAAACATATGTTCCATGATTCCAAACACGTTAGACTGATTAAAAAAATGTGAAATAAAATTGCTTTGTTTGTATAAAATAATATTATTTATTTGTAATTTCAAGAAATTCTGTTCCTATTCACCCCATTTTACGATAATTGAACGTTGTGCGATTTTCCACCCTCTAGTTTACCTTGATAGTTTTCAAAAGTAGTCTACTATACGGTCCCTTAAAGTGAGCGTTTTTTACATTTTCGCTACAAAATTGAGATCTAAAAGTCAAAATTGGAAAGTTGGTTGGTTGGTTGTTTTCAGATTATCTGGCGCCGTCAGCAACACGAGGACTATAATGCGTCGAAGCATTCGTCATTAGACAAGCCAACATACATTTACAAACACCCATGCCAAACACGGGACTCGAACCCGCAACCTCGCGGTCTAGAAGCTAGCACGCTAACCACTATACCGTTTGGTCGGCGTCAAAATGGAAAGAAAAAATTGTACGGGGGTTTTAGACCATGGTAAATCTAATGAAAGCAAAAAAAATATGTGTTTCTATTCAAAAAAATTTAATATTGTTTTATTAATTAATAATTAATTATTAAAAAAGAAATTGATGCAAAAATTGATTGCTATTTATGTTTGGCCATTTACAAACTATCTTTTGAAAAAAAAATTACTGAAATAAATAATTAATATAAGTATTTATAGCCGAAAAACCAACTTTTTTTATTTAACATTAATTTATCATTTTTTTTTATCATTTAAATTATAAACCATTTATTAGAAAATTACGAATTTTTTGTATTTCGACATTTTTTTGGATGTTGAATCCAAATGTAGGATAATATTATGAGGTCGCTATTGAACTTTTTAAAGTTTTGTTTTGTTTTAATATGTAGATGACCCCTCATGACAAAATAAACTACATGCAATTATTAAAAACCTTCCACGATTTACAACGGTACCTTTTGTTTGTTATTTCAACAATTAGAGCACAAGATATAGCCATCGTTCTGATTTTGGTACTGTACATATAGATTTGCAATTTGTAGCTACCAAATATTTTAGTTTCTTTCAAGTAGCAATCATTATTACAAAAAAAAAAGTTTTCATAATCAAAAATTTCTACCAACTAGTTTTAACTTGAGTACAAATACATACAAAAAATAAGTAATAATAAAATAGTTAGTATGACATGCAACAAAAACACTTGCTTTACATAAGAAATAGAGGATTACCAGCGAATAGATACAAAAATGCTTCCAAATAATTTTCGCTTTAAGTTTGAAAAATATAATTCATTATTTTTAGAGAAATTTGAGCAATCTTCCGTGGTTGCAGTAGTTAATGTTACAGGCTAGTAATCAGAAGGTACATGATTCAACCAACACTCAACTTGAGATGTTAATACTTTATTTTAAAATGAAACTCATTGTAGAAACACGCGTTTTCAGATCTTTGATAAGCAAGAAATTCAATTGGAAAATAAGTAAATTTTACTTTTTTCTGATTATACTGTTTTAATAGTTAAACTTAATGTATCAAAAGCCACTCCTTGAAATTAAGGGGCGGATGAATATTCGAATTCCATTGCCTACTTTTATTTATTCATTTCCCTGAATAAAAATCAAAACTTTTTTTCATCATTTCTGTGAGGTAAAGGCCCTCGTAAGCTTTAATTCATCCAAAGGGCATTTTTTTTAAAATTAAGCTGATAAGAATAAAAAAAGACTGACTGGAATATATTAAAGCATATAAGATACAGCAATGGCTAAAATGTTTAACTATTGGGACCATTTCCTACAAGTATTTTATTCTAATATTCTAGTCATTCGGGTCAACACAACAGCATAAAAATCAATTTTCTAGCTAGATTAGAAGCTAATCTGCAAGGAGTTGAAAGCTTATCTAAGCTCGTTCTACTCAATATAATATACACTTGAATTTCATAAGCTTTGATATCGGTATCCGCGGCGTAAAAATGTCGTGTTCACAGATAGCTTGAAACTTAATTGTAAAAAAATGTACGGCACATAATTTTAGATAAATAAATATACTTCTTATAGTACATTATTTAAAAAAAAAATATGTAATAGTTGTTTGTGTCAATAATCTCATTTGTACTTCATGAGAAATACATATGTGTGCGTTGCATTTCTTTCAGCGGGAACTCTGGAGGTATAAATCGCCAATACTAGCTTCTTTTTTTTTTTTAATTCAAGTATTTTTTTAAGTTTTCTTAAAAAATGAAGTATTTTTCTTCGATTAAATAAATTTCCCTTTTTTTCCTAGATAGGAGGCCATGATTATGACTGAGATTCAATTATGAGCTTCTTCCAGTGAGTGAAAAAATACTATGCAAGACTTCGCTTTTCGAAAAATGTCACGCTACTAACACCACACACATGGATTTTTTTTCTCCACTGTGAGTGAGGAGATGTGATGCCAGATTGCTTTTATCTGAAAATGCTTTGTTGCAAACATCGTACACGTGAGGTTTTTTCTTAGGGCAGTTCATAAGTATGAGTTCGGAGATGTATTGTAAGAGTGATCTTTTGGCAAAATGCCTTGCTGCAAACTTTACATTTGTGTGGCTTTTCCCCGGAGTGAGTGCGGAGATGTATTGCAAGATTGCATTTTTGGGAAAATGCCTTGCTGCAAACTTGACATTTGTGTGGCTTTTCCCCGGTGTGAGTGAGGAGATGTTTTGTAAGAATGCTCTTTCGGGAAAATTCCTTGCTGCAAACATCGCACACATGGGTCGTTTCTCCAGAGTGAGTGAGGTGATGTGCTGCAAGTGTGCTCTTTCGGGAAAATGCCATACTGCACAAATCACATACATGGAGATTTTCTCCAGAGTGAATTAGGTGATGTCTTGTAAGATTGCTCTTTTGGGAAAATGCCTTGCTGCAAACTGTACATTTGTGTGGCTTTTCCCCCGAGTGAGTGAGGAGATGTGTTGAAAGATTGATCTTACTTGAATATGTCTTGTTGCAAAGATCGCACACATGGGTCTTTTCTCCAGAGTGAGTGAGGTGATGTTTTGTAAGATTGCTCTTTTGGGAAAATTCCTTGCTGCAAACTTTACATTTGAGTGGCTTTTCCCCCGTGTGAGTGAGGAGATGTGTTGCAAGACTGTCCTTTCTTGAATATGTCTTGTTGCAAATACCACACACATGGGACTTTTCTCTAGAGTGAGTGAGGAAATGTGCTATCAGAGTGCTTTGTGAGGTAAATCCCTTTCTACACAGTGTACACACAAGTGGGCTTTCTTTCGTGTGAGTGAAGAGAAACATGACAGGTATGCTGCTTCAAAACAAGACAAAAGATTATGAGAAAATTGATTGCTTAAGTTTACTCGTTATTTCTTCTTCTCTCCTTAGAAAATCTTGCTGCCTTGAAAACTATACGATATCATTCTTTTAAATTTAAACTTGTAATGATCCACTATTGAAAACAATGCAGAATAAAACAGCGTCTAGTAATTTCTTCTTTACAAGGCCATTTCCGAGCAGAAAAATCCTACTGTAAAAAAAAAAAAAAAATTTGCACTCAGTTTTAAAGATGAAAAAAAGAATTAAAAAAAAAAAAAAACAGTAGATGACAATAGTGAAAAAAAAAAATTACATCAATAGATGACAATAATAACAATAAGAAAAAATAGAGTTGTGAAATATCAAACAATTTTCAATTACACCCAATAATAATCGGTGCAATTACATTTGCCATGGATTAGTATAAATTACTAGTCTCTTGCATTCATTGATTTTAAAAGAAATATCTACTTTGGAGTTGTTTTTGATAAGAATTATTACACTATAAAAAAAAAAATTAAAAAATCGCCAAATAGAGAATTTTATATCTATTTCGATAACTAATACTTTATCCTTTTTTGTGAGTGAAAAACAGAAGAAACAGTCATTTATGGGTGATGCTCAACAGAAAAGAACCATATGTTAAAGATATTTATTTTTCAACCTCAAGTCGTAAGCCTTTATCACATTTCTAAATGAGTTTCGGTGATGGTCATGTTTAGGGCACCTTAAAAGGTATCAACCACAGCGATTTTGATCAAAATCACTAAAGCCGTTTTTTGGAAAATGCTGAAAAGCAAAATTTTTTCAATGGTAGGTTAAAGGTCCCATAGGTTGGTTGGTTGTATTCAGATTATCTGGCGCCGTCAGCAACACGAGGGCTATATTGTGCCGAAACATTTCGTCATTTAACAAACCAACATACATTTACAAACATTCATGCCAACACGGGACTCGAACCCGCAACCTCGCGGTCTAGAAGCCAGCACGCTAACCACTATACCGTTTGGTCGGCAAAGGTCCCATAGGAACCACTAACTAGTACACATAATTTGGACAACGTAGATTAATCCGCCGACAGACATACACACAGACGTACATTTTTGAACTCGTTAATTTCCAAATCATGTAGATGCAAAAAAAAAAAAAAAAAAAAAAAAAAAAAAATTATCGAATTCAATACTTCTATTACCCTTTATTGACGAATTGGTATTTGAAAGTAAACTATGGGCGAAAAATCGCACAACTTTCAATTGCACTCTAATACTGGTTTTTGCATTAAAATTTGACTTAGAATGGTCAAATTTACTTTTTTCATATATTCATTCATTTAAATAAAAAATGCTTATTTCACGATTTTTTGGGCGAAAATGTTTACTTACGAGAGAAAAAAAAAAAACACCGCCAAAATGGTGAATTATGCGATATACTTTGATAATTCTTACATTATCTTTTTTTATTTATGAAACAGAAGATAAGCAGTACTTGTTATTGTTGGGCAATGCTGAAGGGAAGAAAACTCAGTGTTCTGACATTCATTTTTAAACTTTTTACACCTTTATCGCATTTCTACCGAAGTTTCGGGAGGTGGGGTTGCTTAGATCACCTTAAGAGGCATTACCACAGTGATTTTGATCAAAATCGTTAGAGCAGTTTTAGAGCAATTATTAAAGAACATACTTTCAATGACAGCCACTTTATGTGCATGCATAATTTTGACAAAACCTTATTTGTAGATCCCAATGCAACAACTAACCAGCGTTACCAGACCTCGAGTTTTAAATTCTTAGGCATCAGGCAATTTTTCACAATGCATTTTAAACATAGCATATTTACTAATATTTTGTATTATTGAAATATCAATGGAACTTCAAAAATTATGACTTTATGCACTTCAAAAAGTACCAGGACACTATTGTGAAAATATTGGTGAGGGAAAAACCATGAGCGGGGTATTAAAAGTACTAGGTCTAACAACGCTGCCACTAACCCATCATACACAAAATTTTTACATCTTAGGTCAATTCGTTTCAGATTAATGCTGATCACGTACATATAGACACGTAGACATCCTTTTTTTCTTGACCTCTTTTTGAAGTCAGAATGTTTCAAAACATGGAGTAAAGTAGAAAAAAAAAGGTTTTTTTAAACCGAAATTAATACTTTTTTTACTCTATGTTAACGTATGGATATTTGAAAGTAAAATAAACACATTTTAACTTTCACACCTTTGACCTTATTTTAGTTTTGTTAATATTAGGATGATATATTACACTCTTGAAAACTGCACTACTTACTGTCAACTGGAAAGAAAATGTCCTGTATTTCTATAAATTAAAACACTCAGATTCTAATTCTAAATGCATATACATATCTATATAACCTTTTTGGTGGTCTCGTGTACAAAAGTCAGATACAACTCCTAAGTTCTAGTAATTACTTTTGTCTAGTAGTTAGAATATCGCTCTTCAGATCTGGGGGTACGCGGTTCGATCCCCAGCTACCTGTCCTCTACACCTTTACCGCAGATTAAAGATGGTTTGGTAAATTTCTAGGGTAGTAACGGTTGGTGATATTTCTGAAAATTGGTTGGTTGGTTGTATTCAGATTATCTGGCGCCGTCAGCAACACGAGGGCTATATTGCGCCGAAACATTTTCGTCATTTTAACAAACCAACATACATTTACAAACATCCATGCCAACACGGGACTCGAACCCGCAACCTCGCGGTCTAGAAGCCAGCACGCTAACCACTATACCGTTTGGTCGGCTCTGAAAATTGGTACAGTAAAATGGGGTGAATAGTTACAGCGGGTGAATCGGAACGAAACTTCATGAAATTACAAAGAAATTATTATTTTACACAAATAAAGCAGTTTTATTAATTATATATATATTTTTTTCATTTAGCTAGCATTTTTGGAATCTTGGAACATGTTTTGTGGGGTTTTCAACACTCCTTTTTTTATAAAAAAATTCTGAAACAGCGTCATATAATCCAATGAGTTTTAACCTCTCCAAAACTTATCTCGTAATTAATAACATGTATCATCTATAGACTTAACTAATATATTTTTAGATAAGAATAAACATCCACAACTGCATGCCATACTTAATTTAACTTGGTTTTAAAAAAATTTTATTTTACGAATTTGTATGTTTTGTCTCGTCTCGATTTTGAGATTTGCGGAGTGAATCGGAACACTTGAAAAGGGATATTAAAGGGCTGTTTTTAGCAATATTATATTCCACACAAGATTCAACAACTGAATAAGAGTAATTACTCCCATCAAGACAGTAATCAAGATTAATGCTTGAATAAATGTCAGAAGAGGAGCCTAGTTTCCGCATGGCAGAAAACCCGATTGTTCCAGTGGTTTTTCTCTAAATGACTTTGTCATCTTTAAGTTATATGGAGAAATGTATGAAGATTCTATGCAAGCGAAGTTTTACACCCCCAAGATTATTGCTATATAAGTGTGTTTTACAAAAAGCGCCAATGAACGAAGCGATTTTCTGAGACAAATGAGGATGCTTTTCTCCTTTCTCAAGATATTTTAAGGAATATGCAGTCATACACCACGCAAACATAAAGTATATTAAAATATATTATTAATTTTAAAGACTATTTGGATGAGTTATAGGAGAAGAGTTGATACGATTTCAAATATATGATTTGTTTTGACTATAATTGACAAATACAAATTTTGTCCTTCATATTAAATGATTTTTTTATAATAATTTTGTGTTCCTATTTACCACAATGCATTATTACTTGTTTTTTGTCACCCTGTAAACATTTAAATAAGATCAGACATAAATTGTGACGAGTGTTCCGATTCACCCCTTTAAGTCCTAGTTTTTTTTTTTTAATTTTTGGGTTGATCCTCAAAGAAGAAGGTAAGACCCAAGTTTCAATGTCAAAAATATGTTCCTTAACGTTCTTATTACAACCGATTTTTACTTTTTAAGTTGAAAAGTGTTCCGATTCACCCCATTTTACAGTACCAAACCTGTGCTTGTGTAGCGATGAAGTCTTCAGTGAGCGAAGTGAGCTTGTTCAGTAGTCTGTGCTTAGGTGTCAAAAAACACTTCACTGAGCGAAACGAGCTTGGTTTTGCGTAGCAATGAACCTTTCATGAGAACGAAGCGAGCCTGTTCGTGAAGGTTGGTTGGCTGTTTTCAGATCATCTGGCGACGTCAGTAACACGAGGACTATAATGCGCCGAAACATTCGTCATTTGACAAGCCAACATACATTTACAAAAACCCATGCCTTACACGGGACTCGTACCCGCAACCTCGAAGTCTAGAAGCTAGCACGCTAACTACTATACTGTTTGGTCGTCCCTGATTGAGAAGGAGCCCCAAAGTTTTAAACGCAAAAAGTTCGCATTACATTTTTATAAAAACAATTTCATTTTACCGTTCTAAGTTATCCGTGAGAAATCTTGGATCCTTTACAAATTCCCTCATTATAATGCAACTAAATAAAACTATCATGTTTGTTTACAAGTGTTAGTCAAGTTCAATAATAGCAACCAATTTAAAATTCAAGCAAACTTAAATAACCTTTCAAGTTTTTGAAAATATATGATTAACCATTCTTTTCAACATATGCTTAAATTTATGGAAGTTTATAACACTCTCTGCAACTTTTAAATATTAATGAGATTTCATATATGCCTTGAAATTTAGATTTTTCTTTAAAAAATTTAACTAAAATTACCTTGATCAAAATGTTATTAACGTAACTAACAAACATAGTTTCCATTAAATATTTAAAATCCATCAATCTTTGTAAGTAAACGATACCATTTTTGAATAAGTATAAAAATAAGCATGATAGGCAGTTTTGGTTTCTTGTTTTTGCCAGTGGTTTGCCGACCACAGCTTTATGCTACTTTCATTTATGTTATTTGAAATTCTTGTAATAATACAATCCTAAAGATACAGATATCCAAAAAGTATTTCACTGGACAATAGGTACATTTACTTTATTTATGTCTTTAATTCTATAATATCTTAAATCAACAAATTACAAATATGTTTTACATTGATTGATTTGTTGTTTTCAGATTATCTGGCGCTGTCAGCAACACGAGGGCTATAATGTCAATAGACAAGCCAACGAAACATACGTCAATAGACAAGCCAACATACATTTACGAACACCCATGCCTAACACGGAACTCGAACCCGCAACCTCGTGGTCTAGAAGCTAGAACGCTAACCACTATACCGTTTGGTTGGCTAGAAACCAATCAAGACCATCCGTCACGATTACCACCGTGTTTTATCAATTTGAAAAGAAATACTACAGATCCCCATGAAAGTATATCCAAAAATAATTCAAATTCAACACAATATCAGAATATACACCTAAGTCATATACATCTTACGGCATAAATATATATTAAAATAAATCTGATAATGTGGTTGTCTCTTTGAATTTAAACAAACAATTTCAGATTAATGTATGATCCAGAAAGAAAAAAAAAAAAAAAAAAAAGAGTCCCATGTACTAAATAATGTTTAACCCATTAAGTTATTTTATACATCAGGCAAACTGTCCATAAATTATTATTTTTAATATAGGTCACAGAATAAAGAGCCGTAAAAATATTGATGACATGTAACAGAAAAATATACATTTTTTAAAAAGAAAAAACCAAATGTAAACTTGGTACTTACAGGTTGTGCTTCAGAGTAGCAATAATTTTTTTAAAAATTAAATTTTATAATCAAATAATTAAAATGAGCAGTTTTTGTACACAAGACCCCATGGTTTGGCTTTAAGTTGTTGAACAATATTATTATTAATTATTTCAAATCACTGCAGAACAGAAAAATATTACATTTCGAAACCTATTTTTTAAAGTTTTGTAGTAGCCGGCAAAGTGATTTCATTTCTATGAACATTAAAGAAACTACAATGAGTAAAAATGCTTACCAGATTTAAAATTTAAAAATGAAGTTTGCTATTGTAGACCTTGAATGATTTGTTCATAGCGTACTTCAAAATACTTCTATGGGTATCCATGCTATTAGTGGCTGCTTCATGGTTAGAGGTGAGTTGCAAACATTTAATTTCTGGTGGTGATATTCCACATAACACGTCAGAGTAAATTGCTACATCCTAGAAAAATCTCATTTTACGAGCTCAACCCATGATGTATTTGTGAATTCTTCAACGCGAAAACCTTTTTCATTTTCAATAAATAGTTTATTTTGATTTACAAAAAAAAAGTAGGAAACAGGAAAGAAATTTATTATTTTGTAACAATTATGACGCCTACAAAAAGTGAGTCAATGCAATCTGAGATAATATGTTAAAAGTACGAAATATACTCACGAAATTCACTATCAAGAGCCAACCAACTACAGGCTTCCTCGTATCAGTTATTCTTTAGGTATTCGGAGACTAACCCAAATTGATATACAATTCCCTGTGGAGAGAACAAATGCGATTCGAAGAACTTTTAATGAATATTTTTTGTCACATCACATGAGAACAATTTCAAAAAATATCTTACTACTGCAGACTTTACGATATGATCAAACAGATTTTTTAATGTATCACTACACTGTAAAATACTACGCGGTATTAAATTAATGCTTTGATTTACATAACTTGTGGCCTTGTTAATTTCCATATTGCTAGAATTCCCCTGTTTGATATAAGGTAAATTTCCCAGTAGTGGCTATTGCTTCAATAAGGCAGTTGCTTCCTGTTCCCTAAGAAATAGTTAAAATATCGTAAAATGGGGTGAATCGGAACACTTTTCAATTTTCAAAGTAATTATCGGTTGTAATAAGATCGTTAAGGAATATATATTTAACATATAAACTTGGGTCTTACCTTCTTCTTTGAGAATCAACCCAAAATTTTTTGTAAAAATTAGGACTTTAATTCATTTTGAAATTTTTCTTTGTGTTCCGATTCACCCCGCAGAAAGGGGTGAATAGGAACACTCGTTACAATGTATGTCTAATCTTATTTAAATATTTACAGGGTGGCAAAAAAAACCAAATAATAATGCATTGTGGTAAATAGAAACACAAAATTATCATACAAAAATCATTTAATATGCCGGATAAAATTTGTGTTTGTCAATTATTGTCAAAACAAATCATATGTTTGAAAGCATATCAACTCTTATATAACTCTCCTATAACTCATCCAAATAGTCATTAAAATTAAAAATACTTTTTAATCTACTTTATATTTGCGTGTCGTATGACTGCAAATTCTTTAAAATATCTTGAGAAAGGAGAAAAGCATCCTCATTTGTTTTAGAAAATCTCTTCGTTCATAAGCGCTTTTTGTAAAACACACTTACATAGCAATAATCTTGTGCGTGTAAAACTTTTCTCACATAGTCTTCATACATTTTTCCATATAACTTAAAGATAAAGAAGTCATTTAGAGAAAAAACCACCGGAACAATCGGGTTTTCTGCCGTGCGGAAACTAGGCTCCTCTTCTGACATTTATTCAAGCCTGCAATCTTGATTACTGTCTTGAAGGGAGTAATTAGACTCTTCTTCAGTCGTTGAATCTTGTGTGGAACATAATCTTGCCAAAAACAGTTTTTTAATATCACTTTTCAAGTGTTCCGATTCACCTCGCAAATCTCAAAATCGAGACGAGGCAAAACATAAAAATTCGTAAAATAAAAAGTTTTTAAAACTAAGTTAAATTAAGTATGGCATGCTGTTGTGGATTTTTATACTTATCTAAAAATATATTAGTTAAGTCTATAACTGGTACATGTTATTAATTACGGGATAAGTTTTGGAGAGGTTAAAACTCATTGGATTTTATGCAAGCTGTTTCAGATTTTTTTTTAAAAAAAGGACAGCGTTGAAAACCCCATAAAACATGTTTAAAGATTAAAAACATGTTAACCAAATGAAAAATATATATATTATTAATAAAACTGCTTTATTTGTGTAAAATAATAATTTCTTTGTAATTTCATGACGTTTCGTTCCGATTCACCCCACTGTTCCTATTCACCCCATTTTACGGTACATCAATATTACTGTGTAAGAAAATGTAGAAAATTAGGGAGCAAGGAAAACTATTCTTAAAAAAGAAAAGGAATGCAGAAGCATCAATTAAACGCGCAAACAAATTACTAAGTTCAACACCGGGTTATGGAAAATTGGTGGAATGTCATTAATTCGTAAAACGCTTGCAAAAGGGCTGTACGACAACCTGTTTACTAATGAAATGAACATGCTGAGTTCTAAAAAGTCGTTTAGAAAAAATATATGTTTGTTGGTCTATGGTCAGCATAATCCCCTGATAAATTGACCTACGATGTTCAAATTTTGTGTACAGGTTACTGATGGCCAAACGACATGGCGTTAAGGTTTTCGTCAAAATTGCGTAATCGCACATGATAGCCGCCATTGAAAAATTTATGTATTTCAGCAATTGAAAAAAAAACCCGGTTCGAACGATTTTGATCTAAATCACTATGGTGATGCCTTTTTAAGAACTCTTAACTTTGTATTCCCGAAAATTAATTAGAAATACTGCCCATCTGGCGTCTGTGCGGTTAACTATGAGGCCTCACATGTCGAAGGTGCCGGATTCGAATCCCGGATTTGGCATGGATATTCGTATGGTTCGAATTCTGCTTTAATTTGTACTCTCCTGTCTGATCAGCCGTTATTGAGCATGAAATAATTCATTGAGAGTACAAATCATCGCACCCATCCGTACAATAAAGTCGTAAAAAGGGGAAAAACGAAAGTTTTTAACACAAACGTTTTCCCCTTGAGCATCACCCATCAGCAACTGTTTCTTCTCTGTTGAACTTATAAGAAATGATAATGTAATGTTTAGCAAAAAACATTTCTGTAATTTTGAAGTTCTAATAATTTTGATTTTTTTTGCCCTTATGTAAAAATTATCAACAAATAACTGGCAATTTTTTTAAATAATGAAAATTAGAAAACGAAAACAGTAAATTACACTAAACTATTCAAAATTTAAACGCAATGGGCAGTTTTGAGTGTGATCCACATCAACATCCCTAGTTTGACTAGCGTTTGTAATTAGTTCTCGAATACTTTGAATAATTGTGTGATTTTATGAGGAAAAATTGCATTGTGTTTCGTTGCTATTTTATAATGCAATCTCACTTACAAGGAGACCTTACGGTCTTGGAAATTCAGATCGGGATGAAATTCGGCAGATTGATAGTTTACCTTAAGGGTATCCACACTGTAAAGCAATAAAGCGCACTAGCCAGAGGATTCCCTGAAAACAGACTCTAAAGTGTTACGCGCAGCTTATATACTAGTAGAGATTTTTGCTCAGCAACTGCCTTGTGGCTAAGTAGTCAGCGTGCTGGTTTCCCGTACGGACAATCCGGGTTCGATACCTAGTAAAGTATTTTTTTTTTTTTCAATTTATAAAGTGACTGTTACAGCTAATTGAAATTTGAATTAAAGATAATACTTTATTTTTTAATACGTAATGTATTTTTAATGAAGGTACATTAAAACTCTATTTACTATTTTCACAAGCAAGTGATTATAAATTTTGAGGTATCATAAGATGTAGAGAAGTAAATGATTTTCACAAAAAACATGAAGAACCAGTTTCTATATGGAAGAGTAAGAATGTTGTCCTATTCTACACAAGCAGGTTGTAAAAAATTTTCAAAACCCTAAAGGCACTTCGCGAAGTCTATTTTTATAGACAGGTAAAGAATATAATAAAGCGTATGCAAAATTGCGCTTATCTGGTTGAAAATAATAAAGAAATAAATACCCGTGAAGACTGCATAAAAATACAATCAATAGTCCACCATCAACTGTCATTATCAATATTTAATATAATGATCCGGTATGCCTGGTATGCTTCCAAATTTTTTGTTGAAAGATATATTTTCATGAATGTTAATGAAATATGTTTTCAACGAATCTTTTACAAAAGGTTGTTCCTGTAAGCAATATTCCTTTATAAATTGTGCAAGATGTCAAAACAGTTTTGGTTTTCCATGTTTTTATGCTAAGTGTCTTTCTGGTGTATGTATATCAATAAATAATTGATAAATAAAAGCTGTTTGTCAAAATCCATAGGATAAATTAAGTCCTACCCTAATTTTGTTGCCGTGGTAATTAGAATTTTAATTTATATCTATTTAATTTATCTCTATTTTCTCTATTAAAAATACATTACGTATTTAAAAATTAAGTATTGGCTTTAATTCAAATTTCAATTAGCTGTAACAGTCACTTTATAAATTGAAAAAAAAAAAAAATACTTTACGAGGTATCGAAACCGGATCACCCGTACGGGAACCCAGCACGCTGACCACTTAGCCACCGGGCAGTTGCAGAACAAAAACTAGTATATAAGCTGAGCATACTTTATCTCTTTAGTTCCCAATGCAGTTTTCTGGAATATCCTTTAGGGACCAGGTTCCCGCCCGAAAATAAAAACCATTTTCACCCCTCCAAGTGCAGCATTTAGAGAGAAGGGCAATAGACCCCCTGCTAAGCTAAGGGTAATTTATCTCTCTTCGCTATCTGGTTTCCAGATAGAGATTGACAACTAGTAAATCCTCAAGGCGTTTTGTTTGTTTTCTTTAGTAGTACAAAGTATTTGTGTTTTGGACATGAAGCTGTGAAAAGAAAGGCTTCCAAAGATAAGAATGAAAACCACCTGTTATACCCACCCTAGTGTGACGACAGTAGCAAGAATACCTTGGCCCCTCTTCTCCCTCCCGCTGTGAAGAGAAATCTCTGACCCATTGTAGTGAGCCGTTAATGGTATCGGACCTCCAAGGTCCACCCAAGAAGGGGGGTAGGAATTGTAAGTGAAAAGACACGGCCGGAATGGAACTCAGCCGACTGGGCCGTTTGGGCCGTTACGGGGATTAAAGAGTTAAAGCCTGTTTTCTTGGAAGCTTCTGGCTAGTGCGCTTTATTGCTTTACAGTGTGGATACCCTTAAGGTATACTATCAATCTGAAGAATTTCATCCAGATCTGAATTTCCGAGACCTTAAGGTCACCTTGTTAGTGGTTATTTACTATGCAATTTTATACAAATAAAATTTCACACTAGGAAAATTAAACTGATTTTGTTTCATGTTACTCAGCTTTGGAGAAAAAAAAAATAGAAATAACTATGCACAATCATATTTGGGATTTACGGTTTCGTGTTTATTTTCAGGTTTTATCGTTTTTTACATTCAAGACTCAAAAACATAGCATTAATGGCTGTCTACCATGATAGTAGCTCACGACAGATAGTCTGGACGGTAGCTTCATGGCAAGAGTCAACTATAAACGGTGTAGGGAACAATTATGGTAATCGACACACAGTACTCGATGAAACTTGTCATAATATCATTAGATTTGAACCTAAAATAGTAACTACGATGTTGCGACACAGGGTAGTCTTTGTACAGCCCATGCGCAATGGAAATGTCCAATAAAATGTAGCTGAAATGTTAGTGCTACATATAAACATTGATTTAGTGTACAAAGCTTAATTTGTGTTGAACTGTGGCAGCATACATGGACCTACTTTTTTGCACGTATTACAAAGTAAAACCAACGATATGTAGCACTTATTACAAAACATTGCTTAAAAATCCATAATACTTTCTTCTACCAGGTTAACAGAATACAAGAAGCGGCTATTAATTTACAGGACTAATCGAACAACACCTTAAAATATTAAGATGTAATCTCCATCTGTCATAATCATGAGATTCGGTAGGACTGTTAGAATTTTGTTTAAATCATTAATTTTTCAGAAATGTTTATTAACATTTCATTGGGAATTGCAATCAACCCTAATATAATAATTTTTACTTTGTCTATAAAAAAATCATGGTGCATATATACTAGGGTGGTTCAAAAAAAAATATTTTTGAAACGCATGAGGCGAAAAAAGTTGTTACGTATCATAAGAAAAACTGTAAAATAAAATTTGAAAATAAATAAATAAATAATATCTTCCTATCGCGCATTCACTTCACAATTTGGATGGTTGGTAGGAGTTTAACGGTGCAAGGGCAACACGTGGGCCATACTGCGCCAACTTCAGAGTTTGGAGAAAATACAAAAAATAACTATTTTACCTAAATTTTTTTAAATTTCTAAGCCTTATATATTTGAAAGGCAATAGTTTTAAATGTGTAGTAAAAGGGTGGTATAACACAGAAAAAATACTATTCTATGCATTTTAAAAACATTTATTAATAATTAAAAATATTAAAAAAATACACTTTTTTGCTAAAAATTCATTTATCTATAAAATGGATACTAATGTTATTTCTAACACAATTTTGTTAAAATTGTTTTATTTATTTCAAGCATTCACTTCAAAGTTTTGAACAAACACAAAAAATACCTTTTTTTTTTACCAATTTGTAGAGTACACCAATCACTAAATAATCAAGGCGCTTAGTTTGTATTGTGTGGAATGAAGTAGATAGAACTTGGGGAAAAATCTAATTAGTAATTATTCAATAATAATTGTTTAAGCGTAACCTTTGAAACATTGATAAAACTGTGTTTTTGGCGGGTTTCAATCTGGGTTTTTTTTTCTAGTGGCTTCTTCTATTCCTTTGAGTCTCATAAGCTTACTTGCTCAATCATTAGGTCATAGCGCACATGATTTTGATTGGGACTGCCATTAATACTGGCTGGAAACAATCTGACAGATCAAATTGCACGTTGGGAGACCACTACAGTGAAATATATGCCTCGTATACTTCCATGAATAACCATTCAGGCGCCTATTTAAACTCGTAGATAGTACTACAACAGTAACACCATCTTTCTGTGGGAACATAGATAAAAAATTGAAGAACTGTGAAAAATTTCCCCGCGTTGATTTTTTACGTGTTGAATGTTTAATTCCTATAGTTGAGATTAAAGTACTGAGCACATATCAGTTATATTCATATCACATATGAGAGATATGAATTCATACATGCCATCACAGTTGGATTCATATACAATTCTTCGTATTGAGAGTGACAATAATTATTATGAATTTTCTAACAGGGAATGATGAACCAGTTTATTACATAAAAATTACAATTTATTCTTCTTTCGATGACTTAAAATTTTTTTTCGAACAACAGTAGACTCACTATCTAGCTTCAACACAAGCTTCGATGCATACAACCTCGGATACAGTGATAATACAGGCACAATGAAAGTAAGTAAAAGTGCCTATTCTTTCAAAGCAGCGTCAAAAACGCGACTAATCTCTATTTCATCTATTGGCATTTTTTATAGTCTTGAAGCAAACATTTTCTAGAAAAATGTAGTCAACCAATCACGCGATTGAAACGCCTCAAAATTTCCCGATTGAATTAGATAATGCCAACTTTTTTCTAACCTGTTTCATTGCTGTTAACAAATAGAATAGAACTTACAAAGCAATATGTCTTTGTAAGTTCTTACAATTATATACAAGTTTTACAATTGTATACAGATATTTTGAGAAACAATATCACTATTAAATGTTGTTGGTTGGTTGTTTTCAGATTATCTGGCGCCGTCAACAACACGAGGGCTATAATGCGCCGAAACATTCGTCATTAGACAAGCCAACATACATTTACAAACACCCATGCCTAACACGGGACTCGAACCCGCAACCTCGCGGTCTAGAAGCTAGCACACTAACCACTATACCGTTTGGTCGGCCTATTAAATGTTGTACATATAGCGTGTTGTAATTCCAATACTTTTAGTTTTTTCAAATAGAAATCCTTATCACGACAAGAAAAAGTGTTCATAATTAAAAATATGTACCAACTAGTTTTAACTTGAGTACAAATACATACTAAAAAATAAGTAATAAAATAGTTAGTATGTCATGCAACAGAAACACTTGCTGTACATAAGAAATAGAGGATTACCAGCGAATAGATACAAAAATGCTTCCAAATAATTTTCACTTTAAGTTTGAAAAACACGATTTATTATTTTGAGAGAAATTTGAGCAATCTTCCGTGGTTGAAATAGTTAATGTGGTAGGCTAGTGATCAGAAGGTACATGATTTAAAACTAACTAGGCACCTTTTGTACTTCATGAAGTACCATTTGTACTTCATGAGACATACATATGTCTGTGTTTCATTTCTTAGAACAGGAACTCTGGAGGTATCGCCAATACTAGCTGTTTTTTAAAATTCAAGTATTTTTTAAAGTTTTCCTAAAAAATTAAGTATTTTTCTTTGATTAAATAATTTTTCCCAATTTTCTAGATGGGGGAAGTGGCATATTGCCCCCTCTGGCTTCTGCCATGATTATGATAGAGATTCAATTATCAGCTTTTTCCAATGAGTGAAAAAATACAATGCAAGACTGCGCTTTTCGGAAAATGTATTGCTGCTGAGATCGCTCACATGGGTTTTTTCTCCAGTGTGAGTGATAAGATGTGTTGTAAGATTGCTTTTATCTGAAAATGCCTTGTTGCAAACATCGCACACGTGAGGCTTTTCACCAGTATGAATGCGGAGATGTGTTGTAAGATTGCCCTTTTGGGAAAATGCCGTCCTGCAAACTTTACATTTGTGTGGCTTTTCCCCGGTGTGAGTGAGGTGATGTCTTGTAAGACTACCCTTTTGGGAAAATGCCTTGCTGCAAACTTTACATTTGTGTGGCTTTTCCCCCGTGTGAGTGAGGAGATGTGATGTAAGATCGGTTTTACTTGAAAATGTCTTGTTGCAAATACCACACGCATAGGATTTTTGTTTTCGAGAGTGAGTGAGGTGATGTGATATCAGAATGCTTTGAGTGGAAAAGGGCTTGCTACACAGTGTACACACAAGTGAGCTTTCTTTGGTGTGAGTGATGAGAAACATGACAGGTATGCTGCTTTAAAACAAGACAGATGATTATGAGAAAATTGATTGCTTAAGTTTACTCGTTAATTTTTCTTCTCTCGTTAGGAAATCTTGTTGCCTTAAAAACAATACATCATTCTTTTAGATTTAAACTGGCTCTGACCCACTGTTGAAAACAATGCTGAGCTTCTTGTAATTTCTTCTTTACAGGGTCATTTCCGAGAAGAAAAATCCTACGGGGAAAAAAAAAATTTTACTCAGTTTTAGAGATGAAAAAATGGACAATAAAAAAAAAATAGATGACAATAGTGAAAAAAACAAAAAAAACCCACACCAATAGATGACAATAATAATAAATATCAAATATCAAACACATTTCAATGACACCCAATAATAATCTGTGCATTTATATTTGCCATGGATTAGTATAAATTACTTGTCTCTTACATTCATTGATTTTAAAAGAAATTTCCACTTTGGAGTTGTTTTTGATAAGAATTATTATACTATATAAAAAAATAAGTGCCAAATGGAGAATTTTAATTCTTTTTTTATAAATAATACTTTATTCTTGTTTATGAGTGAAACACAGAAGAAACAGTCATTTATGGGTGATTCTCAAGAGAAAAGAACACTGTTTTAAAGATATTTATTTTTCAACCTTTTACGCCTTTATCACATTTATAAATGAGTTTCGATGATGGTGATGTTTACAGTACCTTAAAAGGTATTAACCACAGCGATTTTGATCAAAATCCCTAAGGCTGTTTTTTGGCAAATACTGAAAAGCAAAAATTTTTCAAGGGCAGGTAAAAGGTCCCATTAGAGCAACTAACTAGTACACATAATTTGGTCAATGTAGATTAATCCGCAGACACACATGCACAGATATACATTTATAAACAACTTTTTTGAACTCATGATGTTCCATAACATGTAGATGTAAAAAAAAAATATATATATATACAGATTTCTTTTTTCTATCCAGGAAATAAATTAACGCCCCAAACTGTTGCAAGTATGATGAGAAATCTCACAGTTAATGGAAAGCAGAAATTTTGTTCAAATGAATATTTGACACGGGAACAAGTTATGTCACATTTCCACAGAATGAAAGGTACGATTGAAATATGCAGTGTTATTGAAGATGAAGTCATTGAACAAAATTACGAATTTTATCTTGGAATCATTGGAGACAATCAGGTATGTAGATGGCATGAATAGATGCAATTTCTATTCTCTATAGTGGGTTCTTCAAAATCTGCAATAATTTCATAATTAGTCTTTTTTGTCCTTGCTTCCATTCTTTTTGAAAATGCACTCCTGGATTTGTCTTGACCTGTGATTGTTTTAGGAATTTGGTGTTCTCCTCTAGCAATATGTAGGGACAAATCCTCTGCAGTTTCAAACGTTGATGTGCAATTCTCTTCTGGGCAAAACATCATAGTTATAAATTTTAGGGCTAAATGATATTATCTTCGTCTTTAGGGTTTGGTCTGATTTGTGCCTGGAACTGATTGCATGGTGAATTCACATTTGAAATCGAAATTACTGTCCCCCAACAAATGAAGAATATCATAAAAGAGATAAAGCTAATTGCTGATCAGGACTGAGAATATGAGATTCAGCCCCATTTTTTATACGCAGTCCTGTACGATAAACGATTTTATATTGGTAAACTGCTAGAAAATTGTGGGTATGAAGTGTTTAAAATAGAATTTCTTCAACAAAGAGGAGCTGTTAAGTTTAAGTGGCCATTGCTTGATATCGATACAGTGCATCGAAGTTCGGTTTTTCCCCCGTCTTTTGAAACTTTCTGGAGCCAATCCAGTCACAGTTCCTAGCTTAAAAGGCATACAACAAGCATTTGGTATAAACATGAGGAAGAGTGAAGTGAAAACCGATGAATTTTTGAAAACATGAATGAAAACCGTAATGCATCAATATGTAAGGATGGGGTGCAGCAAAAAAAATCATTTTTTTCTCTTCAACTTGCCTCAATAAAGTTTAATTTCTCATTAAGTATAATAAAAGAGTGCTTAAATAGTCTCAGCGTTGTGTCAATATATAGTTCCCTCAGCAAGATGTAAGAGCTCAAATTTGTGTCAAATTCGGAGATTTTTCGATTTTGGCGCCAAATAACTTCCAACGTGTTTAACTTGCCTCAATGTTTTATCTATTAATAAATAGTACTAATATAGCTCTATCCAATGACACCTAGTTTGAAGTGACAAATCAAACGCGCAAGATATAATTCAGTCTTGAAAATGGTAAAAAACATGAAAACCTGGACATTTCATGACCTTGAATGACCTTGCGCAATTGACTTGTCATCAACTTTTTATATGTTTTATAAAGATCTATTCTAGTACATTCAATAACAGAAGAAATGCAGGTGGCAAGTTGCTTGTGAAGTTTTAGACGGATAAAAATAGTTTTCATGTGTCAAAAAAACACCAATTTTTTCACTTTTAAAGGTGATCTTTGACCATCGATATAGATAAACTGGATAGACTGCTCCATTGTCAATGCAAAGATAAAAAAGCGCCGGGGATTGCGAAGCTGGTGGGAAGATTAACCAATCACAGTTCACTTTTATAGTTGGATGGGGATGCGAAAAACCTTGTAAAATGCTAGAGTATATATTTTTTTTGCACATTATTACTAATTAAGGTCTACTATTGACATTTCTGCTGTGTACAACCCAAAATTTTATTTTCAATCCTCAGCAATCGGTATTTTTGATCCCACCTCACAGTCTATCCAGTTGTTTATTTATATCGATGTCTTTGACACGTCATAGAATTTGAGCGGTGCAACTACGGAACAAATAATTTCAGATTTTATCATCTAATAAGGGTATTAGCAACTGGTAATTTTTTGGGGACAATCGGAGATGGTGTGAATCACCCCCTAATGTTAAGTGGCTCAATCTCTCAGAATCTTGCTCTTATTTATTTAATTAATTAATTAACAAAAGTATTTTTTTTTTAATTAAAAAATTTAAAAATTCTTTTTTTCAAAAATCCAATTAGAAGGCCATAACTATTTATGTTGAAAATTTCAAAGCTGTAGCCCTATTTGAAATCGTTTTGTATTATATATATTGTTACGAATTTTTGTTCATTTGTAAATATTTCGCAGTGTTAATTTTGTAAATAGTAAAATTTATGTACATTTCGCATAAGGCAGTGCAATAGTTCGTCGTTAAATTGACTTCCCTGCAGTGAGCATTTCAATGCTTGATAACGATTTTTACAGAGGTAACTCTGGGAAGCGAGTTTCAAGGGCCAAGGCATTTAACATTATGGTAATGGATATCTAGCAAAATTGACGAGATAGAGCCAAGTTGGCGACGGTTTTGGCGACTAATTTTTGTCGCCAAATTTGGCGAGAAATCGACAAATGTCGCCAAACTTGGCGACTATTTGACGACATTTTCGGTCCCCATGTACATGTATAGGACTTTTCGACTACGATCTGGAAAGTTCTCCAAATATCTACCTCTAGGAGTTTCAAGAAGGTTCACGTATGTTCTCAGGTCACCCTATAAAAGCTCAGGAGAGCGGGTGATAGAATTAGTTGACTGATTTTGAGTCACTGAGTTAGTTGTTAGCTGAGTCCATTAGTTGAGTGGAATTACTGATTATCAGTGAGCGTTCAGAGAGTTCCGAAAGTGAACTGTATTGCAGTGTCTTTTGCAGCGATTTGAGCAGTTGTGTTGTCAAGTTTATAACTGCTGTTTTGTGCTCTATTGTTGTGAAAAGAGCTGTATTCTGTCTACTAGAACGAGAAGTTCTGCAGTTGTAAATTAATATGTGAAGAGTTATATTGGAATAAATCTCTGCAAGTTTTGATCTGCTTTGGCTTCAAATCTATCGAACCCGTCAACACAACAACTGGTGTCAGAAGAGGGGTTAGATGTCGATTACCAGAGCAATGGTGGAGCAAGATGAAAAATTTCAACATCTTTTTGCTCTCATGCAAAAAATGAAGAAAGGCCAAGACAAAATGGAGAAGAAAATGTCCGAAGGGCAGGAAGAGATGAAGAAAAGCCAAGAAGAGATGGATAATAAATTATCCAAAGGACAAGTTGTTGCGTTGACGGGTTCGATAGATTTGAAGCCAAAGCAGATCAAAACTTGCAGAAATTTATTCCAATATAACTCTTCACATATTAATTTACAACTGCAGAACTTCTCGTTCTAGTAGACAGAATACAGCTCTTTTCACAACAATAGAGCACAAAGCAGCAGTTATAAACTTGACAACACAACTGCTCAAATCGCTACAAAAGACAATGCAATACAGTTCGCTTTCGGAACTCTCTGAACGCTCACTGAGACTCAGTAATGACAGTCAACCTATGGACTCAGCTAACAACTAAATCAGTGACTCAAAATCAGTCAACTAATTCTATCAGCCGCTCTCCTGAGCTTTTATAGGGTGACCTGAGAACATACGTGAACCTTCTTGAAACTCCTAGAGGTAGATATGTGGAGAACTTTCCAGATCGTTATCGAAAAGTCCTATACATGTACATATGATACATGTACCTATACATGAACTGAAAATGTCGCCAAATGGTCGCCAAGTGTGGCGACATTTGGCGATTTCTCACTAAATTTGGCGATCAAAATTAGTCGCCAAAACCATCACAAACTTGGCTCTATCTCGCCAAATTGGCGAGATTTCCATTACCATAATGTTAAATGCCCTGCTAATTAAAACTCGATTCCCAGAGATACCTCTGTAAAACTCGTTATATCAAGCATCAAAACCCTTATTGCAGGGAAGCCAAGCTCAGACGAACTATTGCACAGCCTTATGCGAAATGTACATAAACTTTCCTATTTACAAAATTAACACTACGAAATATTTACAAATATACAAAAATTCGTAACAATATTAATTAATTAAAAGAATTAATAACGAACTAAACAAATATTTAAAATTCTGTTTACCTAAAGTCCAATTAGAAGGCCAAAACTACTTATGTTGAAAATTTTAAAGCTGTAGCCCTATTAGAAATCGTTTTGTAAAATATTTATTAATTCATTAAAAAATTAATTAAAAAAGAACAAAATAGAAACTTACAATTCTGTTTTTTAAAAGTTCGATTAAAAGGCCAAAACTACTTAAGTTGAAAATTTCAGAGAGGTAGCCCTATTTGATATCGTTTGGTAACATATTTATTAATTAAAAAAAATCAATTAAAAAAGAACTAATTAAAATTTTAACATTTTGTTTGTGATGCATAAAATTAGAAGGCCAAAACTACTTTTGCTGAAAATTTCAAAGCTCTACTCCAATTTTAAGTAGGTTTCTATAGATCCACAGAGCCACAGACAGACGGACGGACAGACACACAGTTTGTTTTATTATTATAGATAACAGCTACTTTATGTGCATGCATAATTTTGAAAAAACCTTTTTGGTAGGTCCCATTGCTACAACTTACCAGCGTTACCAGACCTCGGAATTTAAATTCTTAGGTAGGCAATTTTTCACAATGCATTTTAATCATAGCATATTTACTAATATTTTGACCCTATTGAAATATCAATAGAACTTCAAAAATCAAGACTTTATGCACTTCAAAAAGTACCAAGATACTAATGTTAAAATATTAGTGTGGGAAAAACAACAGCGAGGTATTAAAAATACTAGGTCAAACAACGCTGCCACTAACGCATACACCAAATTTTTACATCGTAGGTCAATTCGTCAGAGATTGCTGATCACGTACATGTGGACACTCAGACATTCATTTTTTCTAGACCTCTTTTTAAAATCAGAATGTTTCAAAACGTGGAGAAATGTAAAAAAAATCGATTTATTTAAACCGAAAACAATATTTTTATTACTCTATGTTAACATATGGATAATTGAAAGGAAAAATGACACATTTAAACTTTCACACCTTACAACTTATTTTAGTTTTGATTATATAAGGATAATATTTTATACTCTTGACAACTATACTGCTTACTGTACACTGGAAAGAAAATTTCTTGTATTTATCTAAATTAAAACACTCAGATTCCAAATCTAACTGCATACGCATATCTATTTAACCTTTGTGTTAGTCTCGTGAACAAAAGTCAGATACAACTCCAAAGCCCTAATATTTACTTTTGCATAGTGGCTAGAATATCGCTCTTCAGATATGTGGGTACGCGGTTCGATCCCCAGCTTCCTCTCCTCTACAATTTGGTGGCCCGGAGCAACTGTTTCATGCTGCCATCTTTCGGCTCCTTCTGATTTGAAAAACTGCACATCCACAACAATTATTATGGCATCTTTGGCGATCCAGTGTCGAACTCAATGCTCAATCCTTCTCTTCCCGATTCACTGGGAATTGACGTGTGGTGGTCTCGTATACAAAAGTCAGATACAACTCCTAGACCCTAGTAATTACTTTTGCCCAGTGGCTAAAATATCGCTCTTCAGATTCGATCCACAGCTTCCTCTCCTCTACACATTATTAAAGATGGTTTGGTGAATTCCTAGGGTAGTAAAGGTTGGTGAGTTTTCTGGAAACTGGTATTAAGGCCAAAATAATGGTTTTTCCAAAATTCCGCCGATTCAAGTTCCCAGTCACAATTCAACAGTTAGAGTTGCCAAAAAAAAAAGCCTAACATCTGTTAACAATTGTGTAAAATTCTGATGCTACATAATATAATTGTAAATACTGATGCATTTCTTGTGGAGTTCTATTCCATCCAATTTATTTGTAACAGCAATAATACAGGCAAGAAAAAATTGACAGCACGTGAGTCAATCGGAGAATTTCGAGATGTTGCCAGTGCATGGGAGCGCTAAATCGATTGCTCTGGATTTTTCGAGAAAGTTCTCACCCGCGTATGGATCAAAATCACGAAACGGGAATATTTAGCTCATCAAGACTTTGACGCTTCATGCAAAAAAGTTTTTTATTCCTTATTTCTTTCAGTAAACTTATTTTCGACAGGAATTCAAATTTGCAAGTTAAGTTCTAATACTAAGTATTTTTTTTTCTTACTTTTTTGCTGCGTAATCCAGTCAAAAGTGACGTGATGATAAATATTTCTCCATAAAGAAGTTTGTTTACTTTTATTTCTTATTACTATTTTTTAAAGTTTTTAATAGTGTTATAACTTTATTTAATGAGTAAGATAATATTTCTTATGACTTTTGCATTTTTATTAACGCGATTTTGAACACTTAGTAAACGATTAACGAATTTTGAAAGTAATGGATTTTGTTAAAAATTCTCGAGCCTTTTCTCTGTTTTGGTTTTCAATTTTTTCTAAAATCATCAAAAACTCGAAATAGTATAAGAAATTCATAGAAAATTTGCATCTTACGCTCTGAACGTCATTTCGAGGATGGTGTTCATTCAGGAGACGTCGCCGAAATGATCGTTTCCAGAATGACAAACTTTCTTTCTACATCGTGCAGCGATTAGACTTAACAGATTGAGAGGACCATGTGCAATCATAAATAAAGTTGCATATCAATGTAATCATTAATGTCAGCAGTTTAATATTCAGCATATTAAAACATTAAAAATGGACCGCCGCACAGTGTTACGAAACAGCAACAAGTCACAACATAGGCCTAAAATAAATTGTGTTTATGGTATAAAAAAACTTTGTTAACTTGTGTTATAGTTTCTAGGTCTAAGAAACCACTGAGTGATGTAAAAATACAACATTTCCTTTTACTTGTTTATTGTTTCGGATTATTAAATTTTTTTTCTCATTATATCCAGCATCGGATTATTTTGTTATATCTTAACTATACAATCATTTATAAAATGCGTTTTTGTTGCAGATTTTTTACAAATTTGTTCATAAACACATTTTTAAAACGCGTTTTTTTTTTATCCATCTCTGGTCGATATGAAAACATGTTTGATCAAATGTAACTAATCTCGAAACACTAAATAACATTCTAATCCATTGAAAATGCAACTAAACACTTAAACTAGCACATTACACTGCATTTAATTTTCTCATTCCTTGTGTGACTTGTGAATTTTCTGAAAAATCCTGTTTGTAGTGCAGTGTGCGAGTACGAAAAAAAACTGCAATCTTTTTTATGCATTGGAAAATCTATGTGATCCCGAAAATGTGCGTATTCTTAAAGATTCAATTTTGATCAAGACCTTCATTTCACCATCTCAGCGCAACATAGACCTTCTAGAAGGTAAGCTCAAAAGTTTTCGTATTCTTTAAAAAAAAAAATTGATTAAAGTCATTATTCAAGAGATGTTTCCTAAACAAAATGAAAGTTGGTTATTAAATGATTTGCAATACCCTGATGGATTTTTCAGTACCTCTCAATGTGATACTACTCAACCGAAACCATTTGCTGAATGTTCAGACAGGCATAAAATGCGCAGTGGGAGAGTTGAGCTAAAGTTATTCTGGAGAGGAATTACTTTTTGACACGAAGATGAACTTCAGGCAAGAGGGTTGCAAGATCAAAGCAAAAATACTTGACAATTTACTCAGGTATCCAAAAGATATTGAGAAAATTAAAAAAAAAAAAAAAAAAAGAATGACCAAGATGTTGAAAACTTCATGCTCTCAAATGAGAAAACACTTTCCCTTATAACGACTCTAAATCTTTCTATGTCACAATATAGATTTTTAAGGGAGATTTTAAAAGAAGGAGGAGCAGATATTTTCCCATCCTATTTTCAGATTTCCAAAGCCAAGGCAGAACGCTATCCTAAAGAAGTAGATTAATACTAACTCTTATCTCTAAATGGGGTTGGTTGTTTTCAGATTATCTGGCGCCGTCAGCAACACTAGGGCTATAATGCGCCGAAACATTCGTCATTTGACAAGATAACATACATTTACAAACACCAATGCCTTACACGGGACTCGAACCCACAACCTCGCGATCTAGAAGCTAGCACCCTAACCACTATACCATTTGATCGGCATATCTGTAAATGGGGAATAGATGGATCATCGAATCAAAGTGTATACAAACAAACTTTTTCTTTGAATTGTGACCAAAACATGGATGATTCATCAATGTACTTAACTACACTGGTACCAATCGAGATGAATGGTCAAAATGGTTCGTCTATCGTTTGGGAAAATGCCAGACCATCCTCGATTCTTTTTTGCAGACCTCTAAGGTACAAGTTCTGCAAGGAAACATCGGATGTTATTAAATAAGAATGCGAAGGTGTGGAGTTGGAAATTGCATTGCTATGTCCAACACGTATTGATGAATTCGTTATAAATCATCAACATGACGATGATAAATGGTAAAACCATTAATGTTATAACTGAAACTAGTTCTGCAATGCGTTGTTTCTTTTGTGATACCAAACCAACACAAATGAATGACTTGGAGCGTGTAGCAATGAGAGTTCCTAACGTAGATTATTATAAATTTGGAATATCTTCACTACATGCAACATTTCGATTCTTTGAATGTCTCTTGCACTTAAGCTACAATTTTTGCTTCAGAAAATGGACCGAATCAACTAAAAGTTATAAAGATCAACAGCAGGAAAAGAAAAAATAATTCAGAAGAAGTGTTATATTGAGTTGTCACTTCCTGTTGATCGTGTTAAGAAATGTGTTGGTAATTTTGATGACGGTAAGATGGCGAGAAAGTTTTTTCTTTTGCCAATGAAACTGCCAAAATATTTGTGAAGCATTATGGATGGTACTACATGCCTGCCACATAACACAAAATATTGATTCATGGCAAAATTATAATGGGAAACTTTATAATTCCTTTAGGAAAGTTCTCCGTAGAAGCCCAGGAGGTTTTAAATAAAACCTTTCGACATGCAAGAGATTTTCGACCTAGAAATATGAATAGGAAGTCAACTAATGAAGATATTCTTCATAACCTTTCAATTAGCTCTGACCGACTAATTTCGAATATAAGACCTTAAAGTTCTAAAAATTTACAAAATGCACCTTTGTTCCCAGAGACTCGGAAACTGTTCAAAGGTCCTCTAGTTTTTAAGTATTAAAAAGAAGAGGATGTTGAGATGATAGAAGGATACAAAATAACTCAAAAATGTTTCATATGATCTATGTTGTTATAGTAAAAATCGAATTTAAATCAAGATTTTTTTAATGTTTATATTATTATGAGGATCTCTTTAAATGATTTGTTATAAGTTTTAAGTTTACAAAGGAAGTATTATGTTGATGTTGAGTATTATACATATATTTCACTGTACATCAATAATATTAAAAGCCTTTTTATATTTTTGAAACTTAGAAGTTTTCCATAGTTTATTGATTGTTTTTTAATATTTTCTGTAAAAAAAAAAAAAAAAATTAAATATAGAAGTATAGGTGCCATTAGAATATACTATTGAAATTATACATTATTATGAGTTACAAAACGTTTCTAGCACTTTCAATGTTAACTTTGGCAAATTTCGATAATATCAGGTTTAAGCCAAATATTTTTAAATTTCCCCTATTTTTCGTAAAAGTTTTTTTATTCTGATCTCATATTTGTGTTTTGCGACTTCAAATACATAACGTAACTGAATTTCAAGAAAATCCGATGTTTTATAAGAGCTCTATGTACATGTCCCCAAAAACAAGCCTTTCGTACCACAGTGTGCCGACAAAATGATGGATAATAAATGTACGCACGAAGTTGAGACTAAATATCAATCGATTTCAATGTGAAAAATTAAATTATGTACACTTTCCTTAACGTGATCACGTGCGAATTTTTAGTTTCACACTAAAATGTCAGAAGTTCAGCCGTTTACGTTGGATAGTTATGGTTTTGCCGCGAAAAATGGTTGATGTCATTGAAATGGCTCAAGGTTTGGGGAAACAGTAAAGAAACCGAATAAACAAAGAAACAAGACTAGTTTTTACAGAAAAGTTCGTTTTTTACTATTATAGACTATTCAGAGTTAGTAGTTATCTAACATTTGAAAAAGAAATAAAAATAATTGTCGCATACGATTCAAATAATTTTAGTTGATACTCAACGGAGGCAGTCACCGAAATGACGTTTTCAAAATTGAAAATTAATTTTTTTATCAAATTATCAGCTCCATTCCACTATTTTTTCAAGTTTCTTAATTAAAATCATCATTAGGTCTGTATTTCTTTTATTTTCTTTAATTTTACGTATAAAGACCCCTTTTTGCCTGTTTCATGATTTTGACCCATATATAAATACGACCGAAGCTTGAAATCGGAGTTTATATCAGTGGTTAGTTAAACTTTGGACGCAGCTTTGAGAGAAGCTGATCGCTTTGTGTACTTTCATAGAGTATCGACTATCACTGTATCCGAAATTGTATGCACCGAAGCTAGATTTTATTTAAAAACTGTGTGATAATTTTCTCTGGAAAATTTATAACAGTATACTAAAATTTTTAATAAAACAATATATCTTTTATTTTACTTCCATAATAATAAAAAAAAGAGTGTGTCCCTCTCCAGAAAGCTACTTATTATAGGCATAGAGCTCAGAAATTTTAAACATTATAAGTTTTGGCCTTCTAATTTGGTTTTTTGGTTGTTTTCAGATTATCTGGCGCCGTCAGCAAAACGAGGGCTATAATGTGTCGAAACATTCGTCATTAGACAAGTCAACATACATTTACAAACACCCATGCCTTACACTGGACTCGAACCCGCAACCTCGTGGTCTAGAAGCTTGCATGCTAACCACCATACCGTTGCATTCTAATTTGGCTTTGACGATTAGAAAGTTAAAATTTAAATTTTTTAATTATTTTATTATTGTATTTTTAACAAAGCGACTGCTAAAGGGCGCAATAATGGCAATTATAGTATATAGTATTAGCTCTAAAATTTTAAACATAAGCAGTTCTGACCTGCTGATATAACTTTTTGAAAACACAATGAAAAAATGTGCTCAGAAAAGTAAGGGGCTTTGTATAATCGTATCAACAGGAGGAAATGTTTCATTTCTCAACAGGGAGGTGTTCTAATAGTCACAATTAATTTTTAGCTTGGGAAGCGAGCTTATTCTTGCGCTGAAATGAACCTTACAGTAACCGAAATGAGCTTGTGCTTGCGCAGCGATGAAGTCTTCAGTGAGTGAAGCGAGCTTGTTCAGCAACCATTTTTTCAGCAAGTAAGGCGAGTCTGTGCTTAGATTGGTTGTTTTCAGATTATCTGGAGCCATCAGCAACACGAGGGCTATAATGCGGCGAAATATTCTTCATTGGACTAGCCAACATACATTTACAAACACCAGTGCCTGATACGGGACTCGAACCCGCAACCTCGCTGTCTAGAAGCTAGCACGCTAACCACTATACCGTTTGGTCGGCATCTGTCTGTGCTTATTTGTCAAAAAACACTTCACTGAGCGAAACGAGCTTGGTTTTGCGTAGCAATGAACCTTATGAGAGAACAAAGCGAGCCTGTTCGTGAAGAAGCCACGAAGTTTTAAACGCAAAAAGTTCGCCTACATTTTTATAAAAACAATTTCATTTTACTATTCTAAGCTATCCGTGAGAAATCTTGGATCCTGTACAAATTCCCACATTAATAATGCAACTAAATAAAACTATTGAGTTTGTTATAAGTGTTGGTCAAGTTCAATAACAACAACCAATTTAAAATTCAAGAAATTTAAATCAGCTTTCAAATTTTTGAAAATATATGGTTAAGCATTCTTTTCAACATATGCTTAAATTTATGGAAATTTTTACAACTATCTATAACTTTTAAGTTTTAATGAATTTATATAGATGCCTTGAAATTTAGATTTTTTTAAAAAATATTTAGCTAATATTTAATTGATCAAAATGTCATTAACCTAACTAACAAACATAGTTTCCATTAAATATTTAGAATCAATCAATCTTTGTAAGTAGACGATACCATCTTTGAATAAGTATAAAAAATAAGCTGATAGGCAAAGTTTTGTTTTTTTGTTTTTGCCAGTGGTTTATACTACTTTTATTTATGTTATTTGAAATTCTTGTATAAATACAATCCTAAAGATACAGATATCCAAAATGTATTTCACTGAACATCAGATACATTTACTTTATGTCTTTAATTTTATAATATCTCAAATCAACAAATTACAAATATGTTTTACATTGCACTTGAAAATAATGAGAAATGCATTCAAACGTAATTTAAAGCAATAGCCTAAAAACCAATCGAGACAATCTGTCACGATCACAAACGTGTCTAATCACTTTCAAAAGAGAAACTTTAGATCCCCAGGGAAGAATATTCAAAAGAATATAAATTCAACACAATATTAGAATACAACTTAGTCATATATATTTACGGCATAGATATCCAATAAAATAAATCTGATAATGTTGTTTGTCTCATTGTCTGATTAAATTTAAACAAACAAAAATTTCAGATTAATGTATAATCTAGAAAAAAAAAAAGGAAAAAAAAAAGAAAAAAGATTCCCATGTACTAAATAATAAGTAACCCATTAAGGTATTTTATATACCAGGAAAACTGTCCATAAAGCATCAGAAACTTACCGGTTACGCTTTAGCTTAGCAATAATTTGTAAAAAAAAAAAATCAAATTTTATAATCATATATTTAAAAAGGACAGTTTTTGTCAACAAGAGTGTGCCCCTCTGATTGACTTTAAGTGGTTCTACAATATGACTTTTTGTTACTTCGAATCACTACAGAACAGACAAATATTACATTTCGAAACCTATTTTAAAGTTATGTAGTGGCCCGCCAAGTGATTTCGTTACTAGGTACCTTAAATAAACTAAAAAAAAAAAACTACAATAAGTAAAAAATGCTTACCAGTTTTAAAATTTAAAAATGAAGTTTGCTATTGTAGACCTTGCATGAATTGCACATAGCGTACTTAAAAATACTTCTATGGGTGTACATGCTATTAGTGTCTGTATCATGGTTACAGCTGAATTGCACACATTTAATTTCTGGTGATGATATTCCACATAACACGTCAGAGTAAATTGCTACATTCTCGAAAAAACTTATTTTTCGAGCATAATCCATGATTTATTTATGAATTCATCAACGCGAAACCCTTTTTCATTTTCAATAAATAAATTATGTCGATTCACAAAAAAAAGTAGGAAACAGGAAAGAAATTCAATATCTTGTGACAATTATGATGCCAACAACAAGTTAGTCAATGCACTATGAGATAATACCCCCCGTTAAAAGTACGAAATATACTCACGAAATTCACGATCAAGAGCCAATCAACTACCGGCTTCCTAGTATCAGTAATTTTTTAGGAATTCAGAGACAAACCCAACCTGATATATAATTCCCTGTTTAAAAAACAAATATGATTCGAAGAACTTTTTATGAATATCTTTTGTCACATCACATGAGAACAACTTCATAAAATATCTTACTCATTGCTGCAAACTTTACGATATGATCAAACATATTTTTTTATTTATCACTACACTGTAAAATGCTACGCGGTATTAAATTAAAGCTATGATTTACATAGTTTGTGCCCTTGTTAATTTACAATTTGCTAGAATTCCCCCTGTTTGATATAAGGCAAGTGTTCCAGTAGTGGCTATTGTTTCAATAAGGTAGTTGCTTCCCGTTCCCCAAGAAATAGTTAAAATACATCAATATTACTGAGTAAGAAAATGTAGAGAATTAGGGAGCAAGGAAAACTAATCTTAACAAAGGAGATTAAAAGGAATGTAGAAACATCAATTGAACTCGCAAATAAATTGCGGAAGTTCAACTCAGGGCTAAGGAAAATTGGTGGAATGTCATTAATTCGCAAAACGCTCGCAAAACCTCAGTACGACAAGCTATCTACTAATGAATTAAACATGCTGGAATATGCTGAGTTCAAAAAAGATGTTTAGAAAAATAAATGTTTGTCGATCTATGGTCAGCATTATCCACTGACAAAATGATCTACGATGCTCAAATTTTGTGTTCAGGTTACTGGTGGCCATAGGACATGGCGTTAAGGTTTTCGTCAAAATTGCGTAATTGTACATGATTGCCGCCATTGAAAAATTTATGTATTTCAGCTATTGCCAAAAAAACGGTTCGAATGATTTTTATCTAAATCGCTATGGTGATGCCTTCTTAGGAACTTTTTACTTCCCATTACCAAAAAATTCTTTTAGACAGTGAGGTTGCGGGTTCGAGTCCCGTGTTAGGCATGGTGTTTATAAATGTGTGTTGGCTTGTCTAATGACGAATGTTTTGGCGCATTATAGCCCTCGTGTTGCTGACGTCGCCAGATAATCTGAAAACAACCAACCAACCAAAAATTCTTTAGAAATACGGCCCATCTGGTGTCTGTGCGGTTAACTATGTGGCCTCACATGTCAAAGGTGCACTTTCGAATCCCGGTTTAGGCATGGATATCCGTTGTGGTTCGAATTCTGCGTTAATTTGTACTCCCCGGTCTGATCAGCCGTTATTGAGCGTGGAATAGGTCGTAGAGACCATCCCACCCATCCGTACAATAAAGTTGTAAAAAGGTGAAAAACGAAAGTTTTTAACACAAAATTTCTATCCGCTTGAGTATCACCCAGTAACAACTGTTTCTTCTCTGTTGAACTTATAAGAAAGGAAAATCTAATATTTATCGAAAAATATTTCTGTAATTTTGTTGTTCTGCTGAATGATGAAAATTTAAAAACGAAAATTGTAAATTACACAAAACTATTCCAAATGTAAATGCAATGAGCAGTGCTGAGTGTGATCCACATCCCAAGTTTCACTGGAGTTAGTAATTAGTTCTCGAAAACTTTGAAGAATTGTGTGATTTTCTGAGGAAAAATTACATTAATGTGTGTAAGTTGCTATTGGATAATTCAATCTCACTTAGTGTTTATTTACTATGCAATTTTATATAAATAAATCCCCCCCCCCTCCCACATGTGGTAAATTAAACTGATTTCTTTTCATATTACTAAGCTTTAATTTTTTTTTTTTTTTTTTTTTTTTTTTTAGAAATAAGTAGGCGCAATCATATTTAAGATTTACGGTTTCGTGTTTATTTTCAGGTTTTATCATTTTTTACATTCAAGACTCAAAAACATAGTATTAGTGTCTGTCTCCCATGATAGTAGCTCACGACAGATAGTCTGGAGGGTCGCTTCACGGCAAGAGTAAACTATAAACAATACAGGGAACAATTATAGTAATTGACACACAGTACTCAATGAAACTTGTTATAATATTAGTAGTTTTGAACCTAAAATAGTAACTACGATATTGCGACTACTTTGTAAGGCCCTTGAGCAATGGAAATGTACAATAAACCCAACTGAAATGTTAGTGCTACATATAAATATTGATTTGGTGTACAATGTTTAATTTGTGTTGAACTGTGACAGCATACAAGGACCTACTTTTTAGTCCTACTTTTGCTCGCATTACAAAGTAAAACAAACAATATGTAGCACGTATCAATTAATATTGCTTAAAAATCCACACATCCGACTCACAGTACTCAATGAAACTTGTCATAATATCAGTAGTTTTGAACCTAAAATAGTAACTACGATCTTGCGACACAGGGTAGTCTTTGTACAGCCTTTGAGCAATGGAAATGTCCAGTAAAACGCCGGTTGAAATCTTAGTGCTACATATAAACATTGATTTGGTGTACAAAGCTTAAATTGTATTGAACTGTGACAGCATAAATGACCTACTTTTTTGCGCGCATTGCAAAGTAAAATAAATGATATTTAGCACGCATTACAAAACATTGCTTAAAAATCCATAATGATTTCCTCTATAAAAGTAAACAAGCGGCTATTAATTTACAGATCTAATTAATTAAGAGGTAATCTCCATCTGCCGTAATCATGAGCGTCGGTAGGACTGTTAGAATTTTGTTTCAATCATAAATTTTTCAGATATGTTTATATACATTTCATTGGGAATTGCAATCAACACAAATACAATTTTCATTTTGTCTATAAAAAAAATCGGGGTGTATATATACTAGTGTGGTAAAAAAAAAAAAAAAAAAAAAGTACTTTTATTTTTGAAACGCATGAGGAGAAAAAAGTTGTTACATATCTTGATAAGAAAAACTGAAAAAAAAATTAAAAAATAATAATAATAATAAATAATACCTTTCGATCGCGCATTCACTTCAAAGTTTGGTTGGTTTTTTGGAGTTTAACGCCGCAAGAGCAACACTTTGGCCATACTGCGCCAACTTCCAAGTTTGGAGAAAAATATAAAAAAAAAACTAGTTTTCCTAAATTTTTTAAATTTCTTATTTTTATATATTTGAAAGGCAATATTTTGAAATGTGTAGTGAATTGGTAGTATAACACAGGAAAAATACTATTCTATGCATTTTAAGAACATTTATTAATAATTAAAAATATTCAAAAATACTTTTTTGTTAAAAATTCAATTTTCTATATAATGGATACTGACGTTATTTCTTACATATTTTTGTTAAAATTGCTTTATTTACTTCAAGCATTCATTTCAAAGTGATGAATAAATACAAAAAAAAAACAAAAAAAAAACATTTTTTCGAGTACACCAATCACTAAATTATCAAGGCATTAGTTTATTTTGTGTGAAATACAGTAGATAGAACTTGGGGGAAAATTCAAATTAGTAATTATTCAATAATAATCGTTTGCGCATAACCTTTGAAACATTGATAAAAACTGTGTTTGGCGGGTTTCAATCTGGGTGGCCTTTTTCGTGGCACCTTCTCTTCTTTTGAGTCTCATAAAATTACTAGCTTATTGATTGGATAATAGCGCACATAATTGTGATTGAGACTGTCATTAATAGTGGCTGGAAATAATCTGACAGATCAAATTGCACGTAGGGAAACCACTACAGTGAAATATATGCCTCGTATACTTCCATGAATAACCATTCAGGCGTCTATTTAAACACGTATATAGTACTACAACAGGAACACCATATCTCTGTGGGAACTTATATCTGAAATTGAAGAACTGTGAAAAATTGCCCCAGGCTGATTTTTTACTTGTTGAATGTTTACTTCCTATAGTTGAGATGAAAGTACTAAGCAAATATCAGTTATATCTTCATGATATTTTTCAATTAAAAAAAAGTTAATTTTCTGAAGGACCTAAGATCATATCAGGTATTTCAAGTCAACCAAACTTAACTTTATTGCCACTGATTATGTGGATATAATTAATTGGAATGCTTGTAGGACTGAGAAGTAACAAACTAACATTTGTTAGTTAAGACTGGAGCATTCCAGGTAGCACAGCTATATTGCAGGAAACCGGGGAGACTGGAAGATTGGCTAATTCTGGCTGAGGATAGTTCCAAAATACACGATTTTTCAAAAATAAACCATTCAAAACCTCCACTTAGTTTTGTTTCACATAAATACAATACCCTAATTTAAAAACTGTGCATCGACATTTCAAAACGTCTTCTATATTTTATCCGGATTTGGGCGAGATTGGCTAAACATTTCCCAACGACCGATTCACAACGTTCCACATCGGGACTGGCCTTTGTCTGGAGAAATTGGCCAGCGCTTCTGTGCTACTAGGGAAAACTGAAATTAGACTTCAACTCGTTTCCTCAACTCATAAGCTGTTGAACGCTTGTGTAGAACCAACTAAAAAGTGGGTGGCGCTGACGCCAAAGACATTAGAAAAAACTTTTTTTTAAGATCCATGATGAACGGCTTTTCTACTAAAGTTTCCTTTAAAGTGCATCACTGGGACAGAAAGCTCAAATAAAAAGTCAACCAAATTGATAAAAGCATTTTTTTTTTTTGAAATGTATGAGATAACTTTAGTACCCTTTTTACAGAAAAATCATTGTTTTTTTACAAAACATTTTACTTTTGATTATTTTTAATTATTAATAATTGTTTTAAAAATGTATAGAATAGTGTTTTCCTGTGTTATACTATCTTTCACTACACATTGCAAACAATTGCCTTTCAAATATATGTTTAGAAATTAAAAAAAATTTAGTTAAATTTTTTTTTTGTATTTTCTTCAAATTTTGTGGTGAATGCGCGATGGGAAGATATTACTTATTTATCAAATTTTTTTTTACAGTTTTATCTATCAAGGAACGTAACAACTTTTTTCACCTCCATGCTTTACAAAAACCACTTTAATATATACAGTGGATAGGATTTCAAAATTTTTTAAATCTTCTCCTCTGTGGATTTTATTTGGTACAAGAACGTCTTCGCAAAATCGCATTCTTTTTGATATTCCGAGAGTAAATAGTTGGTTGGTTGGTTGTATTCAGATTATCTGGCGCCGTCAGCAACACGAGGGCTATAATGCGCCGAAACATTCGTCATTAGACAAACCAACATACATTTACAGACACCCATGCCTAACACGGGACTCAAACCCGCAACCTCGCGGTCTAGAAGCTAGCACGCTAACCACTATACCGTTTGGTCGGCAGAATAAATAGTTAATTAAGATAATATTTACCAGGTAAATGCCTCAAATGGCTGCACTTACTTTAGAATCAATCTTCTTTTCCTTTTTGCGACAATCACTCGGAATAACATTCCTTCCTATTTCAATTTTATTTTCAATCAACCCATCACTTTTTAATATTCCAATGATTTTCTGGACAAACGTGTGGTTTCTACCAACAGTCATACCTATTTCCTGATAAGATTTTCCTTTTTTAAATAATATTGATACGAATTCCTTTACGTAAATACTGGTTTGACTTCGAGGAACCATTTTTCATTTAAAAGTTGCGCTTCAAGCTCATTTAACAAGTTAATTACATGAATGACTGTTGAAGATAAAATTACTCAAAATTACATTATAATATAAGCCAAGTAGAAAGTATTAAGTTGTAGATAAACGAATTTTTCTAAACTGTACACTCAATTTTTTGACCGCAAAATTTGCCTAATAAAGTTTCAAAGCTGTATAAATAATGTGATTTTTAATGAATTATCTTTCTTCGTGTGTAGGTATAAAATAAAATGTCCATAGTTTAATGCCTCTGCAAAACAATTTGTTATAATTATATTTTTTGCGCATTATTCACTACACAAAGTATTAATTTGCGCAAAAAAAAGCAGTATATGCTTAATTGTTTGTGTCACTGTATATACCTGTAACCAGCATACAATGAAGAAATAATAAGTAGTAAAAAAAATTGAGTGCCATTGATACGAACTATTTATTGAATGATTATAAACTACTTGCTACCCATTCTTTTTAGTTACACATAAACAAAGTCCTTTTTTTATGGCCAACAAGTCAATGGATTTTTGAATAAAATATTTTTTTGGTGCACTAATCAATCCATTATGAGCTTTCAACAAGCAATCTACTGAGTCTGGAATTCACCACTGAGTTCGTACATAAGTCTACGTTGGCAATTATGAATTGTTATCTTCCATAAAACAACTAAAAGTAGTAAAAATAAACCGCCAAGTAAAATGGTCAGCCAGAAAATGTTATGAAATCTAAAGTTTGATACCAAGTAGCCGCGTTTAATTTCTATTGGGAAACTTGTGCACAATGAACTAAATTGAGATTATTGGGAGGAATCCCCGTAGGCAATCAGTAATTGGCAGGCTATAATATTCTCATTTCATGTTTGAGCAAATTTGTACTCATGGCAGAGATTAAATCTATACAAAATCTAGCCTGGTGTATTCTCAATAATTATGAGATTTCTCTCAATTTATTTCATTGTGTACAAGTATCCCAAAGAAATTCATCGTGGCTGCTTGGTGCAAACATTAGAATTCCTAAATTTTTCTAGCTGACTATTTTACTTGGTGGTTTGTTTTTTATAATATCTAGTTGTTTCTTAGGAGATATCAATCCATAACTGCCAATGCAGTGCGACAGTTTGAGAAATATTAATTCATACATGCCATTATAGTTGGATTCATATACAATTTTTCGTATTGAGAGTGACAATAAATATTGTTGTGAATTTTCTAACAGGGAATGATGACACTGTTTACTAAATAAAAATTACAATTTATTCTACTTTCGAAGACTTAAGAAAATTTCTGAACAACAGAAGACTCACTATCTAGCTTCAACACAAGCTTCGATGCATACAACCTCGGATATAGTGATTACACAGGCACAACGAAAGTGAACAAAAGCGCCTATCCTCTCAAAACAGCGTCAAAAAATCGACTGATCTCTATTTCATCTATTGGCTCTTTTTATAGACTTGCGGCACAAAATTTCTAGAAAAATCTAGTCAACCAATCACGAATTGGAATCGCCTCAAAATTTCCCGATTGATTTAGATAATGCCAACTTTTTTGTAAACTGTTTTATCGCTGTTAAAAAACAGAAAATAACTTACAAAGAAATACGTCACTATTTACAATTATATACAGATACTTTGTGTAACAATATCACTATTAAATGTTGTGCATATATATTTGCTAGTTGTAATTCCAATTCTTTTAGCTTCTTTCAAATAGAAATCCTCATCACAACAAGAAAAAGTGTTCATAATCCAAAATATGTACCAAATAGTTTTAACTTGAGTACAAATACATACACAAAATAAGTAATAACAAAATAGTTAGTATAGCATGCAAAAAAAATACATGCTTTACATAAGAAATAGAGGATTACCAGCTTTACATACGAATAGATACAAAAATGCTTCCAAATAATTTTCTCTTTAAGTTTGAAAAATATGATTTATCATTTTGAGAGAAATTTGAGCAATCTTCCGTGGTTGCAGTAGTTAATGTGGCATGCTTGTGATCAGAAGGTACATGATTCAACCAACCAGGCACCCTGAGGTGTTAATACTTTATTTTAAAATGAAAATCATAGTAAAATGAACTCATGGTTTTCAGACTTTGATAAGCAAGAAATTCAATTGGAAAAGAAGTAAATTTTACATTTTTCTAATTATACTGTTTTAATAGTTAAACTTAATGTATCAAAAGCCACTCCTTGAAATTAAGGGAAGGATGAGTATCCGAATTCCTATGAAAGTTTTAATTATTAATTTCCCTAAATAAAATTCCCAAAATTTTTTCATTATTTCTGTGAGGTAAAGGCCATCGCATGATTTAAATCATCTAAAGGGCATTTTTTAAAAATTAAGCTGATAAGAATAAAAAAAGACTGACTGGAATATATTAAAGCATATAAGCTACAGCACTGGCTAAAATGTTTAACTATTGGGATCATTTCCGGTGGTGCAGATCCTAGTACGTATGAAAAAGTACAAAAGGCACTTCCTCTAATTAAAGTGAGAAGAAAAAAAGACTATGATAATTTTATCAAATAGCCCTGTAATCTTGCTTTAGTATTAGTCACAACCAGAAGGACAGAATTTCGGTGACTTCGGAAATTATAAAAAGAATGTTTTGTTTATGTGTTCAATGCTAACAAGTATGCAGTTATTTTATTCTATTATTCCAGTCATTCAGGTCAACATAATCGCAAACAAATCAATTTTCTAGCTATATTAGAAGCTAATCTGCGAGGAGTCGAAAACCAATCTAAGCTCGTTGAACACAATATGAACTTGAACGTCTAAAGCTTTGATATAGGCGGCGTAAAACTGTCGTGCTCCCAGATAGTCTATAACTTAATTGTAACAAAATGTACGGCACATAATTTTAGATCAATAAATATACTCAAGTATTTAAAACAATCAAGTATTTTTCTAAATATAATCAAGTATTTTTTAAAGTTTTCTTAAAAAAATGAAGCAGTTTTCTTCGATTAAATAAATTTCCCTTTTTTTTCCTAGATGGGAGGCCATGATTATAACTGAGATGCAATTATGAGCTTTTTCCAGTGAGTGAAAAAATACGATGCAAGACTTAACTTTTCGGAAAATGTCACCCTGCTAACACCACACACATGATTTTTTTTCTCCAGTGTGAGTGAGGAGATGTGATGACATATTGCTTTTATCTGAAAATGCCTTGTTGCAAACTTCGCATACGTGAGACTTTTCCCTAGGAGTTTTCACCAGTATGAGTGCGGAGATGTTTTGTAAGATTGCCCTTTTGGGAAAATGCCTTGCTGCAAACTTTACATTTGTGTGGCTTTTCCCCGGTATGAGTGAGGAGATGTGTTTTTAGATTGCTCTTTCGGGAAAAATCCTTGCTGCAAACATCGCACACATGGAACTTTTCTCCAGAGTGAATGCGGTAATGTGCTGCAAGTGAGCTCTTGTGGGAAAATTCCATGCCGCACAAATCACATACATGGGGCTTTTCTCCAGAGTGAGTGAAGTGATGTCTTGTAAGATTGCCCTTTTGGAAAAATGCCTTGCTGCAAACTTTACATTTGTGTGGCTTTTCCCCGGTATGAGTGAGGAGATGTGTTTTTAGATTGCTCTTTCGGGAAAAATCCTTGCTGCAAACATCGCACACATGGAACTTTTCTCCAGAGTGAATGCGGTAATGTGCTGCAAGTGAGCTCTTGTGGGAAAATTCCATGCCGCACAAATCACATACATGGGGCTTTTCTCCAGAGTGAGTGAAGTGATGTCTTGTAAGATTGCCCTTTTGGAAAAATGCCTTGCTGCAAACTTTACATTTGTGTGGCTTTTCCCCGGTATGAATAAGGAGATGTTTTGCAAGATTGGTCTTACTTGAATATGTCTTGTTGCAAATACCACACACATGGGACTTTTCTCTAGAGTGAGTGAGGAGATGTGATATCAGACTGCTTTGTGTGGAAAATTCCTTGCTACACAGTGTACACACAAGTGGGCTTTCTTTGGTGTGAGTGAGGAGAAACATGAAAGGTATGCTGCTTTAAAACAAGACAGAAGATTATGAGAAAATTGATTGCTTAAATTTGCTCGTTAATTTTTCTTCTCTCGTTAGGAAATCTTGTTTCCTTGAAAACAATACGACATCATTCTTTTAAATTTAAACTTGTTATGATCCACTATTGAAAGCAATGCAGAATAAGACAACTTCTAGTAATTTCTTCTTTGCAGGGTTATTTCCGAGCAGAAAAATCCTACGGTGAAAAAAAAAAAAATTGTATACTCAGTTTTAAAGACGATAAAATAAACAATAAAGATAAAAACAATAGATGACAATAGTGAAAAAATAAAAAACCACTTTAAGTATAGAAATATAGGTACCATTAGAACACACTATTGAAATTATGTATTATTAAGAGTTACAAAACGTTTTTGGCACTTTCAAGGTTAACTTTTGCATATTTCGAAAATATTAGGTTTAAGCCAAATATTTTTAAATTTCCCCTATTTTTCTTAGAAGTTTATATATTTCAATCTCATAAATGTGTTTTACAACTTCAAATATATAAGGTAACCGAATTTTAAGTAAATCCAATGTTTTATAAGAGCTCTATGTGCATGTTCACAAAAACAAGCCTTTCGTACCACAGTGTAAAGACAAAATGAAAGATAATAAATGTACGCACGAAGTTGTGACCGACTAAATATCAATTGATTTTAATGTGAAAAATTAAATTACGTCCACTTTCCTTAACGTGATCACGTGCAAATTTTTAGTTTCACACTAAAATGCCAGAAGTTAATCACTTTACTTTGGCTATACTAAACTCCAACTTAACTTGACATCACTAGACGATAGATCTTCATCGTGCTCATAGGCATTTAATCCATTTTAGTGGAGTGAAGACATAATGCTCGCCAAACCTTTTAGCCTTTTGTTCTCTAAAGGGTTGTGGTTTGGCGAGCATCATGTTTTCACTCCGCCAAAATGGATTAAATGCCTATGAGAACTGGGAAGATCAATCGTCTAGTGATGTCAAGTTAAGTTGGAGTTTAGTATAGTTATGGTTTTGCCGTGAAAAATCGTTGATGTCATTGAGATGGCGCAAGGTTTGGGGACACAGTAAAGAAACCGAATAAACAAAAAAACAAGACTAGTTTTTACAGAAAAGTTCGTTTTTTACTATTATAGAATATTCAGAGTTAGTAATTAGCTAACATTTGAAAAAGAAATGAAAATAATTGTCGCATAAGATTCAATAAATTTTACTTGATACTCGCTGGAGGCAGTCACCAAAATTACTTTTTCGAAGTAGAATATTATTTTTTTTATAAAATTATCAGCTCCATTTCTTTATTTTTTCAAGTTTCTTAATTAAAAGAATCACTAGGTTGGTATTTCTTTTATTTTCTTTAATTTAATGTATAAAAACACTTGGGACACATTTTGGCCTGTTTCATGATTTTGTTCTAAGTATAAATACGACCGAGGCTTGAAATCGGAGTTCATATCAGTGGTTAGTTAAACTTTGAACACTGCTTTGAAAGGAGGTGAACGCATTGTGTACTTTCGTGGTACCTCGATTATCACATTATCTGAAGTTGTATGCACCGAAGCTTTTGTTGAAGCTGGATAACGTGTTTACTGTTGTTCGGAAAAGTTTTGCGAGCCTTCGAAAGAAGAATAAATTAGTTTTTATTTTGTAAAAACTGTGTGATAATTTCCTCTGGAATATTAATAACAGTATACTAAAATTTTCAATAAAACAAGATATCAATTATTTTACTTCCAAAATAATAAAACAAAGAATGTGTGTCCCTCTATAGAAAGCTACTTATAATAGGCATAGATCTCTGAAATTTTGAACATAATAAGTTTTGGCCTTCTAATTTGGCTTTTGACGAACAAAATGTTAAAATTTTACAATTGCAATTATAGTATATAATATTAGCTCTAAAATTTTAAACATAAGCAGTTCTGACCTTCTAATATAACTTTTCGAAAACACAAAGTAAAAATGTGCTCAGAAAAATAAGGGGCTTTGTTGGTTGGTTGTTGGTTGTATTCAGAGTATCTGGCGCCGTCAGCAACACGAGGGCTATAATGAACCGAAACATTTCGCCATTTGACAAATCAACATACATTTACAAACACCCATGCCTAACACGGGACTCGAACCCGCAACCTCGCGGTCTAGAAGCCAGCACTCTAACCACTATACCGTTTGGTCGGCATAAGGGGCTTTGTATAATCGTTCTATTAGTAAAGGTTCCCGTCACAATTTTTCGCGAGTGAAGCGAGCCTATGCTTGCACAGAAATGAACCTTTCGGTAACCGAAGCGAGCCTGTGCATGCGTAGCGATGAAGAGTCCAGTGAGCGAAGCGAGCTTGTTCAGCAACCAATTTTTCAGCGAGTAAAGCGAGTCTGTGCTTAGGTGTCAAGAAACAATTCACTGAGCAAAACGAGCTTGGTTTTGCGTAGCAATGAACCTTATAAGAAAACGAAGCGAGCCTGTTCGTGAAGGTTGGTTGTTTTCAGATCATCTGGCACCTTCAGCAACACGAGAGCTACAATGCGCCGAAACATTCGTCATTCTATAAGCCAACATACATTTACATACACCCATGCCTTACACGGGACTCGAACCCGCTACCTCGCGGTCTAGAAGCTAGCACGCTAACCACTATACTGTTTGGTCGTCCCTGTTTGAGAAGGAGCCACGAAGTTTTAAACGCAAAATGTTATCCTACATTTTTATAAAAACAATTTCCTTTTACCATTCTAAGTTATCCGGAAGAAATCTTGGATCCTTTACAAATTCCCACATTAATAATGCAACCAAATAAAACTATCGAGTTGTTACAAGTGTTGGTCAAGTTCAATAACAGCAACCAATTTAAAATTCAAGCAAACTTAAACCACCTTCAGATTTTTGAAAATATATGATTAACCATCCTTTTTAATACATGCTTAAATTTATGAAAATTTATACCACTCTCTATATTTTTTAAGTTTTAATGAACTTTCATAGATGCCTTGAAAGTTAGATTTTTCTTTAAAATATTTAGCTTAAATTTCCTTGATCAAAATGTCATTAACCTAACTAAGATATTTTCCATAAAATATTTAAAATCTAACAATCTTTGTAAGAGACGAAATTATTTTTGAAGAAATATAAAAAATAAGAAAAAATAAGCATGATAAGCAAAGTTTTGTTTTTTGGTTTTTGCCGGTGGTTTGCCGACCACTGCTTTATGCTACTTTCATTTATGTTAATTGAAATTTTTGGGAAAATACAATCGTAAAGATACAGATAACCAAAAAGTATTTCACTGGACACCAGATACATTTACTTTGTTTACGTCTTTAATTCTATAATATTTTAAAGCATCACATTACAAACATGTTTAACACAGCACTTAAAAATAAAAAGAAATGCGATTAAATGTAATTTATAAAAATAGCCTAAGAATCCAATCACAATCAAGACCATCTGCCCCTATCACTACAGTATTTTATCACTTTGAAAAGAAATACTACAGATCCCCGGGAAAGTATATCCAAAAAGAATTCAAATTCAATACAATATTAGAAAATACACCTAAGTCATAGAAATCTTACGGCATAAATAAATAATATAATAAATCTGCTAATTTTATTTGTCTCATTGAATTTAAACAAACACAAATTTCAGATTAATGTGTAATCCAGAAACACAAAGATTTCCATTAAATAATAAGTAACTCATTAAGGTATTTTATATACCAGGAAAACTGTCCATAAAGCGTTATTGTAAATGAATATCTAAGAATAAAGAACCGTCAAATATATTGATGACATGAAACATGAAATAGATATTTTTTAAAAAGAAAATCCAAATGTTAACTTGGTACTTGATTGAAACCCCTTCTGCAGAAAGTAACCAGTTGCGCTTTAGAGTTCCAATAACTTTTAAAAGATTAAATCTTAATAATCAAATATTTCAAAAGAGCAGATTTGGTACAGAAGAGTGTACCCCTACGATTTACTTTAAGTGGTTCTACAATATGACTATTTGTTACTTCCAATCACTACAGAACAGGCAAATATTACATTTCGAAAGCTATTTTAAAGATCTGTATTTTCCGGCAAAGTGATTTCGTTACTATAAACCTTAAAAAAAGTAAAGAAACTATTACAATAAATATAAATACTTACCACAGTTTTAAAATTTAACAATGAAGTTTGCTATTGTAGACTATGAATGAATTGTATTTAGCTTAATACAAAATACTTCTATGAGTGTCAATGCTATTAGTGGCTGCTTCATGGTTAGAGCTAAGTTGCACACACTTAATTTCTGGTGGTGATATGCCACATAACACGTCAGAGTAAATTGCTATATCCTAGAAAAAACTCATTCTACGACCACAATCCATGATGTATTTATGAATGGAACTTAAATCTTAAATTGAAGAACTGTGAAAAATTTCCCCAGGCTGAATTTTTACTTGTTGAATGTTTACTTCCTATATTTGAGATGAAAGTACTAAGCACATATCAGTTATATCTTCATGATATTTTTGAATTAAAAAACAGTTAATAATCTGAAGGAAACAGGGGAGACTGGAAGATTGTCTAATTCTGGCCGTGGATAGTTCCAAAAATACACGATTTTTCAACAAAAAAAAAAAAAGTCAAAACCGCCACATAGTTTTGTTTCTCATAAATACAATACCCCTAATTAAAAACTGTGCATCGACATTTCAAAACGTCTTCAATATTTTATCCGAAATTGGGCGAGATTGGCTTATATTGTTTCCAACGACCGATTTACAACGTTCCACGTCGTGATTGGTCTTTGTCTGGAGAAATTGGCCGGCTCTTCATTGCAACTAGGGACCACTGAAATCAGACTTCAACTTGTTTCCTCAACAACTCACAAGCTGTTGAGCGCTTATGTAGAACCAACACAAAAAGGGGGTGGTGCTGACGCCACCGTTCTTTTTTTTTTTTAAAGATCCATGCTGACCGGCTTTTCTACAAAAGTTCCTTCAAATTGCATCACTGGGACAAAAGCTCAAGGAAAAAGTAAACCAAATGGATAAAAGCAGGTTTATAATTTTTTATTTTTTTAAATGTGTGAAATAACTTTACCTACCCATTTTACAGAAAAATTATTTTTTTTACAAAAAATTTTACTTTTGAATATTTTTTTAATTATTAATATATGTTTTAAAAATGCATAGAATAGTATTTTTCTGTGTTATACTACTCTTTCACTACACATAGCAAACAACTGCCTTTCAAATATATAACGTTTACAAATTTAAAAAACATTTATTGAAAATAATTAATTTTGGATTTTTGTCAAACTTTGAAGTGAATGCGCGATGGGAAGATATTATTATTATTATTTTTTTGAATTTTTTATTTACAGTTTTATCAATCAATAAATAAAACAACTTTTTTCCTCTCATGCGTTTCAAAAATAATTATTTTTTCCGAACCACCCTAATATATACACTGAGGAGAGGTTTTAAAAACACATTTTAAATCCTCACATCTGTGGATTTTATTTGGTACAAGATCGTCATTACAAAATCGCATTCATCTTGATATTGCGAGAGTAAATATTTAATTAAGATACAATTTACCAGGTGAATGCCTCAACTGGCTGCACTTACTTTAGAATCAATCTTCTTTTCCTTTTTGCGACAATCACTCGGAATACCATTCCTTCCTATTTCACTTTTATTTTCAATCAACCCATCACTTTTTAATACTCCAATGATTTTCTAGACACACGTGTGGTTTCTACCAACAATTATAGCTATTTCATGATAGGATATTCCTTTTTTAAAATTATCTTGATACGAATTCCTTTACGTGAATACTAGTTTGCCTTCGAATAACCCTTTTTCATTTAAAAGTTGGGCTTCAAGCTCAGCTAACAATTTCATTACATGAACGACTGTTGAAGATAAAATTACTCAAAATTACATTAAAATATAAGCCAAGTAGAAAATATTAAGTGGTAGTTAAACATATTTTTCAAAATTGTATTTTCAATTTTTTGACCGCAAAATTTGCCTAGTAAAATTTCAAAGCTGTATAAATAACGTGATTTTTAATTAATTTTTTTTTCGTGCATAGTTACAAAGTACAATGTTCATAGATTAATGCCTCTACGAAAGATTTTGTTATAATTATATTTTTTGCTCATTATTCACTACACAAAGAGTTAATTTGCGGGAAAAAAAAGGAAGTATATTCTGAATTGTTTGTGCCACTGTATAAACCAGTAACCAGCATACGATGAAGAAATAATAAGTAGTAAAAAAAAATTGATTGCCATGGATACGAACTATTTATTGAATGAACATAACAAAATACTTGGTACCCATTCTTTTTAATTAAAAAAAAAAAAAGTCCCTTTATTTATGGACAACAAGTCAATGGATTTAAGTAAAATTTTTTTGATTTCATAATCAATCCTTTAGGAGCTTACAACAAGCAATCTACTGAGTCTGGAATTCACCATTGATTACATACATAAGTCTGCGTTGGCAATTATGAATTATTATCTTCCATAAAACAACTAGACGTAGTTAAAATAAACGGCCCAGAAAAAGTGTCAGTTATGAAATCTAATGTTTTATACCAAGTAGCCGTGTTTAATTTCTTTGGGATATTTGTGAAAAATAATCTAAATTGGGATTATTGGGAAAAATCCCCGTTGGCAATCAGTTATTGGCAGGCTATAATAATATCAATTCATGCTTGGGCAAATTTGTACCCATCGCAGAGATTAAATCTATGCAAACTCTAGCCTGCCGTGTTCTCATTGCTTATGAGATTCTTTCCATTTTATTTCATTGTGCACAAGTATCCCAAAGTAATTCAACGTGGCTGCTTGGTGGCAAACATTAGATTTCCTAAATTTTTCTAGCTGACCATTTTACTTGGTGGTTAATTTTTTATAATGTCTAGTTGTTTCTTGGGAGGGATCAATCCATAACTGCCAAAGCAGTGCCAACGGTTTGAGAGATATGAATTCATACATGCCATAAGAGTTGGATTCATATACAATTCGTCGTATTGAGAGTGAAAATAATTATGAATTTTCTAACAGGGAATGATGACGCATTTTATTAAATAAAAATTACAATTTATTCTTTTTTTGAAGACTTAAAAACATTTCGTAACATCAGTAGACTCACTATCTAGCTGACACAACAGCTTCGATGCAAATAACCTCGGATACAGCAATAACACAGGCACAACGAAAGTGAACAAAAGCGTCTATCCTCTCAAAGCAACGTCCAAAACTCGACTGATCTCTTTTTCATCCATTGGGCCCTTTTCATAGTCTTGCGGCACCAAATTTCTAGAAAAATGTAGTCAACCAATCACGCGATGGAAACGCCTCAAAATTTCCGGATTGATTTAGATAATGCCAACTTTTTTCTAACCTGTTTTATCGCTGTTAGCAAATAGAATAGAACTTACAAAGAAATATGTCTTTGTAAGTTCTTACGATTATATACAGGTTTTACAATTATATACAGGTTTTACAATTATATACAGATATTTTGTGTAACAATATCACTCTTAAATATTGTGCATTTAGATTTGCTAGTTGTAATTCCAATTCTTTTAGTTTCTTTTAAGTAGAAATCTTTTTCACAACAAGAAAAAGTGTTCATACTTAAAAATATGTACCAACTAGTTTTAACCTGAATACAAATACATACTAAAAAATAAGTATTAATAAAATAGTTAGTATGGCATGCAACAAAAACACTTGCTTTACATGAGAAATAGAGGATTATCAGCGAATAGATAACAAAAATTCTTCCTAATAACTTTCGCTTTAAGTTTGAAAAATTTGATTTATTATTTTGAGAGAAATTTTAGCAATCTTCCGTGGTTGCAGTAGTTAATGTGGCAGGCAAGTGATCAGAAGGTACGTGATTTAAATCTAACGAGCCACCTTTAGGTGGTAATACTTTAGTTAAAAATGAAATTCATAGTCAAAAACGTGTTTTCAGATATTTGATAAACAAGCAATGTTATTGAAAAACAAGTAAATTTTACTTTTTCCTGATTTTACTGTTTTAATAGTTCAACTTAATGTATCGAAGCCACGCCTTGAAATTGAGGGAAAGATAAATATCCGAATTCCGTTGGCCAGTTTTAATTATTCATTACCCTGGATAAAATTCCCAACTTTTTTTTCAGCATTTCTGAGAGGTAAAGGTCCTCGTTCGCTTTAAATCATCCAAAGGGCATTTTTAAAAAATTAAGCTGATAAGAATAAAAAGACTGGATGGAATATATTAAAGCATATAAGCTAATGCACTGGCTAAAATAATTATTTATTGGGATCATTCCCGGAGGATGTAGATCCTGGTACGTAACAAAATGTACAAAAAGGCACTTCCTCTAATAAAAGTGAAAATAAAAGACTGGCAAAAATTTATCATATAGCCTCTAGTCTTGGCTTAGTTTTAGTCACAACCAGAAGGACATAATTTCGGTGACTTCGGCAATTATACTAAAAAGAATGTTTTGCTCCTGTGTTTAATGTTAACAAGTATGCAGTTATTTTATTCTAGTCATTCGGTTCAACACAAAAAAACATAAAAATCAAATCAATTTTCTAGCTATATTAGAAGCTAATCTGCGAGGAGTCAAAAACTAATCTAATCTCGTTGAACACAATATACACTTGAAGGTCTAAAGCTCTGATATCGGTGGCGTAAAACAGTCGTGTTCCCAGATAGCTTGAAACTTAATTGAAACAAAATGTACGGCACAGAATTTTAGATTAATAAAAATACTTGATATAGTACATTATTTTAAAAAAGAAATAAATATGCAATAGTTGTTAGTGTCAATCTCATTTGTACTTCATGAGATATACATATGTGCGCGTGATGCATTTCTTAGAGCGGGAACTCTGGAGGTATAAATCACCAATACTAGCTGTGTTTTTTTTAATTCATTTTTTTAATTCATGTATTTTTTAAAGTTTTCTTAAAAAATGAAGTATTTTCTTCGATTAAATAATTTTTCCCTTTTTTTCCTAGATGGGGGAAGAGGCATATTTCCCATTTTTGGCGTCTGCCATGATTATGTCTGAGATTGAATTATGATCTTTTTCCAGTGTATTAAAAAATACGATGCAAGACTGCGCTTTTCGGAAAATGTCTTGCTGCTAACATCGCACACATGGGTTTATTTTCTCCAGTGTGAATGAGGAGATGTGATGCATGATTGCTTTTATCTGAAAATGCCTTGTTGCAAACATCGCACACGTGAGCCTTTTCCTTAGGGCTTTTTATCAGTATGAGTGCGGAGATGTCTTGCAAAATTGCCCTTTAAGGAAAATGCCCTGCTGCAAACTTGACATTTGTGTGGCTTTTCCCCGGTATGAGTGAGGAGATGTGTTGCAAGATTGCCCTTTTGGGAAAATTTCTTAATGCAAACTTTACATTTGTGTTGCTTTTCCCCGGTATGAATGAGGCGATGTGTTGTAAGATGGCTCTTTCGGGAAAATTCCTTGCTGCAAACATCACACACATGTGTCTTTTCTCCAGAGTGAATGAGGTGATGTGCTGTTAAGATAGCTCTTTCGGGAAAATCCCTTGCTGCAAACATCGCACACATGGGTCTTTTCACCAGAGTGAATGAGTTGATGTGCTGTAAGATAGCTCTTTCGGGAAAATTCCTTGCTGCAAACATCGCACACATGGGTCTTTTCTCCAGAGTGAATGAGGTGATGTGCTGTAAGTGTGCTCTTTTGGTAAAATGCTTTGCTGCAAACTTCACATTTGTGAGGCTTTTCCCCAGTGTGAGTGAGGAGATGTGATGTAAGATTGGTCTTATTTGAAAATGTCTTTTTGCAAATACCACACACATGGGACTTTTTTCCAGAGTGAGTGAGGAGATGTGCTTTCAGACTGCTTTGTGTTTTAAATGCCTTGCTACACAATGCACAAACAAGTGGGCTTTCTTGGGTGTGAGTGAAGAGAAACATGTCAGGTATGCTGCTTTAAAACAAGACAGAAGATTATGAGAAAATTGATTGATTAAATTTACTCGTTAATTTTTCTTCTTTCGTTAGGAAATCTTGTTTCCTGGAAAACAATAGAACATCATTATTTTAAATTTAAACTTGTTATTATCCACTATTGAAAACAATGCAGCTTCTAGTAATTTCTTCTTTGCAGGGTCATTTCCGAGTAGAAAAATCCTACGGTGAAAAAAAAATTGTGCATTTAGTTTTAAAGATGAAAAAATGGACACAAAAATACAATAAATGACAATAGTGAAAGAAAAACAACAAAAAACACACCAATAGATGACAATAATAATAAAAAAAAAAAAAAAAAAGTTGTGAAAAATCAAACAACTTTCAATTACACCTTACAACAATCGATGCATTTATATTTGCCATAGATTCGTATAAATTACTTGTCTCTTACATTCATTGATTTTAAAAGAAATATCCACTTTGGAGTTGTTTTTAATAAGAATTATTACACTATAAAAAAAAAAAAAAAAAAAAAAAAAAAAAAAAAAGCGCCAAATGGAGAATTTTAGATCTTTTTTGATAAATAATGCTTTATCCTTTTTTGTGAGTGAAACACAGAAGTAACAGTCATTTATGGGTGATGTTCAAGAAAAAAGAACACTGTTATGAAGATATTTATTTTCAACCTTTTACGCCATTCTCACATTTCTAAATGAGTTTCGGTGATGTTGATGTTTACAGCACCTTAAAAGGTATTTACCACAGCGATTTTGATCAAAATCCCTACAGCCGTTTTTTGGCAAATACTGAAATTTTTTTTTTTTATTGCAGGTTAAAGGTCCCACTGGATCTACTAACTAGTACACATAATTTTTAAAGCGTATATTAATCCGCAGACACACACACATACAGACATAAATTTTGAAAAAACTTTTTGGACTCATGATGTTCCAGAAAGTGTAGATGCAAAAAAAAAAAAAAAAAAAAAAAAAAAAAAAAATATTCTAAATCGAATCCAATACTTTCATTACCCTATGTAGAATGGGTATTTGAAAGTAAACTATGGGTAAAAAATTCAAAATTTTCAATTGCACTATATTTCTGGTTTTGGCATTAAAATTTGACGTAGAATGGTCCAATTTACTGTTTTCATATTTTCATTCATTTAAATACTGAATGCTCATTTGGCAATTGTTTTGGCGGAAACGTCTACTAATGAAGGGGAAAAAAAATCACCGCCAAAATGGTGAATTTTGCGATATACTTTTTGATAACTCTTACATTATCTTTTTTTTTTTTTTTTTATGAAAAAAAAGATAAGCAGTACTTGGTCATTGGCGGGCATTTGTTATCAAAATCGTTAGAGCGGTTTTAGAGCAATTATTAAAGAACATATTTTTAATGACAGCTACTTTATGTGTATGCATAATTTTGACAAAACTTTAATGGTAGATCCCAATGCAATAACTTCCCAGCGTAACCAGACCTCGGATTTTAAATTCTTAGGTAGGCAATTTTTTACAATGCATTTTAAAGTAGCATATTTACTAATATTTTGCCCTATTGAAATATAAATGGAACTTCAAAAATTAAGACTTTATGCACTTCAAAAAGTACCAAGACACAATTTAAAATATTGGTGTGGGAAAAACATCGGGGGTATTAAAAATACTAGGTCTAACAACGATGCCACTAACCAAAAAAAAAATTTTTACATCGTAGGTCAATTTGTTCGAGATTAATGCTGATCACGTGCATAAAGACACTCAGACATCCATTTTTTTTAGACCTCTGTTTGAAGTCAGAATGTTTCAAAACGTGGAGAAATATAAAAAAAAAAAAAAAAAAAATTAAACCGAAAACAATACTTTTATTACTCTCTGTTGGTTTGTTGGTTGGTTGGTTGTTTTCAGATTATCTTGCGCCGTCAGCAACACGAGGGCTATAATGAGCTGAAACATTAATCATTAGACAATCCAACATAAATTTACAAACACCCATGCTTAACATGGGACTCGAACCCGAAACCTCGCGTTCTAGAAGCTAGCACGCTAACCACTATACCGTTTGGACTCTCTGTTAACATATGGAAAGTAAAAATAACACGTTTTAACTTTCACACCTTAGACCTTATTTTAGTTTTGATTATATTAGGATAATTTATTATACTCTTGAAAACTATACTACTTACTGTCCTCTGGAAAGAAAATGTCTTGTATTTATCTAAATTAAAACACTCAGATTCCAAATCTAAATGCATACACATATCTATATAACCTTTGTGGTGGTCTCGTGTACAAAAGTCAGATACAACTCCTAGGCACTAGTAATTACTTTTGTCTAGTGGTTAGAATATCGCTCTTCAGATCTTTGGGTATGCGTTTCGATCCCCAGCTTCCTCTCCTCTACAATTTGGTGACCCGGACAAACTGATTCATGCTGATATCTATCTGTCCATGAGCGCCCGCAGGATTATTTGCAGGGGGGTGCAAGACTGATAGAATTTTGTTTAAATCATTAATTTTTCAGAAATGCGGATTCTAATTAGTAATGAATTGTCAATTAACAATTATGCAATAATTTTCACTTTGATAATAAAAAAAAAAATCATGGTATATATTTTTGAAATCCTCTCACCCTCTGCAGATTTTATTTGAAAACCAACGCAACCAAGTTAAAAAAAATTGTGTAAGAAAAAAAATTTAAAAAATAAATAATAACTAGGGTTCTCCACCCCCTGCTCGCTAACGCTCGCCAACCCCCGGGATTGCTACGCAAATCCCCTTGGTTCGCGTAGCGAACCAAGCTCGCTTCAAAGTGAGGCATTTTAAACATGCCCTAGCTAAAAGCTATTTCAGATGCTTAATCAAGAAAATCCTTGAAGAATAATATTGTGCCATGAAACTGAAAAAATAGGAATATTTATGATGAGCTACAGTACTTGTAAAATCATAACCTAAATGAATATTTTCATAAAAAGTTATTTTTTAAAAAATTGTGGTTTATCTAAAATGCTGAAGTTCTTATTCATTCTACTGTGAATTTTCAGCATATAAACCTTAATATTCTTAATGGAAATTCCGTGCTCAGTTTTTATCGATATATATATTCGGAAAACGTTCACATATAAATATGGATAAAAAGTACGATACGGACTCTGAGCCAAGAAATGTTTATACAAAACAGCGCAAAATTATGGCAACCATAGGCAATTCAATTGTTACTAAAGAAATGGCGTCGGCTGACATTTGTTGGCAAAATTCTTGGAGCAGAATCCATACCCGACTTGGAAATTTAACCGGCAATTTTTCGAAAAAACGTGGTTAATATAGAATTTTAATCCAAAAGAAACGTACACATCTTACATCTATTTATTCCGTCATCAACGTAAATATTAAATAAATACGGCACAAAACGTTCAAATAGGCAATAATTTGTATCAGTAGTAAGAAAACAAAATATAGCCAATTCAAGTTATTTGTTGGCTGATGCCAGAAGTCAAATTTTTAAAGATATAGTGTGATTGGCTGGATTGCTGAATTTGAATACTCGGGAATAAAGCGCATTTAGAAGATTTGTGAATGGTTGCTTGAAGTCGTTGCCACTCTGCTCACAGAAATACAGCCGAATTTGGGCGTCACGCAAGAGAATTATTTATATAGATAATAATTAAGGTTTATCTTGTTTTTTATCTTCTAAGTAGTTCTCGTGGTATTTTAAATATAGTGTTTTTGTAATAGAATCGGAAGACACAAAATATAACTTATAAAAAATAAAGTTTTTAATATAAATCGCCTATACTATGCATTATCAATTTTGATGTGCAAATGCAAGTTATTGAGCTCATATCGAGATTTCATAATTTTTGACTACTACGAAGAAAGCATCCATTTCGGACTATTTACAAATTGTTTTGTTTGCGCCAAAAACTTAATTGAACTAATTATCATCCACAAAGAGACTCTCCACTAAGTTTTAACTCGATTGGATGACAGCAAGCGAGTTATTTAGACCTACGAAGTGGTAATATAGTAATGTGTGTAAAAGCGGCCTTTTTGTGACAAACCCAAAAATGTGATGGATTACATTCTCATCGACCACAAATCTAAGTGTCAAGTTTCAGCCCGATTGAATTACGGTAATTTGGTTAATTAGCCATACGCAGATTTTCTGACCACACATAAATAAACAAATAAGTTTGAAGTCATAGCTGACAACTCTTAAATGGGTAAAATTGCCAACAGCCCATTACAAAATCATATCTAAAGTTTAAGAAAATCGCTAGAAAATTCTCGAAAGGGAAATATAGCATCAAACATTAATCTCTATCAGAAAAATATATTAGTATCAATAATTTAATGTAAGTATGACTGCTTTCGGTGAAAACCTTCTCCCTTTCTTGTGTAATTGCCCTGTCGTCTGTCCTCGAGTAAAAACAATTCCTCTAAGTTGAATTTGTATTCGGATCGGACGTATCCACGTCGATGGCATAACGTAGTTGGCCGGGGTCCTCACACTAATTATTTTTCGAGCCCTCTACCTACTCAATTTTTTCGTCAAAATAAGAAAAAAAAGTACTTTTATGCTCAGCAACTTAGGAATACTAAAAAACAGGAAATCAAATGCTGAATTGTGTGATGCAACTTGTAATTAACTAAAAACAATTGTACATTTTTTTACTTAGCAGTCAGCACAGAAAATTCTCCAACGAAAATGGAAAAAACAACAACAATCATTTATAAGCAATAAATACTGAAACGAATGTTATCAGTTCATGCGCTAGTTCCTATTTACTTTAAATGATGTATTATAATGTATCTCAGAGTAATAAATAACCAGATCTAAAGTTGTACCAACTAAACAAAAATTACGGAGCTCGAAAAGCCAATCTCGTGTTAATAAATAAAACAAACCTCTAAAATGATATATATATAAAAATAAAAAAATAAAAAGTGGCAAAAAAAACTGTTCGATATTGCAATTATGTATCTTATTTCCATCTTGAGCTCAATCATTTTGTATAAAATAGAACACAAATTTGCAATTAGCTGTCAGAATAGATGAGTCAGAATGTTGTGATTCACCCATAGGATTTACCATAATCTCCAAAGGAAACATACCCTGAGGTTAATATCAAAGATTAAAAAAACAGAATTTTAATATTATGTATCTTCCAAGTTAGAAAAATTATTAAAAAAAAATAATTAAAAATTAAACATAAAAGCATTGCTCAGTTGAAATCTAAAAACTTACTACGTCTTTTATCTCATCTGATCTACTCAATTTCCAATACAATATTTCTAAACAACTGGCGCTTTAAAATCTCCTAGCAATGATCGATTCTTGCAATAGCAATACTCAGTGATGAAAAACGAAATAGGAAATAAACAGGATTAATAAAATAAAGTTGAAAAAAAATCATTGTAAGATTGAAGTACAGTTTCAAAATGGCATATGTGCTTTTTTCCCCCTTGGAATTTACACATTTTTCGACAATTTTAATTTAATTTTCAAAAGCCAGGGGGTTGCCTTGCACCCTCCTGGGGGCGCCCATGCATCTGTTGGGTCCATCTGATACGAAAAACTGCACAACCACAACAATCATTACGGCATCTTTGGCGATCCACTGTCAAACTCAATGCTCATTCGTTCGTCTCTTCTCGACTCACTGGGAAGTCTGTGTGGTGGTCTCATGTACAAAAGTCATATACAACTCCTGGGCACTAGTAATTACTTTTGCCTAGTGGCTAGAAGAATATCGCTCTTCAGATCTAGGGGTACGCGGTTCGATCCCCAGCTTCCTCTCCTCTACACCTTTACATCAGATTAAAGATGGTTTGTTAAATTTCTATGTCAGTAACGGTTGATGATATTTCTGAAAATTGGTACCAAGGCCAAAATAATGGTTTTTCCAAAATTATGCCGATTCAAGTTTCCAATCACAATTCAACAGTTAGAGTAGCCAAAAAAAAAAGAAAAAAATCTTAACCTCAATTACCAATTGTGTAAAATCCTGATGGTACAGTATATAATTGTAAATACTGATGCATTTCTTGTGAAGTTATATTCCATCTAATTTATTTGTAACACCGATAATACAGGCTAGAAAAAATTGGCAACATATGAGTCAATCGGAGAATTTCGAGAAGTATAAAGTGCTCAAAGTGGAAGAGTTGAGGGAAAGTTATTCTGGAGAGGAATTACTTTTTGCCGCGAAGATGAACTTGAGCAAGGCCATCTCTAAGTAAACAGGCCCGAACCATCGTCTTATTTTCCTGAGTGACGTCACGAGACGGGGCCCATGCCATTACTGTTGGAGCCCCAAACAAACATTCATTTCATTGCTTCGCAGTTCACTATCACTACTGAATTTCTTTGCATTCTATTCTTTTACTACTTTAATCAGCATTTCAATTATCTCCTGAAAAAAGTCCGTATATTTAAAAACTAGGTAAGTGATCTCCATTTGTTATTCTTTATATTTTAAGGACTAAATTTTTCTGTTAACTTGTATTATTTTGTTAAATGCTTCCACCAAAGAATATAGTTACCAGTAAGCTTGTTGTTAACTCATCGGTTTATTCTTTTGTTTGTAACTTGAAAAATGTTGGTTTTAAAAAATATCAATAACATTTCCCGATTTTATTGCATAGAATACTGGGACATCACCAAATTGTTATTAGTACATGGTTACTTAAATGTATACTTTTAGGAAATCGTTACTTTTCAAAACTTTTCCCAAGTTAAAAATACACAAACATACGTTTCAAAATCCTCATCATCAGCTACTAATATAACTTATGTGGAATAAGGATGACTATAATATTTATTTTTATGGAAAAAATTATTATTTACCATGCTTTATTTAAATTGTATTCCCTTGTTTGGATTGATAATAGAATACTAATAAAAATACTACTCAACTAAATTTATTTGGCACAATTTCTGAAAATTATTGACACGAGGCATACAATATTCATAGCGTTGGCGGGATTTAATGTTGCCTCAGTTTTCATTTTCACATTGGTGTGATTAAAATTGCCGAGTTCAAGGTTTAAAAAATACATACTTCATCGTGTATTGACCATGTATTGTCAAAACTTGCCTAATCAAAGGTGCATCGTTTACTAAGAAAATTGAAAGTTTAAGATACTTAAACAAATAAAAACAAAAATTACTATTTTACAAATTCTAATTAATATTTTACTATTTACAGGCATGCCACGGAAGTGTGCTGTCGCTGGGTGAAACTAACTATAAAGGCTTGCCCTATACTACAATCTTCTATTTCTCTAAGGATCCCGAAAACAGAAAAAAGTGGATTCGATCCATACACAGAGAAGATTTTGAGCCGACTGCGGAATCTGTTGTTTGTATCAAGCATTTTCATAACCAGTTCATAATACGAGAGGATAAAGTTTGTCGCGATGATGGAAGCTGGTTATGCGTACAACGATCAAAACCGAAACTGTCGCCGGATGCATATTCAGATGACAGATGAGTGGGAGCAACTACAATGTGTCTGTGCGGGAAATCTTGGAAAGCGAGAAGAAACTAAGATAATCAGTCTTCTCAAGATCAATTCATCTCTGAACGGTGTGTTTTCTCTAAAAAATTTCGTGCATGATATGCAGTGTAACGAGTTTACCTATTCAGTAAGTAATAGTGATTTTGAGTTTTTTGAAAATATTACTTATGAACAATATTATGTTAATTTTAATGAGAATGAAATACGAGTAATTATTTATACATCGGGATATGTTGCTCGCCAAATTTCTTGTTGTCGCGAATGCATACAAGTATTTTGCAGTGATCGCGCCATGGCTTTTGAGTGTTCAGGTTCCCTGTATAAATACTTGGAGGTGCTTGATCGTGGGGGTCTAACATATCCTATACGGCATACTGTTCATTACTGTATGAGTACGGTAAGAGTTTTTAATGTTATGCTCTGTGAATATTATGAAAATTAATTTCTAAGTTATTCATGCCAGCGGGACTTAATTATGAAACTAACTCTACAATTCTTATCATCGGATGAAACTGATGATATTTCATGTGTACGTGGAAAAACTGCATTGGATTTTTAATACAGTGTGTAAAAATAATGTCGAATATTTTGTTGAACAATTATTGCAAAATAAAAAATAACAATTTAGATAAAATGAAAAAAAAAAAAAATCAATGAAGTGTGATAAACGCAAGTTAAGTTCTATGAAAAAGTAGTATTTATTAAATATAATGTTTTAAAATGTATATTTTGTGTAATAAAATTTTTTGAAATATAGTATTTTATTTTTTATACATAAAATTATTTTAAATTTGAAAAACATCTATGAATCTTACCTATGCAAAATATGTTAAGTTTTTTAGTATATATATATACCAATATTTCTATGAAAACTTCTTTTATAAAGTCATGAAGTTATAAGTAAAAAATTAAAATGGATTTAAATGTGTTTTCAAGTTGAATTGATAGCGACTTCTTCGTTATTAAATGCTTTCACAGTAATGTTTATTTATATAAAAAATACTAACTTCGAGCTGATTTATAACTTAAGCACCTAAAATGTATTGAAAATTAATGTGTAATTCAAATCTAGTTCAGTTTTATCAACAGAAATAGACTTAAAAGAATATATATATATTTAATACATAAGATCACAGCTTTGTTTTGGTTACGACCAATGGCCCCGTTTCGTGACGTCACCAGCACCAGGTTTCGGCCTGTTACACATAGAGACGGCCTTGACTTGAGGCAAGAGGGTTAAAAAGATCAAAGCAAAAATAATTGAAAATTTACTCAAGTATCCAGAAGATTCTGAGGAGATTAAAAAAATAAACGTTCAAGATGATGAAAAAATTGAAAACTCCCTGCTCTCAAATGAGAAAACACTTGCCCGTATTACGACTCTAAATTTTTTCTATATCACAATATAGAGTTTTAAGGGAGGTTTTAAAAGAAAAAGGTACAGATATTTTCCCATCCTATTTTCAGATTTCCAAATCCAAGGCAAAATGCAATCCTAGCGATTCTAATATGGAAATTACTGACAGAGAAGCAAAGGTTTTTCTTCAGGCGCTCCTGGATCATACAGTTTCAAGAACACTTAATATCCTTTCAGCCTTAAGAAATTTGGATCCTTAAATTCTCACATTATAATGCAACAAAACAAAACTATCGTGTTTGTTTACAAGTGTTGGTCAAGTTCAATAATAGAAACCAATTTAAAATTTTAGCAAACAGAAATCACTTTCCAAGTTTTTGAAAATATATGATTAATCATCCTTTACAACACATGCTTAAATTTATGGAAGTTTATACCACTATCTATAACTTTTAAGTTTGAATGAATTTTCATAGATATATTAAAATTTAGATTTTTCTTTAAAATATTTAGCTTAAATTCACTTGATCAAAATGTCATTAACCTAACTAAGATAGTTTCCCTTAAATATTTAAAATCCAACAATCTTTGTAAGTAGACAAGACCCTTTTTGAAGAAATATAAAAAATAATAAAAAATAAGCATGATAAGCAAAGTTTTTTTTGTTTTGTTTTTGCCAGTGGTTTGCCGACCACTGCTTTATGCTACTTTTATTAATGTTAAATGAAATTTTTGTACCAATAGAATCCTAAAGGTACAGATAACCAAAAAAGTATTTCAGTGGAAACCAGATACATTTAATTTGTTTTAAATCTTTAATTCTATTATATTTTAAAGCATCAAATTACAAATATGTTTAACATAGCACTTGAAAATTACAAGAAATGCATTCAAATGTAATTTATAAAAATAGCCTAAGAAACCAATCACAATCAAGACCATCTGTCCCGATCACCACAGTGTTTTACCACTTTGAAAAGAAATATTACAGATCCCCGGGAAAGTATATCCAAGAAGAATTCAAATTCAACACAATATTAGAAAATACACCTAAGTCATAGAAATCTTAAGGCATAAATATAGAATAAAATAAATCTGATAATTTTATTTGTCTCGTTGAATTTAAACAAACAAAAATTTCAGATTAATGTATAATCCAGAAAGAAAGAAAAAGATGTCCATGTACTAAATAATAAGTAACCCATTAAGGTATTTTATATAACAGGACAACTTTCCATAAAGCATTATTTTAAATGAAGGTCAAGGAATAAAGAACCGTCAAATATATTGATGACATGAAACATGAAAAATAGATGTTTTTTAAACAGAAAAATCCAAATGTAAACTTGGTACTTGAATGAAACCCCTTCTGTAGAAAGTAACCAGTTCCGCTTTAGAGTAGCAATAACTTAAAAGATTAAAACTTTATAATCAAATATTTAAAAAGGGCAGATTTGGTACAGAAGAGTGTACCCCTTGGATTGCCTTTAAGTGGTTCTACAATATGACTATTTGTTACTTCCAATCACCAATCACAGAACAAGCAAATATTACATTTCGAAAGCTATTTTAAAGATCTGTAGTTGCCGGCAAAGTGATTTCGTTACTATGAACCTTAAATAAACTAAAGGAACTATTACAATAAATATAAATACTTACCACAGTTTTAAAATGTAACAATGAAGTTTGCTATCGTAGACTATGAAGGAATTGTATTTAGCTTAATACAAAATACTTCTATAAGTGTCATTTCTATTAGTTGATGATTCATGGTTAGAGCTGAGTTGCACACACTTAATTTCTGGTGGTGATATGCCACTTAACACGTCAGAGTACATTGCTACATCCTAGAAAAAACTCATTTTACGACCACAATCCATGATGTAATTATGAATTCTTCAATTCGAAATACTTTCATTTTCAAGAAATAGTTTATTTTGATTTACAAAAAAAAAAGTAGGGAACAGGAAAGAAATTCCATATATTGCGACAATTATGATGCCAATAAAAAGTTAGTCAATGCACTATGAGATAATACCCCCCCCCCCCCCGTTAAAAATACGAAATATACTCACGAAATTCACGATCAAAAGCCACCAACTACAGGCTTCCTTGTAACAGTAATTCTTTAGGAATTCGTAGACAAACCCAAACTCATATACAATTCCCTGTGGAGGAAAGTCGACCAAACGGTACAGTGGTTAGCGTGCTGGCTTTTAGACCACGAGGTTGCGGTTTCGAGTACCGTGTTAGGCATGGGTGTTCGTAAATGTTTGTTGGATTTTCAAATGACGAATGTTTCTGCGAATTATAGCCTTCGTGTTGCTGACTGCGCCAGATAATTTGAAAACAACCAATCAACAAATATTTTATTCACTTCTGCAAACTTTACGATATGATTAAACATATTTTTTAATTTATCACTACACTGTAAAATGCTATGCGGTATTAAATCAAAGCTATGACTTACATAGCTTGTGACGTTGTTAATTTCCAAAATGCTAGAATTACCCCTGTTTGTTGTAAAGCAAGTGTTTCAGTAGTGGCTATTGCTTCAATAAGGCAGTTGCTTAACGTTCCTCAAGAAATATTTAAATTACATCAATATTACTGTGTAAGAAAATGTAGAGAATTAGGGAACAAGGAAAACCAATCTTAAAAAATTAAAAGAAAAGGAATACAGACACATCAATTTGAATGCTCAAATAAATTACTGAATTTCAACAGCGGCCTATGAAAAATTGGTGGAATGTCATTAATTTGTAAAACGCTCGCAAAAGGGCTGTACTACAACCTGTCTACTGATGAATTAAACATGCTGGAACATGCTGAGTTAAAAAGAGTTGTTTAGAAAGATATATGTTTATCGGTCTAAGGTCAGCATAATCCCCTGACAAATTGACCCACGATGTTCAAATTTTGTGTACAGGTTACTGGTAGCCACACGACATGGCGTTAAGGTTTTCGTCAAAATTGCGTAATCGCACATGATATTTGCCATTGAAAAATTTATGTATTTCAGCAATTGCCAAAAAATGGTTCGAACGATTTTGATCTAAATCACTATGGTGATGCCTTTTTAGGATCTCTTAACTTCCCATTCCCAAAAATTCCTTAGAAATACCGCCCATCGTGTGTCTGTGCTGTTAATTATGATGCCTCACATGTCAATGGTGCCGGATCGAATCACCGTTTTGGCATGGATATTCCTTGTGAATCGAATTCTGCGTTAAATTGTACTCCCCGGTCTGATCAGTCGTTATTGTACATGAAATAAGTACCCCCGTTGAGAGTACAAACCATCCCAACCATTCGTAAAATGAAGTCGTAAAAAGGTAAAAAACGAAAGTTTTTAACACAAACGTTTTCCCGTTGAGCATTACATAACAACAACTGTTTTCTCTCTGTTGAATAAGAAAGCATAAGTAATGTTTATCGAAAAACATTTCTGTAATTTTGACGTTCTGGTGACGCTTTTTTTTTCTTTTTGCCACCAATGTAAAAATTATCACCAAATAACTGGCAATTTTTTGAAATAATGAAAATTTTAAAACGAAAACGGTAAATTACACTTAAGTATTCCAAATTTAAATGCAATGAGCAGAGTTGAGTGTGATCCACATCCCTAGTTTCACTAGCGTTTGTAATTAGTTCTCGAATACTTTGAATAATTGTGTGATTTTCTGAGGAAAAATTGCATTGTGTGTCAGTTGCTACTGGATAATGCAGTCTTACTTAGTGATTATTTACTATGCAATTTTTTATACATAAAATTTCCCACGAGGGAAATTAAACTGATTTTTTTTCATGTTACTCAGCTTTAGTTTTTTTTTTTTTTTTTCTTTCAGAAATAAGTAGGCACAATCATATTTGGGATTTATGGTTTCGTGTTTATTTTCAGCTTTTATCGTTTTTTACATTCAAGATTCAAAAAACATAGTATGAGTGGCTGTCCCTCATGATAGTAGCCCACGGCAAGGGTCAACTATAAACAGTGCAGGGAATAATTATAGTAAGCGACACACAATACTCTATGAAACTTGTCGTAATATTAATAATTTTGAACGTAACTACGATGTTGCGACACAGGGTAGTCTTTGTACAGCTTTTGAGCAATGGAAATGTCCAGTAAAACCTAGCTGATATGTTAGTGCTACATATAAACATTGATTTGGTGTGCAAAGCTTAATTTGTGTTGAACTGTGACAGCATACATGGACCCACTTTTTTGCGCGCATTACAAAGTAAAACAAACGATATATAGCACGTATTAATAAACATTGCTTAAAAATCCATAATGATTACTTCTACTAGGCTTAAAGAATACAAGAAGCGGCTATTAATTTACAGGACTAATTGAACAACTCCTTAAAATATTAAGAGAATTGCACACTCGTCTAATACATATATTTCGAAGTAATCTCCATATGCCATAATCATGAGCGTCGGTACGACTGTTAGAATTTTGTTTAAATCATTAATATTTCAGAAATGTTTATTAACAATTCATTGGGAATTGCAATCAACACTAATAAAATTTTCATTTTGTCTATAATAAAAATCACAGTGCATGTATACAAAGTTGATCCGAAAAAAAAAAAAATTATATATATTTTGGAAACGCATGAGGTGAAAAAAGTTATTACATATCTTGATAAGAAAAACTAAAAAAAAAAAAAAAAAAAAAAAATGTGAAAAAATAAATAAATAATATTTTCCGAACGCGCATTCACTTCAAAATTTGGTTGGTTGGTTGGTTGGTAGGAATTGAACGGAGCAAGGGCAACACGAGGGCCATACTGCGCCAACTGCAAAGTTTGGAGAAAATACAAAAAATAACTATTTTTCCTAAATTTTTTTAAATATCTAAACGTTATATATCTGAAAGACAATAGTTTGAAATGTGTAGTGAAAGGGTAGTATAACACAGGAAAAATACTATTCTAAGGTTTTTTAAAACATCTATTAATAATTAAAAATATTAATAAATACACTTTTTTGTTAAAAATTCCTTTTTCTGTAAAATGGATACTAACGTTATTTCTTACATATTTTTGTTAAAATTGTTTTATATACTTCAAGAATTCACTTCAAAGTTTTGAATAAATACAAAAAAAAAAATATTTTTTTTTCATCAATTTGTAGAGTACACCAATCACTAAATTATAAAGGTACATTAGTTTGTATTGTGGGGAATGAAGTAGATAGAACTTGGGAGGGAGAAAATCAAATTAGTAATTATTTAATCATAATCGTTTGCGCATAATCTTTGAAACATTGATAAAAACTGTGTTTTGGTGGGTTTCAATCTGGGTGGCCTTTATCGTGGCGCCTTCTCTTCCTTTGAGTCGCATAAACTTACTTGCTTATTCATTGAGTCATATCGCACTTGATTGGGATTGGGACTGCCATTAATACTGTCTGAAAATAATCTGACTATCAAATTGCAAGTTGGGAGACCACTATAGTGGAATATATGCCTCGTATACTTCCATGAATTACCATTCAGGCTCCTATTTAAACACGAAGATAGTACTACAACAGGAACGCCATCTTTCTGTGGGAACATAGATAAAAAAATTGAAGAACTGTGAAAAATTTCCCCGCGTTGATTTTTTACGTGTTGAATGTTTAATTCCTATAGTTGAGAAGATAGTACTAAGCACATATCAGTTATACCTTCTTGATATTTTTGTATTAAAAAAAAGTCAATTTTCTGATGGACCTAAGATCATATATTAGTCAATTCGATTGCCTGGATACCTCCCTAAATATTTTTTGAAAGTTTTAAACTCGGTTACTGATTTCGTACGAAAGGAGAAATGTAAGAGAACTGGGTCGTCGGGTTATGAAATTTTGAGAACGTTCAAGACAATCAGGCATTTCAAGTCAACCAAACTTAACTTTATTGCCACTGATTATGTGAACATAAATAATTGGAATGCGTGTAAGAGGACTGAGAAGTAACAAACGAACATTTGTTAGTGAAGACTGGTGCATCCGAGGTAGCACAGCTGTATTGCAGGAATCAGGGGAGACTGGAAGATTGGCTAATTCTGGCCGAGGATAGTTCCAAAAATACACGATTTTTCAAAAATAAACAATTCAAAACCACCACATAGTTTTGTTTCTCATAAATGCAATACCCCTATTTTAAAACTGTGCATCGACATTTCAAAACGTCTTCTATATTTTATCCAGAATTGGGCGTGATTGGCTAAACATTTTCCAACGACCGATTCACAACGTTCCAGTTCGGGACTGGCCTATGTCTGGAGAAATTGGCCGGCTCTTCATTGCAACTAGGGACCACTGAAATCAGACTTCAACTCGTTTCCTCAACAACTGACAAGCTGTTGAACGCTTATGTAGAACCAACACAAAAAGGGGGTGGCGCTGATCACAAAGACGTTAAGACAATTTTTTTTTAAGTTCCATGCTGATCGGCTTTTCTACAAAAGTTCCTTCAAAGTGCATCACTGGGACAGAAAGCTCAATGAAAAAGTAAAAAAAATGGATAAAAGCACGTTTATTTTTTTATTTTTTAAATGTATGAAATAATGTTAGTACTCATTTTACGGAAAAATAATTGTTTTTTTACAAAATTTTTTACTTTTAAATATTTTTTTTAATTATTATTATATGTTTTAAAAATGCATAGAATAGTATTTTTCTGTGTTATACTACTCTTTCACTACACATAGCAAACAACTGCCGTTCAAATATATAACGTTTAGAACGTAAGAAAAAAATTAGTTAAAATAGTTATTTTTGGATTTTTTTCAAACTTTGGGGTGAATGCGCGATGGGAAGATATTATTAATTTTTTTTTAAATTTTTTCTTTACAGTTTTATCTATCAATATATGTAACAACTTTTTTCCCCTCAAGCGTTTCAAAAATATATTTTTTTCCAGAAGCACCCTAATATATACACAGAGGAGAGGATTTAAAAAAAAAAAAAAACATATTTTAAATACTCACCTCTGTGGATTTGATTCGGTACAAGATCGTCATTACCAAATCTCATTGTTCGTGATATTCTGAGAGTAAATAGTTAATTAAGATACAATTTACCAGGTGAATGCCTCAACTGGCTGCACTTACTTTAGAATCAATCTTCTTTTCCTTTTTGCGACAATCACTCGGAATACCATTCCTTCCTATTTCACTTTTATTTTCAATCAATCCATCACTTTTTAATATTCCAATGATTTTCTGGACACACCTGTGGTTTCTACCATCAATTATAGCTATTTCCTGATAAGATTTTCTTTTTTTAAATTATCTTGATACGAATTCCTTTACGTGAATACTGATTTGCCTTCGAGGAACCCTTTTTAATTTAAAAGTTGGGCTTCAAGCTCAACAATTTCAATACATGAATGACTGTTGAAGATAAAATTACTCAAAATTACATTAAAATATAAGCCAAGTAGAAAATATTAAGTGCTAGTTAAACATATATTTCAAAATTGTATTCTCAATATTTTGACCGCAAAATTTGGCTAATGAAGTTTCAAAGCTGTATAAATAATGTGATTTTTAATTAATTATCTTTTTTCGTGCGTATTTACAAAGTACAATATTCATAGTTTAATGCCTCTACAAAATATTTTTTTATAATTATATTTTTTGCGCATTATTCACTATAGAAAGTGTTAATTTGCGCAAAAAAAAAGTAGTGTGTTCTTAATTGTTTGTGCCACTGTATATACCAGTAACCAGCATACGATGAAGAAATAATAAGTAGTAAAAAAAAAAATTGAGTGCCACGAATACGAACTATTTATTGAATGAACATAACAAAATACTTGGTACCCATTCTTTTTAATTAAACAAAAACAAAGTCAATTTATCTATGGACAACAAGTCAATGGATTTAAGTAAAATTTTTTTGATTTCATAATCAATCCTTTAGGAGCTTACAACAAGCAATCTACTGAGTCTGGAATTCACCATTGAGTACATATATAAGTCTGCCTTGGCAATTATGAATTATTATCTTCCATAAAACAACTAGGAGGTAGTTAAAATAAACAGCCAAGATACAATGTCAGTTATGAAATCTAATGCTTGATACCAAGTAGCCGTGTTTAATTTTTTTGGGATACTTGTGCACAATAAACTAAATTAGGATTATTGGAAAGAATCCCCTTAGGCAATCAGTAATTGGCCGGCTATAATAATCTCATTTCATGCTTGAGCAAATTTATACCCATTGCAGAGATTAAATCTATGCAAACTCTAGCCTGCCGTGTTCTCATTGCTTATGAGATTCTTCCCATTTTATTTCATTGTGCACGAGTATCCAAAAAGAAATTCACCGTGGCTGCTTGGTGGCAAACATATTTCCTAAATTTTTCTAGCTGGCTGACCATTTTACTTGGTGGGTTATTTTTTATAATGTCTAGTTGTTTCTTGGGAGAGATCAATCCATAACTGCCAATGCAGTGCCAACAGTTTGAGAGATATGAATTCATACATCCCATCAGACTTGGATTCATATACAATTCTTCGTATTGAGAGTTACAATAAATATTGTTATGAATTTTCCACAAGGAAATAATGATGCAGCTTAGAAAATAAAAATAAAAAATTATTCTTCTTTCGAAGACTTAAAAAAAGATTCTGAACAGCAGTAGACTTACTATCTAGCTTCAATACAAGCTTCGATCCATACAACTTCAGATACAGCGATAACACAGACACAACTAAAGTGAACAAAAGTTCCTATTCTCTCAAAGCAGCGTCAATAACTCGACTGATCTCTATTTAATCCATTGGTCCTTTTTATAGTCTTTCGGCAAAACATTTCTTGAAAAATGTAGTCAACCAATCACGCGATGGAAACGCCTCAAAATTTCCCCATTGATTTAGATATTGCCAACTTTTTTCTAACCTGTTTTATCGCTATTAACAAATAGAATAGAACTTACAAAGAAATATGTCTTTGTAAATTCTTATAATTACATACAAGTTTTACAATTATATACATATATTTTGTGTAACAATATCACTAGTAAATGTTATGCATATAGATTTGCTAGTTGTAATTCCAATTCTTTTAGTTTCTTTCAAGTAGAAATCTTTATCACAACAAGAGAAAGTATTCATAATTAAAAATATGTACCAACTAGTCTTAACTTGAGCACAAATACTAAAAATAAGTAATAATAAAATAGTTAGTATGATATGCAACAAACACAATTGCTTTAGATGAGAAATAGAGGATTATCAGCGAATCGATGCAAAAATTCTTCCAAATATTTTCCCCTTTAAATTTGAAAAATACGATTTATTATTTTGAGAGACATTTTAGCCATCTTCCGTGGTTGCAGTAGTTAATGTGGCAGGCTAGTGATCAGAAGGTACATGATTTAAAACTAACCAAGCACCTTTAGGTGTTAATACTTTACTTTAAAATGAAATTCCTAGTCAAAATCGTATTTTAAGATCTTTGATAAGCAAGCAATTTAATTGAAAATCAAGTAAATTGTACTTTTTCCTGATTACACTGTTTTAATAGTTCAACTTAATGTATCGAAGCCACTCCTTGAAATAGAGGGAAACTTAAATATCCGAATTCCGTAGGCCAGTTTTAATTATTCATTACCCTGGATAAAATTCACAACTTTTTTTTCATCATTTCTGAGAGGTAAAGGCCTTCGTATACTTTGCATCATCCAAAGGGCATTTTTTTAAAAATAAGCTGATTAGAATAAAAAAAGACTAGCTAGAATATATTAAAGCAGATAAGCTACAGCATGGGCTAAAATGTTTAACTATTGGGATCATTTCCGAAGAATGCAGATCCCAGTACGTAAGAAAATGTACAAAAGGCACTTCCTCTAACAAAAGTGAGAAAAATAAAAGACTGGCAAAAATCTATCAAATCGCCAGATAGTCTTGGCTTAGTTTTAGTCACAACCAGAAGGACATAATTTCGGTGACTTCAGCAACTATATTAAAAAGAATGTTTTGTTAATGTGTTCATTGTTAACAAGTATGCAGTTATTTGATTTTAGTCATTCGGGTCAACACAAAAAAGCATAAAAATCAAACAAATTTTCTAGCTATATTAGAAGCTAATCTGCGAGGAGTCGAAAACTAATCTAAGCTCGTTGAACACTATATACACTTGAACGTCTAAAGCTTTGAAATCGGTATCGGTGGTATAAAACTATCGTGCTCCCATATAGTCTATAACTTAATTGTAACAAAATGTACGGCACAGAATTTTAGATTAATAAATATACTTGATATAGCACATTATTTTAAAAAAGAAATAAATATTTAATAGTAGTTTGTGTCAATAATCTCATTTGTACTTCATGAGATATACATGTGCGCGATGCATTTCTTAGAGCGGGAACTCTGGAGGTATAAATCGCCAATACTAGCTGGTTTTTTTTGTTTGTTTTTTAAATTCAGTGAAAAAGTATAATTAACTCAGTGAATGAAGTATTTTTCTTCGATTAAATAATTTTTCACTTTTTTTCCTAGATGGGGGAAGAGGCTTATTTCCCCCTTCTGGCGTTGGTCATGATTATGACTGCTATTGAATAATGAGCTTTTTCCAGTGAGTTGAAAAATACGATGAAAGACTGTGCTTTTCGCAAAATGTCTTGCTGCTAACATCGCTCATATGGATTTTTTCTTCAGTGTGAGTGAGGAGATGTGATGCCAGATTGCTGTTATCTGAAAATGCCTTGTTGCAAACATCGCTCACGTGAGGCTTTTCTTCAGTATGAGTGCGGAGATGTGTTTTAAGATTGCCCTTTTGGGAAAATGCCCTGCTGCAAACTTTACATTTGTGTAGCTTTTCCCCGGTGTGAGTGAGAAGATGTGTTTTAAGACTGCTCTTTTGGGAAAATTCCTTGCTGCAAACATCGCACACGTGGGTCTTTTCTCCAGAGTGAATGAGGCAATGTTTTGTAAGATTGCCCTTTAGGGAAAATACCTTGCTGCATACTTGACATTTATGTGGCTTTTCCCCCGTGTGAGTGAGGAGATGTGATGCAAGATTGGTCTTACTTGAATATGTCTTGTTGCAAATACCACACACATAGGACTTTTTTTTTCCAGAGTGAGTGAGAAGATGTGCCATCAGACTGCTTTGTGTGGAAAATGGCTTGCTACACAATGCACACACAAGTGGGCTTTCTTTGGTGTGAGTGAAGAGAAACTTGACAGGTATGCTGCTTTAAAACAAGACAGAAGATTAGGAGAAAATTGATTAGGTTTACTCGTTAATTTTTCTTCTCTCGTTAGGAAATCTTGTTGCCTTGAAAACAATAAGACATCATTCTTTTAAATTTAAACTTGTTATGATCCACTATAGAAAACAATGCAGAATAAGACAGCTTCTAGTAATTTCTTCTTTACAGAGTCATTTCCGAGCAAAAAAATCCTATGGTAAAAAAATAAAATAAGAATTGAGCACTCAGTTTTAAAGATGAAAAAATGGACAAAAAAAAATTAATGACAATAGTGAAAAAAAAAAAATTATATATATATATATATATTTTTAAAAAGTTGTGAAATATCAAACAACTTTCAATTACACACAATAATAATCGGTGCATTTTCCATGGATTAGTATAAATTACTTGTCTCTTACATTCATTGATTTTAAAAGAAATATCCACTTTGGAGTTCTTTTTGATAAGAATTATTACACTATTAAAAAAAATAAGAAAAAAAGTGCCAAATGGAGAATTTTATATCTTTTGCGATAACTAATACTTTATCCTTTTTTGTGAGTGAAACACAGCAGAAACAGTCATCTACGGGGTGATGCTCTAGAGAGAAGAACACTGTTTTAAAGATATATATTTTTCAACCTCTTACTCTTTTATCGCATTTCTAAATGAGTTTCGGTGATGGTGATGTTTAGAGCACCTTAAGAGGTATAAACCACAGCAGTTTTGATCAAAATCACTAAAGCCGTTTTTTGGCAAATGCAGAAAAGCAAACATTTTTCAATATCAGGTCAAAGGTCCCATTGGAATCACTAACTAGTACACATAATTTGGACAGCTTAGATTAATCCGCAGACACACAGTCACACAGACATACAATTTTAAAAAACTTTTTGAACTCGTAATGTTCCAAAATGTGTAGATGCAAAAAAAAAAAAAAAAAAAAAAATCGAATCCAATACTTTCATTACCCTAAGTTGACGTATTGGTATTTGGAAGTAAAAACTATGGGTGAAAAATCGCACAACTTTTTGCACTATAATACTAGTTTTTGCATTAAAATTTGACGTAGAATGGTCAAATTTACTGTTTTCATATTTTCAGTTATTTAAATAAAAAATGCTTGATTGGTGATTTTTTTGGTAAAAATGTTTACTTATTATCAAAAAAAGAAAAAGAAAAAAAAAACCCTCGAAAATGGTGAATTTTGCAATGTACTTTTTGATAATTCTTACTTTTTCTTTTTTTAATTATGAAAAAGAAGATAAACAGTATTTGGTCATTAGTGGGCAGTGCTCAAGGGAAGAAAACTCAGTGTTATGACATTCCTTTTTAAACTTTTTACACCTTTATCGCATTTCTACCGAAGTTTCGGGAGGTGGGGTTGTTTAGATCACCTTAATAGGCATTACCACAGCGATTATCATCAAAATCGTTAGAGCGGTTTTATAGCAATTATTGAAGAACATATTTTCAATGACAGCTACTTTATGTGCAAGCATAATTTTGACAAAACCTTAATAGTAAATCCCAATGCAACAACTAACCAGCGTTACCAGACCTCGGATTTTAAATTCTTAGGCAGGCCATGTTTCACAATGCATTTTAAACATAGCATATTTACTAATATTTTGACCTATTGAAATATCAATAGAACTTGAAAAATTAAGACTTTATGCACTTCAAAAAGTACAATGACACTATTGTTAAAATATTGGTGTGAGAAAAACAACAGCGGGGTATTAAAAATACTAGGTCTAACAACGTTGCCACTAACTCATACACTAAATTTTTACATTGTATGTCAATTCGTTCGAGTCTAAGGCTGATCACGTAAATATTGACACTCAGACATCCATTTTTTCTAGACCTCTTTTTGAAGTCAGAATGTTTCAAAACGTGGAGAAATGTAAAAAAAAAAGAGTTTTTTTTTTAAAACTGAAAACAATATTTTTATTAATCTATGTTAACGTATGGATAATTGAAAGTAAAAATAACACATTTTAGCTTTCACACCTTAGACCTTATTTTAGTTTTGATTATATTAGGACAATATATTATACTCTTGAAAACTACACTACTTACTGTCCACTGGAAAGAAAATGTCTTGTATTTCTATAAATTAAAACACTCAGATTCCTATTCTAACTGCATACACATATCTATATGACCTCTGTGGTGGTCTCGTGTGCAAAAGTCAGATACAACTCCTAGGCACTAGTAATTACTTTTGTCTAGTGGTTAGAATATCGCTCCTCAGATCTGGGGGTACGCGGTTCGATCCTCAGCTACCGGTCCTCTACAACTTTACCTCAGATTAAAGATGGTTCGGTAAATTTCTAGGGTAGTAACGGTTTTTGATATTTCTGAAAATTGGTACCAAGGCCAAAATAATGATTTTTCCAAAATTCCTTCGATTCAAGTTCCCAATCTCAATTCAACACTTAGAGTTACCAAAAAAAAAAAAAAAAAAAAAAAAAAAAAAAAAAAAATTAACATCAATTACCAAATGTGTAAAATCCATATGGTATAGTATATAATTGTAAATACTGATGCATTTCTTGTGAAGTTCTATTCCATCCAATCTATTTCTAACTGCGATAATACAGAATAGAAAAAAATTGGCAAATCATGAGTCATTCGGAGAATTTCGAGATGTTTCCAATGCATGGGGAGTGCTAAATCGATTGCTCTGGATTTTTCGAGAAAGTTCTCACCCGCTTATGGGTCAAAATAACGAAACGGGAAAATATAGCTAATCCAGTTATTCGGCTGTTTTCTGTTTATCTTTCGCCGTCAGCAACACGAGGGCAATAATGCGATTAAACATTCGTCATTTGACAAGCCATAAAGAAATATTGCCATAAAGAAAAGCCCTCCATAAAGAAATTTGTTTACTTTCATTTCTTATTACTATTTTTTCAATATTTTAATAGTATTGTAACATTATTTAATGAGAAAGACAATTCTTATGACTTTTGCATTTTTATTAAAGCGATTTTGAACACTTGGTAAACAGCTAACAAATTTTGAAATTAATGGATTTTGTTAAAAATTCTCGAGCCTTTTCTCTCTTTTGCTTTTCTATTTTTTCTAAAATCATCAAAAACTCGAAATAGTATAAGAAATTAATAGAAAAGTTGCATTTCGCGCGCTGAACGTCATTTCGACGACGTTGTTCATTCCGGAGACGTCGCCGAAATTGTTTCCAGAATGACGAACTTCCTTTCTACATCGTGCAGCGATTAGACTTAACTGAATGAGAGGACCATGTGCGGTCATAAATAAAGTCGCATGTCAATGTAATCACATTGATGTCAGCAGTTTAGTATTCAGCAGATTAAAACATTAACTTAGGGGTGTGGAACATCGCACAACTTTCAATTACACTATAATACTGACGTGGATTTGTGTCACTTACCGTTTGTATATTTTCATCCTTCATTTAGAATAAATGGCCTGTTCGGCGATATTTTTTGCGATAATTCTTCTAAAATTATATATATATATATATATATATATATATATATATATATATATATATCCTTATATGATCCTTTAATATAAGCGAAACCGAGAGGAGAAAGAAAAGTGCTATCCTAACGATGCTTATATTTAAATTTCTGACAGAGAAGCAAAGGTATCTCTTCCGGTGCTCCTGGAGAATACAGTTTCTTGAATACTTAATATCCTTTCGTTAAAAAAGACCACACCAAATGAAAAAAGTTAACACTTATCTCTAAATAGGGAATAGATGGATCATCTAATCAAAGTATATACAAACAAACTTTTTCTTCGAATTGTGTGCAAAACATGGATGAATCATCAATGTACTTAACTACAGTGGTGCCAATCAGGGTGATTGATCAAAATGGTTCGTCTGTATTTAGGGAAAATGCCTGACCATCCTCAATTCCGTTTTGCAAGGTTAAGGTTCAAGTTCTGCAAGGAAACATCGGATGATATTAAAAAAGAATTCGAATGTGTGGAGTCCGAAATTGCATTGCTATATTCAACACACATTGATGAATTCGTTATAAATCTTCAACATGACGATGATTGATGGTAAAACCATTAATGTTATAACCGAAACTAGTAATTCTGCAAGTAGTAGTTCTACTAACTACTAAGTAGAAACTAGTAGTTCTTCTAGTAGTTTTAATGTGCTGTTACATTTGTGATACTAAACCAACACAAATGAATGAGTTGGAGAGTGTAGCATTATTTGTTGGTTGTTTTAAGATTATCTGGCACCGTCAGCAACACGAGGGCTATAATGCTACGAACCATTTGTCATTAGACAAGCCAACATACATTTACAAACACCCATGCCTAACACGGGACTCGAACCTGCAACCTCGCGGATTAGAATCTAGCACGCTAACCACTATACCGTTTGGTTGGCGTGAGTGTAGCAATGAGAGTTCATAACGTAGATTATTATAAGTTAGGAATATCTTCACTACATGCAAAATTTCGATTCTTTGAATGTCTCTTGCACTTAAGCTTCAATTTGAGCTTCAGAAAATGGTCCGCATCAACTAAAAGCTATAAAGATCAACAGCAGGAAAAGAAAAAAACAAATTCAGAAGAAGTTTTATATTGAGTTGGCACTTCCTGTTGATCGTGTTAAGCAATTTGTTGCTACTTTTAATGACGGTGACATGGCGAAAAAGTTTTCTAAAGACCCGGAGACAACTTCAAAAATTACTGAAGAAGTGTTTAGGCAGCTCGCTGTTATCTTATAAGCAATTTCGTCTAGTCAGGAATTATGCCCTAAGAAATTTGGGTCCTTATGCCAATGAAACTGCCAAAATATTTGTGAAGCATTATGGATGGTACTACATGCCTGCCACAGTACACAAAGTACTGATTCATGGGGAAAATATAATAGGAAACTTTATAATTCCTTTAGTAAAATTCTCCAAAGAAGCCTAGGATGCTTTAAATAAAACCTTTCGACATGCAAGACGGTTTTAATCTAGAAGAATGAATAGGAAATCAACTAATGAAGATATTCTTCATAACCTCTTCATTAGCTCTGACCCACTAATTTCGAATGTAAAGTTCTCAAAATTTACAAAATGAGCCTTTGTTCCCAGAGACTCGGAAACTGTTCATAGTTCCTCTAGTTTTTGACTATAAAAAAGAAGAGGATGTTGTGATGATAGAAGGATAAAAAATAACTCAACAAAAAATATTTCGTATGATCTTTTTTGTTATAACAAGAACAGAGTTTAATTCAAGATTGTTTAAATGTTTATATTATTAAGAGGCATTCTTTAAATGATTTGTTATAAGTTTTAAACTTACTATAGAAGTATTATGTTGATGATGAGTATTATGATGATGTTAGTGATTATGACATGTATTATGATGAGTTATAGTGATGTTGAGTATTATACATCTATTTCATTGTACATAAATAACATTAAAAACCTTTTTATATTTTTCAAATATATTTGAAACTTAGAAGTTTTCCTTAGTTTATTGATTGTTTATTAAAATTTTTTGTGATAAAAACAAAACAAAAAACACTTTAAATATAGAAGTATAGGTACCATTAGAACACACTATTTTAATTATGCATTATTAAGAGCTACAAAACTTTTTTAACACTTTCAAGGTTAATTTTGGAAAATTTCGAAAATATTAGGTTTAAGCCAATATTTTTAAATTTCCCCAATTTTTCATCAATCTCATAAATGTGTTTTACATCTTCAAATACATAAGGTAACCGAATTTTAAGTAAATCCGATGTTTTTTAAGAGCTCCATGTACACTACGCAAAAAAAAAAAAAAAAAAACAGAACGATGGCTATATCTTCGGTTCTAATTATCGTAGAATCTTACGGTTTGCACCAAAATGTTTTGCTTACGATTTTCTATATATCTGATGCAATTGTTTTTTCTTGAGGGACCGTTTACTAAGTAAAAGTAACGCTATCTTCGAAGATTTCAATATAAACCCTTATTTTTTATCATTTCATTCGATTCAGAATACATCATTTACCCTATATACCAAATTTCAATGCATTATGTTGAAAAACACGTCACTTAATGCAAAAATATTTCGACCATTTTTTGACCAATCTTCAGGGTGAATTTTCATAAAACGAAAGGTATTTTTAAGGTTCTTCTTCAGAGCGGGAGAAATAGAACGGTCAATGTGGCTCGTTTCACGAAGATTAAAAAATACAAGTATTAGTCTAAAATTGCATAGAAACTACTTGGATTTATAGTGCCATGTTTAAGATTAATACAAAAATGGCAAGTAAACGCAAAAGTAACATAATTTATTTACAACATTAAAGATGAGCATTCTTCACACGAAATAAAATATCGAAAACTGTAATTGCAGAAATATAACGAATACTACTGATTATTAGAAAATTAATAAATATTAAATGTAGGCATTAGTAAACAGTATTGAGCAAAGCATGAATATTTTACAGAAGTATTTCACTATAAACACAAATGTAACTAGATCGTTGAAATTATTTATAAAATGAAAAAGTCACATGATTCAGTAAAATTTTTAAAGGATAACTTATTCAAATTGCTTAAAAAATGTTGTTTTAAATAAATGGAATTTAAGAAAGCAGATTAAAAAAAAAAGAAAAAAATTGATAGTTTACAGAAAAAATAATTAATAATTTAAAAAACTAAAAAACGCGCTTTAATAGAAAATCAAACTAAAAAGTAGAAAATAATCAATAGATTAAAAAACGAAGATAATTTTAAATAAGTTTGAAATAAGAATAGAGTGATTAACAAGAAATATTTATTTTATCGTACAAAAGCGTGGGGTGCTTTTTAAGATATTTTCATAATGGCTCTACTTTTACCAATATATATCATTAAATATTTACAAAAGGTGACATCAAGCACCCCACGCTTTTTTACGATAAAATAAATATTTCTTATTAATCACTATTCTTATTTCAAACTTATTTAAAATTATCTTCTACTTTTTAGTTCACTTTCCTATTAAAACGTGTTTCTTAGTTTTTAAACTATCGGTTATACGATAACTGAACGTTATGCGATTTTCCACACCTCTAGTTTACCTTGAATTAATCTTTGATAGTTTTCAAAAGTCGTCTACTATACGGTCCCTTAAAGTGAGCGTTTCTTACATTTTCTCTAAAAAATCGAGAACTAATAGTCAAAATGGAAAGAAAAAAATTATGGGGGGGGGGGGTTAGACCATGGTAAATCTAATGAAAGCAAAAAAAAAAAAAAAAATATGTTTCTATTCAAAAAAAAAATTAATTGCTTTATTAATTAATAATTAATTATTAAAAAAGAAATTCAAAAGCTGATTGCTATTTATGTTTGGCCATTTACAAACTACCTATTGAAAAAAAAAATTACTGAAATATATTAATTATTTAAGTATTTATGGCCAAAAAACCAACTTTTTTATTTAACATTAATTTATCATTTACTTTTTATCATTTAAATTACAAACCATTCATTAGAAAATTACGAATTTTTGTATTTCGCATTCTTTTTTAATGCTGAATCCAAATATGGAATAATATTATGAGGTTGCTATTGAACTTTTTAAAGTTTGGTTCTGTTTTAATATGTAGATGACCCCTCATGATAAAAAAAACTACATACAATTATTAAAAACCTTTCACGATTTACAACGGTACCTTTTGTTTGTTATTTCAACAATTAGAACAAAAGATATAGCCATCGTTCTGTTTCTTTTTTTTTTTGGGTACTGTACATGTCCACAAAAACAAGCCTTTCGTACCACAGTGTGCCGAGAGAATGACAGATAATAAATGTACGAACGAAGTTGTGACTAAATATCAATTGATTTTAATGTGAAAAATTAAATTACGTCCACTTTCCTTAACGTGATCACTTGCGAATTTTTAGTTTCACACTAAAATGTCAGAAGTTAATCAGTTTACTTTGGATAGTTATGGTTTTGCCGTGAAAAATGGTTGATGTCATTGAGATGGCGCAAGGTTTGGGGACACAGTAAATAAACCGAATAAACAAAAAAACAAGACTAGTTTTCACAGAAAAGTTCGTTTTTTATTATTATAGAATATTCAGAGTTAGTAATTAGCTAACATTTGAAAAAGAAATGAAAATAATTGCCTCATACGATTCAAATAATTTTACTTGATACTCGCTGGAAGCAGTCACCAAAATGACTTTTTCGAAGTAGAGAATTATTTTTTTATAAAATTATCAGGTCCATTCCCCTATTTTTTCAACTTTTTTAATTAAAAGAATCACTAGCTTAATTTTTCTTTTATTTTCTTTAATTTAATGTATAAAAACACTTGGAACACATTTTGGTCTGTTTCATGATTTTGACCTTAGTATAAATACGACCGAGGATTGAAAACGGAGTTCATATCAGTGGTTAGTTAAACTTTGAACGCTGCTGAAAGGAGCTGAACACATTGCGTACTTTCGTGGTGCCTCGTTTATCTCTTTTTCTGAAGTTGTATGCACCGAAGCTTTTGATGAAGCTGGATAACGTGTTAGCTGATGTTCGGAAAAGTTTTGTGAGCCTTCGAAAGAAGAATAAATTAGTTTTTATTTTGTAAAAACCGTGTGATCATTTCCTCTGAAAAATTTATAACAGTATACTAAAATTTTCAATAAAACAAGATATCAATTATTTTACTTCCAAAATAATAAAGCAAAGAATGTGTGTCCCTCTATAGAAAGTTACTTATCATAAGCATAGAGCTCTGAAATTTTGAACATAATTAGTTTTGGCATAGTTAGTTGGCTTTTGACGAACAAAATGTTGAAATTATACAATGGCAATTATAGTATTTAATATTAGCTCTAAAATTTTAAACATAAGCAGTTCTGACCTTCTAATAGAACTTTTCAAAAACACAATGCAAAAATGTGCTCAGAAAAGTAAGGGGCTTTGTATAATCGTATTAACAGGGGGAAACGTTTTGTTTATAGACAGGGGAGGGATTCTAATAGTAAAGGTTCACGTCGCAATTAATTTTTAACGAGTGAAGCGAGCCTATGCTTGCGCAGAAATGAACCTTTCAGTAACCGTAGCAAGCATGTGCTTGCGTAGCGATGAAGACTTCAGTGAGCGAAGCGAGCTTGTTCAGCAACCATTTTTTTAGCGAGTAAATCGAGTCTGTGCTTAGGTGTCAAAGTAAATCGAGTCTGTGCTTAGGTGTCAAGAAACACTTCACTGAGCGAAACGAGCTTGGTTTTGCGTAGGAATGAACCTTATAAGATAACGAAGCGAGCCTGTTCGTGACGGTTGGTTGTTTTCAGATCATCTGGCACCTTCAGCAACACGAGGGCTAAAATGCGCCGAAACATTCTTCATTTGACATGGCAACATACATTTACAAACACCCATGCCTCACACGGGACTCGAACCTCGCGGTCTAGAAGCTAGCACGCTAACCACTATACTGTTTGGTCGTTCCTGTTTGAGAAGGAACCACGAATTAAACGCAAAATGTTATCCTACATTTTTATAAAAATAATTTCATTTTACCATTCTAAGTTATCTGTGAGAAATCTGGGATCCTGTACAAATTCCCACATTAATAATGCAAATAAATAAAACTATCGAATTCGTTACAAGTTTTGGTCAAGTTCAATAATAGCAACCAATTTAAAATTCAAGCAAACTTAAATCCCCTTTCTAGTTTTTGAAAATATATGATTAACCATCCTTTACAAATCCTTAAATTTATGGAAGTTTATACCACCCTCTATAACATTTAAGTTTTAACGAACTTTCATAGATGCCTTGAAATTTAGATTTTTCTTTAAAATATTTAGCTTAAATTCACTTGATACAAATGTCATTAACCTAACTAAGATTGTTGGATTTTAAATATTTAATTCAAACTATCTTTTTAAGTAGACGAGACCATTTTTGAAGAAATATAAAATTAATAAAAAATAAGCATGATAAGCAAAGTATTGTTTTTTTGTTTTTGGCAGTGGTTTGTCGACCACTGCTTTATGCTACATTCATTTATGTTAATTGAAGTTTTTGTACCGAATCCTAATTAAAGTACCAACAATCCTAAAGATACAGATAACCAAAAAGTAATTCACTGGACACCAGATACATTTACTTTGTTTACGTCTTTACTTCTATAATATTATAAAGCATCAAATTACAAATATGTTTAACATAGCACTTGAAAATAAAAAGAAATGCATTCAAATGTAATTGATAAAAATAGCCTAAGAAACCAATCACAATCAAGACCATCTGTCCCGATCACCACAGTGTTTTATCACTTTGAAAAGAAATACTACAGACCCCGGGAAAGTATATCCAAAAAGTATTCAAATACATCACAATATTAGAAAATACATAGATATTTATGCCGTAAGATTTCTATAACTAATAAAATAAATCTCATAATTTTATTTTTCTCATTGAATTTAAATAAACAAAAATTTCAGATTAATGTGTAATCCAGAAAGAAAGAAAAAGATTTCCATGTACTAAATAATAAGTAACTCATAAAAGTATTTTATATACCTGGAAAACTGTCAGTAAAGCATTATTTTAAATGAAGGTCAAGGAATAAAGAACCGTCAAATATATTCATGACATGAAACATGAAAAATATATGTTTTTTAAACAGAAAAATCCAAATGTAGACTTGGTACTTGATTGAAACCCTTTCTACAGAAATTAACTAGTTGCGCTTCAGAGAAGCAATAAGTTTTAAAAGATTAAAACTTTATAATCAAATATTTAAAAAGGGCAGATTAGGTACAGAAGAGTGTACATACCCCTTAGATTGACTTTAAGTGGTTCTACATTATGACTATTTGTTTCTTAAAATCACTACAGAACAAGCAAATATTACATTTCGAAAGATATTTTAAAGATCTGTAGTTGCCGGCAAAATGATTTCGTTACTATGAACCTTAAGTAAACTAAATGAACTATTACAATAAATATACTTACCACAGTTTTAAAATTTAACAACGAAGTTTGCTATCGTAGACTATGAATGAATTGTATTTAACTTACTACGAAATACTTCTATATATGTCAAAGCTATTAGTGGCTGCTTCATGGTTAGAGGTGAGTTGCACACATTTAATTTCTGGTGATGATATACCACATAACACGTCAGAGTACATTGCTACATCCTAGAAAAAAACTCATTTTACGACTACAATCCATGATGTATTTATGAATTCTTCAACACGAAACCCTTTTTCTTATTCAAAAAATAGTTGGTTATAATTTACAAAAAAAAAGTAGGAAACATGAAAGAAATTTCATATATTGCGACAATTATGACGCCAATAAAAAGTTAGTCAATGTACTATGAGATAATCCCCCCCCCCCCTCCCCGTTAAAAATACGAAATATACTAAAAAAATTCACGATCAAGAGCCAACCAACTACAGGCTTCCTCGTATAAATAATTCTTTAGGAATTCGGAGACAAACCCAAACTGATATACAATTCTCTATGGAGAAAACAAAAGTGATTCGAAGATCTGTTAGTGAAAACTTTTTGGCCTACCAAATGGTATAGTGGTTAGCATGCTGGCTTTTGGAACACGAGGTTGCGGGTTCGAGTCCCGTGTAAGGCATGGGTGTTCGTAAATGTATGTTGGCTTGTCAAATGTCGAATGTTTCTGCGAATTAAAGCCCTCGTGTTGCTGACTGTGCCAGATAATTTGAAAACAACCAATCAAAAAATATCTTACTTAGGATATGATCAAACATATTTTTTTATTCATCACTACACTGTAAAATGCTATGTGGTATTAAATTAAAGCTATGACTTACATAGCTTGTGGCCTTGTTAATTTCCAAATTGCTAGAATTTCCCCTGTTTGATATAAGGCATGTGTTCCACTAGTGGCTATTGCTTCAATAAAACAGTTGCTTCCCGTTCCTCAAGAAATATTTAAACTACATCAATATTACTGTGTAAGAAAATGTAGAGAATTAGGGAGCAAGGAAAACCAATCTTAAAAAAGAAGAAAAGGAATAAATAAACATCAATTTGAAAGCGCAAATAAATTGCTGAAATTCAACAGCGGGCTATGGAAAATTGGTGTATTGTCAGTAATTTGTAAAACGCTCTCAAAATGGCTGACGACAACCTGTCTACTAATGAATTAAACAAGCTGGAACATGCCGAGTACAAAAAAGTTGTTTAGAAAAATATATGTTTGTCGGTCTATGGTCAGCATAATCCCCTGTCAAATTGACCTACGATGTTCAAATGTTGTGTGCAAGTTACTGGTGGCCATACGACATGGCGTTAAGGTTTTCGTCAAAATTGCGTAATCGCACACGATAGCCGCCCATTGAAAAATTTATGTATTTCAGCAATTGCCAAAAAATGGCTCGAACGATTTTGATCTAAATCACTATGGCGATGCCTTTTTAGGAACTCTTAACTTCCCATTCCCAAAAATTCCTTAAAAATACGTCCCATCTGTTATCTGTGCGGTTAATTATGAGGCCTCGTATATCAAATGTGCCGGATTCGAATCACGGTTTTGGCATGAATATTCGTTGTGGATCGAATTCTGCGTTAATTTGCACTCCCCGGTCTGATCAGCAGTTTTTCTTGATGAAAGAGGTCGTTGATAGTACAAACTATCCCACCCATCCGTACAATGAAGTCGTAAGATGGTGAAAAACGAAAGTTTTTAACCCAAAATTCTCTCCTCTTGAGCATCACCCAGCAACAACTGTTTCTTCTCTGTTGAACTTAAAAAGAAAGGATAATGCAATGTTTATCGAAAAACATTTCTGTAATTTTGACGTTCAAATGACTTCTTTTTTCCCCTTAATGTAAAATTTATCACCAAATAACTGGCAATTTTTTTTGAAATAACTCAAATTAGAAAACGAAAACGGTGAATTACAGTAAACTATTCCATATTTAAATGCAATGAGCAGTGTTGAGTGTGATCCACACCCCTAGTTTCACTAGAGTTTGTAATTACTTCTCGAATATTTTGAATAATTGTGTGATTTTCTGAGGAAACATTGCATTAATGACAATGTGTGTCCGTTGCTATTGGATAATGCAATCTCCCTTAGTGATTATTTACTATGCAATTTTATATAAATTAAATTTCACACGTGTTATTTTCATGTTACTCAGCTTTAGAATATGTATACAGTGGGTAAAAAAGTCTCCGTACGGAAGCCAAAGTTACAAATGAATTAGCATAATTTCTAATCTTTTGCTTCGTATATTCAGTAACTACTGAAATATGTTTAATCTGATTCTTTAAAATAAGTTTATAATAAATGTCTGTTTTTACAAAACGCAGCAAGTATTTAAATTGAAATATTTTGGAGATGATGCTATGTGCCATGTAATAAATGTTTTCTTACGCCATATGAAAAATTCCGGCATTTTCCACAACAGACTTGCAGAAAATTTTCAATACTGAAGTGTACGCAAATGTCAAGACAAAATAGCAGCAATTGTTTAATTTTAGCTTGTAGCTTATCGTCATAAAATGGAGTTCCTAAATCTATTTGTGAGTTGGGGATTCAGTTATGAAATGTTGGATTATCTATGAAAACATTTGGCGAAATCTTTAATGAATTGAAGTCTATTATGGAAAGACACCCATGTGCTTTAAATCATTGAGGATAGAGATCGATCATGAAATTTTTCAAAGTTAAAACGCTTGCATAAAAGAAATATCATATAGTATGGTTCAAAATAATCTGCGAATAAGTGCACCTTAAGTCACACGTGGCTTAAAAATTGAAAAAACAACATTGAAGTGACATCTCAAACGATAAGAAATGTTGTAAAGGGGGACCGGTACCGAAAATAAGAATAAAAACTTTATTTATATACATTTTTATGTCAAAAATTTATTTTATGTATGAGATACTATTTATATATCTTTGATATATTTTTTTTTTAAATATTGTGTTTAGTTATTTAAAAAAAAAATTAAAAACCAAGAAAAATCCATAATAATTGATGTTTGCGTATTTTGATATAAGTCAAGATTTTTTTTTTTTTTTCAAAGTGAAAGCTTTTTGTAATACATAATTATATAAAGATATTTTGACTTCACAGAATTTCGATAGGTGAAATAAAAAAATTCTCAAACTTAAAATATTGAAATTTTTGCTTTTTTTATGTTATCTTTTATGCTAAATGCTATATTTTAAAACAGAATAAAAAAAATAAAATTCTGTGAAGACAAAATATACAAAACTATATAAATTAAATGCTCCAAAAATTTGAATAGCCAATTGTTAATGGTTCTGGAGATATATCGATTTGAATATGCAACATCTGTGAAAAACACTAGTGCTCTAAAAACGCACTTTAAGCAGACGCTTCAATGTGTTACGTCCATTAATAATGTTTAAATCACAGGTAATATTGTGGTGTTCTAATCACCTGAGGAATAAGATAAAAACATCATTCTCTTCAGGAATGTCTGAACTATTTTTTAAAATCTGAAAAAAAAAATTGGGATTTTTGAAGTAATTTTGGTACTGCCCCTTAAAATAGCGGGTCTGAATGCACTAGCAGCCCGTAAGAAGCCTTATGTAAGTACCTGCACTGTAAATGCTGGTGTCTTAAATTTAGACACAAAATGTCTGAAAAATTCATTTCAGACACATTAGGTGACTTATTTTGCACAAAGGAGGTTTACTTCTTCGAATTTCAGACATTACACGGGTCTTAAATTGCTTTCAGTCACCACAAGTAACTGAAAATAAGACACTTCGAACCAAATTCAGACATTTCCAAAATTCAGACGCTTCTCGCTTTCAGACAGTACGACCATGGGCCGTAGCAATTATATCATTCAAGTTCATTTACCAACTAAAAGGAATACCTTTAAATTTTGAAGGATCCCAAAAAAAGTGTTGTTTTTCACAGAAATCCAAAGTTGTTGTTGCGATTTTCCATGTATCGAACCTGGCAACACTCTCGCCAGTTGAGAAATGTAAACAAAACATGTAGCACAATTCTCTTGTTGATTAAAACTTCTTAAGTTTTATCGTTGTAATGTTTACTTCTATAACAATTTAATCAACAAGAAACAGTAAATTATTATTAAGAACTTAGCTCTAGCTATAATGGATCATTATCTTAAGCCGGAACGGTTCGACGTTGAACCCACGTGCACGGGCGCTGAATCCAGGTGGGTCCACTGGAAGAAAACATTTGCTAACTTTATCTTGAGATTAAAAGATGTGTCCGAGGATGACAAACTTCCTCTTTTCTGTAACTACGTGTCTTCATCCGTATACCAGTCAATCAGCGAAGCCGCCAACTACTCTACGGCGATGGAAACGCTTGACTCGCTGTACGTCACGAAGAAGAATGAAATATTCTCGCGGCATTGCTTAGCATCCCGATGTCAACAAACAAACGAGATGATGAGTGAATACGTTTAGGCCCTCAAACATCTAAGCAAGAACTGTGAATTCAAAGCTGTTACTGCTGAACTCTATAAAAACGAATACATTCGTGATGCATTTATAAGGGGATTAAAGAGCTCCCGTATCCGCGAACGTTTACTTAAAAACTCTTCTGTTACCTTAGAAATGGCTGTCGACCAAGCTCGTGCCCTCGAACTGGCGGAATCTCATTCTGCATCATACCTCACTGTACCTCAGCCGATGACTTCTGCTGCAGTGGAAACTGCCGAGTCTGATCAAATACTCGAGGAAGAGCAAGTTGCTGCTGTCTCCCGCTCTGGTTCATGTTTCTTCTGTGGCTATGATCGTCACCCTCGAAGCGCTTGCCCAGCCAAAAATGTAGTTTGTAACAAGTGCGGCAAGAAATGACATTTTCAGCGGGTATGTAAAGCTAAAAATTCTCGTGGTTCTGGAAATGTAGCTTTTGCACATTTGTTAGCCTCTGTGCTTCCTTCTCCATCTTGCCTTCAAAAATCCCTCGTCCTTGCCACTGCTAATCGTGTGAAACTCGAGGCACTAGTCGACACTGGCAGTTCTCTCAGCTTCCTAAACTTGCAACATATCAAGAGGTGCCATTTAAAGATGAAACCCTACTTAGGAAAGATTTATATGGTGAACTCTGCCGTTACATCCAGTATTGCCGGATGTGGTAAAGTCACAATTGAATTAGAAAGTCACTTCTATGCTGAAGTTGAAGTCCTTGTGATGAAAAATTTATGTGCTGATTTTCTTATTGGTCAAGATATTTTAAAACTGCACTCTTATCTTGTGATCAACTTTGATGGTGTTAGGCCTCCCTTAGAAATCTGTGCTTTGACCAAGGCTGATGTCCCACCAGTCTCCTTGTTCTCAAATCTTACGCCTGACTGTAGACCCATTCAAACAAAATCAAGACGTCTTCCTTCAGAGGATCGTGAATTTATTGCTAAAGAAGTGGACAGACTCATCAATGAAGGAGTCATCGAACAAAGCAATTCCCCATGGAGAGCCCAAGCATTTGTCATCAAAGGAGATAATAAAAAATCTCGAATAGTCATAGACTACTCCCAGACAATTAATAGATTTACTATGTTGGATGCCTATCCGCTTCCCAAAATAGAGGAACTCATCTCCCAGATCGCAACCTATCGAGTTAGCTCACATTCGCTCCAAAGTAGTGGGTACCGAACAACTGAATCATGCTGTCATCTATCGGCGCCTTCAGAAAAATTTACTGCATGACCTCCACACTACCAACTCAGCAAGCAACTTTTTCTCTCACACAACCACTCAACTCTCATGTAACAAACTCAACTCGCACGCAAGCAACTCAATCGTTCGACCCCTTCGCAACTCACTGCGAAGAGTCTATGTGGTGGTCTCGTGTACAAATGACAGATACAACAACTAGGCACTAGTGGTTCTTTTTGCCTAGCGGTAAGCATGCCTATCTACTGACCTAGGAGTCCTGGGTTCGAATCCCGTTGTAGCACATTCGCTCCAGCATAGACAGCAATACGACATTCATTTTCATATGTAATTGCGTTTTTTTTTTGTATTTAAAGTGTATTCTCAGCAAAAATTCTATCTATTAAAGCAAACTTTGTCCAAATTGGTTCTGTAGGTCATGAGTTATAGGCCAATATTAACCTATTCCTGATCAATGATTACAACATCATTTGAATTCTTCCATTTGACGGGTACCAGATAAAAATAGCCAATTTGCAGCGATAACTTATTCAAACTAATAACTTCCAATCTATGATAAGGTTTGGTTTGGCAGTCTCCCAAACTAATGAATAAAAATAAAAGTTCACTAGATCAAAATATTATTTTCACGTAAACATTTCAGCTTGGCGATAACTACGCCAACTTTCCGACTTAACGGTTTTTGGTACCTGTCTAACGGAAAAGTATCAAATATTGTTGCCAGAGTTTTCTCACGTACTCAAATGTGTCTTGAGTGTTTTGTTTTTTTTAATATTCAATTGGGGGTTATAGGAAAAATATTCCTCATTAATCTGATGCAATAAAAGTGTGATCAGATGTGTTGGTATTGCTTGCCTCTTCTAGAACTGCTGAATCATGGACGAACGGTATACACTATGTTCTAATTGCTCTTTAATACTGTTACTTCATACTCAATAGCACTTAGCAACATATCCAAACTGAGCATCGTTGCCAAGCTGTTGGAGCAGTACTCTTTGATTGCATGATATGAGAGTAAGTACTATGTCACAAAAAACATAACTTTAACGCCGAGGGGTATTAATGATAACAGTATTCAAACTTGAAATAATTATGTGCTTGAAGTAGTCAAATGTTTTGATCAGCATTAAAAAGCATTTGTTCACAATAATATATACATGAACAAGTAGAATAGTATTTAAGTGACTTGACAATCAATTGCTCAAACTCAGAAATGATTATATTGATATGCACAACGGTCCCCACAACGGCTTCATTCCTAGTGAAAAAGTTGGTTTATGTAATATTATTTATCTTATTTTCAGTGCTTTTATTACAGTAAATTTTAATTGATCGATTTCTAAATCACCCTCACAGAATTCTAAATTTTCTGTTTTTAACATTCAATTACATTTTTGTTGGTTTTGTTGCATATTACAGGTACTAATGATTTTGAAAATATATTTAGCATGATTTGATGTAATTTGGATAAAATTTATTGTGTCCTTGAATTTTATTTTATGAATGATCTTATATGTTCCATATTATTACATCTGAGGATATTTATGATATGACCTGCATATTATGAGGACTGGGTACTCGATGACAGCATTAAAATCAGAAAAATCAACGCATTTGAAATAAATTGAATATTGGTCAAAATGAAGAAATTTTTTTTACATATGTTGTTCAAACCTTTTTTAAATTATATTTTAGAAAAAAAGTTTATAATAATAGGCTAATAATTTATTAATAATCACTTATTCAAAACTCGATTAAAAAAAAAAATTTGCAATGAGTTGAATTTGGTTACGTTCGTAGAGGAATCTTCTTAAAACTAATAAAAAGTTTTTTTGCTTTTTATTTCTTAGAAATGTCTATATACTACATTAAATATCAGCTTTCTCAAAATAATAATAGAAAGTTTTTTTATGTGGTAATTTGTTGAGCGTATGAAAATTTGCAATTTTTTAAGTAATAATAATTAAAAACTAAATTGTATAGATTTGAATAATATTTTTGTTTAATATGTACTTCAGATGTTATATAATTGCCATAAAAAATTTCAATTCTATATCTTGCATAGTCTTTTATATGAGCATACCAAAAGTTGGAAAATCAACGTTTTGAGAAAACGTGAAAGAACTATAAAAGTTGTTTTCCAAGTTTAATGTGCTTCAACTCTGTATTTTGAAGCAGCCATCTTTACAGATATTTCAAATTCCTTTTTTAATCCCCCCCCCCTCCCCCTTTTCTTAGGTTTTTTAAATGCCCTCTCTTCTTTAGCTTCTCAACGATTAACGAAAAGTCGCAGCGATAGGGAAAATTGTTGTAAAAAGGTCCCATCCCCAAATTACTGGAATTTTAATATTATTTTAGTTTTAGTATGCACTTAATATGTTATTTAATCATAATAACAAATTTCAACTGTATATCTGGCATATTTTTTTTACAAGCATACAAAAATTTGGGAAACTGACGTTTTCTGAAACGCAAAAATTTTTGCACAACTTGCATACTTTTCAAATTTAATATACTCTACCTCCATATTCTGAAATGTCTTCTTACAGATACTTCTAATGCCTTCTGTTTTAATTATTTATCTTTTATGCATCTTTTAAAGTTTTTTTTTTAAAGTCCTATATCTGCTTCAACTATTCGACAATAATTGAAGCATTGTAGTGTTTATTATGTAGTGTTATTATAGGGAAATGTTATAAACAAGTTAAATTCCCAGATGGAGAATAATTAGATTATTACTGCTTGATTCATCATTCAAATAAGTTTATGTTGCCACATAATGCAACTACTATATAAGTGTTTACATCACGCTTGTTATTTGATGTTAAAATTGACTTGTAAAAAGCAACTTAAAACTGTGATACAATCTTGGAAGTCAAACCTTTTCTATTTTAGATTCAGCCACAATATAGTGTCCATTTTATCCCAATACATATATTTACATTAAGTCCCAAATCCCTTGCTTGGATATATTAATAGTTGTGTGCCTATTATTAACAGTTGTGTTGCAGTTTTGCAATCACATGCTTAAATTTACCAGGAAAGTGAAACATAGTCAACAAAAAGTTATTTTGACTTTTATTTTAATAAAAATTTGTAATTTAACACAAGCTAATTTATTGCATTTTAATTTAAATAAATGTATTTTTAGCTTCTCAACATCTGAAAGGTAACATAAGCAACCCTTTCAGACACATCAACTGTCTGAAAATATCCCCAATTCAGACAGTCTAAACGTCTGAAAATACTCCATTTTAAGACACTTCAAGTGTCTTAAAGATTAAGACACAATTTTAGATCTTAAAACAGTGCCACTTGTTTAAGACAATTTTGTGTCTTATTTTAAGACATTTCCATTTGCTGTGTGCAACAGAAAAAGCGCATCAACTTTGCAAAGTCCTTTTTAGTGATGAATTAAAAATTAAATATCCAAGAGTCATGTAATCGAGTTTTGGTCAGGAGAAAACGAAATCAGCAAATGTTAACTTACAATTTATGTTTAACTGTCAAACACGGCGGAGGAGAAGTTATGGTGTGGGTGTGTATGGAACTGCTGGTAAAGGCAATTTACGTTATGTAGAAGGAAATAAGCATATATACGTGTATCTTGAAATTCCAAATCAAAACGTCTTAACAAGTGCACATAAATTGTCACTTGGGAATTGTCTTCAATATTTTTAGCAATTCTTATGCCATGTGCGACTTCAGGTGCAGTTATTCGAGGATTATATTGGTTGGTTGTATTCCGATTATATAGCGCCGTCAGCAACACGAGGGCTATAATGCGCCGAAACATTCGTCATTAGACAAGCCAACATACATTTACAAGCAGTCATACCAACACGGGACTCGAACCCGCAACCTCGCGGTCTAGAGGCTAGCACGCTAACCACTATACCATTTGGTCGGCACGGCGGATTATATTGAGCCTTACTATAGGATATTTCTTTTATGCAAGCGTTTCAGCTTTGAAACATTTCCTGATCGATCTCTATCCTCAAAAATTTGAGGCACATCGGTGTCTTTCAATATACATTGTACTAGACTTCAATGCATTAAAGATTTCGCCAATTTTTTTCAACCAACATTTCATAACTAAATCACCATCTCAAGAATAGGTTTAGGAACTCCATTTTAAGACAATCAGCAACAAGTTAAAATTAAACAATTATTGCCATCATGTCACTTGCGTACACTTCAGTATTGAAATAATACTGCAAGTCTGTTGTGGTAGATGTCGGAATTAATTTTCATATGGCGTACGGAAACTTTTTTGCATGGCACTTAGCAACATCTCCCAAATATTTCAATTTAATTACATCCTGCGTTTAGCAAAATCACACATTTATTATAAACTTATTTTAAAGAATCAAATTAAACATATTGCAGTAGTTACTGTAGATATGAAGTAAATGGTTAGAAATTATGCTAATTTATCTGTAACTTTGACATTCGTACGGAGACTTTTTTTACCCATTGTATATATATATTTAGAAATAAGTAGCCACAATCATATTTGGCATTTACGGTTTCATGTTTATTTTTAGGTTTTATCGTTTTTTACATTCAAGACTCAAAAACCTAGTATTAGTGGTTGTCTCCCATGATAGTAGCTCACGACAGATTGTCTGGACGGTCGCTTCACGGGTAAGAGTCAACTATAAACAGTGCAGGGAACAATTATAGTAATCGACACACAATACTCAATGAAACTTGTCATAATATCAGTAGTTTTGAACCTAAAATAGTAACTACGATCAGGGTAGTATTTGTACAGCCCTTGCCCAATGGAAATGTCCAATAAAACCCAGCTGAAATGTTAGTGCTACATATAAACATAGATTTGGTGCACAAAGCATAATTTGTGTGGAACTGTGACATCATACATGGACCTACTTTTTTACGCGCATTACAAAATAAAACAAACTATATGTAGCACGTATTACAAAACATTGCTTGAAAATCCACAATGATTACCTCTACCAGGTTAAAAGAATACAAGAAGTGGCTAATAATTTACAGGACTAATTGAAACACTCCTTAAAATATTAAGAGAATTGCACACTCATTTATTAAGTATATTTCGAAGTAATCTCCATCTGCAATAATCATGAGCATCGGTAGGACTGTTAGAATTAAATCATTAATTTTTCAGAAATGTTTATTAACATTTCATTGGGAATTGCAATCAACACTAATACAATTTTCACTTTGTCTATAAAAAAAAATCACGGTATATATATATATACTTGGGTGGTTCGAAAATATATATATATATATATATATATATATATATATATATATATATATATATATATATATATATATATTTATTTTTGAAACGCATGAATTGAAAAAAATTGTTACATATCTTGATAAGGAAAACTAAAAAAAAAAAAAAAAAATTGAAAAAATAAATAATATTTTCCGATCGCGCATTCACTTCAAAGTTTGGTTGGTTGGTAGGAATTTAACGGCGCAAGGTTGGTTGGTTGGTAGGAGTTTAACGGCGCAAGGGCAACACGTGGGACATTCTGCGCCAACTTCAAAGTTTAGTGGAAATACCAAAAATTACTAGTTTTCCTAAATTTTTTTAAATTTCATTAATGTGAATGTATGAAATATTTTGACATTTAAGTTGAAATGCAGGAAGATTAAGTTTTATGCATTAAAAAGTATTGTTAAACAATAAAATACATATACCATTAACTGAAAACATTTTATTCTTTAAAAAAATGTACAAGAAATCATCAAATCTGATTACAATTGTTTTGATTGCAGCATATGATCTAAATTTGAAAAAATAGTATTCAAAATATAATAAAACATATAAATATACAGATAAAATTTTACCAGGCTATTAGTATTTTAAAAACATTTTTTTTTATAAAATTTTTTTATCTGATTTGCCCTATTTTTGACAGACACTTGAATTCAAATTCCTAACTGTTGGATTTGGTTACTTCAAATATGTTTTAAATATTGTATTTAAGTTGGAATTGAGAAAAAAGTTTTATGCATTAAAAAATATTGTTAAGCATAAAAAATATATTGTTAACTATAAACTTATTGTTCTTTTATAAAATATATAGAAAAAAAAATCTGGTTCTAATTGTTTTGGTTGTAAGCATTGGATCTAAATATTTAAAATAGCCTCTAAAATAAAACAGATCAATATGGGCGAATCCATGCAGGCCCCACATGAAAATTTTACATGGACTAATATGGACTGCTTATCTGGATCCATGTAGATTTTCCATCTTATCCCAGCTAGGGGAATCGACATAGGCCGATATGGGTGAGTTGTGTGGGTCCATGTGGGAAAACCCATATGGGAACGTATAGAACTCATGTACCCGGATCTACAAGGGGCCTATATGGGCTGCCCATCGGCGCCCGTATGGTTAACCCACCACTAACCCATGTGGGCCCAAATGAGTGTGCTATCTGGGTTGGGCCCTTTTTTTAGCACAACATTTCCAGAAAAATATAGTCAACCAATCACGTGATGGAAACGCCTCAAAATTTCCCGATTGATTTAGATAATGCCAACTTTTTTCTAACCTGTTTTATTACTTAACAAACAGAATAGAACTTACAAATAAATATGTCTTTGTAAGTTCTTACAATTATATACAAGTTTTACAATTATATACAGATATTTTGTGTAACAATATCACTATTAAATGTTGTGCATATAGATTTGCTAGTTGTAATTCCAATTCTTTTATTTTCTTTCAAGTATAAATCCTTATCACAACAAGAAAAAGTGTTAATAATTAAAAATATGTACTAACTAGTTTCAACTTGAGTACAAATACATACTAAAAAATAAGTAATAATAAAATAGTATGGCAAGCAAAAAAAAAATTGCTTTACATGAGAAATAGAGGATTATCAGCGAATTGATACAAAAATTCTTCCAATATTTTTCCCTTTAATGTGAAAAATACGATTTATTATTTTGAGAAACATTTGAGCAATCTTCCGTGGTTGTAGTAGTTAACGGTGGCAGGCTAGTGATCAGAAGGTACATGAAATGAAACTAATCAGGAACCTTTAGGTGTTAATACTTTAGTTTAAAATGAAATTCCTAGTCAAAAACGTGTTTTCAGATCTTTGATAAGCAAGCAATTTAATTGAAAAACAAGTAAATTTTACTTTTTCCTGATTAAACTGTTTTAATAGTTCAACTTAATGTATCGAAGCCATTCCTTGAAATTGAGGGAAACATAAATATCCGATTTCGGTTGGCCAGTTTTAATTATTCATTACACTGGATAAAATTCACAATTTTTTTTTCATCATTTCTGAGAGGTAAAGGCCCTCGTACACTTTACATCATTCAAAGGGCATTTTTTTTTTAATTAAGCTGATAAGAATAAAAAAAAAAAGACTAGATATAATATATTAAAGCATATAAGCTACAACATTGGCTAAAATGTTTAACTATTGGGATCATTTCCGGATGATGCAGATCCCAGTACGTATGAAAATGTACAAAATGCACTTCCTCTAATGACAGAAAATTTATCAAATAGCCGGGTAGTCTTGGCTTAGTTTTAGTCACAACCAGAAATACATAATTTCGGTGACTTTGGCAATTATACTAAAAATAATGTTTTGTTCTTGTGTTAATTTGTTAACAAGTTTGCAGTTATTTTATTCTAGTCATTCGGGTCAACACAAAAAAGCATAAAAATCAAATAATTATTCTAGCTATATTAGAAGTTAATCTGCGAGGAGTCGAAAACTAATCTAAGCTCGTTGAACACAATATACACTTGAACGTCTAAAGCTTTGATATCGGTATCGGCGGCGTAAAACTGTCGTGCTCCCAGATAATGTGAAACTTAATTGTAACAAAATGTACGGCACAGAATTTTAGATTAATAAATATACTTGATATAGCACATTATTTAAAAAAAGAAATAATTATTTAATTGTAGTTTGTGTCAATAATCTCATTTGTACTTCATGAGATATACATATGTGTGCGTTGCATTTCTTAGAGCGGGAACTCTGGAGGTATAAATCGCCAATACTAGCTGGGTTTTTTTGTTTGTTTTTTAAATTCAGTAAAAAAGTATAATTAATTCAGTGAATGAAGTATTTTTCTTCGATTAAATAATTTGTCCCTGTTTTTTTCGTAGATGGGGGAAGAGGCATATTTCCCCTTCTGGCGTCAGCCATGATTATGACTGAGATTGAATTATGAGCTATTTCCAGTGAGTTAAAAAATACGATGCAAGACTGCTCTATTCGGAAAATGTCTTGCTGCTAACTTCGCACACATTTTATTTTTCTCCAGTGTTAGTGAGGATATGTGATTCCAGATTTGTTATCTGAAAATGCCTTGTTGCAAACATCGCTCACGTGAGGCTTTTCCTTAGGGCATTTCATCAGTATGAGTGCGGAGATGTGTTATAAGATGGCCCTTTAAGGAATATGCCTTGCTGCAAACTTTACATTTGTGTGGCTTTTCCCCGGTATGAGTGAGGAGGTGTGTTTTAAGATTGCTCTTTTGGGAAAATTCCTTGCTGCAAACTTTACATTTGTGTGGCTTTTCCCCGGTGTGAGTGAGGTGATGTGTTGTCAGTGTACCCTTTTTGGAAAATCCCTTGCTGCAAACATGGCACACATGGGTCTTTTCTCCAGAATATGAGGGCTTTTCATCAGTATGAGTGCGGATATGTGTTGTAAGATTGCCCTTTAAGGAAAATGCCTTGCTGCAAACTTTACATTTGTGTGGCTTTTCCCCGGTATGAGTGAGAAGATGTGTTGTAAGATTGCTCTTTTGAGAAAATTCCTTGCTGCAAACTTTACATTTGTGTTGCTTTTCCCAAGTGTGAGTGAGAAGATGCGTTGTAAGACTGCTCTTTTGGGAAAATTTCTTGCTGCAAACATCGCACACATGGGTCTTTTCTACAGAGTGAGTGAGGTGATGTGCTGCCAGCGTACACTTCTGAGAAAATGCTTTGCTGCAAACCTTACATTTTTGTGGCTTTTCCCCCGCGTGAGTGAGGAGATGTGATGCAAGACTGGTCTTACTTGAAAATGTATTGTTGCAAATACCACACACATGGGACTTTTCTCTAGAGTGAGTGAGGAGATGTGGTATCAGACTGCTTTGTGTGGAAAATCCCTTGCTACACAATGTACACACAAGTGGGCTTTCTTTGGTGTGAGTGAAGAGAAACATGACAAGTATGCTGCTTTAAAACAAGATAGAAGATTATAAGAAAATTGATTGCTTAAGTTTACTCGTTAATTTTTTCTTCTCTCGTTAGGAAATCTTGTTTTTTTTTAAAAACAATACGACATCATTGTTTTAAATTTAAACTTGTTATGATCCACTATTGAAAACAATGCAGAATAAGACAGCTTCTAGTAATTTCTTCTTTACCAGGGTTTGTTCCGAGCAGAAAAATCCTACGATGAAAAAATAAAAAATTGTACTCAGTTTTAACGATGAAAAAATTTGCAATAAAAAACCCAATAGATGACAATAGTGGGAAAAAACAAAACAAAAAAAAAAACAATATATGACAATAATAATAATAATAAAAAAATAGAGTTATGAAATATCAAACAATGTTCAATTACACCTAATAATAATCGGTGCATTTATATTTGCCATGGATTAGTAAAAAATTACTTGTCTCTTACATTCATTGATTTTAAAAGAAATATCTACTTTTGAGTGTTTTTTTTATAAGAATTATTACACTATTAAAAAAAAAAAATCAAAATGGAGAATTTTATATCTTTTTCGATAGCTAATACTTTGTTCTTTTTTTTTAGTGAAACACTGAAGAAACAGTCATCTCTGGGTGATGCTCAAGAGAAAAGTATACTGTTTTAAAGATATTTATTTTTCAACCTCATACGCCTTTCTCGCATTTCTAAATGAGTTTCGGTGATTGTGATGTTTGGAGCACCTTAAAAGGTATTAACCACAGCAATTTTGATCAAAATTACTAAAGCCGTTTTTTGGCAAATGCTGAAAATCAAAAAACAATTAATGGCAGGTCAAAGGTCCCATTGTAACTACTAACTAGTACACATAATTTCGACAACGTAGATTAATCCGCAGTCACACAGACATACATTTTTCAACAACTTTTTTGAACTCATGATGTTCCAAAACGTGTAGATGCAAAAAAATATATATATATATATAAAAAAAAAATTCTTTCTTTCTTATTATTGAATCCAATACTTCCATTGCCCTATGTTGACGTATGGGTATTTGAGCATAAAAACTATGGGTGAGAAATCGCACAACTTTTTGCTCTATAATACTGGTTTTTGGAATAAAATTTGACGTAGAATTGTCAAATTTACTGTTTTCATATTTTCATTCATTTAAATAAAAAATGCTTATTTCGCGATTTTTTTGGCGAAAATGTTAACTTATAAGAGAAAGAAGAAAAAAAAAAAAAGAATGGCGAATTTTGCGATATACTTTTTGATAATTCTTTTATTGTATTTTTTTATATATGAAACAGAAGATAACCAGTATTTGGTCATTGGTAGGCAATGTTCAAGGGCAGAAAACTCAGTGTTATGACATTCCTTTTTAAACTTTTTACACCTTTATCGCATTTCTACCGAAGTTTCGGGAGATGGGGTTGCTTAGATCACCTTAAGAGGCATTACCACAGCGATTTTGATCAAAATCGTTAGAGCAGTTTTAGAGCAATTATTAAAGAACATACTTTCAATGACAGCTACTTTATGTGCATGCATAATTTTGACAAAACCTTAATGGTAGGTCCCAATGCATTAACTAACCAGCGCTACCAGACGTCTGATTTTAAATTCTTAGGTAGGCAATTTTTCACAATGCATTTTAAACATAGCATATTTACTAATATTTTGTCTTATTGAAATATCAATAGAACTTCAAAAATTAAGACTTTATAGACTTCAAAAGTACCAAGACACTAATGTTAAAATATTAGTTTGGGAAAAACAACCACAACAATCATTACGACATCTTTGACGATCCACTGTCAAACTCTATGCTCAATCGTTCGTCTCTTCCGAGACTCACTGGGAAGTCTGTGTGGTGATCTCGTGTACAAAAATCATATACAACTCCTGGGCACTAGTAATTACTTTTGCCTAGTGGCTAGAAGAATATCGCTCTTCAGATCTAGGGGTACGCAGTTAAATCCCCAGCTTCCTCTCCTCTACACCTTTACTTCAGATGGTTTGGTAAATTTCTAGGGTAGTAAAGGTTGGTGATATTTCTGTAAATTGGTACCAAGGCCAAAATAATGGTTTTTCCAAAATTCCGCCGATTCAAGTTCCCAATCACAATTCAACAATTACCAGTTGCCAAAAAAAATCTTAACATCAATTACCAAATGCGTAAAATCCTGATGGTACAGTATATAATTGTAAATACTGATGCATTTCTTGTGAAGTATGCGCTATTCTATCCAATTTATTTGTAACACAGATAATACAGGTTAGAAAAAATTGGCAACACATGAGTCAATCGGAGAATTTCGAGATGTTTCCAGTGCACTGGAAGTACTAAATCTATTGCTCTGGATTTTTCGAGAAAGTTCTCACCCGCGTATGGGTCAAAATCAAGAAACGGGAAAATATAGCTCATCCAGACTTTGATTTTGACACTTCATGCAAAAAAGTTTTTTATTCCTTATTTCTTTCGGTTAACTTATTTTCTATAGGAATTCAAATTTGCACGCTAAATTCTATTACTAAGAATTTTTTTCTTATTTTTCCTGCGTAATCCAGTCAAAAGTGTCGTGATGATAAATAAATATTTCTCCATAAAGAAATTTGTTTACTTTTATTTCTTAATACTATTATTTAAAGATTTTAATAGTATTATAACATCATTTAATGAGTAAGACAATATTTCTTATGAATTTTACATTTTCATTAACGCTATTTTGAACACTTGGTAAACGACTAACGAGTTTTGAAATTTATGGATTTTGTTAAAAATTCTCGAGCCTTTTCTCTTTTTTGGTTTTCTATTTTTTCTAAAATCATCAAAAACTCGAAATAATGTAAGAAACTACTAAAATAGTGGCATTTCGCGCGCTGAACGTCATTTCGACGACTGTTCTGATTAATGTAATCATTAATGTCAGCAGTTTTAATATTCAGCATATTAAAACATTAAAAATGGATCGCCGCACAGTTGGACGAAACAGCAACAAGTCACAACATAGGCCTAAAATAAATTTTGTGTTTATGGTATAAAAAAAACTTAGTTAACTTGTGTTATACTTTCTAGGTCTAAAAAACCACCGAGTGATGTAAAAATACAATATTTCCTTTTACTGAGACAGCTGAAAAGATGATTATCGTGTGAAATTTGTTATGATTTTGAGGTTTTGCCAAATTTATTTGTTGTTTCGGATTATTATTTTTTTTTTCTCATTATCCAGCAGATTATTTTGTTTTATCTTAACTATACAATCTATAATAATAAAACAAGCTGTGTGTCTGTGACTCTGTGGATCTATAGAAACCTACTTAAAATTGGAGTAGAGCTCTGAAATTTTCGACATAAGTAGTTTTGGCTTTCTAATTGTATGTATGTCAAACAGAAGCTTAAAATTTTAATTAGTTCTTTTTTAATTAATTTTTTTTAATTTATTTATTTTTTACAAAGTGACTTCAAATAGAGATACAGCTCTGAAATTTTCAACATAAGTAGTTTTAGCCAGCTAATTGGAATTTTGAAAAACAGAATATTAAAATTTCAATTATTTATTTTTAATTAATTTTCTTAATTTAGACATTTATTTACAAAACGACGTTTAATAGAGCTACAGTTCTAAAAGTTTTAACAAAAGTAGTTTTAGCCTTTTAAATGGACTTTTGAAAAACATAATTTTAAATTTTTATTTAGTTCCTATTTAATTAACTTTTTTAATTAATTAATATATGTTTTGTAAAAAGACTTCTAATAAAGCTACAGCTCTGAAATCTTCAACATAAGTAGTTTTAGCCTTTTACTTGAACTTTAATAAAAAAAAAATTATTCCGATCTTTTTTAATTAATTAATAAACATTTTGCAAAACGACTACTAACACAGCTACTGCTTTGAAATTTTCAACATAAAAAGTTTTGGCCTTCTAAATGTATATATCACAAAAAGAATGTTAAAATTTTAATTAGTTCTTTTTTAATTAATTTTTTTAATTAATTAATAAATATGTTACAAAACGATACCTAATAGGGCTACAGCTCAGAAATTTTCAACATAAGAAATTCTGGCCTTCTAATTGTACTTTTAAAAAAACAGAGTTTTAATTTTTTATTGTTCTTTTTAATTAATTTTTTTAATTAATTATCATTTTACAAAACGATTTCTAATAGGGATACAGCTCTAAAATTTTCAACATAAGTAGTTTTGTCCTTCTAATTGGACTTTAGAAAACAGAATTTTAAATGTTTGTTTAGTTCGTTTTTAATTAATTTTTTCAATTAATTAATATATATATATATATATATTACAAACAATTTCAAAAATAGGGCTACAGCTTTGAAATTTGCAGCATAAATAGTTGTGGTCTTTTAATTGGATTTTTGAAAAACAGAATTTTTTTATTTTTTTTTTAATTAACAAATATTTTACAAAACGATTTGTAATTGGGCTACATTTCTGAAATTTTCAAAGCAAGTAATTTTTGCCTTCTATTTGGACTGACAAAAAGAATGTTAAAATTTTAATTTGTTTTTCAATAAATTTTTCACAAAAAGTGACTTCGAATAGGCCTAGATCTCTAAAAGTTTCAACGTAAGTAGTTTTAGCCTCAAATTTTGCTTTCCACAAACACGTGTTAAAATAATCTTAAAGGGGTGTTGTATTATTGTATTATAAAATAACTACTTCAAATGGGTGCAATAATGGCAAATATAGTATATAATATTAGCTCTAAATTTTTAAACATAAGCAGTTCTGACCTTCTAATATAACTTTTCGAAAACACAATGTAAAAATGTGATCAGAAAAGTAAGGGACTTAGTATTATCGTATTAACAGGGGAAACAGTTTCGTTTCTCGACAGGTTAAGGGTTCTAAAGGTTCGTTAAGGTTTACATCGCAATTAATTTTTTGGGAGTGAAGTGAGCTTATGATTCCGTAGAAATGAACCTTTCAGTAACCGAAACGAGCCTGTGCTTGCGTAGCGATGAAGTCTTCAGTGAGCGAAGCGAGCTTGTTCAGCGACCATTTTTTCAGCGAGTAAAGCGATTCTGTGCTTAGGTGTCAAAAAACACTTCACTGAGCGAAATGAGCTTTCTTTTGCGTAGCAATAAACCGTATAAGAGAACGAAGCGTTCCTGTTCGTGAATTTTGTTTGGTTAATTGTTTGTTTTCGATTATCTGTCGGCGTCAGCACCACGAGGGCTATAATGCGCCGAAACATTCGTCATTTGACAAGCCAACATGCATTTACAAACATCCATGCCTTACACGGGACTCGAACCCTCAACCTAGCGGTCTAGAAGCTAGCACGCTAACCACTATACTGTTTGAGAAGGAGCCACGAAGTTTTAAACGCAAAATGTTAGCCTACATTTTTATAAAAAAAAATTCGTTTTACCATTTAAGTTATCCGTGAGAAATCTTGGATCCTTTACAAATTCCCACATTATAATGCAACTAAATAAAACTATCGAGTATGTTTACAAGTGTTGGTCAAGTTCAATAATAGCAACCAATTTAAAATTCAAGCAAACTTAAATAACCTTTCAAGTTTTTTAAAATATATGATTAACCATTCTTTACAACACATGCTTAAATTTATGGAAGTTTATACCACTCTGTATAACTTTTAAGTTTTAATGAACTTTCATAGATCCCTTGAAATTTATATTTTTCTTTAAAATATTTAGCTTAAATTCACTTGATCAAAATGTCATTAACCTAACTAAGATAGTTTCCCTTAAATATTTAAAATCCAACAATCTTTGTAAGTAGACAAGACCCTTTTTGAAGAAATATAAAAAATAATAAAAAATAAGCATGATAAGCAAAGTTTTGTTTTTTTGTTATTGCCAGTGGTTTGCCGACCACTTCTTTATGCTACTTTCATTTATATTAATTGAAATTTTTGTACCAATAGAATCCTAAAGATACAGATAACCAAAAAGTATTTCACTGGACACCAGATACATTTACTTTGTTTACGTCTTTAATTCTATAACATTTTAAAGCATCAAATTACAAATATGTTGAACATTGCACTTGAAAATAAAAAGAAATGCATTCAAATGTAATTTATAAAAATAGCCTAAGAAACTAATCACAATCAAGACCATCTTTCCCGAACACCAGTGTTTTATCACTTTATAAGGAAATAAAACGGATCCCCGGGAAGGTATATCCAAAAAGAATTCAAATTCAACACAATATTAAAAAATACACCTAAGTCATAGAAATCTTACGGCATAAATATATAATAAAATAAATCTGATAATTTTATTTGTCTCATTGAATTTAAACAAAAATTTCAGATTAATGTATAATCCAGAATAAAAGAAAATGATTTCCATGTACTAAATAGGAAATAACTTATTAAGGTATTTTATATACCAGGAAAACCGTTCATAAAGCATTATTTTAAGTGAAGGTCAAGGAATAAAGAACCGTCAAATAGATTGATGACATGAAACATGAAAAATAGATGTTTTTTAAACAGAAAAATCCAAATGTAAACTTGGTACTTGATTGAAACCACTTCTACAGAAAGTAACCAGTTGCGCTTCAGAGTAGCAATCACTTTTAAAGATTAAAACTTTATAATCAATATTTAAAAAGAGCAGATTTGGTACAGAAGAGTGTACCCATTGGATTGACTTTAAGTGGTTCTACAATATGACTATTTGTTACTTCTAATCACTACAGAACAGGCAAATATTACATTTCGAAAGCTATTTTTAGTTCTGTAGTGGCTGGCAAAGTGATTTCGTTAGTATGTACATTAAAAAAAACTACAATAAGTAAAAATGCTTACCAGTTTTGAAATTTAAAAATGAAGTTTGCTATTGTAGACATTGAATGTATTGTAAATAGCCTACTTCAAAATACTTCTATGGTTGTCCATGCTATTAGTGGCTGCTGCATGGTTAGATTTGAGTTGCACACATTTAATTTCTGGTGGTGATATTCCACATAACACGTCAGAGTAAATTGCTACATCCCAGAAAAAACTCATTCTACGAGCACAATCCATGATGTATTTGGGAATTCTTCAACGCAAAACCCTTTTTCATTTTCAATAAATAGCTTATTTCGATTTACAAAATAAAGTAGGAAACAGGAAAGACATTTAATATCTTGCTACAATTATGACGCCAACAACAAGTTAGTCAATGCACTATGAGATAATACGTTAAAAGTATGAATTATACTCACGAAATTCACGATCAAGAGCCAACCAACTACAGGCTTCCTGTAACAGTTATTTATTTTTTAGGAATTCGGAGACAAACCCAAACTGATATACAATTCTTTCTGGAGAAAACGAAAGTGATTCGAAGAACTTTTAATGAATATTTTTTGTCACATCACATGATAATAATTTCAAAATATATCTTACTCACTACTGCAGACTTAACAATATGATTTTTTTAATTTATCACTATACTGTAAAATGCTACTCAGTTTTAAATTGAAACTGTGATTTATATAACTTGTGGTCTAGTTAATTTCCAAATGGCTAAAATTCTGTCTGTTTTCTTTGAGGTAAGGGTCCCAGTATAGTGGCTATTGCTTCAATGAGGCAGTTACTTTTCTTCCCTCCCAATCATGGGCGTAATCGGGGAACCCTCCCCCCTCGATTGGGTTGAGAAAAATTAAGCAAATTTTCTACTTGTTTTCGCCAACCAACTCTTTATAGATTATTACACAAAGTATCCATCAAATTTCATTATTGAGATTAATCTGTGATCAGTGTTATTGCAAAGGTAATCTAAAGTTATATAACCTGCAAGTCTATCATAGATATTTCACAAGAAGAGTAAACTTGACATTTAATGTACCATTTGATAATAACTACGCACTACACCCTCCCGAGGCTAGAAAAATTGACTTTCCATAGCGGGAAACAAGTCCCTCAGTGGGCATTGCGCTACATAGAAAACCCAAACACTAAACAATAACTGAATGTAAACTAGATCTCATGTTTGTTTTTGTTTACTTCTAATAAAGCAACTCTAATGTAAACTAGGAGAGTGAAACATCGCACAACTCTCAATTACACTATAATAATGGACAGTACATTCAAGTTTGATGTGGAATAGTGTTATTACTATTTTCATTTATTTGAAAAAATTGCCAATTTAGTGATTTTTGTCAATAATAATAAGGAAAGTCTCGATTTTTTTTTTTAGAAAAATAACCTCAAGTCTATTAAGTCAGGCACGTTTCTTATCGTTAGTCGGGTTTGACTTGAAAAATATCATTTTTACACCAATTGGCAATTTTTTAGGGATTGCCGTCAAAGAAATCGATCCTACTAGGTGGGAAACCACTGAATTTATTTTAGTACGCATATACTTTCAGACTGAAAGGACAGTTTTTTTTTCATGTTCGCCAAAAAAAATGTATTTTAAAGGTATTTTTCAGGTTTAAACTAGGTATTTAAGGTTTTAATAGGAATTTTTGAGGTTTTAACTAAAAAACAAATACCGAAAAATACATAACTCAATGTATTTTAAGGTATTTCTAGAAATCTGTGAAGCTTTAGCTATTTTTAAGGTTTTGCAAGGTTTGTGATAAAAACCTCCAGATTCTAGAGGTTTTACTAAGGTTCAAGTGAATACCTTTTAATAATATTACTAAAGGAAAGTATTTTAAGGTTCTTTTCTGTAAAACCTAAAGAAACATGTGAAGATCTATGTATTTTTAAGGCGTTGTGTGGTTTGTGATAAAAACCTTCAGATTTTAAAGGTTTTACTACGGTATTCAGATGAATACTTTCACTAAAGGAAGGTATTAAAAGGCTCTATTTAGTAAAATTTTTATTTTAAGAGTCAGTGTTTCTTTCTATTTATTTGAATTTAGTATGAAATCAATTTAAAAACTATCTAAAAGTTAAAAAAAAAATGTTTTTAGATAGCTTTTAAATTTATTTCATACTCAATTAAAATAAAAGGAAAGAAACACGATGACTTTTTGAACTTTTCTATACATATACCTTGAACTGTAACTTTACAAAAAAAACATGCACAGCAATGTAAAATTTTCGGCTGATTCGACAAAGGGGAACTCGATGACATAAAATGTCTGATATTTTATTTGATCTGTAAAATTTCAAAAAGAACCAAAAACAAGTCATTACATTCTATACCCTTGGTGTATACATACAATCATTTTGTAGAAAATTATTTATAAAAATAAATTCAATATTCACTATTTCAATTTATTATTTAAGTATTTATAAATTACAAGCATATTTTTACTACATTGTACAATGCATAACATCAGAGTGTAAAAGTTTACATAACACAGAGTAAAAATTATTTTAGTAAAGCAATATAACGTCTCCAATGCAAGACTAAAAAATGTAGTTGGATATGTATTTTTGAAGCATTACATAAAAGTACAAATACCAAATTTAGAAGTAATATTTGTACTTCATTGCTTTATTATGGCAAAAAAGTGCTATTTGTTTTGGTGTAAAATTTAAACTTTTTTTTCCAATAGTGAAGGTCTTTATCTTGCTGTCAAAGTAGAAATAAAGTAAAAATTGCAATAATATGGAAAACATCTATATAAACAAGTTAAGTTCAAAAGTATAAATTTGCTTAATATTCAATAGTAAAGGTCTTTGAAATCTTGCAGTCATAGTACAATTTTATAATAATCTCAAAAGTATCTACATAAAACAAGGTAAAACCATATAACAGTGATGAGATTGGTAAAAGACTGAGAAGATGCACTGAGAGCTTACTTTTAAGGGAAAATGACTTTTTGCTGACATCACACACATGGTTTTTTTTCCAGTGTGAGTGAGGAGATGTTTTTTAAGATTGGGCTTTTATGAAATGCCCTGTTGCAAAACCTCGCACACATGGGGCTTTTCTCCAGTGTGAGTGAGAAGATGCACTGAGAGAGTGCTTTTAAAGGCAAATGACTTTCTGCAGACATCACACACATGGGGTTTTTCTCCCGAGTGACTGAGAAAATGAATTAGCGAGTCCTTTTCAGGGCAAATGACTTTTGCAGACATCACACACATGGGGCCTTATTTCCAGTGTGACTGAGAGGATGTTTCTTAAGATAGAGCTTTTTCGAAAATGCCCTGTTGCAAATATCGCACACATGGGGCTTTTTTCCAGTGTGAGTGACAAGATGTTCTGAGAGAGTGCTTTTAAAGGCAAATGACTTTTTGCAGACATTACACACATGGGGCTTTTCTCCAGTGTGAGTGAGGAGATGTTTTTTAAGATTGGGCTTTTTTGAAAATGCCCTGTTGCAAACCTCGCACACATGGTGCTTTTCTCCAGTGTGAGTGAGAAGATGCACTGAGAGAGTGCTTTTAAAGGCAAATGACTTTCTGCAGACATCACACATATGGGGTTTTTCTCCCGAGTGACTGAGAAAATGAACTAGCGAGTCCTTTTCAGGGCAAATGACTTCTGCAGACATCACACACATGGGGCCTTATTTCCAGTGTGACTGAGAAGATGTTTCTTAAGATAGAGCTTTTTTGAAAATCCCCTGTTGCAAATATAGCACACATGGGGCTTTTCTCCAGTGTGAGTGAAAAGATGCTCTGAGAGATTGCTTTTAAAGGCAAATGACTTTTTGCAGACATTACACACATGGGGTTTTTCTCCAGTGTGAGAGAGGAGATGTTTCTTAAGATAGGGCTTTTTTGAAAATGCCCTGTTGCAAATATCGCACACATGGGGCTTTTCTCCAGTGTGAGTGACAAGATGTTCTGATAGAGTGTTTTTAAAGGCAAATGACTTTTTGCAGACATTACACACATGGGGCTTTTCTCCAGTGTGAGTGAGGAGATGTTTTTTAAGATTGGGCTTTTTTGAAAATGCTCTGTTGCAAACATCGCACACATGGTGCTTTTCTCCAGTGTGAGTGAGGAGATGCAGTGCGAGAGAGCTTTTAAGGGCAAATGACTTGCTGCAGATATCACACACATGGGGTTTTTCTCCAGTGTGAGTGAGGAGATGCACTGCGAGAGAGCTTTTAAGGGCAAATGACTTGCTGCACAGATCACACATATGGGGCTTTTCTCCAGTGTGAATAAGGAGGTGTTTTTTAAGGTGTGTCTTTTGTGAAAATTCACTGCTGCAAACATCACACACATGGAGCTTTCCTTCATTGTGAATAAGGACATGTGTTGCAAGATCGCTCTTTTGAGAAAATGCCCCGTTGCAAACATCGCACACATAGGGCTTTTCTCCCGTATGAATGAGGAGATGTCTTTTAAGATCGTTTTTTTTTAAAAATGCCCTGCTGCAAATATCGCACACATGGGGCATTTCTCCAGTGTGAGTGAGAACATGCGATGCAAGATGGATCTTTTGGTAAAATGCTTTGTGGCAAACATCACACACATGGGGTTTTTCTCCAGTGTGAGTGAGGAGATGTGATTCAAGATTGTTCTTTTGGGAAAATGCCCTGCTGCAAACGTCGCACACATGAGGCTTTTCTCCAGTGTGAATGAGGAGATGTCTTTTCAGAAGGTTCTTTCTTGAAAATGCCCTGCTGCAAACTTCACACACATGGGGCTTTTTTCCAGTGTGAGTGAGGCGATGCAATTCAAGATGTTTCTTTTGGGAAAATGCCCTGCTGCAATCATCGCACACATGGGCCTTTCCTCCAGTGTGAATAAGGAGATGTCTTTTAAGATCGGTCTTTTTTAAAAATGCCCTGCTGCAAACGTCGCACACATGAGGCTTTTCTCCAGTGTGAATGAGGAGATGTCTTTTCAGATGGTCCTTTCTTGAAAATGCCCTGCTGCAAACTTCACATACATGGGGCATTTCTCCAGTGTGAGTGAGGCGATGTGATGCAAGATGATTTTTTCTGCAAAATGGCTTTCTACACAGTTCACACACAACTGGCCTTTCTTTTGTGTGAGTGAAAATAAGGGACGACAGATATACTGCTTTACAAATAAGACAGAAGATTTGGAGAAAATTCCTTATACCTTTTCCGCTATCATATATAGAAGGAAAAGTAATTTTTTATGAAACGTTATTGTCCTGACAGCAGTACAACATTATCCTTTCAATGTGAACTTGTGATGATCCTCTCCTTGTAAAGAATAAAGAATAAAACAAATTATAATATCTCCCTCTTTACAGGTTGATCTCTAAGCGGCAAAGCTCTACGAGGAAAAAAAAAATTAATATATTCGATTTTTGAAGATGAAAAAATGTCCAATAAAAAAACAATAGATGACAACAAGGAAAAAAAACTTGTTGCCTGAAACATAGCACAACTTTCAATTACACTTAATACCAATCACTGAGTTTATATTTCCATGGATTAGTGTAATTTACCATTTTCTAAATTTCTTTCATTTAAAAAGAAGTGCCAACTATAAAAAAAAAAAAAAAAAAAAAAAAAAAAAAAATACTGCCAAATTGGAGAATATGGCAATATGTTTTTCGATACATTATACTTTCTTGTAAGTGAAACACAAAAGAAATAGTCATTGATGGGTGATGCTCAAAAGAAGAAAGAAAATAACTTTTTGTTGAAGATTTTCGTTTTTCAACTTTTTACGCCTTTATGGTATTTCTTAAAAATTTAGGTGGTAAGGATATTCAGAACACCTTAGAAGGTATTACTACAGAAATGCTGATCAAAAGCGCTACTTTTTTTGGCCATTGTTGAAAAGCATTAATTTTTCAATAGTAGCTACCTTATGCATATGTGTTATTTTGACATCGTAGCTCAAATCGTTTTGTAGTTATGCTGCCCAAGGACACAAATAAACACAGAATTTTTTTTTCTATACCTTTTTTTTGCACCCGGGATGTTCCAAAACTGAAAGATATGCAATTTTTTTTTTTACCGAATCTAATACTTTCAATCCTATACTAACATATGGGTAATTGAAAATAAACCTATAAACTTTTATAATATAAACTTTTTTCGATATTTTTGCCGAAAATTTTAAAAGATAGGAACTAAAAAAATTCTTCCAAAATAGCGAGTACTTTTCGATAATTCGTGCATCCTTTCTTGTAAAGGAAACAAAAGATAAACAGTTTTGGTCATCGATGGACAATTATCAAGGAAAGAGAACTCCTCTAAAAAAAAGCATTCGTTTTAAATTTTTTCTTACACCTTTTAACCAGAAATTTAGAGTTAGGAATGTTTAGAACACTTTAAGAGGCATCACATTAACGATTTTGGGGGACCTTTCAAGTTGATTTTTAGAAATTGCTGAAATACGTGATTTTTTTAAATCTCCACTATCTTATACACGTGCGCAATTTTGACAAAAACCGTAAAGACAGGTCTCAAGGCAAATACTAACCTGTACAGCAAATTTGAATATCTTACGTCAATTCGCTAGTAACTTAAGCTGACCACGTACTAGCAACGCGTTTTTCCAGCCCAATTTTATTAGGTCAGTCAGGGTATTCCAAAACTAGAAGAAATGCAAAAAAAAAAAAAAAAAAAAAAAAAAAAAAATCGATTTTTTTTTTTTTTTCTATCGAAAACAATACTTTCATTACTATATGTTAACATATGTGAAATTATAAGTAAAACTGCTAAATAAGAACTTTCACACCTTAGCCCTTATTTAAGTTTTGAAACCGTCACATCTTATATCAGGACAATATATTATACTCTTGAAAACATTACTTTTTACTGTAATCTATAAAGCTAAACATCCTGTGTTTCTCTACTATTCAAACATTCAGATTGCAAATGTAACTCCATACAAATATCTGTATAACCTTAACTTTAGACTAAAGATGGTTTGGAAAATTCATAGTGTAAGTGACGGCTTTGTGAGATTTCTGAAAATTGGCACAAATACCAAAATTATGTATTTTCCTCCTTTGACACCAATTAAAATCACCATTGCGATTCAAGAGTAAAATGCTAAAAAAACAAACTTAAATTGTTGACAATGTTTGATGCTTATGTAAGCAAAGAATGAATAGATGGATTACATTCTTAATATTTTCAATAAAGCTAGATGCAATTTTTACTTTCAATTACCCATATGTATACATAAGGTAATAAAAGTATACTATTCGATTAAAAAAAAAAATCTATTTTTTCCCCATTTTGGAACATCTTGATTTCAAAAAAGTGATCTAGAAAAAATGTATGTCTGTGGGTCTGTGTGTACGTGGTCAGCACCTACGATGTTCAAATTTGGTATGCGAGTTGGTGATGGCCCAAGAACCTACCATTAAGGCTTTTGTCAAAATCGCGCATGCACATAATGTAGCTGCCATTGAAAAAATTGTGTTTGTCAATAATGGCTAAAAAACGGCTGTAACGATTTTGTTAAAAATTTATGTGGTAATTCCTCTTAAGGTGTTTTCTCCGAAATTCCCATAAAAATGCTTTAATGGCATTAAAAGTGGAAAAACGAATGACTTTGACACAGTTCTCTTTCCTTGAGCATACATCATCAACGATCATTTTTTCTTCTCTGCTCAGTTTCACTTATAAGAAAGGATTACATAAGAATTATTGATAAGTATTTCGCCAAAATCATCATTATGGCGGAGTTTTTTACATCCCATACAAAAATTATAGCAAAAAATTTCACCAAACTGTCTATTTTTACTAAATGAATGATGAAAATATAAATACGGTAGGTGACACAAATCCATGTCGGTATTACGATGTAATTAAAAGTAGTGCGATATTCCTCACCCCTAGATTTAAATCAATTAATAATTAAAGTGTTATGCCACAAGAAGTTCCCCTACAATGCTATAAATCTTATATTTTACCATTCCTAAATTATGCACGACAAACTAGGTAGAAAATTGGTACTAAATTCAAAATATGTTTTTTGAAAAGTCGCCAATTTAAAATCGCAATCGCAATTTAACCGTTAGAGTTACCAAAATTATCGTAACATCACTTACCAATTATTGAAAAATCCTAATGATACAATTGAGCAGGAAATTGCCAATTGCTTATATTGTTAAAAAAATTTCTGCATATAATAGTAAATAGTGAATTACTTTTAGAGTTGTATTCTTTTAGATTTATCTGTTAAAAACAATAATACTGTCTAGAAAAAATTTTCAAATTCGGAGTCATTCGAGAAATTTCGACGCGTTTACACCGCGCGCGGAACACTATATCAATTGCTCTAGTTTGAGAAAGTTCTCAAGCACTTATATAAATACAACCACGACTGGAAATCGGAGTTCAAATTAATTTTGGAATATGCTTTGAAAGGATCTAAGAGCTTTGTGTACTTTCATGATGCCAGAATTATCGCTGTATCGCTTTTGTTGAAACTGGATAGCGAGTTTGGTAAAAAATGGTCTTCGAAAAACGTGTGCCTTTGGTCTTCGAAAGAAGAATAAATTGTTTTGATTTTGTGAAAACTGTGATAATTTTCTCTGAAAAATTTACAATCTACTAATATTTTCCATAAAGCAAGCTATAAATTATTTTACCTTCATTTAAAAATAAAAGGTGTGTAATAAGAATAAATATCTGAAATTTTCAGCATAAATAATTTAAGTGTTCTAATTGGACTTTTAACAAACAGAACGTTAAAAAAATACATTAAATATTTTCATTTTCTATTTTAACAAAATTACTTTTAATCCTTGTAAATAGCTATTATGGTACAAAATAATTGCTCAGGAAATTTAAGCATAAGCAATTCTGGTCTTCTATTATTACGTTGCATCTAGTTGATAAAAGTTTTCGACACGAGAAGTTCACCTACCTTCCCATAAAAAAAAAACTTACGTTTTACCAATCCAAATTATCAGTGTGAAATCTAGAAACCTCATTAATAATAAAACAAAACAAGGCTAGCGTATTTATAAGTGTTGGTCAAGTTTAATACCACTAATCAATTTAAAATTCAAACAAACTTAGGTCACCTTTATAGTTTTTGAAAAAAAATCGGATCAACGCGTCTTTTGATTGGTTGGTTGTAATCAGATTATCTGGCGCAGTCAGCAACACGAGGGCTATAATGAGCAGAAACATTCGTCATTAGAAAATCCAACATACATTTACTAATACCCATGCCTAACACGGGACTTGAACTTTCAACCTCGCGGTCTAGAAGCTAGCACGCTAACCACTATACCGTTTGGTCGGCAACGCGTCTTTTGAACAATGGTTCTTTTATTAATGTCTTTACTTAAATTTATGGGAGTCTATACCACTCATTTCAACTTACACATCTCAATGCACTTTCAGAGATGTTATGAAATTTAGATTTTACTTTAAAATATATAGCTAGAATTCATTTGATCAAAATGTCCTTGACCTAACTAACATCTCCATAGTTTCCCAAAAATATTTCAAACATAACATTACGGTATAAGTGGATGTGGGACCATTTAAATTAACAATCATACTTGTTTTTTATACATATTTGTAGTTTTGAATTTTTTGTTTTATGTCAGTGGATGGCAAACTCATGAGTCCAAAGAGCCAAAGATTAACAGTACAACGATCAAGTTTTCATTTGAGAGCCAAATTTGTTTTTCCAAGAACCATGTTTTTAGGGCCGACCAAATGGTATTGTGGTTAGAGTGCTAGCTTTTATACCGCGTGGTTGCGGGTTCGAGTCCCGTGTTGGCATGGGTGTTTGGAAATGTATGTTGGCTAGTCTAATGACGAATGTTTCGGCGCATTATAGCCCAAAGGTTGTTGACGGCGCCAGATAATCTGAATGCAATCAACCATGTTTTTAGAAGTCAGTTTAAACTATCTAGCAAATTAAAGCAGATATAATAATAATAATAATCTCATTTATAGACACATAATAATCTCTTTACATAAAAAAAAGTAAAAATTGCTTTTATGTCGTTTTTAATTTTAAGAAGAGTTCCAGTTTCTCATCAAAAAGGCAACTACTCAATTTCTTTTCGATAAGGTTATGGCTTGAAAAAATAGTGTGTAAGAATATGTTGAGCCAAAGACTGAAAGAAGAATAAATGCTGTTTTTTTTTTTTTTTTTTTTTTTTTTTAACTGATCATATGTGAGGAATACAACTTATTCAGGGGTGTAAATTGTCATGTCTTCTTTTCCAAGTCTTTTAAAGCAGACCACAACATCTACTTTTTTTCCTTATCAGCATATTAAAGCGTTCTAATTTGGCGATCCATAATATTTTTTTTAACTCCAGTATTTTCTTTTGAAAATTCAATATTATGCCAATATTAAAGGGAGAAAATAGAAACACCACATCTGCCATGGCAAAAATTTTGGTTTCAATGACCGTGCATTAGACACCCTTCTCAAAGAGAAATGCTTTAATTTCAAATAACATGAAACGATAAGTTTTTAAACGTTTGCTCTGGAAAACCATCATACCTTGTTATTATGCAGAAGATTTGCGCCATTCATTCTACATTACATCTCAAAATTCTTTAAATATGTGATGATATAAATTTAAACCATTCGTGACAGAACTACATGAGCCTAACGAGCCGAGGTTTACTGCTTTATGCTATTTTCATTTATGTTACTTGAAATCATTGCATAAATACATCCCGATGATACAGATATGCAAATTATATTTCACTGAATATCAGATAGAAATAAAGACACAAAAGTAAATCTACCATATCTTAAAAGCAACAAATTACAAATATGTTTTACATTGCACTTGCAAAGAAATAGAATTGCATTAAAATGCAATTTATAAAAACCGTTGAGGTTTTCTTAAATATATTTTCTTAAACAAATATATATATTGATAAGGTATTTGGAAACAACTTTTCTACTACTTGCATTACTTCAATTTCAAATCCCAGTGAACCGATCAAGTCGTTAGTTGCGATTTTCCGGTACAAGTACAACACTATAACTGTGTCAGAACAATACGAATGTATTATATTCGTGGGAAGGGAACGGTGGGAGGGGGGGGGGGGTTAAAGAGTAATTAGCTTACATTTTCGTTTCGTCTAAACGGTAGAAACCGTGGAAAACTCCTACCAGGCAGCCCAAAACACCACTCAAGAAAATCTGTCACGAGCACCACAGTGTCTACTCACTTTGAAAAGAGATATTACACATCACCAGGAAAGCATATCCAAAACTAATTTGAATTCAACACAGAAGATACAGCTAAGTCTATTCTCAAAGGTATTAGGCCAATATAAAGAAAGTGTAAAGCGGTTTTCTGATGCTTGCATAAAATAATTTGTTGTACTCACTTCAGTACCCTGAAACTTCACTATGGTGATCGCTTTGGTTTAACGGTTATTGTTACGGGCCAGCATATTGGACGCTTTGCTGCATGATTGGTTGTTTGGTTTGTACGCTCAAAGACAATGATGGCTAACCAGGCCGGGATCTACAGCTTAACGTGGTTGGTTGGTTGATGGTTTTCAGATTATCTGGCGACGTCAGCAACACGAGGGTTATAATGCGTCGAAACATTCGTAATTAGACAAGCCAACATACATTTACAAACACCCATGCCTAACACGGGACTCAAACCCGCAACCTCGCGGTCTATAAGCTAGCACGCTAATCACTATACAGTTTGGTTGGCGCAGCTTAACGTGGATTCTGAACCACAATGAACATCCTTGCCTAACCCAGAATTCAAACCTGTCACCTTTGGGATGCGAGACCAGAACGCTAACCCCACAGCCGTCAGATTCGCCCTTGCTTCGTGATTAATTCTCGCATCCTAGTAGTCTCCACAAACAAATTACGAGTATTTTCGTGTAATATGCATGTCTAAAATAATTATTATCCACTTTGTTGCTTAACTGAAATCAAGATTTTCATGACTAAATAATGAGTACAATGAGGTATTTTATATAACTGGAGTATTGTCCAAAAAGCATTAAGAATACTATGGCAAACTTGGCTCACAAATTAAGAAACCACCAAAAACATTGATGGCATGTGACACAAGAAAGAAACCTTTTTTAAACAGAAAAATCTAGGTGTAAACCTAGTATTTGATTGAAAAACCCTTCCATAGAAATTATGTACCTTCAAAACAAACTAATGAAAGAAACTACAATAAATATAAACACTTACCACATATTAAAAATAAAGTTTGGCTATTGTAGACTATGAATAAATCGTAATAGCGTTGTAGTATAATAAAAAATACATCTATATCCGCGCTCGAATGCTAGTGGCTGCTTTCTGGTTTGAGCTGAGTTGCACACATTTAATATCAGCTAGTGGTATGGCACACAACACGTCACAGTAAATTGCTATATCCAAGAAAACCCACTTTACGACCACAGTCTATGCTGTATTTGTGCATTCTTCACTGAGAAACTATTTTTCATTTCCAATAAGTAGTTTATATTGATATCCAAAAAAATAAGCGCCAGGAAAGAAATTCTATAACTTGCGAATATGTTGCCGTCAACAAAAAGTTCTTTAAAGCGTGGTGAGATATTAAGTTAAAAGTGCAAAATATACCCACTGAATTCACAACCAAGGGCCGACAACTACAGGCTTCTTTGTGACAGAATTTTTTCAGGATTTTAGAGGCAAAAAACAAACCTATAGATTACATTTTACTGTGTGATAAAATGTTGAGAAGGAGGCTGTAAGGATAAATAATTTAAAAAGAATGCAGAAACAGCATTTGAACGAAGAAGTAAATTGTGGAAATTCAACAACGGGCTACGGAAAATTGGTGGAATATGTCATTAGTTCCTAAAACTAGCATAAGATGGCAGCTCTAAAATTCCATCTATAAATTTTTACATATCTACTTGAATCTTTTCACAGTTATTTATTTTTTACATTCAATTACCCATAACAAAGTTATGAGTAATTAAACATATAGTTTACACAAAATAATAAAAGTATTGAAATAGGTCTAAAAAATTTCGATTTTTTTTGGTATTTCTCCACGCTTTGGAACATGTTTAGAGCAATTGCTGAAAAACATGATTTTTACATATTTTCATGTTTTGCGAAAGTGCAATATTGATGAAAACCTTAAAAACGGGTCCCATGGCAACCATTTACCATTACACCAAATTTGAACATAGTTGATCAATTTGTTCAGGAGCTATGCTGACCACATACACAGCCATTTTTTATAGACCACTTTTTACTTTCAATTACCCATATGTAAGCAAAGGGTGTGAAAGTATTGTTTTCGGTCTACATTTTTTTTTTTTTTTTTTTGCATTTCTCCTTGTTTCGGAGCATCGTGACTTAAGAAAAAGCTGTTTTCATGTTTTTGCAGGCGCAAAACACAAACTAATTTTTTGAAAAATAATGAAACGACTCTAACGATTCGGATCAAAATCATTATGGTAATTCTCCCTTTTCTTCTGTTTCACTTACAAGAAAGGATAATGCAAAAATTATCGAAAAGTATATATAGTCAAATTCACTATTTTCGCCTTTTTTTTTTTTTTTTATTTATTTATTTATTATTTTTGGCTCTACTTTCAGGAGCTTTTCATAACCGACCATTTTTTTTTTCAATGAAAGGAAATATTAAAATGGAAATAACACTGTTTCACGTGAAATTTAAATGTAGGAAGGAGTATTATAGAGCGTAATCAAAAGTTGTACGATGTTCTGCACCTCTGGTTTAAAATTAGGATGTTCCAAAACGTGGAGAAATGCAAAAAATAGAAATTATTATTATTATTATTATTTTTTTTAGACAGAAAACAATACTTTCTTTACCCTATGTGTTAAAAAAAGGTAAAGAAAATATTGTTTTGGGTCAAAAAAATATTTTCAATTTTTTCCATTTCTCCACGTTGTGGAACGTATGGGAAAATGGGAAATTGAAAGTAAAAATTGGCATACTTAACTTGAACAGCTTATTTACCAGAAACAATGTTACATATATTTCTTCCAAATTTCTCAAAAGTAAAAAAAAAAAAAAAATAGAAAAAAAAAAGAAGAAAAAAAATATATATATATTTTCTCCTGAAGTTACGTTTACTTTTAGAGGGGTGTTAAATTATTAAAAAAAAATCTAAACGTTATCTGCTGACAAATGCATAAAAAAAATGCAATATTAATCAGTACAAATTCAATAGCAATTAAAAATAGTACACAAAAACCTTTCCTGGAATAAGTATATTGTCACGAATTATATTTACAAGCCAAGCACAAAAAGCCTCATTAAAATAAAATCAGTATTTCTTGAGATAAATAAGATATTTATCTATCCAACATGTTACATATCTGGATATTTTTCAAACAGTTATATTTTCCCAAGTGTGGCAATAAAAATAAAGATCTTTTCAAAATTAAAATTGATCCTTTAAAATAACCACTCGACAGAACTGTTCGCGTGGATAAGCCACAATACCAAGAAAAGGAATTACAATGTATTATGTTCTATTTTATCACTCAAATACAACACTGCCCTAATTTGCTGTACATTATTATGCACTGATTTTTTTTGTTGGACCATTTAAAATTTCTTGCCTCATACTTTGTTAAGTTAAAGAATTAGAAACTAACTCAGAGACTAGGACCCGTAGGCTATCAAATAGTGGTTAATTTTTATTAATTTTGATCGATTCAAAGATAGAGGTGTCACTGCCATAAATCGTCACCAATAAAAAAACAAGCATTTTGGCGAGGAATAACTCAAAACTCGCTTTAGCATTTGCTTCCTTTTATTTCCAAGTGTTTTCTTACTACATTTTTTAATTGATGATATAGTTTTCAAGTATTCTTTCAATAATGAGCAAGGTCGCCGCCAGAAATTTTTAAAAGAGGGCAAGTACTATCGGAGGTTCTGAGACGAGGAATGAATCCTTTTAAAAAATTAGCACATTCGCTGCCAATCACAAGCCAGAGCAGAATGTCGGGCTGTTCTCCATTATCATATCTTGATCAGACTGCACCCGATCGGAGTTTCCATTTATGATGGAATCAACTAAAGGAAAAAAGCAATGTTTTTCATGCGACATAAATATCGGATACATTCCATACAATTCCAGCAAAGAGCGGCAAATCAAATCGGGTTCACTACTGGGGGGAACAACTCGATATTTCACGGTGGTGCGTGATCAGCAGTGAACATGTTAAGGTCAAGAAAACAGGGTTTTAATACATTTAAGCACTGCAAAAAAGATTGTGGATTTATACCAGTAATCAGCATAGGATAAAGAAATAAGTAGGTCTAAAAAAATTGTGTGACATGGATATGAACAATTTAATTAAATGAACACAACACAAACTACTTACTACCCATTCTTTTTACTTAGAAAAAAATAATGCGGTTTTTTTTTATAGCAAACAAGCAAATGGATTTTTAAGAAAGTTCTTTTTTTTTCAATTATCAAATCCCAACGATCTGACAGCAAACAGTCTAACTGCGTTTCGTCTCAAAGTGTTGAAAGCAACAGAAGTTATGTCAGCTGACGGGCAGCTCGACATTCGTGTCCTAGTCCTCACCCGGAGAAAGCATTGAAATGGCTACATCACATAATTTCTTCTGCACCGAAATGATTTAACAACCCCCCCCCCCTTTTTTTTTTTAGATCGTTTTTTTCTTAACTCTACCTGTTCCAGAGAGGTGGTTCTCTCATATATTTACGCGGAAGCAGGTGCTAGTTCAAAAAGTCCTTCCTTTCTGCACTATGAAAACGATCTGAAATCAAAAAGTTGCAATTGCACATTAAAATTGTCAATGCATATAAAGGATTTTAAAACATTTGTGTCTCTCGTTTATTTTTTGTGCCTTCTGCTTTTTCTGTTCGAAATACTACTACTTTAAATACTGCGAGTACTACTTTTGGAAGATAAAAAACAGAAAAGCAAGAAAATCGTAAAAAAATATTTATATTTATTATTATTATTATTATTTTGTGCGCATTTTATCGCTTTTTTTCTTAGGAAAGTTTTAAGAAATAAAGAATTTTTTTTTCCTTCTAAATATGGTTATGTTGAGCACCTAATAAAATACTCAGAAGAGAGGATTTCAAAAATATACACAGCACGTTTTGTTCAATATCAAAGTGAAAATTGATGGATATTTGTTAATTAAAACTTCATTAGTAATATGCAATCAACATTTCTGAAAAGTTAACGAATTAAACATAATTCTAGAAATCTTGCACTCCCTTACAAATAATCCTGCCGGTGCCTATGTTCATAATCATACTTTATTTTTTGTATATTATGTACGTAGTAACTGAGCTATATTAAAAGTCACGTTTCAAATAGAATGACCCCTATACAATTTATTTTATAAATGTACTAGCTGTACCCTGCCACGCTTCGCTGTGGCACATTGTGATTGAATGGTTGAGAAATGAGAAACAAAACAAAGAATACATTTCATATAAGTTTAATTTTGCAATACTTGTGGATATACAATATTTTTTGTTTTTCAACTGTCTGCGTAGATATAAAGACTATCTGGTTTGCCGACTTGGGAACACATAACATACAGTTGTCCATGTGAAAAGCAATCCGCATCTAAATCTAAACCACACAATTCTAAAGATTGACCTTGAGCTTTATTGATTGTGATTGCAAATGCCAATCGAATTGGGAATTGCAATCTTTTAAATTGAAATGGTGTATCGGTCTGGATCATGGGTATTCGAGGAATGAGGACATCTTCACCTTTGAAAGGCCCTGTTAAAATCGTTGCTTCCACTACCGTTATTCATCAATTTCTTAACTGCAAGTCGCGTGCCGTTGCATAGTTTTGGCTGATTAATATCCCGCAAGAGGATAATTGGCACACCTATTTTCAATTTAAGTATGTGTGGTGGTATCCCTGGCAGATCAAATGAGTTTAAAAATTCCGTTGGATAATTAACTACTTCATCTGCTTCCACAATGGTGTCTATCGACTTATAAGTAATTTCATCACTTTGAATACTGGATTGAATAACATTATTAAGTTGATAGACATCTTTATTCTTTGCGGCAAGGATAGCTCTTTCACTGAGCCAATAGTGATTTCTATGATTTATTTGAATGTCAGGAAATACTTTTTCGATCAGTTCTTCTTTCGAAGTTACTAAATTACAAAAATGATCGGGAAATGATATTCATCTAGACGTCTCATCGACTGGCAGCTGTCCGTTTCCAATTTCCAGTAACTGTCGTGAGAATACCTCAGCTGATGGATCATTCTGCAACTGGACACGCATATTCGTAGTCAACTGCAATGTACGTATGTGCCGCCAGTGTTGAATATTTCAGGCTTTTACCATTTTGATTAAGGGCTCTTTCTTGCACATTTGCATCTGTGAAATGAACACGCTGTCCATTTTCTAAATGTACTGCCAAGTGAACCACAGCTGGATTGCGTTCATGCATGGGAAATGAAAAAATTCGCCATGCAGCTTCATTGCTGCTTATGTATCTTCCAGAATCGTATTGAGCAATTTCATCGATATCTCGTACTGCATTTTTGTCACGATTATCTGATTGCACACTAAAAACTTCCATATCGTTGATTCTATAAAAAAAAAATCAATCGCGCAAGCTTCAAATTGAAAATTGTACATTTAAATTTCCAGAACTACATCAAAGGGGAGCGGGGAGGCGAAAAGAGTGATTTAGTAAGTCATAATGCTACAAATTTTGTATATTTGTAAATATTTCGTAGTTTTAATTTTGTAAATAGTAAAATTTATGTACATTTATATAAGGCAGTGCAATAGTTCGTCGTTAATTTGTTTCCCTGCAATGATTCCCTTGATGCTTGATAACGGATTTTACAGAGGTAACTCTGGGAAGCGAGTTTCAAGGGGCAGGGCATTTAACATTATGGTAATAGGAATCTCGCCAAATTGGCGAGATAGAGCAGAGTTGGCGACGGTTTTGGCGACTAATTTTTGTCACAAAATTTGGCGAGAAATCGCCAAATGTCGGCCTTGGCGACCATTTGGCGACATTTTCGGTACATGGTTAAAAAACAATTTTTTCGCAGTCGCGGATATGTGACTGATGAAAAAAATAGATAAAAACAATCCTTGATGCGGATTATATATCATGCTAAAATTTCAGCTCGATCGGTGCAGAACTTTTTGAGTTTTTGAAGAGTACACAAACCAACATAACATTTATATATATATAGATATATATTCATCCCTCTGTTAATTTTTCAATTATTTACATTGCAAAAATATAATACTAAATATTCAGCGTTGCCATTAAAACCTATTGAAAATTATCAAAAATTTTCTTAAAATCACTGCACCAATCAAGCGAAAATATAACTTTTTTTTGTAATGGATCCTTTTCAGTTGTAAAAGTAGACACCTTACAAAAAGCAATCATGAAAAGCAGAAATTTGCCCAAAAACACTTCGTATCTGGCAAAATTGAAAATCAAATAAAAAAAAAAAATCATGTATCGATATATCGATATTTTATCGATATACTTTTCTATGCAACGATATAGTAACGATATTTATTTTGAACGATATTTCCGACCTCTAGTCTTTACCCCTCACAAATGATCACAGAAATTGGGAATTTTAGCCCGGATAATGATTGATTAAAACAGGTCAATGGATTTCGGATATTCATCTTTTGCTCATTTTCAAGAAGTGACTTTGATACTTCAAATTGAACTATTTACAGTGTCATTGGAAAAAAGTAAAAATTACTTTTTGCTTATAACCAAAAAACATATTGCAAATTTCGTAATTATGGCAGTTTTTTTTTTTTTTTTTTTTTTTTTTAATGTAATAAGTATCACCAAAAATATCGCCAAACTGACAATTTTTTTTCGAAGTAATGAAAATAAGATAACAGAAATAGATGATCAAGTGTTACGTTTTGAGTATTAAATATGCTGTGCGGAGGTTATTAAAAGAAACATTAGTCATGCGATGGAAAAGTGGCAAGATTATACTGTCGTATTTGGCGATGGTTAAAACCGAATTTATGTGAATAAAATGCAACTAAGCAGTTTGGCAAAAAAAAAAAAATATTTTGACTTAATATGTTAGTAACTGAAAACCTTGGCAAATTTTTATGGGAAGGTGATTTAATGAGAAAGATTAATGGAAAGCAGGACTCGAGACTGCAGTTAAGTCAGCAAACTCTACAAAAAAAATTGATATCTTTCCAAAATACGTTGTAAAAAAAATGTTGTCTCCTAGACTTTGTAAAAAGACTTCGCCAAGTCAGCCAGAAAAAGTTATGAAATCTATTGTTTGCCGCCAAGCGGCCGCTTTTAGTTTCTTTGGGGTACTTGTACACAATGTACGAATGGTGTGTGCTTGTAAATAGGCAATTAGTACTTTGATATACCAGAGATTTTATTAAATTAATCTCAATTCACAGTGCTACGAGTGCAAAGTAGCTCAAGCAAATAAAATGAGATTCATCCGAAATAACTGTAGCCGGCCAAGTTCCAATTCGCAAAGTATAACCCTAATCGGACATTGTGTACAGGTACCGCAAAGAAACTAAACGCGGCTGCTTGGCGGCAAACATTAGATTTCATAACTTTTTCTGGCTGATTTGGCGAGTCTTTTTTACAACGTCTAGTTGGTTTTTTTGGAAGATTTTTTTTATAATTTAACACCTCAACAAAAGTAAACATAACTTTATGAGAAAATAAATTTCACTTTTGATCGTACTTTGAAAGTTTTTTTTTTTTTTTTTAATTTTGAGAAATTTGGAAAAAATGTATGAAACATAATTTCTGGTAAAGTAAGTAGTGCAAGTTCAGTATACCAATTTTTACTTTCAATTTCCCATACGTTCCAAAACGTAGAGAAATGCAAAAATTTTTAATTTGTCTGATTGTTTTTTAGGGAAGATAATATTTAAATTTCAACGACATGCCATTAGACATAAAACTTTGGTTTCAAAAGAACTTTCCCCATTGAATCTCTTAAATAAAAGAAAACTATTCACTAAACTACTATAAATTAATTCTATTTGACTACATGAATAATAACTATATTATTAACTCACAAATTACTTTATTGTAACATAATACAAAACAACATGAAAGGAGAATATTATTAAAAGTTTCACACCCTACCATTTGCATTGAGTAATTGAAAACGCGATTCATTGGACCACTTGACATTTTTTTCCAGTCATCTGATGTCCAATCCTTGTGCTCCTTCGCGAACTGGAGACGTCTGTACGTGTTCAAGGCAGACAGAGGCTTTCGAACAGGTCGTCTGCTTCCATAGCCTATAAAATGTAGATTGCGGCGAACAGTTCCTTCAGAGACGTTCTCAGTTGCTTCATGATTCAGATTCACCGCTATTTGATGTACTGTTGCCTTTCTGTTGGATCGGGCAACTCTGGCAAGTCTCCTTTCAGGTCGAGCATTTAGTTGCCTGTAATGACCATAAGCCTGGCGTTGCGAGACTCTGTTTTCTACTTGGTAGTCCACTCTCTGTAAACATTAATAACTGCCTTACTCCAACACTTCTTAAGTGTAGCCATTTTGCTGATACTGGTTCCGATGCTTGGATCGTCTACAATCATCCAACATTCAAACTTCAAACTCAGTTGAATCATGTTATTTTTCTCATATATTCGCAAACAACACATTGCAATTGATGGTTCACATGTCCTGCATTCCCTTTTTATAGCTATCTCGCCCTCTAGTGGCAACACGGTGACTGAATAGCTCATTTGCAAAAAACTGACAGGTGGTTTGAATAAAGTGGCCGCTCAGTGTATATGTAAGTTGCATTTCTTTGAGAGGGAAATCAGTAGGTATAAATCGCCAATACTAGCTGCTTTTTGATAATTCAAAAAATATTTTCAAGTTTTCTTACACAATTATTTTTCTTCGTTTTAATATCCCCCGCTCCCTTTTCCTAGAAGGGGAGAAGATGGGAGGGGGGTCGATGGGCCCCTCTAGTATCTTCCATGATTATGAGTGAGATTCAATTACTAGTTTCTCTCCAGTGTGTGAGAAATTCCAATGCAAGAAGACGCTATGCCGAAAATGTTTTGACGCAAACATTGCACACATGGGGCTTTTCTCAAGTGTGAGTGAGAAGATGTGTTGCAAGATTGCTCTTTTGGGAAAATGCCTTGCTGCACACATCACACACATGGGGCTTTTCTCCAGTCTGAGTGGGGAGATGTTTTGTAAGATTGCACGTTTGGGAAAATGCCTTATTGCAAACATTACACATGAAGCTTTTCGCCGGTGTGAATGAGGCGATGTTTTGTAAGAATGCAATTTTGAGAAAATGCCTTGTTGCACACATCACACACATGGGACTTTTCGCCAGTGTGAATGAGGAGATGTGATATCAGACTGCTTTTATGGAAAATGATTTGCTACACAGTCCACACACATGGTGTCTTTCTTTAGTGTGAGTGAATTGATACATGACAGGTGTGCTATTTTACAGACAAGACAGAAGGTTAGGAGAATATTGCTATATTAAGTTTATTTTCTTAATTTTCTTCAATCATGATGTACTGAAAGGAAGATTTCAAGAAACCTTATTGCCTTAAAGAAAAATTGACATTCTCATCAATGTAAGTTGATGATACATCATTGAAAGCTATACAGAATCAGACAACTTTTAGTACTTTCTTCTTTTCAGTTTGATTTACAAGCAGCAAATTTCTACAAGGAAAGAAAATAATTTGGTGAACTCAATTTTAAATATAAAAATTGGCCAATGAAAAAAATAATAGATCATAATAATGAAAAAAAATTAGAGATTATAGATAAATTATAGATATAGTTATATTTTTTATAGATATTATTTCAGTGCTCTACACTGTAAAAAATATTTACTGAAAATAACGGAAAAAGTACCGGCAGCAGAGTTGCCGGGACTTTCCCTTTTCGTTATGTCTTTTCCCGTGAATCTACTGAAGTTCCGTTTCTTATTTCTTCGTTGTTGAAGTTTTCCGTTCTGTATTTTTCCGTGAATCAACTGAAGTTCCGTTTCTTATTTCTTCGTTGTTAAAGTTTTCCGTTTTGCATTTTTCCGTGAATCTATACTTAAGTTTTCCGTTTTGTATTTTCCCATTATTTAAATTTCCGTTTTTTCTTTTTTTTGCTAATGAAATGCAAATGTCTATGGAGAAACGACAGAAAAATCTCAAAAAGTAATGCATATTTTTTCATGCGCCTTTTCGCAATCAATGAAGTGAAATCACGTGAAGTACTTTTTTGAATTTTTCCATAAAGCTATTTTCGGTACAAAAACGATAAATTTAACATTTTGAAAAAATTAAAAAGTGCTTATAAAACAAGATTTTACCTCATTCTAACGATTGCAAAAAAGCGCATGAAAAATATGCATAATTTTCTGAGATTCTTCTCGACTTTTCTCCATAGACTTAAACATTAGCAGGCACTCTTTGGTGAAAGCAGTTCGTATCTGTTCCCCTGAAAATTCAACGTTCAAGATATTCAAATTCCATGCTCATATTTCTAGCAATATAAAAAGTTCGAACACTGCAATATTTAAAATTATTAAGAACTAAACATTGTTTTTTCTTCAAATTTCAAGAATATACGCTACCAAGTTCAATTAAACTTGTTAAAATACATTGTAGAAGAAACATTGATTGAAACATATAATTTTTCAGTAAACAATTTCTTATAACAACAAATTTATAAATATATAGAGCAAACCTTACTTGCATAATTTGAAACTGATTAAGTTAAAAGATTCACCCCATACCTTATACCTGATTAAACATTTTTATTAAGAAAATAATAATTGTAAAATAAGAATTGTTTTTAAAAATTGCAACAAAGCACACTTGTATATTTTAGAATTTTTTTTATTTTATTTACAGTTTGAAAACTTTGTCAAAATCATTTATTTCATTGGCTAAATTTATAACTTTTTTGGTAATTGAATAGTGTTTTCCTGTTTCTTTTTTGCTTGCTTTTGTTCCTCTCTTTGGATTAATATCTGCAATACACCTAATAAAAGATAAAATAGTCTTAAAATTAACAAATAAACACATAATCTATCATTAAAAACTTTTAAGTCATTAAATGTTTTTTTAACATTGCATACAAATATTCAAATGTTGTGGATGTTATGTACAGCAGACTGGGTGTAAATAATTATGTTACTGTTATATAAACTTAATAATAGAATATAATTTTAGCTATTGGAAAACATATTTTTGGAATTTTTTTTAATAAATCGACAGACACAAAATAAAATTGATATGATAGCTGAAAATTTGAGTTATTGTGCCTGAAAATCATGGAGTGCTGCATAACCAGCCATCTCCAAATCCACTAGGTGGTGCTGCGGTTCTTGGAAAAACATTTACTTAGTGTATACGGGACACATGTGTAAGTACGTACCAACCCTAGTTGTGACGGGTCAGGAAAAGTTTCCCTTAATGGTCAGGGAATACCCAGGAAAGTCTGGATTTTTTTTTCTAGAGATGTGCAATACTTTGGTGTATAATAGTTGTGTATCAACACCTAATATTTCTGATCCTGGTAGCTTATTTATACCTCCCCCTACTACTGCTAAAAAAACGTCACAATAGAGGCAGTCACAAACTTAACTACTTTAAAATCTACAATCGATAGGCTAAACCTTTTAATGTACTCTTTCATTGCTTCTAATATTATTAATTACAATTGGATAAAATACTTTGCAGTAGGTGTAAAGAAGAACCTATTAAGTAAAATCTGGTCTTATATCAATAATTTAATTCCCATGGAATTATAATTTACTTCATCTATATATTCTTCTATTTTACAATATCTTAAATATCGAGCACACCATCTTAACGTCAATCTTGTGGGTTGTCAGCCAACTAATGATATCTTAAAAGAATATTGTATCATTAATTATTTGAATAAAAATTACGATTATATTCCTTTTTCTAAGCCACACTTACTTCCCATTAACAACATCCATATTACTGCTTCATTTAAATAAACCTTTAGGACATTCTATATATAATTATAATCGCATACCTAAATTTTATTACCCTCCACCCCCCTTTTCCTATTCATGTACTGCTTCTGATGTAGGTTATGATGAATATTATTACTGGAAATATTGAAATAGTGGGTAATAACACCTCAATTCCTTTACATGGGGTACATGTTATTGTATAGCAAACTTCATTCTGTTTATACCACTTTTGAATCTAATATTAATTCTTTTATATATAAATTAGCTGTAAAATATAGTTTTCCATTGTCAGCCTTCGAAGAATGGAAATATAACTTACTGACAGATTTTATAGTAGTTTATGACGAATTTAATATTAACCATGTCAAACCACCCTTACCAGGTTACCCCTACCCCTGGTCTGGATTACCTTCCATTATCAATAATTTACAACAATCATTACTTATTTAGATAATGTAGCATCAATTTAAGCTATTACATGTAAATTATTTTATTGTCCCTATCATTTTATAATTACAGTCGTTTTTGAAACATCTTCTTTGATTAATGAATTATTATATATTAGATATGTAGACGATATCTTGATTGGCTTCGTAAACACTCCATCTATTATATCCTTAGATTTTTACATATCTACGTTAAAATTAATTGAAACCCCTAGTAATTCTGATAATAGTTTAGACTTCTTAGATTTACATTTAAAATTTGAAAATAATAAATTAAAAATCTCCATTTATGATAAACGTAATGTCTTTCCGTTTCCTGTCAATAGACTAACCCATTGGTCTTCTTGTTTACATAAAAAAAACTTTTTAGAAACATCATCTTCAATCAATTAGTGCGAGTTAAACTATGTCACAACACTGAAAAACACACATTGTTGATTTATTCTTTTAAATAAATGCATATTTTTAATTCAACTAGCACTGATTTGTATGCATTGAATATCAATTTATAATAAGATAGAAAGAAGCATCAATACCTTTGGACAAACTCCATTGTTAGTGGACACCATTGTTACCTTTGGACACACTCCTGCATTATATTCAATATTGAATACAAAGAAAGAGGAGAACAGGACATTCATTGCAGTGATAAAATCGTCAGAATGAGTTGTTATTTTGCCGTCTATCACTAATGAATATTCATTTGCAGTATAAAGATCACTTCCTGTAAAATAATTAAAAAATTACTTAAATAAACTTATTTCACATATTCTACTGGAAAAAGGCACAGTGTTTGGGGCAGGAGAAAAATAGCCTAAGCACCTCATTAATTAAAAGCAAGGCACAAGAGGTCGAAGAAAGAGATTTTAATTTCAAATCAATTGAAGAATTTTTTTTAATGTATGATGTTTTTTTTTAATAGCAGGCATTTGCTTTTAAACAACTGGCAGTCAGATTTATGCCCTGTTTTGGTCAACTAAATTCAAGGAGAAACAGTGGTTTTGTCATACCGCATTGATTTCTAGGGAGGAGTCTCCAAAATCCAATTTTTTGAGGGGCAGCTTAGGGAGTGGCCCCCTTTGAATTCAAGTACTTTTTTTTTAAAGAATTTGAATTAGTTTTAAATTGTGTAAGCTTCAAGGGTTCCGTCCCATATTTCAACGGGAGAAGAATTCAACACACCCTTTCATTTAATTCTTACTCAAAAAACTACCTTTCAGCAGATTATTCCTAAATTTGGAGAGGGGAGATACAAACAGAATTTTCTGAAGAAAATTATGTAGAATTTAAAGTGGGGGAATGACGTAGTAATGAAGTTTGCACTAAAGAAAGTGAAAATCTGAGCTTGCAAGGAGCTACGGACTCTGCATATAGAACAAAATCATAATCATAAAACCAAATTTAATAACTAGCTACTTTATAGATTTCTGAAATTTGGTTATTTAACATGAATACAACGTGTCACAATAGAAGAATGAAAGTATTAACAGAAAAAAATATAGCATACCAAATGTAACCAAATATGGTGTCAACAGAAACTGAGCTTCAATGTCATCTGGACCCTACAAAATTTATTTATTATAAGAACTATTATAACACTCATATATGTCTATAAAAGCTATTTTTTAAACACATTCCACAATTCCAGTGACGTCATTTCAATACAAAACTTTTAAATGTTACTGTATCACGTGATTAATTTGCTAAAAAAAAGGAGTGTAAATTAAACAGAAATGAATGTAAAAAATTTAAGCGTGGTAAAATGATCTGTATTATGCAAAATTCCATATCGTCGGTAAAATGACGAAAACACGAATGTGCAAAAACACAGGGATGCAAAACTGGAAACTGTTAAGCCCACCGTTTTCAAAAATCGCCAATCCCTAGAATTTGCACATTCGTGGTTTTGTCATTTGACGGACGATATAATACATAACTTCTAGTCGTCCCAAGGTGTGTATTTATAAAGATCTTCTACTGTATCTCGATTCAATAAAAAAGCATCTTAAAGAAAATATTAAAATTGTAAAAAGCCTACCATTTTTTGTTTAAAAAGAGTGACTCCTCTTCTCCAAAGAAAGCCATCAATAGTGGAAAAGCTCCGATGTATTCAGCTTTCAAGTTTTGATTAACATCTTTAGCCATCTCTATTTCCTTGATACATTTAACTACTTTTGGTAGTTTTGTTTTGGTCTTCATAAAGTCATAAATTTTCTTTCCTTTTGTGGGGAGTACTTTCTGGAACATCCCATAAAATAACAGGAAAACTGTACATTATTAGTGTTTATGAAGTCTCAGGTGAATTGCATATAATTTCAATGTGGGGAAATTTTCTTTGCATATTTTGCATTGAAATGCTTTTTTCAAACGATTAATCTTTTTCCTAGTGAAAAATATCTTTCTTTCAAAAATTCTGCATACTCTGCGAGAGAAATTTTTGCATTTTGCTTGTGAAATCTGGATTTAAAACAGGAATGAATATTGATTTTCAATATTCATTCAAGAGAGAATTGAATTTCAGAATAAAAAAAAAATGCATTTTGAGATATTTAAATTTTAAAATTTAGTTAAATTAATTTTTTTAAATAGGTTAAGTTACACATCAAATTGAAGCTTATTTAATGGGCTTTAAAACAATATAAAGTTTTAGCATGTAGCTACAATACAAGTTGAGAAAATTAAGTACACCTAACTACCGCCAAAAGCATTTTCTAACGAAAATTAATTCCTTTAATAATTCACTACTAATTAACGGAATGCATTAAAAACTTGTTTTGCCATTTTCATTCATAACTTGGAACGCAAATATGGAGAGATGGATTTGGAAGAGCTTGGAACACAAATATATATCTACAAAAATAAAATTAAAAACGGTCTCTGTCCTTTTGTTTTGTTTTTTTAAATAAACATCCTTTTAAAAAATTATAATTGAGCTCTTTGAAAACAAATAATAAGTACATCGAAACTGTATCGATTAACTTTAGAAATTGGGGAGGGGGGACATAAACACATAAGGGATAGAAACAAAAGAATAAACATTGTACAGTAAAGCACTGTTTATACGACTTTTATACAGTTAGGCGTCGTTTAAGTTAGGTCCCGATTCATACCTATTGTACATTTAAGGTATCCATTTACCTTAGACAAGTTTTTTTTTTTTTTTAATTTTTGAAATAATTTTGTGAGAACCAGGCATGAAAAACTAACATAAAAATACTTTACTAAAAACATATTAAGTAATTAATGATTAATTATGGCAAAAACTTTGAACGGTGATAACTAATTTTTGAATAATTTTTATGACATAATTTATGCTGAAAAGTTAACAGTAAATATCCATGCATGTGACCTACTAGAATCTAAGCCCTAATTAAAGTAGTTATTTAAATATGATTTTTTGAAATTGAAGGCTTTAAAAATGTAAATTTTTGTACTAATATTTATTTTAAAACGCATGTAAAAAATTGAATTTTTGTTAGAACAATTTGATTCTAGTAGGTCACATGCACTGGTTGATAACGTACAGAATTCAATTTGAATTTTTAAAATCGGATCATATTAACTTGAGATATATTTATATTGTAGTACAGGCATATTATGCAAAAATCCCGTTCTTAAAAATGAGTTATAAGTTCTTGTTTCTTCGAGTTAATCTCCTACAACTCGATCCAATAACTCTCATTTTTGAAAAGAACAACCAAAAAGAAATAGTATGTTAAAAAAATTATGCTATTGTAAACGCGAAATCAAAATTTCAAATCGTTTGCACATGTTTTGTTTACATTTCTACCGTCTTAAGCCATTTTTGAACGGTCCCTTGAGAGTCGTATAAACGGTGCTTTAATGTATTAATACATGTTATCAGGGTAATGCATTTTTTAAGGAATGGGAATCACAATTTAAAATGATAATAGTTTCAAAATAAGTTATATAATATACTATTACTTACCTCAAAAATCAGTAGAGCGCGGGAAAACAGTCTTTGTGATTCGCATTCGATTCGATCGCCGCAACGACGAACGACGCCAATGGATGTCTTCTCTTCCCACATTTGGCGACATATTGTAGTGTTCGGCGATAGCGAAAATATTTCAAATTTAAATAAATGAATACAGTTGCGCCCGGTCATAAAAAAAGTTTACTTTTTGATTTTAATTGATAGCTGGATGCTTTAATAAAAAAAATATTTCAAAAGCAAAATAAATATTTCGTAAAACAGCTATTTGATGTTCGCATTTCGATTTGTGTATTCTTAGTGCATTTTCGTCAATTCTATATCAGTTAATAAAAGCACAACTCTTAAAGAAGGGAAAATCCCGTTCTCATCTCTCCGCTCGTGCTTTATGGAAAATTTCCGTGTTTAGAGGGAAATAACACGTATTCAGGCGTTACGGAAAACTTCCGTTAGAATCAGTTATATTTTCCCCTGAAATTTCAGTTTTTTTTTAACAGTGTAGGCCTATTAAATGGTTGGTTGGTTGTTTTCAGATTATCTGGCGCCGTCAGCAACACGTGGGCTATAATGCGCCGAAACATTCGTCATTAGACAAGCCAACGTACATTTACAAACACCCATGCCAACACGGGACTCGAACCCGCAACCTCGCAGTCTAGAAGCTAGCACGCTAACCACTATACCGTTTGGTCTCTAGGCCTATTAGAAATCATTTTGTTGTAAAAGTAATCATTAGAAAATTAATTTAAAAAAAAATAAAAATTATAAAGTGTAACATTCTGTTGGTCAAAAGTTCAATTAGAAGGCCAAATGAAAATGTAGAAAATTTCAGAGCTATAGCCCTATTAGAAATCGTTTTGTGAAATATTTGTTAGTTTTTTATCTAATTACAGAAAAATAATCAAAATTTTAAAATCCTGTTTTCTTTATCCAACGGCCATAAATTCTTCTAATTGGACTTTCGACGAACTAAATGTTAACATTTTAATTTGATATTTTAATTAATTCCTTAATTATTATTTACAAGGTGACTTCTAATAGGCACAATAACTGCTATTATAGTATATAATATTAGCTCTAAAATGTTAAGCATAAGCAGTTCTGACCTTCTAATACAACTTTTCGCAAACACAAAGTAAAAATATGCTCAGAAAGGCAAGAGGCTTTGTATTATCACATTGTAAGACTGGAAAATTTTGTTTTTCGACACTTGAGGTGTTCAATATTACGGGTTGTCATCGCAATTAATTTTTAGCGAACGAAGCGAGCTTATGCTTGCGCAGTAACATTTCAGTAAGCGAAGCTAGCCCGTGCTTGCGTAGCAGTGAAGTTTTGAGTGCGCGAAGCGAGCTTGTTCAGCAACGAACTTTTCAGAGATTAAAGCGAGCCTGTGTTTATGTGTCAATAAACTTTTCACTGAGCGAAACAAACTTGATTTTGCGTAGCAATAAACCCTATAAGAGAAAGAAGCGAGCCTGTTCTTAAAGCGTCAAAAGCATGGACCTATACACCAACGACTGGTCTAAGCAACGCGAAGCCACGCAGCTCAATGATAAAAGATTTCAAGACAAAAAGTTCACCTACATTCCTGTAAAAAAAAATCTTTCATTTTCTCATTCTAAAGTTATTCGTGAGAAATCTTGGATCCTTTACAAATTACATTTTATGCAACAAAACAAGAATATCGTATTTGTTTACAAGTATTAGTCAACTTCAATATCAGAAACCAATTTAAATTTCAAGCGAACTTAAATCATCCTTTAATTTTTTTTAAAATATATGATTAACCAGTGTTTACTACACATGATTAAATTTATGGAAGTCTATACCACTCTCTATAAGTTTTAAATATTAATGAACTTTCAGAAATGCCTTGAAATTTAGATATTTTTTTTAAATATTTACCTAGAATTCACTTGATCAAGATGTCATTAACCTAACTAACAATCCCCATAGTTTAAATAAAATATTTGAAATCCAACAATCTTTGTAAGTAGACGTAACCATTTTTAAATAAATATCAAAAATAGGCTTGATCGGCAAAGTTTTGATTTTCAGTTTTTGCAAGTGGTTTGCTGACCACTATTTTATGCTACTTTCATTTATGTCATTTGAAATTCTTGTATCAATACAATCCTAAAGATACACATATCCAAAATGTATTTCACTGGACATCAGATACATTTACTTTGTTTATGTCTTTAATTCTATAATATCTTAAATCAACAAATTACAAATATGTTTTACATTGCACTTGAAAATAAAGAAAAATGCATTCAAATGTAATTTATAAAAACAGCCTAAGAAACCAGTTAAGACAATCTGTCACAATCACCATCGTGTCTAATCACTTTGAAACAAGAAACTACACATCCCCGGGGAAGTACATCCAAGAAGAATTCAAATTCAACACTATAAGAAAATAAACCTAAGTCTACCCTCATAAATATCTTAAGCCATAAATATCTAATAAAATAAATCTGAAAATGATGTTTTTTCATTGTCAAATTGAATTTGAACAAACAAAAATTTCATATTAATGTATAACCTAGAAAAACAAAACAAAAAAAAAGATTTACAAGTACTAATTAATGAGTAACACATTGAGGTATTTTATATAACAGGAAAACTATCCATAAAACATTATTTTAAATGTAGGTCACAGAATAAGAAACCGCCACAAATATTGGTGAAATGTAAAATGAGAGACATTTTTTAAACAGAAAAATTCATATGTAAACTTGGTACTTGATTGAAAACGACTTCTACCGAAAGACACCGGTTGCGTTTCAGAGTAGTAAGAAGTTTTAAAAGACTAAAATTTTACAACAAAATCATTTAAAAGGGAAGTTTTGGTACAGAAGAGGGAACCCCTTGGGTTGAATTTAAGTGGTTCTACAATATTACTATTTGGAAAATGTTTTGTCGCAAACATTGCACACATTGGGCTTTTCGTCAGTGTGAATGAGGCGATGAGTTGCAAGATGGCTCTTTTGGGAAAATGACTTACTGCACACATCACATACATGGAGCTTTTCTCCAGTGTGAGTGAGAAGATGTGTTGCAAGATGGCTCTTTTGGGAAAATGCCTTGCTGCACACATTGCACACATGAGGCTCTTCGTTAGTGTGAATAAGGCGATGCTTTGCAAGTGTGCTCGTTTGGGAAAATGCCTTATTGCAAACATTACACACATGGGGCTTTTCGCCTGTGTGAATAAGGCGATGTTTTGCAAGTGAGCTCGTTTGGGTAAATGCCTTGTTGCAAACATTACACACATAGGGCTTTTCGCCAGTGTGAATGAGGCGATGTTTTGTGAGATCGCTCTTTTGGGAAAATGCTTTGCTGCACACATCACACACATGGGGCTTTTCGCCTGTGTGAATAAGGCAATGTTTTGCAAGTGTGCTCGCTTCGGTAAATGCCTTGTTGCAAACATTACACACATAGGGCTTTTCGCCGGTGTGGATGAGGCGATGTTTTGTAAGACTACTCTTGCGAGAAAATGCCTGTATGCAAACATCACACACATGGGGCTTTTCGCCGGTGTGAATGAGGCGATGATTTGCAAGTGTGCTCGTATTGGAAAATGCTTTGCTGCACACATCACACACATGGGGCTTTTCTCCAGTGTGAGTGAAAAGATGATTTGTAAGATGGCTCTTTTGGTTAAATGCCTTGCTGCACACATCACACACATGGGGCTTTTCGTCTGTGTGAATAAGGCAATGGTTTGCAAGTGTGCTCGTTTGGGTAAATGCCTTGTTGCAAACATTACACACATGGGGCTTTTCGCCTGTGTGAATAAGGCGATGTTTTGCAAGTGAGCTCGTTTGGGTAAATGCCTTGTTGCAAACATTACACACATAGGGCTTTTCGCCGGTGTGAATGAGGCGATGTTTTGTGAGATCGCTCTTTCGGGAAAATGCTTTGCTGCACACATCACACACATGGTGCTTTTCGCCTGTGTGAATAAGGCAATGTTTTGCAAGTGTGCTAGCTTCAGTAAATGCCTTGTTGCAAACATTACACACATAGGGCTTTTCGCCGGTGTGAATGAGGCGATGTTTTGCAAGTGTGCTCGTTTTGGAAAATGCTTTGCTGCACACATCACACACATGGGGCTTTTCGCCAGTGTGAATTAGGAGATGTGATATCAGATTGCTTTTTTTGGAAAATGATTTGCTACACAGTTCACACACATGTGGTCTTTCTTTAGTGTGAGTGAAGCGAGACATGACAGATGTGCTATTTTACAGACAAGACAGAAGATTAGGAGAATATTGCTATCTTAAGTTTATTTTCTTAATTTTCTTCGATCATGATGTACTGAAAGGAAGAGTTCAGGAAACCTTATCAAAAATTGACATTCTCATCAATGTAAACTTTTGATGATCCATTATTGAAAGCAATACAGAATCAGACAAGCTTTAGTATTTTCTTCTTTTCAGGATGTTTTACAAGCAGCAAATTTCTACAAGGAAAAAAAATAATTTGGTGAACTCAATTTTAAATATAAAAATTGGCCAAAGAAAAAAATAATAGATCATAATAATGACAAAAAATTAGAGATTATAGATCAACATTCCACAACTTTCAATTACACTAATCGCTATATTCATATTTGCCAAGGATTAGTGTAAATTACTGTTTTCTTATTTTCATTAGTTTAAAAAAGAAATTCGTTAGCAATATTTTTGGCAATAATCATTACATTTTAAAAACAATTCATGCCAATTGATGTATTTGGCGACATGTGTTTAGATAAATATTAAATTATCCTTTCTTGCAAGGGAAACAGAAGAATCGGTCATTGAGGGATGATGCTCAATTGAAAAGAAGTCTGTGTTTATGACATTTATTTTACTACCTTTTATGAATTTAATCGCATTTCTAAATGGTTGGTTGGTTGTATTCAGATTATCTGGCGCCGTCAGCAACACGAGGGCTATAATGCGCCGAAACATTCGTCATTAGACAAGCCAACATACATTTACAAACACCCATGCCAACACGGGACTCGAACCCGCAACCTCGCGGTCTAGAAGCCAGCACGCTAACCACTATACCGTTTGGTCGGCCGCATTTCTAAATGAATTTCTGTGGCTGGGATGTTTAGAATAAATTAACTCTTTGGGGCTAGGTGGGTTAAAAACTATCCTACCTTTTGCTTAGCATAATTTAACCCACCTCGAAAAGTTGAAGTTGCTCATAGTCACACCCCCATTTTAAAACTTTAAATAAAGTTTTTCTTTCAGTTGGCAAAGCTATTCGCCAACGGTTAATGCGTTAATAAATGAAAAAGAATTTAGAAAAGAAAACTCATCAGTAAGTTGTGTGTGCTGCTATGATCAAAAATGACATATTGTGTATTTCAGTAAATGTTTGTCGTTCGAAACTAAAAGTGTTGCTTCTTTTCTTAAAATTTATTACGAGTGTATGAATATTTCAATATACAAGAAAAATAACATTTGATATTTTATATCAATTTTATAGCTGTGGAGTGGGTATTTATGTATCCCACCATGCAAGTAATTCAAATAATAAAACATAATGGATTATTTTAAATTATTTTTTTATTTCACAAGCCTATAAATTTATTACTTTCTGCTTTTTAGACCGAGGCCTTGATTATTTAGGCACCTAATTGAACATCATACTGAATTTTGTTTTTATAGAATGAAGAGATATGTGGTTTATAACTACATGAATCACATGAAACCACTGGTCTGACGGGGCAGATATGGCCGAAACTGTTCCCGAATTGAATTTGAATGAGTAGAACTAAATCCGATTGTAAAATATGTATCATAACTTGCCAAAAACTAAACATCCTTTTTTGTCTGGTAACCCCACCCCCCTCCCCCGTTCTACCCAAAATTACGTCATCAGTGAAGTAATATTTGTCAATTTGGCTCACTCTGCAAAGATGGAAGAATTTTTTTGACAGAGAATAAATATCGTCTGCACTCTTCCTCAATGAAACTTAAAGAGCAGTGTGTTGAAAAATAAAATATGATGCTCATTATTTGGCAATCTTGCACTCATTCCAAGTTGATTTTTTAATTGTTTTGGCCATTTTTGCCCCTATTGACCAGTAGATTTATAATCTACAAACATTATTCTATATTTTATAAACAAAAGCCAGAATGATGTTTGATGGGATACCTAAACTTTTCAATAAATATCATTTAAATCCTTAGTTGCATTTTGGATGATACAAATCCTACCCTATAGTTGGTTGTTTTCAGATTATCTGGCACCGTCAGCAACACGAGGGTTATAATACACCGAAACATTCGGCATTAGACAAGCCAACGTACATTTACAAACACCCATGCCAACACGGACTCGAACCCGCAAACTCGTGGTCTAGAATCTTGCACGCTAACCACTATACCGTTTGGCCGGCAGTCCTACCCTATAAAAAAACTTATGGAAATTAAGTTATTATTTTTCTTATTTTGAGTAAGGTTTTATGTTAAACTTACTGCGTGGACCCGTTGCCGAGACCTGTCATTGTGTATAGGGTCCCATCTTTTGCCACTTTGCGAGAGGGCTCGTTTCGCTCTCAGAAAGGTTCATTGCTATGCAAAAGGGAGCTCACTTCGCTTGTTAAAAAATTCATTGAAACAAACACAGCTTGCTTCGCTCGCTGAAAAGTTCATTGACACATAAGCACAGGTTTACTTCACTCGTTGAATGATTAATTGCTATGCAAGCATTTGCTCGCTTCACTCTTTGGAAGGTTCATAGTTGCCTAAGCATAACCTCGCTTCAATCACTAAAAATTAATTGCTGCGTAAGTCCTTAATATTACCACCCCTCCTCTGTCGAGAAACAAAAACAATTTCACTGTTAATACAATACAACACCAATTTGAGAATATTTTAACACGTTTTTTTTTGGGGGGGGGGGGAGAATTAAGGGGGGGGGGTATAGATCCCGACTTTTGTTTATTTCTACCCAAAACCATGATAGCTTCGCTCGCTAAAAATTTCATAGTTGGAAATACAGCTCGCTTTTCTAGCTGAAAAGTTCTTTGACACATAAACACAGGTTCGTGTTTCACTCGTTGAAAGGTTCATTGCAGCGTAAGCATAAGCTCGCTTCACTAATTAAAAATTAATTACTACATAAACCCTTAATATTAGAACCCTTCCCCTGTCGAGATAGAAAAAATCCCGATAATAACAACACCCATCATTCCTTTGAGAATATTTTAACATGTGTTTGTGAAAAACAAAATTAGAAGACCAAAACTTCTTATATTAACATTTTCAGTATTCTAGACCCATTAGAAGTCATTTTGTTGTAAAAATATTCATTAGAAAATTAATTTTTAAAAAATTAAAAATTGTAACATTCTGTCAGTCAAATGTTCAATTAGAAGGCCGAAACTACTTATGTTAAAAATTTCTGAGCTTTAGCCCTATTAGAAATCGTTTTGTGAAATATTTGTTAATTTAACAAACTAATTGAAGAAAAATAATCAAAATTTTAAAATTCTTTTTTTCTTTACCCAATTAGACGGCCATAAATTCTTCTAATTGTAATTTCGACGAACTAAATGTTAAAATTTTAATTTAATATTTTAATTAATTTCCTTAATTATTATTTACAAGGTGACTTGTAATAGGCACAATAATCACCTTTATAGTATATAATATTAGCTTTAAAATGTTGAGCATAAGCAGTTCTGACCTTCTAATACAACTTTTCGTAAACACAACATAAATATATGCTCAGAAAGGTAATAGGCTTTGTATTATCACAATAACACTGGAAAATGTTTTTGGGAGGTGTTCCAATATTAAGCGTTGTCATCGCAATTAATTTTTAGCGAACGAAGCGAGCTTATGCTTGATCAATAACCTTTCAGTTAGTGAAGAAGCCTGTGCTTACGTAGCAGTGAAGTTTTCAGTGAGCGAAAAGAGCTTGATTTGCGTAGCAATAAACACTATAAGAGAACGTAGCGAGCATGTTCGTAAAAGCACCAAAAGCCGGGACATATACACCAATGACGGATCTACGCAACGCGGAGCCACGCAGGTCAATGATAATAAAAGTTTTCAACACAAGAAATTCCTCTACTTTCCTGTAAAAAAAAAAGCTTTCATTTTCTCATTCTAAGTTATCTTTGAGAAATCTTGGATCCTTTACAAATTCCCACATTAATAATGCAACTAAATAAAACTATCGAGAAAGTGTTGCTCAAGTTCAATAACAGCAATCAATTTAAATTTCAAGCGAACTTAAATCATCCTTCAGGTTTTTGAAAATATATGATCAACCCGTGTTTACAACACATGCTTAAATTTATGCAAGTCTAAACCACTCTTTATAACTTTTAAATCTTAATGAATTTTTAGAGAGGCCTTGAAATTTAGATTTTTCTTTAAAATATTTAGCTAGAATTCACTTGATCAAAATGTCATTAACCTAACTAACATTCATAGTTTCCATAAAATATTTGAAATCCAACAATCTTAGTAAGTAGACGTAACCATTTTTAAATAAGTATAAAAAATAGGCATGATAGGCAAAGTTTGAATTTTTTGTTTTTGCCAGTGGTTTGCCGACCACAGTTTTTTACTACTTTCAATTATTAATTTTTGAAATTCTTGTATAATACAATCCCAAAGAAACGGATATCCAAAATGTATTTCACTGGACATCAGATACATTTACTTTGTTTATGTCTTTAATTCTATAATATCTTAAAGCAAAAAATTACATATGTTTTACATTGCACTTGAAAATAAAGAAGAATGCATTCAAATGTAATTTATAAAAACAGCCTAAAAGTCTACCCTCATAAATATTTTACGCCATAAGTATCTAATAAAATCAATCTGAAAATGATGTTTTTTTATTTTCAAATTGAATTTGAACAAACAAAAATTTCAGATTAATGTATAATCTAGAAGAAAAAAAAATATTTACAAGTAATAAATAATGAGTAACACGTTGAGGTATTTTATATAACGGGAAAACTGTCCATAAAACATTTTAAATGTAGGTCACAGAATTAGAAACCGCTAAAAATTTTGGTGAAATGTAGAAAGTCATTTTTTAAGCAGAAAAATTCATATGTAAACTTGGTACTTGATTGAAAACGACTTCCATAGAAAGACACCGGTTGCATTTCAGAGTAGTTAAGAAGTTTTAAAAGACTATAATTTTTTCACAAAATCCTTTAAAAGGGCAGTTTTGGTACAGAAGAGGGAACCCCTTGGATTGACTTTAAGTGGTTCTACAATATTACTATTTGTTATTTCCAATCGCTACAGAACAAGTAACAAATATATTTCGAAAAACCTTTTTAAAGTTTATAGTGGCCGGCAAAATGATTTCGTTAGTATGTATCTTAAATAAACTAAAAAAAACTACAAGATATAAAAAACTTACCACAGTTTTAAAATTTAAAAATAAAGCTTGCAATTGTAGACTATGAATGAATTGTATATAGCGTACAACAAAATACTTGAAGTTGAAGTTGGGATGAGTTGAGATATTTGCTCGCCCGAGGGCTGCTTTATCTCCACTGCTCAGAATTGAGAAAGTTATGATTTTTGTGAGGCTCAGACACTAGATGTCTTTACTGATCTTGATGAGAAATTTGAAAACGGTATATAGTTTCTTAGGTGGTTCGTCCTGAAAATAAAAAATCCAAGAATAAGACGGAGGAATAATCCCCAGTTCCTCCTAGAATAGATTTCTTTCGGGATCGAATCTCTTGCAGGATAAGATAATATGATCGCAGGTTTCATCCTCGTTGCATACTGAACAAAGGGGCGATTGAGAGAGGCCGAACTGAAATAGTTCTGCTTTAGTAGGAAAGGACTTGGTTTTGAAGCGATTGAATATAACGTTGAGAGCTCTACTTTGGGGAAGGTGGATCTTATGTTTAGATCTGATGTAAGAAAGGTGACTGAATGGAGCTGAGCATTTACTATTAGACCAATGCGAAAGTTTTTCGAAGTGATGATTTTTCTGAAGTTGGGAAAAAACATCTTCTGGGGAGATCCAGTTATAGATGAGGTTTTTTCCTGCATTTTCTGGCTTCTCTATCCGCTGCTTCGTTTTCTGCAATACCTGAGTGACCCAGAACCCAAATGAAAGTTATGGAACGGGTAGATGTCGTCGCTGCTTTAATCTGTTGTACGACGAAATTGATCACCTTGGGGGATATATGGTTTCGATGGTGGAGGGCTTTGAGGACTGAAAGGCTGTCAAAAAAATGATGAAGTGATCGGTGGGATCTAAGGAATTTTTCAATGGGAAGCGCTATTGGAAGAGCTTCTCCTGTGAAAACACTATTAATTGGGTGGATCTGGCCTGAGAGGGATTGGTTGTGTTTAAGATTCACAGCTGCAATGTTGATCTTGTTCAGGGTTTTAGATGCGTCAGTAACAATAATGAACCGATCGGCTGGAAGGTTCTGCTTGAATTCATAAAACAACTATTGGATGAGGTGATTCGGTAAATATTTCGTTTGGAAAGGGAGGTTGTTAAATAAGATGTTGACATCGCTGTTAAAATTAACCGGGTCAATAAACATAATCAAGTTGCAAGTTTCGATACCTAAGGCCTGTGGTAAATTGCGAAGATGGTATAAAGAGGGATTTGGTTTTTAAGTCTTGGAGAGAGATAAGCAGATTCAAAGATGTTTGAGAGACCAATCGTAGCATTGGAGGATAATTGTTTTATCAAAAACTTTTCATAGAGATGTTTGTGTCGGAGGAATAACGGGGGTTCTCCAGCCGATACCAGTAGGATAGGAATGGGCGTCCAGCGGGGTAGTCCTGTGGCGAAGCGTAGAGCGTTGTGATGTATAACTTCTAATTGATGGAGGGAAATTTTGCAAGCTGTAAAGAAGATCGGGCAACCATAGTCAAGTCTGCTTCTGATAGTAGAATTTGCAATTGCCAGAAGATGAATTGATCAAGAGCCCCAAGAGTTTGCAGCTATTGATTTAAGCGCGTTTAGGGCTTTTAAAGATTTTTTTTTTTAAAAGCATTAAAGGGATAGGCATAAGTTAAGTTTTTTGAGAAATGAAGACCTAGAATTTTAATGACTTACTCACGGTTTGTCTGTGTTATTGATCTGGAGGTGGCATGTAGGTTGTTGTTTTTTATTGCAGAAATTGATTGACTCGCATTTCTCAGCTTTAATTGAGAGTTTCCATGTGGTACACCATTTGACGATATGGTGTAAGGTAATTTGGGTTTTCATGATTAGACGGTTTAAATCGGTATCTTGGCCAAAGATAAAAATATCATCAGCGTACACGAAACAGTCGATGTTACTTGGGATAATATCAAAAATGTCTCTGCCGACCAAACGGTATAGTGGTTAGCGTGCTAGCTTCTAGACCTCGAGGTTGCGGGTTCGAGTCCCGTGTTGGCATGGGTGTTTGTAAATATATGTTGGCTTGTCTAATGACGAATGTTTCGGTGCATTATAGCCCTCGTGTTGCTGACGGCGCCAGATAATCTGAATACAACCAATCAAAAATGTCTCTCATATATATTGTGAATAAGTAAGCACTCAAAACGCTTCCTTGAGGGATGCCATGAAAGGAGTTGTGGGAGGAGGAAACGTAGGACCTCCAAGCTACGAAGTATGTTTTATTATTGAGAAAGTCGTTGATCCACTTCGCGGTTTTGCCTTTGACTCCCAACTGAATCACTTTAAAAATAAGGCCATCTCTCCAGACTGAGTCATTGGCTGCAGTAATATCGAGTTTGAGAAAAAAGGAAAATTTCTTTTCATTTTTAGTTTGAATGATTTTATGATGAATTAAAGACAGGATATATGTGCAATCTTTATGTGTTCGGAACCCACCGTGATGATGATGAAATTTGTTTTGATAGGAGAGGTTGATAATCCGTTTAAGGATCATTTTTCCAAAAATTATGCAAAAAACTGATATGAGGGCGATAGGTCTGTATGAAGAAACTTCTTGATTATTTTCCCCTGGTTTAAGAATCGGGAGAATCTTGAAATTTTTCTACGATTCAGGAAGCTTCTCTTCGTCCCAGATCTTATTGTAAAGAAAAAGAAGGAGGAATAAGGAGAAAGCATGTTGATAAATTTAATACTAATGCCATCTTCGCCTGTAGTTGAGTTACAAGAACTAAAGATGGCGAGGTTGTGATCTTCAAGTGTAAAGTTGCGATTGTAGATCGCTTCACGATCGTCAGAAATGTTTAAGGGGATAAATTCCTGGATCGGAAAAGTTTCATATTAGAAAGCAAGAAGGTTAGCTTGTAATCCTGGATCGGAAATGGGGGAATTATTGGACAGAATGATGTTCCGACTTAGGATGGATTCATTTGTAAATGTTTTTGATAATTCTGTAAATGTTTTTGGAATTTCCGTAGTCAGGACAAATATCAATCCAATAGGATTTCTTCCTAGTTTTGAGAACGTTTCTGAGTTGTGATGAAATTTTTTTTTATTGAATCCAATAGGTTTGGGATGCATTTCGTCTTGTGGTAAAAAATTTCTCTTTTGGCCTAGCAGATAGCTGCATTTGGTGTTCCACCAGGGACCAAATTTTCGAGATTTAACAGTAGGAGACTTGGTATTGGTCTCAATAATTGAAGTACACGAATCTTGAAACTTGTTGTAGTCATTGAACCATGTCTTCTCGTTTTCTTTAAGAAAGCAAGCGACGTTTTGCCAATTAACTCCTTTACGATGATTAATGGAGGCAGAGGAAGTCGAACTGATGTTGATTTCAACCGGGAAATGATCGCTATCGTATGAATCTGGGTGGACCAAGAAATATGTGAAGGGGAAGATATCGGCTGAGGTTATCGAATTATCTAAAAGTGCTGAATTGGAAGGGCTAAAACGGGTTGGGTTGGTTGGTTGTATTCAGATTATCTGGTGCCGTCAGCAACACGAGGGCTATAATGCCCCGAAACATTCGTCATTAGACAAGCCAACATACATTTACAAAAACCCATGCCAACATGGGACTCGAACCCGCAACCTCGCGGTCTAGAAGCTAGCACGCTAACCACTATACCGTTTGGTCGGCAAAAACAGGTTGGGATGTTGGTGTTGAGAAGATTAAGATTATTTTCAATGATCCAGTCGATGAACTTGTTTGCATCAGAGGAGGTGGTAGATGAACCAAGGTCTGGATGTTTGATGTTGAAATCCCCGAGGATAAGGCAGGGATGAGTAAGATAATTCGAGAGTTGGTTTAGCCAGGAAGAGCTAAACTTTCCTTTAGCCGAGTAGATGTTTACGAGAGTGATCGATCGATTGTGAAGGGAGATTTCGACGCATTGAACTTCAACTTCAGAAGGGGGAGATTGAGATTTAAGATGCTACTTGACATGGTTAAGTAGACTCCAATAAGTAAACCTCCACCTCTGGAAGACGAGCTGGGACGATAAACCCGAAAAATAATTTTTCCCGGGAGATATATATTGTTTGAGGAATTTAGAAATGTTTCTTGAAGAGCGAAAATGTAACAACACGAAAAATATTGTTTTTGTACCGAAAAATTTTGTTCTTAAGCGATCTACAGTTCCATTGAATAATCTTGAATTTGAAAATAAAAAAGGTTAGATTAAGACTTAGATGAACAGAACCATCAGATAAACAAAAACAAGATTTTTGATTTTTTTTTATGAGCTAGAAAAAATGTGTAAAAGACTTTAGATTTAAAGGGGATTGATATTATTCTTTAATGGAGAAGATAGATTGGATCTGTTTATGTGACTGGAGAGGGTTGAGGGTTTGAGACTGACTATATTATTATTAAGATGATTAACTTGCTCGAGAGGCAAAGCTGGAGGTTGGCCCGATGTAGGTCGAATCTCATTGGAATTTGAATGGGTTTTGTTGGTATTTGAGCTAGAAAAGATAATTCCATGGGAATCGGGGGTGAATTTTTATTAGTTTTCCTCGAGACTCTTTTCCTTTCTGGAGAAGATGGTGTATCCTGTGGACTCGAGATATTAAATAAGATTTTGGTTGACAAGTTTTCGATAATTTCAAAAAACATTGCAGCTTGATCCTTAATGGCTTTAGTAAAAAGATTTTCGAGCTTACGAGCTTGATCATCCAAGCATTTGCTGAGCTCGTCCCGTGTAATGGAAGATGATGTTCAGTTGAGGAATCGGCTATTCGCGCGAATTTCGGATTGTCAGATCCGATCAGATTGTCTTCGATACAATCGTCTGGCTTCGGGGAAAAGAGAGGCGATTGTTACACTTGAATTGGAGCAAATTAGATTCATCTATTCTCTTTTGACACTGGGGATCGCTTGCTTCATGAGTGAGGTCGCAGTTTGGACATTAGAAAATATTGAAAATGCAGGAGCGAGTCTCATGATCTAGACTGCATTTGCCGCATTTTAAGTTATTTTTGCAGGAGATGGTGCTGTGATTCCAGGCACAGCATTTTGCGCACATTCTTGGTCTGTCAATAAAGATATTTATGTTGCAGATCTCGTACCATAGTTTTATTTTAGGTGGAAGAAAGGTACCCAGGCTAGTTATTAGGACAGTTTGTATGGGGAGTTGAATTCATTTAGTTTTTTTTAAAAAACTCCTGATTTCCTGTACAAGAATATTGTTTTCGGTTTCAAGTTCCTCTGCCAGATCAGCCAGGGAAGTGTCGGGGTGAATATTGTGAAGTAGAAACCTACTTGTTATGTTGTCTAGCATAACATTGGCTTCGGTAGGAATAGAGAGTAATAACCTAACGTGGGTTAGTTAAAACGCAGTAGTCGGATCCGAGGTCAGACATATAATTTTATTATTACATTTTTCAAGCAATAATATTTTACCAAATTTGGCAATGAAAAGAAAGATATTTTAATATTGAAATTGTCCTTTTAAATTAAATATCTACAGGAATATTTATACGAATTAGCTACAATACCAAGAAAATGAATTACAATATATTATGTTCTATTTTATTACTCAAATACAACACTGCCCTAATTTGTTGTACATAATTGTGCACTGATTTTTTTTTTGTTGGACAATTTAAAATTTATTGCCTCATATTTTGTTGAGGTGTAGAATTCGTAACCAATTCAGAGATTAGGAACCGTAGGCTATCAAATAGTGGTTTATTTTTTATTAATTTGGATCGATTCAAAGATAGAGGTGCCACTGACATAAATAGTCACCAATAAACAAACAAGCATTTTGGCGAGGAATAACTCAAAACTCTCTTTAAAATTTGCTTCCTTTTATTTCCAAGGGTTTTCTTGCTACATTTTTTAATTGATGATATAGTTTTCAAGTATTCTTTCAATAATGAGCAAGGACGCCGCCAGAAATTTTTACTAGAGAGCAAGTACTATCGGAGGTTCTGAGGCGAGGAATGACCCCTTTTAAAAAATTAGCTCATTCGCTGCCGATCACATGCCAGCGGAGAATGTCGGGCTGTTCTCCAGTATCCTGTCCTTATCAGACTGCACCCGATCGGAGTTTCCGTTCATACTGAAATCAACTAAAGTAACAAAATAATGTTTTTCATACGACATAAATATCGGATACATTCCATACAATTCCAGCAAAGAGCGGCAACTCAAATCGGGTTCACTACTGGTGGAACAACTCGATATTTCACGATGGTGCGTGATCAGCAGCGATCGTGTTAAAGTCAAGAAAACAGGGTTTTAATACATTTAAGAACTGCGAAAAAGATTGTGGATTTATACCAGTAACCAGCATAGGAATAAGAAATAAGTAGGCTTAAAAAAATTGTGTGTCATGGATATGAACAATTTAATTAAATGAACACAACACAAACTACTTACTACCCATTCTTTTTACTTAGAAAGAAAGGATGCGGTTGTTTTTTTATGGCAAACAAGCAAATGGATTTTTAAGAAAGTTCTTTTTTTCACTTATCAAATAACTACGAACTGACTGCAAACAGTCTAACTGCGTTTTCTCTCAAAGTTTTGAAACCAACAGAAGTTATGTCAGCTGACGGGCAGTTCGACGTGTGTGTCCACGTCCTCACCCGGAGAAAGCATTGAAATGGCTACATCACAGAATTTCTTCTGCACCAAAATGATTTAACCTTTAACTGCTGTAAGCGTTCTGACAGACCGCGAGCCATTTTTTGTAGAATGCTTTCACCCCCTAAAATATCTCATCTTTGACTTTTATATTAAATTTTTTGATACTATGTTCCTTAAACTTTAAAGTGATGTTCACAAATTTGTGTGGCGCAGTATGGACCATGTGTTGCTCTTGCGCCAAAAACCTCAAACCACCCTACCACAGCAGTTAAAGGTTAACACCCCCCCCCCCCCCTTTTTTTTTTTTTAGATCGTTTTTTTTTTTAACTCAACATGTTCCAGAGAGGAGGTTCTCTCACATATTTAAGCGGAGGCAGGTGCTAGTTCACAAAGTCCTTCCGTTTTGCACTATGAAAACGATCTGAAATCAAAAAGTTGCAATTGCACATTAAAATTGTCAATGCATATAAAGGATTTTAAAACATTTGTGTCTATCGTTTATTTTTTGTGCCTTCTGCTTCTTCTGTTCGAAATACCACTACTTTAAATACTGCGAGTACTACTTTTGGAAGATAAATAATTAATAGTTTAAAAAACTAAAAAATACGCTTTAATAGAAAAGTGAACTAAAAAGTAGAAAATAATTTTAAATAAGTTTGATTGGTTGGTTGAATTCAGATTATCTGGCACCGTCAGCATCACGAGGGCTATAATGCACCGAAACATTCGTCGTTAGACAAGCCAACATACATTTATAAACACCCATGCCAACATTGGACTCGAACTCGCAACCTCGCGGTCTAGAAGCTAGCACGCTAACCACTATACCGTTTGGTCGACATTAAATAAGTTTGAAATAAGAATAGAGTGATTAACAAGAAATATTTATTTTATCGTAAAAAAGCGTGGGGTGCTTTTTTAAGATATTTTCATAATGGCTCTACTTTTACCAATATCTGTCATTAAATATTTTCAACAATTGACATCAAGCACCCCACGCTTTTTTACGATAAAATAAATATTTCTTGTTAATCACTCTATTCTTATTTCAAACTTATTTAAAATTATTTTCTACTTTTTGGTTCACTTTTCTATTAAAGCTTATTTTTTAGTTTTTTAAACTAGTAATTATTTTCTACTTTTTAGTTTGGTTTTCTATTAAAGCTTGTTTTTTAGTTTTTAAACTATTAATTATTTTTTCTGTAAACTCTATTTTTTTTAGTTAGTGTACAAAACTCTCCAGTTGTTTCTGCCAATAGTCACATGCTTGTCTCAAATTTAAGTCATGTGTATGCCTTAGTACACACCGTATTACTTGGCACAAAACACTACCGTGTCTCTGATTATGAAAAATCACTAATCCTGAAGATCCTGGTAAGGATAATGCGACTAAAAAAAAACACGCTTTGTATAACTGTCGTTCAAACGACAAATCTTTCAAACTGCACACCAGGGTTCGATTCCGGAGAAGATTGGTTGGTTGGAATTTAACGGCGCAAGGGTAACACGAGCTAATCCTTGTGATAAAGCGACAAACGCGCCTGGTAGTTTCTCTTATTGGTCTTGACGCAGACACTCCGGATCTCAGGAAAACAAAAAATCACTAATCCTAATTATCCTAGTAAGGATAACGGGTCAAACTGTTTAAAATATTGAATTGTCATCGGTCCTTAATAAGTATGCCAAATTTCGAGTCAATCCGACGTTTTGAAGAGGGTCAAAATCATGTTCAAAGATTACGTTACATACTAACATACATACGTCTGAAGCTAATAAAAGCGTATTGGTTGGTTGGTTGGTTGGTTGGTTGGTTGGTTGTATTCAGATTATCTGGCGCCGTCAGCAACACGAGGGCTATAATGCGCCGAAACATTTCGTCATTTAACAAACCAACATACATTTACAAACACCCATGCCTACACGGGACTCGAACCCGCAACCTCGCGGTCTAGAAGCCAGCACGCTAACCACTATACCGTTTGGTCGGCAATATAAAAGCGTATTAATTACAAACATAAAAGCACGAAAATCGTAAAAAAATTATTTATTATTATTATTATTTTTTTTATCATGTTTTTCCTTAGAAAGTTTTAAGAAATTTAATTTTTTTTTTTAAATATGGTTGTGTTGAACACCTAATAAAATACTCAGAAGAGAGGATTTCAAAAATATATACAGCACGTTTTGTTCATTATCAAAGTGAAAATTGATGGATATTTGTCAATTAACACTTCATTAGTAATTTGCAATCAACATTTCTGAAAAATTAACGAATTAAAAAAAATTCTAGAAATCTTGCACTCCCTTGCAAATAGTCCTGCCGGTGCCCATGTCCATAATCATATTTCATTTTTTGCATATTATGTACGTAGTAACTGAGCTATATTAAAAGTCACGTTTCAAATAGAATGACTCCTATACAATTTATTTTATAAATGTATATATATTCATCCCTCTGTTAATTTTTCAATTATTTACATTGTAAAAATATAATGCTAAATATTCAGCGTTGCCATTAAAATCTATTGAAAATTATCAAAATTTTTCTTAAAATCACTGCACCAATCAAGCGAAAATATAATTTTTTTTTTGTAATAGATCCATTTCAGTTGTAAAAGTAGTCACCATACAAAAAGCAATTACGAAAAGTAGAAATTTGCCCCAAGAAACTACGTTTCTGGCAATATTGAAAATCAAATAAAAAAAAATCATGTATTGAATTATCGATATTTTATCGATATATTTTTCTATGCAACGATATAGTATGGATATTTATTTTGATCGATATTCCCTAGTCTGTACCCTCCACAAATGATCCCAGAAATTGTTAATTTTAGCCCGGATAATGATTGATTAAAACAGGTCAATGAATTACGGATATTCATCTTTTTCTCGATTTGAAGAAATGACTTTGATACTTCAAATTGAACTATTTAAACAGTGTAATTGGAAAAAAGTAAAAATTACTCTTTGCTTATAACCAAAAAACATATTGCAAATTTCGTAATTATGTCAGTTTTTTTTTTTTTTTTTTTTTTCAATGTTATCATTATTACAAAAATATCGCCAAATTGGCAATTTTTTTTCGATGTAATGAAAATAAGAAAACAGAAATAGATGATCAAATGTGACGTTTTGCGTATTAAGGGGACTGCTAAGGCAAAATTTTCTATTTTTATATTTTAATGGAAATATATAGCCTGCAATTCTAGCTTTCAGTACATACCTTACTTTTGCTGATCCGAGAAGAATTAAGAATATTATTTGAGTTTTGGTAAGCGCTCATATCAGAAATCGTATTTACAGGGTGGCCAGGAAATAACTTTCCCTGTTTGGCGGCATCTGCAGCTAAAACTAATGAATGAATCTATTGTAATTAATTTTCTCTTATTTTATTTATTAACAGCGATTATACAGGTTAGAAAAAGGTGGCAACACATAAAGCAATCGAGAAATTTTCAGATGTTTCAGTATCGACGAATTGGCTGGATATTTCGCGAATGTTCTCTCGCGCCAAGTATAAATAAGACTGGAGATCGGGAAGGTTTTCAGATTGACTTTGGACTTCGATGAGAGCTGATCGCTTTTTTTACTGGAGAGAGCTTGTATAATCGCTGTATTCGAAGTTGTTCTTACTGAAGCTTGAGATTGATTATACTTTTGTCTTCGGATAAATTCTGTGCCTGTGAAGAGTGAATAAATAGTAGTTTTTATCTCAAAAACTGTGCCATCATTGCCTCAGCGGAAATTGGCGATATTGTTTACTATACTATTTTGAACACAATTGTGCATGGATTTTGGAATCTGGTATTTTTTTATTGTTTTACAGCAATTTTCGTAATGCTTCTATTTAAAAAGTTTACATTTTTTGCCGTTGTAACAAAGTTTTACTTTTAAATAATTAACCAATGAGTCAAATTCAAAATCCATGCACAATTATGCCAGTATATATTGAATTAGCTTGTAGAAAAAAATTGAGACAGATTGCAAAAAATTTGAATCGCAAGGAGCGTTTTTAAAATTACGGAAAAAACGATAAATTTTTCAATAAAAATTTAATTTCTTGAAAAAGAATCAATATAAATATTTTAAATTTTAGGTTGTGTTTCATCTAATTGCTATTGAACTGCACAAAAAATTTCATGAATTTTCGACAAAAATTGAAGAAATTTTATTTTTGACTTAACAGTCCCCTTAAAGATCCTGCGCAGAGATTTTAAAAGAAACAGTCATGGGTGATAGAAAAGTGGCAAGATTATATTGTCGTATTTGGCGATGGTTAAAACCGAATTTATGTGAATAAAATGTAACTAAGCAGTTTGGAAAAAAAAAATATTTTGACTTAATAGATGAGTAACTAAAAACCTTGGCAAATTTTTATGGGATGGTCATTTAATGAGAAAGATTAATGGAAAGCAGGAATCGACTGCAGTTAAGTTAGCAAACTCTACAAAAATAATTTATATCTTCCCAAAAAACATTGTAAAAAAAACGTTGTCCCCTAGACTTTGTAAAAAAAAACTCGCCAAGTCAGCCAGAAAAAGTTATGAAATCTAATGTTTGCCGCCACAGCGGCCGCTCTTAGTTTCTTTGGGGTACTTGTATACAATGTGCGAATGGGGTGTACTTGTACATAGGCAATTAGTACTTTGGCAGACTAGAGATTATATTAAATTAATCTCAATTCACAGTGATAGGAGTGCAAAGTAGCTGAAGCAAATAAAATGAGATCAATCCGAAATAACTCTAGCCAGCACAGTTCTGATTCCCAAAGTACAACCCGAATCATACATTGTGTACAAGTACCCCAAAGAAACTATACGCGGCCGCTGGGCGGCAAACATTAGATTTCATAACTTTTTCAAGCTAACTTGGACGGTCTTTTTTACAACGTCTAGTTGGATTTTTGGGATGATTTGTATATAAAATTTAACACCTCCCTAAAAGTAAACATAACTTTAGGAGAAAATAAATATCGCTTTTGATCGTACTTTAAAGGTTTTTTTTTTTTTTTTTTTTTTTTAATTTTGAGAAATTTGAAAAAAAAATATGTAACATTATTTCTGGTAAAGTAAGTAGTACAAGTTCAGTATGCCAATTTTTACTTTCAATTTCCCATACCTTCCAAAACGTAGAGAAATGCAAAAAATTGAAACTTGTCTAATTGTTTTTTGGGAAGATAATATACTAAATTTCAACGACATACCATTAGACATAAAACTTTGGTTTCGAAAGAACTTTCCTCATTGAATCTCTGAAATAAAAGAAAACTATTCACTAAACTATTATAAATTAATTATATTTGACTACATGAATAATAACTATATTATTAACTCACAAATTACTTTATTGTAACATAATACAAAACAACATGAAAGGAGAATATTATTAAAAGTTTCACACCCTGCCATTTGCATAGTGTAATTGAAAATTAGATTCATCGGACCACTTGACATTTTTTTCCAGTCATCTGCTATCCAATCCTTGTGCTCCTTCGCGAACTGGAGACGTCTGTACTTGTTCAAGGCAGACAGTAGAGGCTTTCGAACAGGTCGTCGGTTTCCATAGCCTATAAAATGTAGATTGCGGCGAACAATAGGGTATTTGACACCATCAACAAATAATTACCAAATGCGGCATATTTATAGTATTTAACTAAATAATAATAATGCAAGCAGTTTTAACTCGAAATAATTGCTCAAATTTTTATAAATCAAATTTTAAAAATTGCTTTTCTGAGTGCCTTGTCGCGTGATCAGAAACGCTCGGATAAGCTCCTCCCAGAGTGTGACGTCAATGTTGACCACATTTGTAAGCAAACAGCTTCATACGTTTATTTTAAAGCTTGGTTCATCTCTTTTCCTACTATATGATAAATTATGACTATTGAAGGTAACTTTTAGGAAATATTTATTTAAAGAAGTGTTATTGGAACATTGGAAGACGGTTTTGTAAAGGTACACATTTCGAATTTACCCAAAATAGATGTTTTGTTGGTGGGGTTCTTTTTCAAGTCAAGCTCAGAATTTTATTCTGCAGAGTTTAGAAATGTTAAAAGATTTGTGTAAGTACCAACAATTCTCACAGTTCTTATAATTAGAAAAGCAACAACAACACTTTTACAGTTATAATAATCATAAAAACATTAGGATAAAAAAAATAGCAATTAATATAATTCGCTCAGTACTGTTAAAACGAAGTGAAAAGGAACAATTTTCAACTTTCAAAGTAAAAATAGAGTGTAATAATATCGTTAACGAGCATATTTTTGATTTAGGAACGTGGGTATTGCCTTCTTCTATAATGTTCAAGCCCAAAAATGTTGGAAAAAACGTGACTTACATTGATTTTGATTTTTTTCATGTTGTTCCGATTCACCCCGCAGAAAGGGATGAAACGGAACACTCGTTATAATTTATAGCTATTATTTAAAAAAGACAAAAAGGTGAAAAAGACAAGTAATAATGCATTGAGGTGAATAGAAACACAAGATTATCATAAACAAAAAATAATATCTAAACAAAAATATATCATAACAAACTCCTTTAACCCTTTATCTACTGACGGTACTTATAAGTCCAGTCATTGTACTGCATTTCTCATGGTACTGTACTGATTTAAATGCTTTGAAACCCTAGGGACTTTGAAGTCCACTTCTATGAAGTTTGTTCTTCACCTATTGAATGACAGCACAAGATTGCTTCTTTTTGGAAACATTAAATATTTAAAAGAGTTAGTACAAATTATAAAAAATTTAGTAAATAAAGGGTTAACTGCTGTGATTGGGTGGTTTGATCTTTTTTGGTGCAAGGGCAACACGTGGTTTATACTGCTCCAAAAAATTTGGTGAAGATCAATTTAAAATTTCAGTAACAAAAAATTGGAAAAATTAATTTAAAATCAAAAATTAAATATTTTAAGGTGTTGGAAGCATTGTACAAAAAATGACTCGTGGTCTGTCAGACCGCATACAATAATTGAAGGTTAATATGACAAACAAAAAATGTTTTTTTTTTTTTTTTTTTTTTTCAAAAAAATTCATGTAAACAAAACAAATATTTTGATTTCAAATTTACAAAAAATAATAATAATAAAAAAATCAAAATTTCAATAGTGCATCAGTACTTAAACTTAATATTGCGTAGTTAAAACATTTAAAAGAATTAAATAAAGTATTACTTGCATCAAAATGATCTGCACAGAAGTGAATCGTAGTCTGTGGTGAAAACTAAGTTGATTCTCTTCTTGCAAGATTTAACCACTTTTTTTGTATGTGTGCTTTCCTGGGCACACGTGTACACAACTTTTATGGAGTTTTAATTGAAGTACTTGTACAGTGGGGTACTGCATAATACCGATACCGGTGAGACATATCTTGGAACGAAATCAAAAGAAAAACACATTTCGCGCTGGAAACTCACTCGCGATTGCGATGTTGCTTATGCAGAATTGAAGTCACACAGACAGATGGGTTTTTGAGCAGCGTTTTAGGGGCGGGGCTTCTACTTGCATTTTAAAATGCAATTTTTAGCGTTTTGCGGCATTATTTTGAAAAAAGAAAAAATACGTGTCTTTTATTTTGTACATACTTTTTATTTAAAACATATTTTGAAAATTTATCAAATACCCTATTCATTCAGAGACGTTCGCAGTTGCTTCATGATTGAGATTCACCGCTATTTGATGTACTGTTGCCCTTCTGTTGGATCGGGCAACTCTGGCAAGTCTCCTTTCAGGTCAAGCATTTAGTTGCCTGTGACGACCATAAACCTGGCGTTGCGACTCGGTTTTCTACTTGGTAGTCCACTCTTTGTAAACATTAATAACTGCCTTACTCCAACACTTTTTAAGTGTAGCCATTTTGCTGATACTGTTTCCGATGCTTGGAGCGTCTAAAATCATCCAACATTCAACCTTCAAAATCAGTTAAATCATGTTATTTTTCAAATATATTCGCAAACAACACATTGCAATTGATGGTTCACTTGTCCTGCATTCCCTTTTTATAGCTATCTCGCCCTCTAGCGGCAACATTGACTGAATAGCTCCTTTGCAAAAAAACTGTCAATTGGTTTGAATAAATTGGCCGCTCAGTGTATATGCAAGTTCTTTGAGAGGGAAATCAGTAGGTATAAATCGCCAATACTGGCTGGTTTTTGATAATTCAAGCATTTTTGCAAGTTTTCTTACAGAATTATTTTTCTTTGTTTTAATATTCTCCCCCCCCCCCTTTTTTTTCCTAGAAGGGGAGAAGATGGGAGGGGGGGTCAATGGGCCCCTCTTTTATCGCCCATGATTATGAATGAGATTCATTTACGAGCTTCTCTCCAGTGAGTGAGAAATTCCAATGCAAGACGGCGCTTTGCCGAAAATGTTTTGTCGCAAACATTGCACACATGGGGCTTTTCGCCAGTGTGAGTGAGGCGATGTGTTGCAAGACTGCTCTTTTGGGAAAATGCCTTACTGCACACATCACATACATGAAGCTTTTCTCCTGTGTGAGTGAGAAGATGTTTTGCAAGATTGCTCGTTCGGGAAAATGCCTTGTTGCAAACATTACACACATGGGGCTTTTCGCCTGTGTGAATAAGACGATGATTTGCAAGATTACTCTTGCAAGAAAATGCTTGTGTGCAAACATCACACACATGGGGCTTTTCTCCAGTGTGAGTGAGGAGGTGCAATGATAGGTAGTCTTTACGGGCAAATGCCTTACTGCAAACATCGCACACATGAAGCTTTTCTCCGGTGTGAATAAGGCGATGATTTGCAAGTGTGCTCGTTTGGGAAAATGCCTTGCTGCACACATCACACACATGGGGCTTTTCGCCTGTGTGAATAAAGCGATGTTTTGCAAGTGTGCTCGTTCGGGAAAATACCGTATTGCAAACACTACACACATGGGGCTTTTCGCCGGTATGAATGAGGCGATGTTTTGTAAGATCGCTCTTTTGGCGAAATGCTTTGCTGCACACATCACACACATGGGGCTTTTCTCCAGTGTGAGTGAGGAGATGTTTTATAAGAGTGCTCTTTTGGCGAAATGCTTTGCTGCACACATCACACACATGGGGCTTTTCACCGGTATGAATGAGGAGATGTGATATCAGACTGCTTTTTATGGAAAATGATTTGCTACACAGTCCACACACATGTGGTCTTTCTTTTGTATGAGTGAAGCTAGACATGACAGATATACTGCTTTACAAATAAGACAGAAGATTTGGAGAAAATTCCTTATACCTTTTCCGCTATAATATGTGAGGAAAAGTAATTGTTTATGAAACGTTATTGTCCTGACAGCAGTACGATATTATCCTTTTCAATGTGAACTTGTGATGATCCTCTCTTGTAAAGAATACAGAATAAGACAAATTATAATATCTCCCTCTTCAAAAGATGATCTCTAAGCATCAAAGCCCTACGAGGAAAAAAAATTAATATACTCAAATTTTGAAGATGAAAAAATGTCCAATAAAAAAACAATAGATGACAACAAGGAAAAAAAAAACTAGTTGTGTGAAACATCGCACATTTTTCAATTACACTTAATACCAATCACTGCGTTTATATTTCAATGGATTAGTGTAATTTACCATTTTCTAAATTTCATTCCATTTAAAAAGTGCCCACTATACTACTGCCAAATACTACTGCCAAATTGGAGAATATGGCAATGTGTTTTTCAATACATCATACTTTCTTGTAAATGAAACACAAAAGAAATAGTCATTTTAATGGGTGATGCTCAAAAGAAGAGAACTTTTGTTGAAGATTTTCGTTTTTCAACCTTTTACGCCTTTATGGTATTTCTTAAAAATTTAGGTGGTAAGGATATTCAGAACACCTTAGAAGGTATTACTACAGAAAGGCTGATCAAAATCGATACTTTTTTTGGCCATTGTTGAAAAGCATTAATTTTTCAATAGTAGCTACCTTATGCATATGTGTTATTTGGACATCGTAGCTCAAATCTTTTGGTAGTTACGCTACCCAAGGACACAAATAAACAGAGATTTTTTTTTCTAGACCTTTTTTTGCACCCGTGATGTTCCAAAACTGGGAAATATGCAATTTGTTTTACATTTTTTTTTTACCGAATCTAATACTTATGCTAACAAATGGATAATTGAAAATAAACTAGAGGTGTGGAACATCGCACAACTTTCAATCACACTATTTAAATTCGACGTTGAAGGGTGTAACTTAGCGTTTTCATGTTTTCTTTCATATAAATAAAAAGGGTCTTTTTTCGATATTTTTGCCCAAAAGTTTAAGATTGGCAACAAAAAAAATTATGCCAAAATAACGAGTACTTTTCGATAAATCTTGCATCCTTTCTTGTAAAGGAAACAAAATTAAACATTTTTGGTCATAGATGGACACTGCTCAAGGAAAGAGAACTCCGTTAAAAAAAAGCATTAGTTTTAAATTTTTTTTTACTCCTTTATCACCTTTTAAAGTGAAATCTAGAGTTGGGAATGTTTAGAACATTTTAAGAGGCATCACATTAACGATTTTGAGTGACCTTTCAAGTTGTTTTTTAGAAATTGCTGAAATACGTGATTTTTTTTAATCGCCGCTATCTTATACACTTGCGCAATTTCGACAAAAACCGTAATGACAGGTCTCAAGTCAAATATTAACCTGTACACAGCAAATTTGAATATCTTAAGTCAATTCGTTAGTAACTTAAGCTGACCACGTACTAGCAACACTTTTTTCCAGCCCAATTTTATTAGGTCAGTCAGGGTATTCCAAAAATATTGTTTACGATAGAAAAAAAAAAATCGATTTTTTTTTTTCTATCGTAAACAATATTTTCATTACTATATGTTAACATATGTGAAATTATAAGTAAAACTGCCAAATAAGAACTTTCACACCTTAGCCCTTATTTAAGTTTTGAAACCGGCACATCTTATATCAGGACAATATATTATACTCTTGAAAACATTACTTGTTACTGCAATCTATAAAACTAAACTTCCTGTGTTTCTCTATTATTCAAACATTCAGATTGCAAATGTAACTCCATACAAATATCTGTATAACCTTAATATCAGACTAAAGATGGTTTGGAAAATTCATAGTGTTCTTAACGGCTTTGTGAGATTTCTGAAAATTGGCACAAATACCAAAATTATGCATTTTCCTCCTTTGACACCAATTAAAATCACCATTGCAATTCAAGAGTAAAATGCCAAAAAAAAAAAAAAAAAAAAAACTTCTTTAAGAAAAGAATGAATAGATGGTTTACATTCTTATTATTTCCAATAAAGTTAGATGCAATTTTTACTTTCAATTACCCATATGTATACATTGGGTAATAAAAGTATACTATTAGGTAAAAAAAAAAATCGATTTTTTGTTTGGCATTTCTCCACGTTTTTGAACATCCTGATTTCAAAAAAGTGATCTAGAAAAAACGTATGTCTGTGGGTCTGTGTGTAACTGGTCAGCACCTACGATGTTCAAATTTGGTATACGAGTTGGTGATGGCCAAAGGACCTACCTTTAAGGCTTTTATCAAAATTGCGCATGTTCATAATGTAGCTGCAATTGAAAAAAATTATGTTTTTCAGCAGTTGCTAAAAAACGGAGCTAACAACTTTTTAAAAATCATTGCGGTAATGCCTCTGAAGGTGTTCTAAACAATCCCACCACCGAAATAATCATAAAAATGCGATAAAAAGCGTAAAAAGTCGAAAAACGAGTGTCTTTAACACAGAGCATAGTCCATCAACGATTGAATTTTTTTTTCTTTTCACGTACAAGAAAGGACAATGTAATGTCAATCGAATAAAACCTCCAATTTTGCCATTTTGGTTTTTCATTCATTCATTTTATTATTATTATTATTATTTTACATCCCATACAAATATTATCGTAAAAAATTTCACCAAACTGTCCATTTTTACTAAATGAATGATAAAAATATAAATACGGTAGATAACACAAATCCATGTCAGTATTACGGTGTAATTAAAAGTAGTGAGATATTCCTCACCCCTAGATTTAAATCAATTAATAATTAAAGTATTACGACACATGAAGTTCCCCTACAATGCTATAAAACTTATATTTTACCATTCCTAAATTATGAACGACAAACTAGGTAGAAAATTGGTACTAAGGTCAAAATATGTTTTTTGAAAAGTAGCCAATTTAAAATCTCAATCGCAATTTAACCGTTAGAGTTACCAGAAATATAGTAACATCACTTACCAATTATTGAAAAATCCTAATGATACAATTGAGCAAGAAAGTGCCAATTGCTTATATTGTTAAAAAAATTTCTGCATATAATAGTAAATAGTGACGAATTACTTTTAGAGTTGTATTCTTTTAGATTTATCTGTTAAAAACAATAATACCATCTAGAAAAAGTTTTCAAATTCGGAGTCATTCGAGAAATTTCGAGGCGTTTACACCGCGCGCGGAACACTATATCAATTGCTCTAGTTTGAGAAAGTTCTCAAGCACTTATATAAATACAACCACGACTGGAAATCGGAGTTCAAATTAATTTTGGAATATGCTTTGAAAGGATCTAAGAGCTTTGTGTACTTTCATGATGCCAGAATTATCGCTGTATCGCTTTTGTTGAAACTGGATAGCGAGTTTGGTAAAAAATGGTCTTCGAAAAACGAGTGCCTTTGGTCTTCGAAAGAAGAATAAATTGTTTTGATTTTGTAAAAACTGTGATAATTTTCTCTGAAAAATTTACAATATACTAATATTTTCCATAAAGAAAGCTATCAATTATTTTACCTTCATATAAAACAAAGGTGTGTAATAAGAATAAATATCTGAAATTTTCAACATAAATAATATAATTGTTCTAATTGGACTTTTAACAAACAGAACGTTAAAAAAAATTCTTTAAATATTTTCATTTTCTATTTTAACAAAATTACTTTTAATCCTTGTAATAATAGCTATTATGGTACAAAATAATTGCTCAGAAAATTTAAGCATATCTGGTCTTCTATTATTACGTTGCATCTAGTTAATAAAAGTTTTCGACACGAGAAGTTCACCTACCTTCCCATAAAAAAAAAAACTTACGTTTTATCAATCTAAATTATCAGTGTGAAATCTGGAATCCTCATTAATAATAAAACAAAACAAGGGTAGCGTATTTATAAGTGTTGGTCAAGTTTAATACCACTAATCAATTTAAAATTCAAACAAACTTAGGTCACCTTTATAGTTTTTGAAAAAAAATCGGATCAACGCGTCTTTTGATTGGTTGGTTGTAATCAGATAAACTGGCACAGTCAGCAACACGAGGGCTATAATGCGCCGAAACATTCGTCATTAGACAAGCCAACATACATTTACAAACACCCATGCCTAACACGGGACTTGAACTCGCAACCTCGCGGTCTAGAAGCTAGCACGCTAACCACTATACCGTTTGGTCGGCAACGCGTCTTTTGAACAATGATTCTTTTATTAATGTCTTTACTTAAATTTATGGGAGTCTATACCACTCGTTTCAACTTACACATCTTAATGCACTTTCAGAGATGTTATGAAATTTAGATTTTACTTTAAAATATATAGCTAGAATTCATTTGATCAAAATGTCCTTAACCTAACTAACATCTCCATAGTTTCCCAAAAATATTTCAAACATAACATTACGGTGTAAGTGGATGTGGGACCATTTAAATTAACAATCATACTTATTTTTTATACTTATTTGTAGTTTTGAATTTTTTGTTTTATGTCAGTGGATGGCAAACACATGAGTCCAAAGAGCCAAAGATTAACAGTACAACGATCAAGTTTTCATTTGAGAGCCAAATTTGTTTTTCAAGAACCATGTTTTTAGGGCCGACCAAACGGTATTGTGGTTAGAGTGCTAGCTTCTAGACCGCGAGGTTGCGGGTTCGAGTCCCGTGTTAGGCATGGATGTTTGTAAATGTATGTTGGCTAGTCTAATGACGAATGTTTCGGCGCATTATAGCCCAAAGGTTGTTGACGGCGCCAGATAATCTGAATTCAATCAACCATGTTTTTAGAAGTCAGTTTAAACTATCTAGCAAATTAAAGCAGATATAATAATAATAATAATCTCATTTATAGTCACATAATAATCTCTTTACATAAAAAAAAGTAAAAATTGATTTTATGTCGTTTTTAATTTTAAGAAGAGTTCCAGTTTCTCATCAAAAAGGTAACTACTCAATTTCTTTTTCGATAAGGTTATGGCTTGAAAAAATAGTTTGTAAGAATATGTTGAGCCAAAGACTGGAAGAAGAATAAATGCTGTTTTTTTTTTTTTTTTAACTGATCATATGTGAGGAATACTACTTATTCAGGGGTGTAAATTGTCATGTCTTCTTTTCCAAGTCTTTTACAGCAGACACAACATTAACTTTTTTTCCTTATCAGCATTAAAGCGTTCTAATTTGGCGATCCATATTTTTTTTTTAACTCCAGTATTTTCTTTTGAAAATTCAATATTATGCCAATATTAAAGGGAGAAAATAGAAACACCACATCTGCCATGGCAAAAATTTTGGTTTCAATGACCGTGCATTAGACACCCTTCTCAAAGAGAAATGCTTTAATTTCAAATAACATGAAACGATAAGTTTTTTAACGTTTGCTCTGGAAAACCATCATACCTTGTTATTATGCAGAAGATTTGCGCCATTCATTCTACATTACATCTCAAAATTCTTTAAATATGTGATGATATAAATTTAAACCATTCGTGACAGAACTACATGAGCCTAACGAGCCGAGGTTTACTGCTTTATGCTATTTTCATTTATGTTACTTGAAATCCTTGCATAAATACATCCCGATGATACAGATATGCAAATTATATTTCACTGAATATCAGATAGAAATAAAGACACAAAAGTAAATCTACCATATCTTAAAAGCAACAAATTACAAATATGTTTTACATTGCACTTGCAAAGAAATAGAATTGCATTAAAATGCAATTTATAAAAACCGTTGAGGTTTTCTTAAAAATATTTTCTTAAACAAATATATATATTGATAAGGTATTTGGAAACAACTTTTCTACTACTTGCATTACTTCAATTTCAAATCCCAGTGAACCGATCAAGTCGTTAGTTGCGATTTTCCGGTACAAGTACAACACTATAACTGTGTCAGAACAATACGAATGTATTATATTCGTGGGAAGGGAACGGTGGGTGGGTAAAGAATAATTAACCTACATTTTCGTCTAAACGGTAGAAACCCTGGAAAACTTCTACCAGGCAGCCCAAAACACCACTCAAGAAAATCTGTCACGAGCACCACAGTGTCTACTCACTTTGAAAAGAGATATTACACATCACCAGGAAAGCATATCCAAAACTAATTTGAATTCAACTCGGAAGATACAGCTAAGTCTATTCTCAAAGGTATTAGGCCAATATAAAGAAAGTGTAAAGTGGTTTTCTGATGCTTGCATAAAATAATTTGTTGTACTCACTTCAGTACCCTGAAACTTCACTATGGAGATCCCTTTGGTTTAACGGTTATTGTTACGGGCCAGCATATTGGACGCTTTGCTGCATGATTGGTTGGTTGGTTGGTTTGTACGCTCAAAGACAATGATGGCTAACCAGGCCGGGACCTACAGCTTAACGTGGTTGGTTGGTTGATAGTTTTCAGATTATCTGGCGACGTCAGCAACACGAGGGTTATAATGCGCCGACACATTCGTAATTAGACAAGCCAACATACATTTACAAACACCCATGCCCAGCACGGGACTCAAACCCGCAACCTCGCGGTCTATAAGCTAGCACGCTAATCACTATACAGTTTGGTTGGCGCAGCTTAACGTGGATTCTGAACCACAATGAACATCCTTGCCAAACCCAGGATTCGAACCTGGCACCTTTGGGATGCGAGACCAGAACGCTAACACCACAGCTGTCAGATTGGCCCTTGCTTCGTGATTAATTCTCGCATCCTAGTAGTCCCCAAAAACAAATTACGAGTATTTTCGTGTAATATGCATGTCTAAAATAATTTTTATCCACTTTGTTGCTTAACTGAAATCAAGATTTTCATGACTAAATAATGAGTACAATGAGGTATTTTATATAACTGGAGTATTGTCCAAAAAGCATTAAGAATACTATGGCAAACTTGGCTCACAAATTAAGAAACCACCAAAAACATTGATGGCATGTGACACAAGAAAGAAACCTTTTTTAAACAGAAAAATCTAGGTGTAAACCTAGTATTTGATTGAAAAACCCTTCCATAGAAATTATGTACCTTCAAAACAAACTAATGAAAAAACTACAATAAATATAAACACTTACCACATATTCAAAATAAAGTTTGGCTATTGTAGAATATGAATAAATCGTAATAGCGTTGTAGTATAATAAAAAATACATCTATATCCGCGCTCGAATGCTAGTGGCTGCTTTCTGGTTTGAGCTGAGTTGCACACATTTAATATCTGCTAGTGGTATGGGCACACAACACGTCACAGTAAATTGCTATATCCAAGAAAATCCACTTTACGACCACAGTCTATGCTGTATTTGTGCATTCTTCCCTGAGAAACTATTTTTCATTTCCAATAAGTAGTTTATATTGATATCCAAAAAAATAAGCGCCAGGAAAGAAATTCTATAACTTGCGAATATGTTGCCGTCAACAAAAAGTTCTTCAAAGCGTGGTGAGATATTAAGTTAAAAGTGCAAAATATACCCACTGAATTCACAACCAAGGGCCGACAACTACAGGCTTCTTTGTGACAGAATTTTTTCAGGATTTCAGAGGCAAAAAACAAACCTATAGATTACATTTTACTGTGTGATAAAATGTTGAGAAGGAGGCTGTAAGGATAAATAATTTAAAAAGAATGCAGAAACAGCATTTGAACGAAGAAGTAAATTGTGGAAATTCAACAACGGGCTACGGAAAATTGGTGGAATATGTCCTTAGTTCCTAAAACTAGCATAAGATGGCAGCACTAAAATTCCATCTATAAATTTTTACATATCTACTTGAATCTTTTCACAGTTATTTATTTTTTACATTCAATTACCCATAACAAAGTTATGAGTAATTAAACATATAGTTTACAAAAAATAATAAAAGTATTGAAATAGGTCTAAAAAATTTCGATTTTTTTTTGGTATTTCTCCACGCTTTGGAACATGTTTAGAGCAATTGCTGAAAAACATGATTTTTACATATTTTCATGTTTTGCGAAAGTGCAATATTGATGAAAACCTTAAAAACGGGTCCCATGGCAACCATTTACCATTACACCAAATTTGAACATCGTTGGTCAATTTGTTCAGGAGCTATGCTGACCACATACACGGCCATTTTTTATAGACCACTTTTTACTTTCAATTACCCATATGTAAGCAAAGGGTGTGAAAGTATTGTTTTCGGTCTACATTTTTTTTTTTTTTTTTTTGCATTTCTCCTTGTTTCGGAGCATCGTGACTTAAGAAAAATCTGTTTTCATGTTTTTACAGGCGCAAAACACAAACTAATTTTTTAAAAAATAATGAAACGACTCTAACGATTCGGATCAAAATCATTATGGTAATTCTCCCTTTTCTTCTGTTTCACTTACAAGAAAGGATAATGCAAAAATTATCGAAAAGTATATATAGTCAAATTCACCATTTTCGTCTTTTTTTTTTTTTTTTATTTATTTATTTATTATTTTTGGCTCTACTTTCAGGAGCTTTTCATAACCGACCATTTTTTTTTAAATGAAAGGAAATATTAAAATGGAAATAACACTGTTTCACGTGAAATTTAAATGTAGGAAGGAGTATTATAGAGCGTAATCAAAACTTGTACGATGTTCTGCACCTCTGGTTTAAAATTAGAATGTTCCAAAACGTGGAGAAATGCAAAAAATAGAAATTATTATTATTTTTATTTTTTTTTTAGACAGAAAACAATACTTTCTTTACCCTATGTGTTAAAAAAATGGTAAAGAAAATATTGTTTTGGGTCAAAAAAATATTTTCAATTTTTTCCATTTCTCCACGTTGTGGAACGTATTTCCCATACGTTCCACAACGTGGAGAAATGGAAAAAATTTAAAATATTTTTTTGACCCAAAACAATATTTTCTTTACCATTTGGGGAAATTGAATGGGAAATTGAAAGTAAAAATTGGCATACTTAACTTGAACAGCTTATTTACCAGAAACAATGTTACATATATTTCTTCCAAATTTCTCAAAAAAAAAAAAAAAAAAAAATAGAAAAAAAAAAAATATATATATATATATATATATATATATTTTCTCCTGAAGTTACGTTTACTTTTAGAGGGGTGTTAAATTATTAAAAAAAAATCTAAACGTTATCTGCTGACAAATGCATAAAAAAAATGCAATATTAATCAGTACAAATTCAATAGCAATTAAAAATAGTACACTAAAAACCTTTCCTGGAATAAGTATATTGCCACGAATTATATTTACAAGCCAAGCACAAAAAGCCTCATTAAAATAAAATCAGTATTTCTTGAGATAAATAAGTTATTTATCTATCCAACATGTTACATATCTGGATATTTTTCAAACAGTTATATTTTCCCAAGTGTGGCAATAAAAATAAAGATCTTTTCAAAATTAAAATTAATCCTTTAAATTAACCACTCGACAGAACTGTTCGCGTGGATAAGCCACAATACCAAGAAAAGGAATTACAATGTATTATGTTCTATTTTATCACTCAAATACAACACTGCCCTAATTTGTTGTACATTATTATGCACTGATTTTTTTTGTTGGACCATTTAAAATTTCTTGCCTCATACTTTGTTAAGTTAAAGAATTAGAAACTAACTCAGAGACTAGGACCCTTAGGCTATCAAATAGTGGTTAATTTTTATTAATTTGGATCGATTCAAAGATAGAGGTGTCACTGCCATAAATCGTCACCAGTAAACAAACAAACATTTTGGCGAGGAATAACTCAAAACTCGCTTTAGCATTTGCTTCCTTTTATTTCCAAGTGTTTTCTCACTACATTTTTTAATTGATGATATAGTTTTCAAGTATTCTTTCAATAATGAGCAAGGTCGCCGCCAGAAATTTTTAAAAGAGGGCAAGTACTATCGGAGGTTCTGAGACGAGGAATGAATCGTTTTAAAAAATTAGCACATTCGCTGCCAATCACAAGCCAGAGCAGAATGTCGGGCTGTTCTCCATTATCATGTCTTGATCAGACTGCACCCGATCGGAGTTTCCATTTATGATGGAATCAACTAAAGTAAAAAAGCAATGTTTTTCATGCGACATAAATATCGGATACATTCCATACAATTCCAGCAAAGAGCGGCAAATCAAATCGGGTTCACTACTGGGGGGAACAACTCGATATTTCACGGTGGTGCGTGATCAGCAGTGAACATGTTAAGGTCAAGAAAACAGGGTTTTAATACATTTAAGCACTGCAAAAAAGATTGTGGATTTATACCAGTAATCAGCATAGGATAAAGAAATAAGTAGGTCTAAAAAAATTGTGTGACATGGATATGAACAATTTAATTAAATGAACACAACACAAACTACTTACTACCCATTCTTTTTACTTAGAAAAAAATAATGCGGGTTTTTTTATAGCAAACAAGCGAATGGATTTTTAAGAAAGTTCTTTTTTTTCAATTATCAAATCCCAACGATCTGACAGCAAACAGTCTAACTGCGTTTCGTCTCAAAGTGTTGAAACCAACAGAAGTTATGTCAGCTGACGGGCAGCTCGACATTCGTGTCCTAGTCCTCACCCGGAGAAAGCATTGAAATGGCTACATCACATAATTTTTTCTGCACCGAAATGATTTAACAACCCCCCCCCCCTTTTTTTTTTTAGATCGTTTTTTTCTTAACTCTACCTGTTCCAGAGAGGTGGTTCTCTCATATATTTACGCGGAAGCAGGTGCTAGTTCAAAAAGTCCTTCCTTTCTGCACTATGAAAACGATCTGAAATCAAAAAGTTGCAATTGCACATTAAAATTGTCAATGCATATAAAGGATTTTAAAACATTTATGTCTCTCGTTTATTTTTTGTGCCTTCTGCTTTTTCTGTTCGAAATACTACTACTTTAAATACTGCGAGTACTACTTTTGGAAGATAAAAAACAGAAAAGCAAGAAAATCGTAAAAAAAATATTTATATTTATTATTATTATTATTATTATTTGGCGAATAATTTTTGTCACCAAATTTGGCGAGAAATCGCCAAATGTCGCCAAACTTGGCGACATTTTCGGTACATGGTTAAAAAACTGTTTTTTCGCAGTCGCGGATATGTGACTGATGAAAAAAATAGATAAAAACAATCCTTGATGCGGATTATATATCATGCTAAAATTTCAGTTCGATCGGTGCAGAACTTTTTGAGTTTTTGAAGAGTACACAAACCAACATAACATTTATATATATATATAGATATATATTCATCCCTATGTTATTTTTTCAATTATTTACATTGTAAAAATATAATACTAAATATTCAGCGTTGCCATTAAAACCTATTGAAAATTATCAAAAAATTTCTTAAAATCACTGCACCAATCAAGCGAAAATATAACTTTTTTTTGTAATAGATCTTTTTCAGTTGTAAAAGTAGACACCTTACAAAAAGCAATCATGAAAAGTAGAAATTTGCCCAAAAACACTTCGTATCTGGCAAAATTGAAAATCAAATAAAAAAAAAATCATGTATCGATATATCGATATTTTATCGATACACTTTTCTATGCAACGATATAGTAACGATATTTATTTTGAACGATATTTCCGACCTCTAGTCTGTACCCCTCACAAATGATCACAGAAATTGTTAATTTTAGCCCGGATAATGATTGATTAAAACAGGTCAATGGATTTCGGATATTCATCTTTTGCTCATTTTCAAGAAGTGACTTTGATACTTCAAATTGAACTATTTAAACAGTGTCATTGGAAAAAAGTAAAAATTTCTTTTTGCTTATAACTAAAAAACATATTTCAAATTTCGTAATTATGGAAGTTTTTTTTTTTTTTTTTTTTTTTTTTTTTAATGTAATAAGTATTACCAAAAATATCGCCAAACTGACAATTTTTTTTCGAAGTAATGAAAATAAGAAAACAGAAATAGATGATCAAGTGTTACGTTTTGAGTATTAAATATGCTGTGAGGAGGTTATTAAAAGAAACATTAGTCATGTGATGGAAAAGTGGCAAGATTATACTGTCGTATTTGGCGATGGTTAAAACCGAATTTATGTGAATAAAATGCAACTAAGCAGTTTGGCAAAAAAAAAAATATTTTGACTTAATATGTGAGTAACTGAAAACCTTGGCAAATTTTTATGGGAAGGTGATTTAATGAGAAAGATTAATGGAAAGCAGAACTCGAGACTGCAGTTAAGTCAGCAAACTCTACAAAAAGAATTGATATCTTTCCAAAAAACGTTGTAAAAAAAATTTTGTCCCCTAGACTTTGTAATAAGACTTCGCCAAGTCAGCCAGAAAAAGTTATGAAATCTATTGTTTGCCGCCAAGCGGCCGCTTTTAGTTTCTTTGGGGTACTTGTACACAATGTACGAATGGAGTGTGCTTGTAAATAGGCAATTAGTACTTTGATATACCAGAAATTTTATTAAATTAATCTCAATTCACAGTGCTACGAGTGCAAAGTAGCTCAAGCAAATAAAATGAGATTCATCCGAAATAACTGTAGCCGGCCAAGTTCCAATTCGCAAAGTATAACCCTAATCGGACATTGTGTACAGGTACCGCAAAGAAACTAAACGCGGCTGCTTGGCGGCAAACATTAGATTTCATAACTTTTTCTGGCTGATTTGGCGGGTCTTTTTTACAACGTCTAGTTGGTTTTTTTGGAAGATTTTTTTTATAATTTAACACCTCAACAAAAGTAAACATAACTTTATGAGAAAATAAATTTCACTTTTGATCGTACTTTGAAAGTTTTTTTTTTTTTTTTTTTAATTTTGAGAAATTTGGAAAAAATGTATGAAACATAATTTCTGGTAAAGTAAGTAGTGCAAGTTCAGTATACCAATTTTTACTTTCAATTTCCCATACGTTCCAAAACGTAGAGAAATGCAAAAATTTTTAATTTGTCTGATTGTTTTTTAGGGAAGATAATATTTAAATTTCAACAACATGCCATTAGACATAAAACTTTGGTTTCAAAAGAACTTTCCCCATTGAATCTCTTAAATAAAAGAAAACTATTCACTAAACTACTATAAATTAATTCTATTTGACTACATGAATAATAACTATATTATTAACTCACAAATTACTTTATTGTAGCATAATACAAAACAACATGAAAGGAGAATATTATTAAAAGTTTCACACCCTACCATTTGCATTGAGTAATTGAAAACGCGATTCATTGGACCACTTGACATTTTTTTCCAGTCATCTGCTGTCCAATCATTGTGCTCCTTCGCGAACTGGAGACGTCTGTACGTGTTCAAGGCAGACAGAGGCTTTCGAACAGGTCGTCTGCTTCCATAGCCTATAAAATGTAGATTGCGGCGAACAGTTCCTTCAGAGACGTTCTCAGTTGCTTCATGATTCAGATTCACCGCTATTTGATGTACTGTTGCCTTTCTGTTGGATCGGGCAACTCTGGCAAGTCTCCTTTCTGGTCGAGCATTTAGTTGCCTGTAATGACCATAAGCCTGGCGTTGCGAGACTCGGTTTTCTACTTGGTAGTCCACTCTCTGTAAACATTAATAACTGCCTTACTCCAACACTTCTTAAGTGTAGCCATTTTGCTGATACTGGTTCCGATGCTTGGATCGTCTACAATCATCCAACATTCAAACTTCAAACTCAGTTGAATCATGTTATTTTTCTCATATATTCGCAAACAACACATTGCAATTGATGGTTCACATGTCCTGCATTCCCTTTTTATAGCTATCTCGCCCTCTAGTGGCAACACGGTGACTGAATAGCTCATTTGCAAAAAACTGACAGGTGGTTTGAATAAAGTGGCCGCTCAGTGTATATGTAAGTTGCATTTCTTTGAGAGGGAAATCAGTAGGTATAAATCGCCAATACTAGCTGCTTTTTGATAATTCAAAAAATATTTTCAAGTTTTCTTACAAAATTATTTTTTTTCGTTTTAATATCCCCCGCTCCCTTTTCCTAGAAGGGGAGAAGATGGGAGGGGGATCGATGGGCCCCTCTAGTATCTTCCATGATTATGAGTGAGATTCAATTACTAGTTTCTCTCCAGTGTGTGAGAAATTCCAATGCAAGAAGACGCTTTGCCGAAAATGTTTTGACGCAAACATTGCACACATGGGGCTTTTCTCAAGTGTGAGTGAGAAGATGTGTTGCAAGATTGCTCTTTTGGGAAAATGCCTTGCTGCACACATCACACACATGGGGCTTTTCTCCAGTCTGAGTGAGGAGATGTTTTGTAAGATTGCACGTTTGGGAAAATGCCTTATTGCAAACATTACACATGAAGCTTTTCGCCGGTGTGAATGAGGCGATGTTTTGTAAGAATGCAATTTTGAGAAAATGCCTTGTTGCACACATCACACACATGGGACTTTTCGCCAGTGTGAATGAGGAGATGTGATATCAGACAGCTTTTTATGGAAAATGATTTGCTACACAGTCCACACACATGGTGTCTTTCTTTAGTGTGAGTGAATTGAGACATGACAGGTGTGCTATTTTACAGACAAGACAGAAGGTTAGGAGAATATTGCTATATTAAGTTTATTTTCTTAATTTTCTTCAATCATGATGTACTGAAAGGAACATTTCAAGAAACCTTATTGCCTTAAAGAAAAATTGACATTCTTATCAATGTAAGTTGATGATACATCATTGAAAGCTATACAGAATCAGACAACTTTTAGTACTTTCTTCTTTTCAGTTTGATTTACAAGCAGCAAATTTCTACAAGGAAAGAAAATAATTTGGTGAACTCAATTTTAAATATAAAAATTGGCCAATGAAAAAAATAATAGATCATAATAATGAAAAAAAATTAGAGATTATAGATAAACATTCCACAACTTTCAATTACACTAATCGCTATATTCATATTTGCCAAGGATTAGTGTACATTACTGTTTTCTTATTTTCTTTAGTTTAAAAAAGAATTCGTTAGCAATATTTTTGGCAATAATCATTACACTATCAAAAAAAAAAAAAAAAATCATGTCAATTGGTGTATTTGGCGACATGTTTTTAGATAAATAGTACATTATCCTTTCTCTCAAGGGAAATAGAAGAATCAGTCATTGAAGGATGATGCTCAAGTGAAAAGAAGTCTGTGTTTATGACATTTAGTTTTTGACCTTTTAAGCATTTAATCGCATTTCTAAATGAATTTATGTGGCAGGGATGTTTAGAATACCTTAACTCATTGGGGTAGGTGGGTTAAAAACTATCCCACCTTTTGTTTAACTTTCTCAACATGGTGAGGTATATTTTAACCCACCTCGAAAAGTTGAAGTTGCTCATGGTCACACATTTTAAAATTTTATAAAAGTTTTTCTTTCAGTTGGCGAAGCTATTCGTCAAATGTAAATGCGTTAATAAATGAAAAAGACAAAAATTTAGAATTGAAAACTCATCAGTAAGTTGTGTGTGCTGCTATGATTAAAAATGACGTATTGTGTATTTCAGTAAATGTTTGTCGTTCGAAACGTTAAGTGTTGTTTCTTTCCTTAAAATTTATTACGAGTGAAAGAATATTTTAATATACAAGAAAAATATCATTTTATATTTTGTATTAATTTTATAGCTTTGGAGTGGGTATTTATGTATCCCACCATGCAAGTAATTCAAATAATAAAACATAAAATGAATTATTTTAAATTATTTTTTTTATTTCACAAGCCTATAAACTTATTTGCTGCTTATTAGACCGAGGTCCTAATTATTTAAGTACCTAATTGAATATCATTCTGATTTTTTTTTTTTATAGAACGAAGAGAAATGTGGTTTATAACTACATGAATCGCATGAAACCACTTCTCTGACGGGGCAGAAATGACCGAAACTGCTCCCAAATTAACTTTGAATAAGTTGAACTATATCCGATTGTAAAATATGTATCATAACTTGCCAAAAAATAAACATCCTCTTTTGTCTGTTAACCCCCCTCCCTCGTCTCCCCAAAATTACATCATCAGTGAAGTAATATTTGTTAATTTGGCTCTCTCTGAAAAGATGGAAGAATTTTTTGCGAAAGAATAAATATCGTCTGCACTCTTCCTCGGCCATTATTGCCCCGACTGACCAGTAGATTTATAATCTACAAACATTATTTTATATTTTAAAAATAAAATCCAGAATGATGTTTGGTATAATATAATTGGTTAATATAATAATTAATGGTTTGGTTAATATAATTTAAATCCTTAGTTACATGTTGGTATAATTCAAGTCCTACCCTATAAAAAAACTTATTGAAATGTAGTTATTATTTTTCTTATTTTGAGTAATGTTAAACTTACTGCGTGGATCCGTTGTGGAGACCCGTCATTGTGTATAGGGTCCCATCTTTTGGCACTTTGAGAGAGCGATCGTTTCGCTCGCAGAAAGATTCATTGCTATGCAAAAGCAAGCTCACTTCGCTTGTTAAAAGTTTCATTGAAACAAACACAGCTTGTTTCGCTCGCTGAAAAGTTCATTGACACATAAGCACAGGTTTACTTTACTCGTTGAATGATTAATTGCTCTGTAAGCATTTGCTCGCTTCACTCTTTGGAAGGTTCATAGTTGCCTAAGCATAACCTCGCTTCAATCACTAAAAATTAATTGCTGCGTAAACCCTTAATATTACCACCCCTCCTCTGTCGAGACAAAAATAAACTCACTGTTATTACAATACAACACCCCTTTGAGAATATTTTAACACGTATTTTTTTGGGGGTGAGGGTTATAGAACCCGACTTTTGTTTATTGCTACCCAAAACCAAGATAGCTTCGCACGCTAAAATGTCATAGTTGGAAATAAAGCGCGCTTTTCTCGCTGAAAAGTTCTTTGACACATAAACACAGGCTCGTTTCACTCGTTGAAAGGTTCATTTCTGCGTAAGCAATAGCTCGCTTCACTAATTAAAAATTAATTACTGCATAAACCCTTAATATTAGAACCCTTTCCCTGTTGAGAAACTAAAAATCCCGATAATAACAACATCCATCATCCCTTTGAGAATATTTTAACATGCGTTTGTGAAAAACAAAATTAGAAGACCAAAACTTCTTATATTAACATTTTCAGTATTCTAGACCTATTAGAAGTCATTTTGTTGTAAAAGTAATCATTAGAAAATTAATTTAAAAAAAAATTAAAAATTGTAACATTCTGTCGGTCAAAAGTTCAATTAGAAGGCCAAATGAAAATGTTGAAAATTTCAGAGCTATAGCCCTATTAGAAATCGTTTTGTGAAATACTTGTTAATTAAAAAACTAATTACAGAAAAATAATCAAAATTTTAAAATTATGTTTTTCTTTATCCAATTAGACGGCTATAAATTCTTCTAATTGGAAATTCGACGAACTAAATGTTAAAATTTTAATTTAATATTTCAATTAATTTCATTAATTATTATTTACAAGGTGACTTGTAATAGGCGTAATAATGGCTTTTATAGTATATAATATTAGCTCTAAAATGTTAAGCATAAGCAGTTCTGACCTTCTAATACAACTTTTCGCAAACACAAAGTAAAAATATGCTCAGAAAGGCAAGAGGCTTTGTATTATCACATTGTAAGAATGGTTTTTGTTTTTCGACACTTGAGGTGTTCATATATTAAGGGTTGTCATCGTAATTAATTTTTAGCGAAAGAAGCGAGCTTATGCTTGCGCAGTAACCATTCAGTAAGCGAAGCTAGCCCGTGCTTCCGTAGCAGTGAAGTTTTGAGTGCGCGAAGCGAGCTTGTTCAGCAACGAACTTTTCAGAGATTAAAGCGAGCCTGTGTTTATGTGTCAATAAACTTTTCACTGAGCGAAACGAGCTTGATTTTGCGTAGCAATAAACCCTATAAGAGAAAGAAGCGAGCCTGTTCTTAAAGCGTCAAAAGCATGGACCTATAAACCAATGACTGGTCTAAACAACGCGAAGCCACGCAGCTCAATGATAAAAGTTTTCAAGACAAAAAGTTCACCTACATTCCTGTAAAAAAAAATCTTTCATTTTCTCATTCTAAGTTATTCGTGAGAAATCTTGGATCCTTTACAAATTCCCGCATTAATAATGCAACAAAACAAGAATATCGTATTTGTTTACAAGTATTAGTCAACTTCAATATCAGAAACCAATTTAAATTTCAAGCGAACTTAAATCATCCTTTAATTTTTTAAAAATATATGATTAACCAGTGTTTACAACATATGATTAAATTTATGGAAGTCTATACCACTCTTTATAACTTTTAAATCTTAATAAACTTTCAGAAATGCCTTGAAATTTAGATTTTTCTTTAAAATATTTAGCTAGAATTCACTTGACCAAAATGTCATTAACCTAACTAACATTCCATATAGTTTAAATAAAATATTTGAAATCCAACAATCTTTGTAAGTAGACGTAACCATTTTTAAATAAGTATGAAAAATAGGCATGATCGGCAAAGTTTTGATTTTCAGTTTTTGCAAGTGGTTTGTCGACCACTATTTTATGCTACTTTCATTTAGGTTATTTGAAATTCTTGTATCAATACAATCCTAAAGATACACATATCCAAAATGTATTTCACTGGACATCAGATACATTTACTTTGTTTATGTCTTTAATTCTATAATATCTTAAATCAACAAATTACAAATATGTTTTACATTGCACTTGAAAATAAAGAAAAATGCATTCATATGTAATTTATAAAAACAGCCTAAGAAACCAGTTAAGACAATCTGTCACAATCACCACCGTGTCTAATCACTTTGAAACAAGAAACTACAGATTCTCGGGGAAGTACATCCAAGAAAAATTCGAATTCAACACTATAAGAAAATAAACCTAAGTCTACCCTCATAAATATCTTAAGCCATAAATATCTAATAAAATAAATCTGAAAATGATGTTTTTTCATTGTCAAATTGAATTTGAACAAACAAAAATTTCATATTAATGTATAACCTAGAAAAACAAAACAAAAAAAAAACAAGATTTACAAGTACTAATTAATTGAGGTATTTTATATAACAGGAAAACTGTCCATAAAACATTTTGAATGTAGGTCACAGAATAAGAAACCGCCACAAATATTGGTGAAATGTAAAATGAGAGACATTTTTTAAACAGAAAAATTCATATGTAAACTTGGTACTTGATTGAAAACGACTTCCACAGAAAGACACCGGTTGCATTTCAGAGTAGTAAGAAGTTTTAAAAGACTAAAATTTTACAACAAAATCATTTAAAAGGGCAGTTATGGTACAGAAGAGGGAACCCCTTGTATTGAATATAAGTGGTTCTACAATATTACTATTTGGAAAATGTTTTGTCGCAAACATTGCACGCATGGGGCTTTTCGTCAGTGTGAATGAGGTGATGTGTTACAAGATGGCTCTTTTGGGAAAATGACTTGCTGCACACATCACATACATGGAGCTTTTCTCCAGTGTGAGTGAGAAGATGATTTGTAAGATGGCTCTTTTGGTTAAATGCTTTGCTGCACACATCACATACATGGAGCTTTTCTCCAGTGTGAGTGAGAAGATGTGTTGCAAGATTGCTCATTTGGGAAAATGCCTTGCTGCACACATTGCACACATGAGGCTCTTCGTTAGTGTGAATAATGCGATGTTTTGCAAGTGTGCTCGTTTGGGAAAATGCCTTATTGCAAACATTACACACATGGGGCTTTTCGCCTGTGTGAATAAGGCGATGCTTTGCAAGTGTGCTCGTTTGGGAAAATGCCTTATTGCAAACATTACACACATGGGGCTTTTCGCCTGTGTGAATAAGGCGATGTTTTGCAAGTGAGCTCGCGTGGGTTAATGCCTTGTTGCAAACATTACACACATAGGGCTTTTCGCCGGTGTGAATGAGGCGATGTTTTGCGAGATCGCTCTTTTGGGAAAATGCTTTGCTGCACACATCACACACATGGGGCTTTTCGCCTGTGTGAATAAGACGATGTTTTGCAAGTGTGCCCGCTTCGGTAAATGCCTTGTTGCAAACTATACACACATAGGGCTTTTCGCCGGTGTGAATGAGGCGATGTTTTGTAAGACTTCTCTTGCGAGAAAATGCCTGTATGCAAACATCACACACATGGGGCTTTTCGCCGGTGTGAATTAGGAGATGTGATATCAGATTGCCTTTTATGGAAAATGATTTGCTACACAGTTCACACACATGTGGTCTTTCTTTAGTGTGAGTGAAGCCAGACATGACAGGTGTGCTATTTTACAGACAAGGCAGAAGATTAGGAGAATATTGCTATCTTAAGTTTATTTTCACAATTTTCTTCGATCATAATGTACTGAAAGGAAGAGTTCAGGAAACCTTATCAAAAATTGACATTCTCATCAATGTAAACTTTTGATGATCCATTATTGAAAGCAATACAGAATCAGACAAGCTTTAGTATTTTCTTCTTTTCAGCATGATTTACAAGCAGCAAATTTCTACAAGGAAAAAAATAATTTGGTGAACTCAATTTTAAATATAAAAATTGGCCAAAGAAAAAAATAATAGATCATAATAATGACAAAAAATTAGAGATTATAGATCAACATTCCACAACTTTCAATTGCACTAATCTCTATATTCATATTTGCCAAGGATTAGTGTAAATTACTGTTTTCTTATTTTCATTAGTTTAAAAAAGAAATTCGTTAGCAATATTTTAGGCAATAATCATTACATTTTAAAAACAATTCATGCCAATTGATGTATTTGGCGACATGTTTTTAGATAAATATTAAATTATCCTTTCTTGCATGGGAAACAGAAGAATCGGTCATTGAGGGATGATGATCAATTGAAAAGAAGTCTTGGTTTATGACATTTATTTTACTACCTTTTATGAATTTAACCGCATTTCTAAATGAATTTCTGTGGCGGGGATGTTCAGAATAAATTAACTCTTTGGGGCTAGGTGGGTTAAAAACTATCCTACCTTTTGCTTAGCATAATTTAACCCACCTCGAAAAGTTGAAGTTGCTCATAGTCACACCCCCATTTTAAAATTTTATTTAAAGTTTTTCTTTCAGTTGGCAAAGCTATTCGCCAACGGTTAATACGTTAATAAATGAAAAAGAATTTAGAAAAGAAAACTCATCAGTAAGTTGTGTGTGCTGCTATGATCAAAAATGACATATTGTGTATTTCAGTAAATGTTTGTCGTTCGAAACGAAAAGTGTTGCTTCTTTTCTTAAAATTTATTACGAGTGTATGAATATTTCAATATACAAGAAAAATAACATTTGATATTTTATAACAATTTTATAGCTGTGGAGTGGGTATTTATGTATCCCACCATGCAAGTAATTCAAATAATAAAACATAATGGATTATTTTAAATTATTTTTTATTTCACAAGCCTATAAATTTATTATTTTCTGCTTTTTAGACCGAGGCCTTGATTATTTAGGCACCTAATTGAACATCATACTGATTTTTTTTTTATAGAATGAAGAGATATGTGGTTTATAACTACATGAATCACATGAAACCACTGGTCTGACGGGGCAGAAATGGCCGAAACTGTTCCCGAATTGACTTTGAATGAGTAGAACTAAATTAGATTGTAAAATATGTATCATAACTTGCCAAAAACTAAACATCCTTTTTTGTCTGGTATGTTGTTTTTCGGTAGGTGTTCCCATATTAAGGGTTCTCAACGCAATTAATATTTAGCGAACGAAATGAGCTTGGGCTTTCGCAGTAACCTTTCAGTAAGCGAAGAGAGCCTGTGCTTGCGTAGTAGTGAAAATTTGATTGAGTGAATAGAGCTTGATTTTGCGTAGCAATAATCCCTATAAGAGAACAAAGCGAGCCTTTTCGTAAAAGCGCCAAAAGCAGGGACCTATACACCAATGAGGGATCTTCGCAACGCGTAGCCACGCAGCTCAATGTTAATAAAAGTTTTCAACACAAGAAGTTCATCTACTTTCCTGTAAAAAAAAACCTTTCGCTTCCTCATTCTAAGTTATCCGTGAGAAATCTTGGATCCTTTACAAACACCCTCATTAGTACTCCAACTAAATAAAACTATCGAGTTTTTTTTTTATAAGTGTTGGTCAAGTTCAATAACAGCAACCAATTTAAATTTCAAGCGAACTTAAATCATCCTTCAGGTTTTTGAAAATATATGATCAACCCGTGTTTACAACACATGCTTACATTTATGGAAGTCTATACCACTCTTTATAACTTTTAAATCTTAATGAACTTTCAGAGAAGAATAGAAATTTAGATTTTTCTTTAAAATATTTATCTAGAATTCACTTGATCAAATTGCAATTAACCTCTCTAACATTCATAGTTTCCATAAAATATGTAAAATCCAACAATCTTAGTAAGTAGTCGTAACCATTTTTAAATAAATATAAAAAATTTGGCCTGATAGGCAAAGTTTGGATTTTTTGTTTTTGCCAGTGGTTTGCCGACCACTGTTTTATGCTACTTTAAGTTATTAATTTTTGAAATTCTTGTATCAATACTTTCCTAAAGAAACAGATATCCAAAATGTATATCACTGGACGTTAGATACATTTACTTTGTTTATGCCTTTAACTCTATAATATCTTAAATCAACAAATTACAAATATGTTTTACATTGCGCTTGAAAATAAAGAAAAATGCATTCAAATGTTATTTATAAAAACAGCCTAAGAAACCAGTTAGGACAATCTGTCACAATCACCACCGTGTCTAATCACTTTGAAACAAGAAACTATAGATCCCCGGGTAAGTACACCCAAGAAGAATTCGAATTCAACACAATTAGAAGATACAGCTAAGTCTATTTTCACAGGTATTAGGCCAATATAAGAAAGTCTAAAGCTATTTTTTGATGCTTGCATAAAATAATTTGTTGTAATCACTTCAATTCCCTGAAATTACACTATGGTGGATCGCTTTGGCTTAACGGTTATTGATTCATGCCAACATATTGAATGCCTTGCTTCGTGGTTGGTTGGCTTGTTCGTACGCTCATAGACAATGAAGGCTAACCAGCCCGGGACCTACAGCCTAACGTGGATTCTGAATCACAATGAACATCCTTGCCTAACACAGGATTCGAACCTGGTACCTTTGGCATAAGCGAGGCCACAGCGTTGACCCCACAGACGTCAGGTTGGCCCTTGCTTCGCGATTGATTCCCGCATCCTAGTAGTCTCCACTAACTAATTACAAGTATTTTCGTGTAATTTGCATGTCTAAAAATTTTTTTAGCTACTTTGTTGCTTAGTTGAAATCAAGATTTCCATTACTAAATAATGGGTACAATGATGTATTTTATATAACAGTAAAACTGTCTAAAAAGCATTAAAAATACTATGCAAACTTGCCTCACAAATTAAGAAACCACCAAAAACACTGATGGCATGTGACACAAGAAAGAAACGTTTTTTAAACAGAAAAATCCAAGTGTAAACCTGGTACTTGATTGAAAACCCTATTCATAGAAACTATGTACCTTCAAACAAACTAATGAAAGAAACTACAATAAATATAAACACTTACCGTAGTTTAAAAATGAAGCTTAGGTATTGTAAACTATGATTAAATCGTAATAAGGTTGTATTATACTAAAAAATACTCCAATACCCGCGCTCGTATGCTAATGGCTGCTTACTGGTTTGAGCTGAGTTGCACACATTTAATTTCTGGTAGTGGTATGGCACATACCACGTCACAGTAAATTGCTATATCCAAGAAAACCCACTTTACGACCACAGTCTATGCTGTATTTGTGCATTCTTCACTGTGAAACTATTTTTCATTTCCAATAAATATTTAATATTGATATCCAAAAAAAAGTAAGCGACAGGAAAGAAATTCTATAACTTGCGAATATGTTGTCGTCAACAAAAAGTTCTTCAACGCGCGGTGAGATATTAAGTTAAAAGTAAAAAATATAACCACTGAATTCACAACCAAGAGCCGACCAACTACAGGCTTGTTTGTGACAGAATTTATTCTGGATTTGAGAGGCAAAAAACAAACCTATAGATTACATTTTACTGTGTGATAAAATGTTAAGAAGGAGGTTGTAAGGATAAATAATTTAAAAAGAAAAGAAGAAAAAGAATGCAGAAACAGCATTTGAACGAAGAAGTAAATTGTGGAAGTTCAACAACGGGCTACGGAAAAGTGGTGGAATATGTCATTAGTTCCTAAAACTAGCATAAGATGGCAGCCCTAAAATTCTAGCTATACATTTTTACATATATACTTGTATCTTTTCACAGTTATTTATTTTTTACATTCAATAACCCATAACATAAAGTTATGGGTAATTAAACTTAAAGTTAACACAAAATAATAAAAATATTGAAATAGGTCTAAAAAATTTCGATTTTTTTTTTGGTATTTCTCCACGCTTTGGAACATGCTTAGAGCCTATTTTTAGCAATTGCTGAAAAACATAATTTTTACATATTTTCATGCTTTGCGAAAATGCAATATCGATGAAAACCTTAAAAACGGGTCCCATTGCAACTATTTACCTTTACACCAAATTTGAACATCGTTGGTCAATTTGTTCAGGAGCCATGCTGACCATATACACAGGCATTTTTTTTTTGACCACATATTACTTTCAATTACCCATAAGTGAACATAGGGACATCGGGTATGAAAGAATTGTTTTCGGTCAACATAAAATTAGTTTTTTTTTTTTTTTTTTTTTTTTTTTGCTACACTTGCAAGAACATTCCAAAACTGACCATTTTCTTAAATGAAAGGAAATATGAAAATGGAAATAATACTATTTCACGTGAAATTTAATTGTACGGAGGAGTGTTTTAGAGTGTAATCGAAAGTTGTACGATGTTCTGCACTCCTAGTTTAAAGTTAGGATGTTCCAAAACGAGGAGAAATGGAAAAAATCAAAACTATTATTATTTTGACAGAAAAGAATACTTTCTTTACCCTATATGTTAAAAAAAAGGTAAAGAAAATATTGTTTTCGGTCAAACGGTCAAAAAAATCTTTTCGATTTCTCACATTTCTCCACGTTTTGAAGCGTATGGGTTGGTTGGTTGTATTCAGATTATCTGGCGCCGTCAGCAACACGAGGGCTATAATGCGCCGAAACATTCGTCATTAGACAAGCCAACATACATTTACAAACATTCATGCCAACACGGGACTCGAACCCGCAACCTCGCGGTCTAGAAGCTAGCACGCTAACCACTTTACCGTTTGGTCGGCTGAAACGTATGGGAAATTGAAAGCAAAAATTGGCATACTTAATTTGTACAACTTACTTTATCAGAAAAAATTGTTACATATATTTCTTCCAAATTCCTCAAAATTAAAAAAAAAAAAAAAAAAAAAAAAAAAAAAAAAAAAAAAAAAAACTTTAAAATAAGATAAAAAGTAAAATTTATTTTCTCCTAAAGTTACGTTTTCTATTAAGGAGGTGATAAATTATAAAAACAAAAATGAACATTACCTGCATACTAATGCACCACTGAAAAATACAATATTAATCAGTATACATTCCAAAGCAATTAAAAATAATACACTGAAAATTTTCACTGCAATAAGTCTATTACCACGAATTATATTTACAATCCAAGCACAAAAAACTTCAATAAAATGAAATCAGTATTTCTTGAGATAAGTAATTCATTTATCTATCCAACATTTTATAAATCTGGACATTTTTCAAGCAGTAATATTTTACCAAATTTAGCAATGAAAAGAAAGATATTTTCATATTGAAATTATCCTTTTAAATTAAATACTCTACAGGAATGTTTATGCGAATTAGCTACAATACCAAGAAAATGAATTACAATGTATTATGTTCTATTTTATCTCTCAAATACAATACTGTCCTAATTTGCTGTACATAATTGTGCATTGATTTTTTTTTTGTTGGACAATTTAAAATTTCTTGCCTCATTTTTTCTTAAGGTATAGAATTCGTAACCATTTCAGAGAGTAGGACCCGTAGTCTATCAAATAGTGGTTAATTTTTATTAATTTGGATCCATTCAAAGATAGAGGTGCCACTGCCATAAATAGTCACCAAAACAAACAAGCATTTGGTTGGTTGGTTGGTTGAACTCCCGGCTGGGACTGGAAAGGAAGGACTTTGCGAACTAGCACCAGCCTCCACGTACATATGTGAGAGAACCACCTCTCTGGAACAGGATGAAGTAAAAAAAAAAGAACTAATAAAAAGAAAAGGGGAGGGGGGGGATTAAATCATTTCGGTGCAAATGGAATTTTGTGAAGTTGCCATTTCAATGCTTTCTCCGGGTGAGGACGTGGACACACACCATTTCACTAACTTTGTTTGTTTTGTTAGCTGGGTTCAAAACAAGCATTTTGGCAAGGAATAACTCAAGACTCGCTTTAGCATTTGCTTCCTTTTATTTCAAGGGGTTTTCTAACTACATTTTTTAATAGATGATATAGTTTTCAAATATTCTTTCAATAATGAGCAAGGACGCCGCCAGAAAATTTTATCAGAGGGCAAGAACTATCGGAGGTTCTGAAGCGAGGAATTACCACTTTTAAAATATTAGCACATTCTCTGCCAATCACGAGCCAGCGTGGAATGTCGGGCTTTTCCCCAGTTTCCTGTCCTGATTAGACTGCACCCGATCGAAGTTTCCGTTCATGCTGGAATCAACTAAAGTACCAAAATAATGTTTTTGCATGTGACATAAATATCGGATAGGTGTGTGTCCACGTCCTCACCCGGAGAAAGCAATGAAATGTCAACTTCACAAAATTCCTTCTGCACCGAAATGATTTGATATCCCCCTTTTTTTTATTAGTTCTTTTTTTTACTTCAACATGTTCCAGAGAGGTGGTTCTCTCACATATGTACTCGGAGGCAGGTGCTAGTTCACAAAGTCCTTACTTTCCACTCCCAGCCGGGAGTTCAACCAACCAGCAACCAACCAAATATCTAATACATCTTATCCTTTTCCATAAGGTTAGATGGAAGATTGTGTTTTTAAAACACAGTTTCAGGAAATTCCAGCAAAGAGCGGCAACTCCAATCGGGTGCAGTCTTATCTGGACAGGCTAACGGGGGAACAACTCGATATTTCACGATAGTGCGTGATCAGCAGCGAACGTGTTAAGGTCAAGAAAACAGGGTTTTAATACATTTATGCACTGCGAAAAAGATTTTGGATTTATACCAGTAACCAGCATAGGATTAAGAAATAAGTAGGATTAAAAAAATTGTTTGCCATGGATATGGACAACACAAACTACTTACTACCCATTCTTTTTACTAAGAAAGAATGAATACGGTTTTTGCTTATGACAAACAAGCAAATGGATTGTTAAGGAAGTTCTTTTTTTCCCTTATCAAATCCCTACGAACTGACAGCAAACAGTCTAAAACTGCGTCTTGTCTCAAAGTGTTGAAACCAACACAAGTAATGTCATCTGACGGGCAGCTCGACGTGGATGTCCACGTCCTCACCCGGAGAAAACATTGAAATGTCTACATCACAGAATTCCTTCTGCACCGAAATGATTTAACAATCCCCTTTTATTTTTCTTTAGTTCTTTTTTTTTTACCTCAACCTGTTCCAGAGAGGTGGTTCTCTCATATATTTACGCGGAAGCAGGTGCTAGTTCACAAAGTCCTTCCTTTCTGAACTATGAAAACGATCTGAACTCAAAAAACTGCAATTGCACATTAAAATTGTCAATGCATATAAAGGATTTTAAAACATTTGTGTCTCTGGTTTATTTTTTGTGCCTTCTGCTTCTTCTGTTCGAAATACTACTACTTTGAATACTGCGAGTACTACTTGGAAGATAAAAAACAGAAAAGCAAGAAAATCGTAAAAAAAAAATATTTATATTTATTATTATTATTATTTTTTTTTTTGCGTATTTTTATCGTTTTTTTCTTAGGAAAGTATTAAGAAATTTAAGATTTTTTGTTTCTAAATATGGTTGTGTTGAACACCTAATAAAATACTCAGAAGTGAGGATTTCAAAAATATACACAGCACGTTTTGTTCATTATCAAAGTGAAAATTGATGGATATTTGTTAATTAACACTTCATTAGTAATTTGCAATCAACATTTTTGAAAAATTAACGAATTAAACAAAATTCTAGAAATCTTGCACTCCCTTGCAAATAATCCTGCCGATGCCCATGTTCATAATCATATTTTATTTTTTGTATGTACGTAGTAACTGAGCTAAAGTCAGGTTTCAAATAGAATGACCCCCTTTACAATTTATTTTATAAATGTATATATATTCATCCCTCTGTTAATTTTTTTAATTATTTACATTGTAAAAATATAATGATAAATATTCAGCGTTGTCATTAAAACCTATTGAAAATTATCAAAATTTTTCTTAAAATCACTGCACCAATCAAGCGAAAATGTAACTTTTTTTTTTGTAATAGATCCATTTCAGTTGCAAAAGTAGTCACCTTACAAAAAGCAATTATGAAAAGTAGAAATTTGCCCCAAAAAACTGACAAAATTGGTTTCTGGAAAAATTGAAAATAAAAAAAAAAATCATGTATCGATATTTTATCGATATACTTTTCTATGCAAAGATATAGTATCGATATTTATCTTGATCGATATTTCCGACTTCCCCAGTAGCCTCTACCCCTTACAAATGATCCCAGAAATTGGGAATTTTAGCCCGGATTATGATTGATTAAAACAGGTCAATGAATTACGGATATTCATCTTTTGCTCAATTTGAAGAAGTGACTTTGATACTTCAAATTGAACTATTTAAACAGTGTAATTGGAAAAAAGTAAAAATTACTTTTTTCTTATAACCAAAAAACATATTGCAAATTTCGTAATTATGGCAGTTTTGTAATAAGTATTACCAAAAATATCGCCAAACTGGCAATTTTTTTTTTCGAAGTAATGAAAATAAAAAAAGAGAATTAGATGATCAAGTGTAACGTTTTGCGTATTAAATATGCTGTACGGAAATTATTAAAAGAAACATTAGCCATGTGATGGAAAAATGGCAAGATTAAATTGTCGTATTTGGCGATGGTTGAAACCGAATGTATGTGAATAAAATGCAACTAAGCAGTATGGAAAAAAAAAAGATATTTTGAATTAATAGGTGAGTAACTGAATACCTTGGTAAATTTTTATGGGATGGTCATTTAATGAGAAATATTAATGGAAAGCAGGACTCGACTGCAGTTAAGTTAGCAAACTCTAAAAAAGAATTGATATCTGTCATAATGTATTATGACATTTATTTCATAAATTCTAAGGGGTTTTGCAATAGGCAAACTCTACACATCCCCTTCAATTATTTGTGTATGTTACACATTTTTCCAAATCAAGGAGGCGGATTTTTCTCACGCTTCAAGTTAACCAATATCTGTTTGTTGGGGAAATTCACCAATGTAGGACTCACACGTCGCTGGACACACAGCAAATGAGAGGGCCTCGGTAGGGGGGGGGGGTGCAAAGCACGGGTCAGGAAAAGAAGAGAAGGGAGGGAAGTGAGCAGGATGGTGTGGCTGGATGCTAAGGTGGACTAACGGTGACAAACCAAAAAGACGAAGGAGACCGGAGAAAGGATCGGAGGTAACTCTGAGACAGTCCGCTGACAAGCCGATATACGCCCCTGACGATGTACGCCCTTGACAGAGGTATCCCTAGCCCAGACAGCAAACTGTGAGTCTTTTACACTTTCCTTACTTACCCTCGGCCAGATATTTACTTTTATTAGGATTTCAACCGGCTTTGTGCTTGGTTTTGAGGAAGTTAAATAACTATTTAATTGTATTATTAAATTGCTTGTTTGTTTCTTAATGTTTTGCGTTGTATTAATAAATGGTTGCGTTATCTATCGAGCACATCTCTGTGGTTCTTTGCTATTTGCATGCATTTCCATTGTACTTCACTATCCGATCTAATAGGCCCATGGGCCTTACGGGAATATCTTCCCAAAAAACGTTGTGAAAAAACGTTGTCCACTAGACTTTGTACAAAAAACCTCGCTAAGCCAGCCAGAAAAAGTTATGAAATGTAATGTTTGCCGCCCAACGACCACTTTTAGTTTCTTTGGGGTACTTGTACACAATGTACGAATGGGGTGTACTTGTACATAGGCAATTAGTACTTTTAAAGACTAGATATTTTATTAAATTAATCTCAATTCACAGTGCTACGAGTGCAAAGTAGCTCAAGCAAATAAAATGAGATCAATCCGAAATAACTGTAGCCGGCCAAGTTCCGATTAGCAAAGTACAACTCTAATCAGACATTGTGTACAGGTACCGCAAAGAAACTGAACGCGGCCGCTTGGCCGCAAAAATTAGATTCCATAACTTTTTCTGGCTGACTTGGCGGATCTTTTTACAACGTCTAGTTGGTATTTTGGGAAGATTTGTTTTTATAATTTAACACCTCCCTAAAAGTAAACATAACTTTACGAGAAAATAAATTTCACTTTTGATCGTACTTTAAAGGTTTTTTTTTTTTTTTTTTTTTTTTTTTTTTTTTTAATATTGAGAAATTTGGAAAAAAATATATGTAACATTATTTCTGGTAAAGTAAGTAGTGCAAGTTCAGTATGCGTATTTTTACTTTCAATTTCCCATACGTTCCAAAACGTAGAGAAATGCAAAAAATTTAAAGTTGTCTAATTGTTTTTTAGGGAAGATAATATACTAAATTTCAACGACATACCATTAGACATAAAACTTTGGTTTCAAAAGAACTTTCCCCATTGAATCTCTGAAACAAAAGAAAACTATTCACTAAACTATTATAAATTAATTCTATTTGACTAAATGAATAATAACTATATTATTAACTCATAAATTACTTTATTGTAACATAATACAAAACAACATGAAAGGAGAATATTATTAAATGTTTCACACCCTGCCGTTTGCATAGTGTAACTGAAAACACGATTCATCTGACCACTTGACATTTTTTTCCAGTCATCTGATGTAAAATCCTTGTGCTCCTTCGTGAACTGGAGACGTCTGTACTTGTTCAAGGCAGACAGTAGAGGCTTTCGAACAGGTCGTCGACTTTCATAGCCTATAAAATGTAGATTGCGGCGAACAATCCTTTCAGAGACGTTCGCAGTTGCATCTTGATTGAGATTCCCCGCTATTTGATGTACTGTTGCCCTTCTGTTGGATTGGGCAACTCTGGCAAGTCTCCTTTCAGGTCAAGCATTTAGTTGCCTGTGACGACCATAAGCCTGACGTTGCGACTCGGTTTTCTACTTGGTAGTCCACTCTCTGTAAACATTAATAAATGCCTTACTCCAACACTTCGTAAGTGTAGCCATTTTGCTGATACTGGTTCCGACGCTTGGAGCGTCTACAATCATTCAACATTCAACCATCAAACTCAGTTAAATCATGTTATTTTTCTCATGTATTCGCAAACAACACATTGCAATTGATGGTTCACTTGTCCTGCATTCCCTTTTTATAGCTATCTCACCCTCTAGCGGCAAAACTGACTGAATAGGTTATTTGCAATAAACTGTCAGGTGGTTAGAATAAAGTGGCCGCTCAGTGTATATGTAAATTGCTTATCTTTGAGAGGGAAATCAGTAGGTATAAATTGCCAATACTGGCTGGTTTTTGATAATTCAAGCATTTGTTTCAAGTTTTCTTACAAAATTATTTTTCTTTGTTTTATTATCAACCCCCCCCCCCCTTTTCCTAGAAGGGGAGAAGTTAGAGGGGGGGGGGGGTAGATGGCCCCCTCTAGAATCGCCAATGAATATGAATGAGATTCAATTACGAGCTTATCTCCAGTGAGTGAGAAATTCCAATGCAAGACGGCGCTTTGCCGAAAATGTTTTTTCGCAAACATTGCACACATGGGGCTTTTCGCCAGTGTGAGTGAGGCGATGTGTTGCAAGATGACTCTTTTGGTAAAATGACTTGCTGCACATATCACATACATGGAGCTTTTCTCCAGTGTGAGTGAGAAGATGTGTTGCAAGATTGCTCTTTTGGGAAAATGCCTTGCTGCACACATCACACACATGGAGCTTTTCTCCAGAGTGAGTGAGGTGATGTCTTGCAAGATTGCTCTTTTGGGAAAATGCCTTGCTGCAAATTTTACATTTGTGTGGCTTTTCCCCCGTGTGAGTGAGGAGATGTTTTGAAAGATCGCTCTTGTGGGAAAATGCTTTGCTGCACACATCACACACATGAGGCTTTTCGCCGGTGTGAATGAGGCGATGTTTTGCAAGTGTGCTCGTATGGGTAAAAGCCTTGCTTCACACATCACACACATGGGGCTTTTCGCCGGTGTGAATGAGGAGATGTTTTGCAAGTGTGCTCGTATGGGTAAATGCCTTGCTGCACACATCACACTCATGGGGCTTTTCGCCGTTGTGAATGAGGCGATGTTTTGCAAGTGTGCTCGTATGGGTAAATGCCTTGCTGCACACATCACACTCATGGGGCTTTTCACCGGTGTGAATGAGGAGATGTATTGTTAGATGACTCGTTTGGGAAAATGCCTTGCTGCACACATCACACACATGAGGCTTTTCGCCGGTGTGAATGAGGCGATGTTTTGCAAGTGTGCTCGTATGGATAAATGCCTTGCTGCACACATCACACACATGGGGCTTTTCGCCGGTGTGAATGAGGAGATGTGTTGTTAGATGACTGGTTTGGGAAAATGGCTTGCTGCACACATCACACACAAGAGGCTTTTCTCCAGTGTGAGTGAGGAGATGTTTTGTAAGAGTGCTCTTTTGGGAAAATGCCGTATTGCAAACACTACACACATGGGGCTTTTCGCCGGTGTGAATGAGGCTATGTTTTGTAAGGGTGCTCTTTCTGGAAAATGCCTTGCTGCACACGTCACACACATGGGGCTCTTCGCCAGTGTGAATTAGGAGATGTGATATCAGATTGCTTTTTATGGAAAATGATTTGCTACACAGTTCACACACATGTGGTCTTTCTTTAGTGTGAGTGAAGTGAGACATGACAGGTGTGCTATTCTACAGACAAGACAGAAGGTTAGGAGAATATTGCTATCTTAAATTTATTTTCTAAATTTTTCTTCGATCATGATGTAGTGAAACAAGAGATGAGGAAACCTTATTGCCTTAAAAAAATTGACATTCTCACAAATATAAACTTTTGATGATCCATCATTGAAAGCTATACAGAATCAGACAACCTTTAGTATTTTCTTCTTTTCAGGATGATTTACAAGCAGCAAATTTCTACAAGGAAAGAAAATAATTTGGTGAACTCCATTTTAAATGTAAAAATTGGCCAATGAAAAAAATAATAGATCATAATAATGACAAAAAATTAGATATTATAGATCAACATTCCACAACTTTCAATTGCACTAATCGCTATGTTCATATTTGCCAAGGATTAGTGTAAATTACTGTTTTCTTATTTTCATTAGTTTAAAAAAGGAATTCGTTAGCAATATTTTTGGCAATAATCGTTACACTATAAAAAAAAAATCATCCTAATTGATGTATTTGGCGACATGTTTTTAGATAAATAGTACATTATACTTTCTTGCAAGGGTTGGTTGTAGTTGGTTGTATTCAGATTATATGGCGCCGTCAGCAACACGAGGGCTATAATGCGCCGAAACATTCGTCATTAGACAAGCCAACATACATTTACAAACACCCATGCCAACACGGGACTCGAACCCGCAACCTCGCGGTCTAGAAGCTAGTACGCTAACCACTATACCGTTTGGTCGGCCTTTCTTGCAAGGGAAACAGAAGAATCGGTCATTGAAGGGTGATGCTCAAAGAAAAAAAATCTGTGTTTGTGACATTTATTTTTCTACCTTTCATGCATTTAATCGCATTTCTAAATGAATTTCTGTGGCAGGTATGCTTAGAATACCTTAACTCTTTGGGGCTAGGTGGGTTAAAGACTATCCCTCCCTTTGCTTAGCTTTCTATGCATGGTGGGATATATTTTAACCCACTTCGATAAGTTGAAGTTGCTCATTGTCACAAATTTTAAAATTTTATTTAAAGTCTTTCTTTCAGTTGGCGAAGCTATTCACCACTGGTCTGACGGGGCAGAAATGGCCGAAACTGCTCCCAAATTGACTTTGAGTGAGTTGAACTAAATCCGATTGTAAAATATATATCATAACTTGCTAAAAACTAAACATCCTCTTTTGTATTAGTAATCCAACTAAATAAAACTATCGAGTTTTTTTACAAGTGTTGGCCAAGTTCAATAACAGCAACCAATTTAAATTTCAAGCGAACTTAAATCATTCTTCAGGTTTTTGAAAATATATGATCAACCCGTGTTTACAACACATGCTTACATTTATGGAAGTCTATACCACACTTTATAACTTTTAAATCTTAATGAACTTTCAGAGAAGCCATGAAATTTAGATTTTTCTTTAAAATATTTAGCTAGAATTCACTTGATCAAGATGTCATTAACCTAACTAACATTCCCCATAGTTTAAATAAAATATTTGAAATCCAACAATCTTAGTAAGTAGTCGTAACCATTTTTAAATAAATATAAAAAAATAGGCATGATATGCAAAGTTTGGATTTTTTGTTTTTGCCAGTGGTTTGCCGACCACTGTTTTATGCTACTTTAAGTTATTAATTTTTGAAATTCTTGTATCAATACTTTCCTAAAGAAACAGATATCCAAAATGTATTTCACTGGACGTCAGATACATTTACTTTGTTTATGCCTTTAACTCTATAATATCTTAAATCAACAAATTACAAATATGCTTTACATTGCACTTGAAAATAAAGAAAATGCATTCAAATGTTATTTATAAAAACAGCCTAAGAAACCAGTTAGGACAATCTGTCACAATCACCACCGTGTCTAATCACTTTGGAACAAGAAACTACAGATCCCCGGTGAAGTACATCCAAAACGAATTTGAATTCAACACAATTAGAAGATACAGCTAAGTCTATTCTCACAGGTATTAGGCCAATATAAGAAAGTCTAAAGCTATTTTCTGATGCTTGCATAAAATAATTTGTTGTACTCACTTCAATACCCTTAAATTACACAATGTTGGATCGCTTTGGCTTTACGGTTAATGATTCATGCCAGCATATTGAATGCCTTGCTTCGTGGTTGGTTGACTGGTTCGTACGCTCATAGACAATGACGGCTAACCAGGCTGGGACCTACAGCTTAACGTGGATTCTGAACCGCAATGAACAACCTTGCCTAACCCAGGATTCGAACCTGGTACCTTTGGTATATGCGAGGCCACAGCGTTAGCCCCACAGCCGTCAGGTTGGCCCTTGCTTCGCAATTGATTCCACATCCTAGTAGTTTCCACTAACTAATTACGAGTATTTTCGTGTAATTTGCATGTCTAAAATTTTTTTTAGCTACTTTGTTGCTTAGTAGAAATCAAGATTTTCATCACTAAATAATGAGTACAATGTGGTATTTTATATAACTGTAAAACTGTCCAAAAAGCATTAAAAATACTATGGCAAACTTGGCTCACAAATTAAGAAACCACCAAAAACATTGATGGGATGTGACCCAAGAAACGTTTTTTAAACAGAAAAATCCAAGTGTAAACCTGGTACTTGATGGAAAACCCTATCCAAAGAAACTATGTACTTTCAAACAAACTAATGAAAGAAACTACAATAAATATAAACACTTACCGCAGTTTAAAAATGAAGCTTAGCTATTGTAAATTATGATTAAACCGTAATAAGGTTGTAGTATACTAAAAAATACTTCTATACCCTCCCTCGCATGCTAGTGGCTGCTTTCTGGTTTGAGCTGAGTTGCACACATTTAATATCTGTTAGTGGTATGGCACAAAACACGTCACAGTAAATTGCTATATCCAAGAAAACCCACTTTACGTCCACAGTCTATGCTGTGTTTGTGCATTCTTTACTGAGAACCTATTTTTCATTTCCAATAAATAGTTAATATTGATATCCAAAAAAAAGTAAGCGACAGGAAAAAAATTCTATAACTTGCGAATATGTTGTCGTCAAAAAAAAAGTTCTTCAACGCGCGTTGAGACATTAAGTTAAAAGTACAAAATATACCCACTGAATTCACAACCAAGAGCCGACCAACTACAGGCTTCTTTGTGACAGAATTTTTTCAGGATTTCAGAGGCAATAAGCAAACCTATAGATTACATTTTACTGTGTGATAAAATGTTAAGAAGGAGGTTGTAAGGATAATTAATTTAAATAGAAAAGAAGAAAGCAGAAACAGCATTTGAACGAAGAAGTAAATTGTGGAAGTTCAACAAAGGGCTACTGAAAATTGGTGGAATATGTCATTAGTTCCTAAAACTAGCATAAGATGGCAGCCCTAAAATTCTAGCTATAAATTTTTACATATATACTTGAATCTTTTCACAGTTATTTATTTTTTACATTCAATAACCCATAACATAAAGTTATGGGTAATTAAACATAAAGTTAACACAAAATAATAAAAATATTGAAATAGGTCTAAAAAATTTCGATTTTTTTTGGTATTTCTCCACGCTTTGGAAAATGCTTAGAGCCAATTTTTAGCAATTGCTGAAAAACATGATTTTTACATATTTTCATGTTTTGCGAAAGTGCAATATTGATGAAAACCTTAAAAATGGGTCCAATGGCAACCATTTACCTTTGCACCAAATTTGAACATCGTTGGTCAATTTGTTCACGAGCCATTGACAAAATACAGATACTTTTTTCTAGACCACATTTTACTTTCATTTACCCATATGTGAACACAGGGACATAGGGTATGAAATAATTGTTTTCGGTCTACAAAAAATTATTGTTTTCTTTTGTTTTTGTTTAGACTACACTTGCAGGAACTTTCCAAAACTGACCATTTTCTTAAATGAAAGGAAATATGAAAATAGAAATAATTCTATTTCACGTGAAATTTAAATGTAGGGAGGAGTATTTTAGAATGAAATCGAAAGTTGTACGATGTTCTGCACTCCTAGTTTTAAGTTAGGATGTTCCAAAACGAGGAAAAAATCAAAATTATTATTATTATTATTATTTTGACAGAAAACAATACTTTATTTACCCTATGTGTTAAAAAAAAGGTAAAGAAAATATTGTTTTCGGTCAAAAAAGTATATTCGATTTTTTGCATTTCTCCAAGTTTTGAAACGTATGGGAAATTGAAAGCAAAAATTGGCATACTTAACTTTTACAACTTACTTTACCCGAAATAATGTTACATATATTTCTTCCAAATTTCTCAAAATTTAAAAAAAAAAAACTTCAAAACACAATAAAAAGTCAAATTTATTTTCTCCTGAAATTACGTTTTCTATTAAGGAGGTGATAAATTATAAAAACAAAAAGAAACATTACCTACATAGTAATGCACCAATAAAAAATACAATATTAATCAGTATACATTCCAAAGCAATTAAAAATAGTACACTGAAAACCTTTCCTGGAATGAGTATATTGCCACGAATTATATTTACAAGCCTAGCACAAAAAATTTCATTAAAATAAAATCAGTATTTCTTGAGATAAGTAATTCATTTATCTATCCAACATTTTATAAATCTGGACATTTTTCAAGCAGTAATATTTTACCAAATTTGCAATGAAAAGAAAGATATTTTCATTATGAAATTGTCCTTTTAAATTAAATACTCTACAGGAATGTTTATGCGAATTAGCTACAATACTAAGAAATTGAATTGCAATGTATTATGTTCTATTTTATCACTCAAATACAACACTGCCCTAATTTGTTGTACATAATTGTGCACTGATTTTTTTGTTGAATTATTTAAAATTTCTTGCCTCATGTTTTGTTAAGGTATAGAATTCGTAACCATTTCAGTGATTAGTACCCGTAGTCTATCAAATAGTGGTTAATTTTTATTAATTTGGATCGATTCAAAGATAAAGGTGCCACTGCCATAAATAGTCACCAATAAACAAACAAGCATTTGGTTGGTTGGTTGAACTCCCGGCTGGGAGTGGAAAGGAAGGACTTTGCGAACTAGCACCAGCCTCCGCGTGCATATGTGAGAGAACCACCTCTCTGAAACAGGATGAAGTATAAAAAAAAAAGAACTAATACAAAAAAGGGGGGGGGGGAATTAAATCATTTCGGTGCAGAAGGAATTTTGTGAAGTTGACATTTCAATGCTTTCTCCAAGTGAGGACGTGGACCTATCCGATATTTATGTCACATGCAAAAACATTATTTTGTTACTTTAGTTGATTCCAGCATGAACGGAAACTTCGATCGGGTGCAGTCTAATCAGGACAGGAAACTGGGGAACAGCCCGACATTCCACGCTGGCTCGTGATTGGCAGCGTGGAATATGTGCTAATATTTGCGTGGAATATGTGCGTGGATGTGCTAATATTTGCGTGGAATATGTGCGTGGATGTGCTAATATTTTAAAAAGGGTCCTTCTTTGCCTCAGAACCTCCGATAGTACTTGCCCTCTGGTAAAATTTTCTGGCGGCGTCCTTAGCTCATTATTGAAGAAATACTTGAAAACTATACCATCTATTAAAAAATGCAGTAAGAAAACCCTTTGAAATAAAAGGAAGCAAATGCTAAAGCGAGTCTTGAGTTATTCCTTGCCAAAATGCTTGTTTTGAACCCAGCTAACAAAACAAACAAAGTTAGTGAAATGGTGTGTGTCCACGTCCTCACCCGGAGAAAGCATTGAAATGGCAACTTCACAAAATTCCTTTTGCACCGAAATGATTTAACAACCCCCCCCCCCCCTTTTTTTTTAGATCGTTTTTTTCTTAACTCTACCTGTTCCAGAGAGGTGGTTCTCTCATATATTTACGCGGAAGCAGGTGCTAGTTCAAAAAGTCCTTCCTTTCTGCACTATGAAAACCATCTGAAATCAAAAAGTTGCAATTGCACATTAAAATTGTCAATGCATATAAAGGATTTTAAAACATTTGTGTCTCTCGTTTATTTTTTGTGCCTTCTGCTTTTTCTGTTCGAAATACTACTACTTTAAATACTGCGAGTACTACTTTTGGAAGATAAAAAACAGAAAAGCAAGAAAATCGTAAAAAAAATATTTATATTTATTATTATTATTATTATTATTTTTTTTTTGCGTATTTTTATCGTTTTTTTCTTAGGAAAGTATTAAGAAATTTAAGATTTTTTGTTTCTAAATATGGTTGTGTTGAACACCTAATAAAATACTCAGAAGTGAGGATTTCAAAAATATACACAGCACGTTTTGTTCATTATCAAAGTGAAAATTGATGGATATTTGTTAATTAACACTTCATTAGTAATTTGCAATCAACATTTCTGAAAAATTAACGAATTAAACAAAATTCTAGAAATCTTGCACTCCCTTGCAAATAATCCTGCCGATGCCCATGTTCATAATCATATTTTATTTTTTGTATGTACGTAGTAACTGAGCTATATTAAAAGTCACGTTTCAAATAGAATGACCCCTATACAATTTATTTTATATAAATGTATATATATTCATCCCTCTGTTAATTTTTCAATTATTTACATTGTAAAAATATTATGCTAAATATTCAGCGTTGCCATCTTCTTTTTATCAAGGCCTATAGGGACTAAGGCACCTCTGCTTAAGCATTTTGTACCAACCCCATATCCCGTACATATCGGTAGTGGGCAGTACTGCACAGGATGTAAGCGCACACTCGCAAGAGGGAGTGCACAAGTCTACCTATAGCCACCGAAGAGTTCATTTCTACCTCTTTCGGTAGCTACCCTATAGATGGCAGCACTACCTACCGTATGTGGAACTTCTTAATTTAGAGGCAGTACCAAGCAGAAGATTCCACCAGAAGACTTGGCTTTGCCACCCCCAGAGGTATTGATTTGTATGGGAACTTGGAGGACTTTGCGACCATTACTGATTTAACGTGCTCCAGTCACCATTAGCGAACACGGCGGTCTTTAGTCGGTCCCAGGACCGAACTCGCAACCTCAGGGCTCGCAACCTTCTAGTTGCGAGAACGATACTCTCCCGACTGGGCTACGCGGCCCTAGCGTTGCCATTAAAACCTATTGAAAATTATCAAAAATTTTCTTAAAATCACTGTACCAATCAAGCGAAAATATAATTTTTTCTTGTAATCGATCCATTTCAGTTGTAAAAGTAGTCACCTAACAAAAAGCAATCATGAGAAGTAGAAATTTGCTCCAAAAAACTTCGTTTCTGGCAAAATTGGAAATGAAATTTAAAAAAATCATCTATCGATTTTTTATCGAAATATTTTTCTATGCAACGATATAGTATCGATATTTATTTTGATCGATATTTCCGACCTTTAGTCTGTACCCCTCACAAATGATCCCAGAAATTGAATATTTTAGCCCGGATAATGATTGATTTAAACAGGTCAATGGATTTCGGATATTCATCTTTTGCTAATTTTCAAGAAATGACTTTGATACTTCAAATTGAACTATTTAAACAGTGTCATTGGAAAAAAGTAAAAATTTCTTTTTGCTTATAACTAAAAAACATATTTCAAATTTCGTAATTATGGCTTTTTTTTTTTCTTTTTTTTTTGTTAATGTAATAAGTATTATCAAAAATATCGCCAAACTGGGAATTCTTTTTCGAAGTAATGAAAATAAGAAAACAGAAATAGATGATCAAGTTGGACGTTTTGCGTATTAAATATTTTGTGCGGAGATTATTAAAAGAAACATTACTCACGTGATGGAAAAGTGGCAAGATTATATTGTCGTATTTGGTGATGGTTAAAACCGAATTTATGTGAATAAAATGCCACTAAGCAGTTTGGAAAAAAACATATTTTGACTTAATATGTGAGTAACTGAAAACCTTGGCAAATTTTTATGGGATGGTAATTTAATGAGAAAGTTTAATGTAAAGCAGGACTCGACTGCAGTTAAGTTAGCAAACTCTAAAATATAATTGATATCTTCCCAAAAAACATTGTAAAAAAAACGTTGTCCCCTAGACTTTGAAATAAAACCTCGCCAAGTCAGCCAGAAAAACTTATGATATTTAATGTTTGCCGCCAAGCGGCTGCTTTTAGTTTCTTTGGGGTACTTATACACAATGTACGACTTCTACACATACATTCTTGTACATAGGCAATTAGTACTTTTCTAGACCTAGAGATTTCATTAAATTAATCTCAATTCACAGTTCTAGGAGTGCAAAGTAGCAGAAGCAAATAAAATGAGATCAATCCGAAATAACTCTAGCCGGCCAAGTTCTGATTCCCAAAGTACAACCCCAAACATACATTGTGTACAAGTACCCCAAAGAAACTAAACGCGGCCGCTTGGCGGCAATCATTAGATTTCATAATTTTTTCTGACTGACTTGGCGGGTCTTTTTTACAACGTCTAGTTGGTTTTTTGAAAGATTTTTTTTATAATTTAAAACCTCCACAATAGTAATCATAACTTTACGAGAAAATAAATTTTACCTTTGATCGTAATTTAAAGGGTTTTTTTTTCTTTTTTTTTTTCTTTTTTTTTTTTTAATTTTGAGAAATTTGAAAAAAATATATGAAACATTTCTGATAAAGTAAGTAGTAGTTCGGTGTGCTAATTTTTACTTTCAATTTTCCATACGTTCCAAAACGTAGAGAAATGCAAAAAATTGAAAGCTGTCCAATTGTTTTTTTGGGATGATAATATTCTAAATTTCAACGACATACCATTAACATAAAACTTTGGTTTCAAAAGAACTTTCCTCATTGAATCTCTGAAATAAAAGAAAACTATTCACTAAACTATTATAAATTAATTCTATTTGACTACATGAATAATAACTATATTATTAACTCACAAATTACTTTATTGTAACCTAATACAAAACAACATGAAATGAGAATATTATTAAAAGTTTCACACCCTGCCACTTGCATAGTGTAATTGAAAATGCGATTCATCTGACCACTTGACATTTTTTTCCAGTCATCTGGTGTCCAATCCTTGTGCTCCTTCTCGAACTGGAGACGTCTGTACGTGTTCAAGGCAGACATTAGAGGCTTTCGAACAAGTCGTCGGTTTCCATAGCCTATAAAATGTAGATTGCGGCGAACAGTTCGTTCAGAGACGTTCGCAGTTGCTTCATGATTGAGATTAACCGCTATTTGATGTACTGTTGCCCTTCTGTTGGATTGGCCAACTCTGGCAAGTCTCCTTTCAGGTCGAGAATTTAGTTGCCTGTGACGACCATAAGCCTGACATTGCGAGACTCAGTTTTCTACTTGGTAGTCCACTCTCTGTAAATTTTGATAAATGCCTTCCTCCAACACTTCGTAAGTGTAGCCATTTTGATGATACTGGTTAAGACGCTTGGGGCGTCTACAATTCAAACTTGAAACTCAGTTAAATCATGTTATTTTTCTCATATTTTCGCAAACACATTGCAATTGATGGTTCACTTGTCCTGCAATCCCTTTTTGTAGCTATCTCGCCCTCTAGCGGCAACACTGTGACTGAATACCTTATTTGCAAAAAACTGTCAGGTGGTTCGAATAAAGTGGCCGCTCAGTGTATATGTGAGTTGCATTTCTTAGAGAGGGAAATCAGCAGGAATAAATCGCCAATTAGAGTTGGTTTTTGATTATTCAAGCATTTTTTTTCAAGTTTTCTTACAATTTTTTTTTTTTTTTTTTTTTTTTTTTAATACTTTCCCCCCTTTTTCCTAGAAGGCTAAAAGATGGGGGGGGGTCATTGGCCTAATATAGTATCGCCCATGTTTATGAATGAAATTCAATTACGAGCTTCTCTCCAGTGAGTGAGAAATTCCAATGCAATACGGCGTTTTGCTGAAAATGTTTTGTTGCAAACATTGCACACATGGGGCTTTTCGCCAGTGTGAGTGAGGCGATGTGTTGCAAGATGGCTCTTTTGGGAAAATGACTTGCTGCACACATCACATACATGAAGCTTTTCTCCAGTGTGAGTGAGAAGATGTGTTGTAAGATTGCTCTTTTGGGAAAATGCTTTGCTGCACACATCACACACATGGGGCTTTTCGCCGGTGTGAATTAGGTGATGTTTTGCAAGATGGCTCTTTTGGGAAAATGACTTGCTGCACACATCACATACATGGAGCTTTTCTTCAGTGTGAGTGAGTAGATGTGTTGCAAGATTCCACGGTTGGGTAAATGCCTTATTGCAAATATTACACACATGGGGCTTTTCGCCAGTATGAGTGAGGCGATGTGTTGTAAGATGGCTCTTTAGGGAAAATGCCTTGTTGCAAACATTACACACATGGGGCTTTTCGCCTGTGTGAATAAGGCGATGATATGCAAGTGTGCTCATTTGGGAAAATGCCTTATTGCAAACATTGCACACATGGGGCTTTTCGCCAGTGTGAGTGAGGCGATGTGCTGCAAGATGGCTCTTTTGGGAAAATGACTTGCTGCACACATCACACACATGGGGCTTTTCTCCAGTGTGAGTGAGGAGATGCCTTATAAGAATGCCCATTTGGGAAAATGCTTTACCGCACACATCACACACATGGGGCTTTTCACCAGTGTGAATGAGGAGATGTGATATCAGATGGCCTTTTATGGAAAATGATTTGCTACACAGTTCACAAACATGTGGTCTTTCTTTAGTGTGAGTGAAGCGTGACATGACAGGTGTGATATTTTACAGACAAGACAGAAGATTAGGAGATTATTGCTATCTTAAATTTATTTTCTTAATTTTCTTCGATCATGAGTACTTGAAAGGAAGAATTCAGGAAACCTTATTGCCTTAAAAAAATTGAAGTTCTCATCAATGAAAACTTTTGATGATCCACCATTGAAAGCGATACAGAATCAGACAACCTTTAGTATTTTCTTCTTTTCAGGATGATTCACAAGCAGCAAATTTCTACAAGGAAAGAAAATAAATTGGTGAACTCTATTTCAAATATAAAAATTGGCTAATGAAAAAAATAATAGATCATAATAATGACAAAAAATTAGAGATTATAGATCAATATTCCATAACTTTCAATTAAACTAATAGCTATATTCATATTTGGTAAGGATTAGTGTAAATTACTGTTTTCTTATTTTTATTAGTTTAAAAAAGAAATTCGTTAGCAATATTTTTGGTTGGTTGTTTCCAGATTATCTGGTGCCGTCAGCAACACGAGGGCTATAATGCACCGAAACATTCGTCATTAGACAAGCCAACATACATTTACAAACACTCATGCCAACACGGGACTCGAAATCGCAACCTCGCGGTATAGAAGCTAGCACGCTAATCATTATACCGTTTGGTTGGCAGTCCTACCCTATAAAAAAAAACTTATGAAATGTAGTTATTATTTTTCTTATTTTGAGTAAGGTTTTATGTTAAATTTACTGCGTGGACCCGTTGCGGAGACCCGTCATTGTGTATAGGTCCCATCTTTTGGCACTTTGCGAGAGGGCTCGTTTCACACGCAGAAAGGTTCATTGCTATGCAAAAGCAAGCTCACTTCGCTTGTTAAAAGTTTCATTGAAACAAACACAGCTGGCTTCGCTCCCTGAAAAGTTCATTAACACATAAGCACAGGTTTACTTCACTCGTTGAATAATTTCTATGCAAGCATTTGCACGCTTCACTCTCTGGAAGGTTCATAGTTGCCTAAGCATAACTTCGCTTCAATCACTAAAAATTAACTGCTACGTAAACCCTTAATATTACCACTCCTCCTCTGTCGAGAAACAAAACAAAAAAAATCCACTGTTTATACAATACAACACCCTTTTGAGAATATTTTAACACGTATTTTTTTGGGGGGGAGGGGTATAGAACCCGACTTTTGTTTATTGCTAAACAAAACCAAGATAGCTTCGCTCGCTAAACATTAAATAGTTGGAAATACAGCTCGCTTTTCTCGCTGAAAAAATCTTTGACACATAAACACAGGCTCGTTTCACTCGTTGAAACGTTCATTGCTGCGTAAGCATAAGCTCGCTTCACTAAATAAAAATTAATTACTACATAAACCCTTAATATTAGAACCCCTTTCCATTGTTGAGAAACAAAAAATCCCGATAATAACAACACCCATCATCCCTTTGAGAATATTTTAACATGTGTTTGTAAAAAACAAAATTAGACGACCAAAACTTCTTATATTAACATTTTCGGTATTCTAGACCTATTAGAAGTCATTTTGTTGTAAAAGTATTCATTAGAAAATTAATTTTTAAGAAATTAAAAACTGTAACATTCTGTCAGTCAAAAGTTCAATTAGAAGGCCAAACTACATATGTTGAAAATTTCAGAGCTTTAGCCCTATTAGAAATCGTTTTGTGAAATATTTGTTAATTAAAGAAAAATAATCAAAATTTTAAAATTCTGGTTTTTTTTTACCCATTTAGACGGCCATAAATTCTTCTAATTGGACTTTTGACGAACTAAAAGTTAAAATTTTAATGTGATATTTTAATTAATTTCCTTAATTATTATTTACAAGGTGACTTGTAATAGGCACAATAAGGGCTATTATAGTACATAATATTAGCTCTAAAATGTTAAGTATACGCAGTTCTGACCTTCTAATACAACTTTTCTCAAACACAACGCAAAAATATGCTCAGAAAGGTAATAGGCTTGATATTATCACATTAACACTGGAAAATTTTGTTTTTCGGGAGGTGTTCCAATATTAAGGGTTGTCATCGCAATTAATATTTCGCGAACGAAGCGAGCTTTGGCTTGCGCAGTAACCTTTCAGTAAGCAAAGCGAGCCTGTGCTTGCGTTGGTTGGTTGGTTGTATTCAGATTATCTGGCGCCGTCAGCAACACGAGGGCTATAATGCGCCGAAACTTTCGTCATTAGACAAGCCAACATACATTTACAAACACCCATGCCTAATACGGGACTCGAACCCGCAACCTCACGGTCTAGAAGCCAGCACGCTAACCACTACACCGTTTGGTCGGCCCTGTGCTTGCGTAGCGGTGAAGTTTTCATTGAGCGAAAAGAGCTTGATTTTGCGTAGCAATAAACCCTATAAGAGAACGAATCGAGCCTGTTCGTAAAAGCGCCAAAAGCAGGGACATATACACCAATGACGGATTCATGCAACGCGGAGTCAAGCAACTCAATGATAATAAAAGTTTTCAACGCAAGAAGTTTATCTACTTTCCTGTAAAAAAAAAAAAAAACTTTCATTTTCTTATTCTAAGTTATCCGTGAGAAATCTTGGATCCTTTACAAAATCCCACATTAATAATGTAACTAAATAAAACTATCGAGATTTTTTACAAGTGTTGGTCAAGTTCAATAACAGCTACCAATTTAAATTTCAAGCGAACTTAAATCATCCTTCAAGTTTTTGAAAATATATGATCAACCGTGTTTACAACACATGCTTAAATTTATGGAAGTCTATACCACTCTTTATAACTTTTAAATCTTAATGAACTTTCAGAGATGCCTTGAAATTTAGATTTTTCTTTAAAATATTTAGCTAGAATTCACTTGATCAAAATGTCATTAACTTAACTAACATTTATAGTTTCCATAAAATATTTGAAATCCAACAATCTTAGTAAGTAGACGTAACCATTTTTAAATAAGTATAAAAAATAGGCATGATAGGCAAAGTTTGGATTTTTTGTTTTTTGCCAGTGGATTGCCGACCACTGTTTTATGATACTTTCAATTATTAATTTTGAAATTCTTGTATCAATACAATCCTAAAGAAATAGATATCCAAAATGTATTTCACTGGACATCAGATACATTTACTTTGTTTATGTCTTTAATTCTATAATATCTTAAATCAACAAATTACATATATGTTTTACATTGCACTTGAAAATAAAGAAAAATGCATTCAAATGTAATTTATAAAAACAGCCTAAGAAACCAGTTAAGACAATCAGTCACAATCACCACCGTGTCTAATCACTTTGAAACAAGAAACTACAGATCCCCAGGGAAGTACATCCAAAAAGAATTCGAATTCAACACTATAAGAAAATAAACCTAAGTCTACCCTCATAAATATCTTAAGCCATAAATATCTAATAAAATAAATCTGAAAATGATGTTTTTTCATTGTCAAATTGAATTTGAACAAACAAAAATTTCAGATTAATGTATAATCTAGAAAATTTATTTATATATTTATATATATATATATATATATATATATATATATATATATATATATATATATTTACAAGTACTAATTAATGAGTAACACGTTGAGGTAAATTATATAGCAGGAAAACTGTCCATAAAACATTATTTTAAATGTTGGTCACAGAATAAGAAACCGCCAAAAATATTGGTGAAATGTAAAATGAGAAAGATACATTTTTTAAACAGAAAAATTCATATGCAAACTTGGTTCTTGATTGAAAACGACTTCCGACAGAAAGACACCGGTTGCGTTTCAGAGTAGTAAGAAGTTTTAAAAGACTTAAATTTTACAACAAAATCATTTAAAAGGGCAGTTTTGGTACAGAAGAGGGTACCCCTTGGATTGACTTTAAGTGGTTCTACAATATTACTATTTGGTATTTCCAATCGCTACAGAACAAGTAAAAAATATATTTCGAAAAACCTTTTTAAAGTTATGTAGTGGCCGGCCAAATGATTTCGTTGGTATGCACCTTAAATAAACTGAAAAAAAACTACAAGATATAAGATACTTACCACAGTTTTAAAATTTAAAAATGAAGCTTGCGATTGTAGACTATGAATGAATTGTATACAGCGTACAACAAAATACCTCTATGGGCACACATGCTATTAGTGGCTGCTTTGCGATTAGAGCTGAGTTGCACACATTTAATTTCTTGTGGTGATATGGCATATAACACGTCAGAGTAAATTGCTACATCCAAGAAAAAAAACACATTACGACCAGAATCCGTGATGTATTTATGCATTCCGCAATGAACAAACATTTTGGTTGGTTGGTTTCAGATTATCTGGCGCCGTCAGCAACACGAGGGTTATAATGCGCCGAAACATTCGTCATTAGACAAGCCAACATACATTTTAAACACCCATGCCAACACAGGACTCTAACCCGCCACCTCGCGGTCTAGAAGCTAGCACGCAAACCACTATACCGTTTGGTCGGCACAAACATTTTCCATTTTCAGTATATAGTTTTTTCGATTTACAAAAAAAGTAGGCAGCAGGAAAGAAATTCAATAACTTGCACAAATTTGGACGCCAACAAAAAGTTTGTCAACGTTCGATTAGATAATACATAAAAGAACCTAAAATAAAAATTCATGACCAGGAGCTGACCAACTACAGGCTTCCTTGTAACTACTTTTTCAGGATTTCGGAGGCTGGTTGTTTTCAGATTATCTGGCGCCGTCAGCAACACGAGGGCTATAATGCGCCGAAACATTCGTCATTATTCAAGTCAATATACATTTACAAACACCCATGCCATACACGGGACTCGAACCCGCAACCTCGCGGTCTAGAAGCCAGCACGCTAACCACTATACCGTTTGGCCGGCAGATATTAGATATGATTTTGGTTGACAAGTTTTCGATAATTTCAAAAAACATTGCAGCTTGATCATTAATGGCTTTAGTAAAAAGATTTTCGAGCTTACGAGCTTGATCATCCAAGCATGTGCTAAGCTCGTCCCGTGTAATGAAAGATGATTGTTTAGTTGAGGATTCGGCTATTCGCGCGAATCTCGGACCTTCAGATTGTCTTCGATACAATCGTCTGGCTTCGGGGAAAAGAGAGGCGATTGTTACACTTGAATTGGAGAAAATTAAATTCATCTATTCTCTTTTGACACTGGTAATCGCTTGCTTCATGAGTGAGGTCGCAGTTTGGACATTTGAAAATATTGCAAGTGCAGGAACGAGTCTCATGATCTAGACTGCATTTGCCGCATTTTAAGTTATTTTTGAAGGAGATGGTGCTGTGATTCCAGGCACAGCATCTTGCGCACTTTCTTGGTCTGTCAATAAAAATATTTATGTTGCGGATCTCGTACCATAGTTTTATTTTAGGTGGAAGGTACCTAGGCTAGTTATTAGGACAGTTTGGGTGGGGAGTTGAATTTCATTTAGTTTTTTTTTTTTTTTTAAAAACCTCCTGATTTCCTGTACATGAATATTATTTTCGGTTTCAAGTTCCTCTGCCAGATCAGCCAGGGAAGTGTCGGGGTGGATATCGTGAAGTAGAAACCTACTTGTTATGTTGTCTAGCATAACATTGGCTTCATTAGGAATAGAGAGTAATAACGTAACGTGGGTTAGTTCAAACGCAGTAGTCGGATCCGAGGTCAGACATATAATTTTATTATTACATTTTTCAAGCAGTAATATTTTACCAAACTTTGCAATGAAAAGAAAGATATTTTCATATTGAAATTGTCCTTTTAAATTAAATACTCTACATGAATATTTATGCGAATTAGCTACAATATCAAGAAAATAAATTACAATATAGTATGTTCTATTTTATCACTCAAATGCAACACTGCCCTAATTTGTTGTACATAATTGTGCACTGATTTTTTTGTTGGACAATTTACAATTTATTGCCTCATATTTTGTTGAGGTGTAGAATTCGTAACCAATTCAGAGATTAGTACCGAAGGCTATCAAATAAGGGTTTATTTTTTATTAATTTGGATCGATTCAAAGATAGAGGTGCCACTGCCAAAAATAGTCACCAACAAACAAACAAGTATTTTGGCGAAGAATAACTCAAAACTCGCTTTAGCATTTGCTTCCTTTTATTTCCAAGGGTTTTCTTACTACATTTTTTAATTGATGATATAGTTTTCAAGTATTATTTCAATAATGAGCAAGGTCGCCGCCAGAAATTTTTAAAAGAGGGCAAGTACTATCGGAAGTTCTGAGACGAGGAATGAATCCTTTTAAAAAATTAGCACATTCGCTGCCAATCACAAGCCAGAGCAGAATGTCGGGCTGTTCTCCATTATCATGTCTTGATCAGACTGCACCCGATCGGAGTTTCCGTTTATGATGGAATCAACTAAAGTAATAAAGTAATGTTTTTCATGCGACATAAATATCGGATACATTCCATACAATTCCAGCAAAGAGGGGCAACTCAAATCGGGTTCACTACTGGGGGAACAACTCGATATTTCACGGTGGTGCGTGATCAGCAGTGAACGTGTTAAGGTCAAGAAAACAGGGTTTTAATACATTTAAGCACTGCGAAAAAGATTATGGATTTATACCAGTATTCAGCATAGGATTAAGAAATAAGTAGGATTAAAAAAAATTGTGTGCCATTGATATGAACAATTAAATTAACATAACACAGACTACTTACTAATCATTCTTTTTACTTAGAAAGAAAGAATACGGTTTTTGTTTATGGCAAACAAGCAAACGGATTTTTAAGAAAGTTCTTTTTTTTTTTTCATTTATCAAATAACTACGAACTGACAGCAAACAGTCTAACTACGTCTTGTCTCAAAGTGTTGAAACCAACACAAGTTATGTCAGCTGACGGGCAGCTCGAAGTGTGTGTCCACGTCCTCACCCGGAGAAAACATTGAAATGGCTACATCACAGAATTCCTTTTGCACCGAAATGATTAAACAACACCCTTTTAAATTTTTTTTCTTAATTTTTTTTTTTACCTCAACTTGTTCCAGAGAGGTGGTTCTCGCACATATTTACGCGGAGGCAGGTGCTAGTTCACAAAGTCCTTCCCTTCTGCACTATGAAAACGATCAGAACTCAAAAAGTTGCAATTGAGCATTAAAATTATCAATGCATATAAAGGATTTTAAAACATTTGTGTCTATGGTTTATTTTTTGTGCCTTCTGCTTCTTCTGTTCGAAATACCACTACTTTAAATACTGCGAGTATTACTTTTGGAAGATAAAAAACAGAAAACCAAGAAAATAGTAAAAAAAAAATATTTATATTTATTATTATTATTTTTATTATTTTGCGTATTTTATCGTTTTTTCTTAAGACAGTTTTAAGAAATTTAAGATTTTTTTTTTCTAAATATGGTTGAGTTGAACACCTAATAAAATACTCAGAAGAGAGGATTTTAAAAATATACACAGCACGTTTTGTTCATTATCAAAGTGAAAATTGACGGATATTTGTTAATTAACACTTCATTAGTAATTTGCAATCAACATTTCTGAAAAATTAACGAATTAAACAAAATTCTAGAAATCTTGCACCGCCTTGCAAATAATCCTGCCGGTGCCCATGTTCAAAATCATTTTTTATTTTTGGTATATTATGTACGTAGTAACTGAGCTATATTAAAAGTCACGTTTCAAATAGAATAACCCCTGTACAATTTATTTTATAAATGTATATATATTCATCCCTCTGTTAATTTTTCAATTATTTACATTGTAAAAATATAATGCTAAATATTCAGCTTTGCCATTAAAACCAATTGAAAATTATCAACATTTTTCTTAAAATCACTGCACCAATCAGGCGAAAATATAATTTTTTTTTTTATAATAGATCCATTTCAGTTGCAAAAGGAGTCACCTTACAAAAAGCAATCATGAAAAGTAGAAATTGCCCCAAAAAATTAGCAAAATTGCAAATCAAATTTAAAAAAAAATCATATATCGATATTTTATCGATATATTTTTCTATGCAACTATATAGTATAGATATTTATTTTGATTGATATTTCCGATCTGTAGTCTCTACCCCCTACAAATGATCACAGAAATTGGAAATTTTAGCTTGGATTATGATTCATTAAAACAGGTCAATGGATTTCGGATATTCATCTTTTGCTCAATTTGAAGAAGTGACTTTGATACTTCAAATTGAACTATTTAAACAGTGTAATTGGAAAAAAGTAAAAATTATTTTTTGCTTATAACCAAAAACCATATTGCAAATTTCGTAATTATGGCAGGTTTTTTTTTTTTTTTTCAATGTAATAAGTATTACCAAAAATATCACCAAACTGGCAATTTTTTTTCGAAGTATTGAAAATAAGAAAACAGAAATAGATGATCAAGTGTAACGTTTTGCGTATTAAATATTTTGTGCGGAGATTATTAAAAGAAACATTACTCACGTGATGGAAAAGTGGCAAGATTATATTGTCGTATTTGGTGATGGTTAAAATCGAATTTATGTGAATAAAATGCCACTAAGCAGTTTGGAAAAAAACATATATTGACTTAATATGTGAGTAACTGAAAACCTTAGCAAATTTTTATGGGATGGTCATTTAATGAGAAAGATTAATGTAAAGCAGGACTCGACTGCAGTTAAGTTAGCAAACTCTAAAAAATAATTGATATCTTCCCAAAAAACTTTGTAAAAAAAACGTTGTCCCCTAGACTTTGTAATAAAACCTCGCCAAGTCAGCCAGAAAAACTTATGAAATTTAATGTTTGCCGCCAAGCGGCAGCTTTTAGTTTCTTTGGGGTACTTGTACACAATGTACGAATGGGGTGTTCTTTTACATAGGCAATTAGTACTTTTCCAGACCTAGAAATTTTATTAAATTAATCTCAATTCACAGTTCTAGGAGTGCAAAGTTGCAGAAGCAAATAAAATGAGATCAATCCGAAATAACTCTAGCCGGGCAAGTTCTGATTCCCAAAGTACAACTCCAAACATACATTGTGTACAAGTACCCCAAAGAAACTAAACGCGGCCACTTGGCAGCAATCATTAGATTTCATAACTTTTTCTGGCTGACTTGGCGGGTCTTTTTTACAACGTCTAGTTGGTTTTTCGAAAGATTTGTGTTTATAATTTAAAACCTCCCTAAAAGTAAACATAACTTTACGAGAAAATAAATTTTACTTTTGATCGTACTTTAAAGGGTTTTCTTTTTTTTTTAATTTTGAGAAATTTGAAAAAAATATATGAAACATTTCTGGTAAAGTAAGTAGTACATGTTCGGTGTGCTAATTTTTACTTTCAATTTTCCATATGTTCCAAAACGTAGAGAAATGCAAAAAATTGAAAGTTGTCCAATTGATTTTTTGGGAAGGTAATATTCTAAATTTCAACGACATACCATTGACATAAAACTTTGGTTTCAAAAGAACTTTTCTCATTGAATCTCTGAAATAAAAGAAAAGTATTCACTAAACTATTATAAATTAATTCTATTTGACTACATGAATAATAACTATATTATTAACTCACAAATTACTTTATTGTAACATAATACAAAACAACATGAAATGAGAATATTATTAAAAGTTTCACATTCTGCCACTTGCATAGTGTAATTGAAAATGCGATTCATCGGACCACTTGACATTTTTTTCCAGTCATCTGCTGTCCAATCCTTGTGCTCCTTCTTGAACTGGAGACTTCTGTACTTGTTCAAGGCAGACAGTAGAGGCTTTCGAACAGGTCGTCTGCTTCCATAGCCTATAAAATGTAGATTGCGGCGAACAGTTCGTTCAGAGACGTTCGTAGTTGCTTCAAGATTGAGATTAACCACTATTTGATGTACTGTTGCCCTTCTGTTGGATTGGCCAACTCTGGCAAGTCTCCTTTCAGGTCGAGAATTTAGTTGCCTGTGACGACCATAAACCTGACATTGCGAGACTCAGTTTTCTAATTGGTAGTCCACTCTCTGTAAATTTTGATAAATGCTTCCTCCAACATTTCGTAAGTGTAGCCATTTTGATGATACTGGTTAAGACGCTTGGGGGGTCAACAATTCAACCTTGAAACTCAGTTAAATCATGTTATTTTTCTCATATTTTCGCAAACACATTGCAATTGATGGTTCACTTGTCCTGCAATCCCTTTTTGTAGCTATCTCGCCCTCTAGCGGCAACACTGTGACTGAATAGCTTATTTGCAAAAAACTGTCAGGTGGTTCGAATAAAGTGGCCGCTCAGTGTATATGTAAGTTGCATTTCTTTGAGAGGGAAATCGGTAGGAATAAATCGCCAATACTAGCTGGTTTTTGATTTCTCAAGCATTTTTTTCAAGTTTTCTTACAATTTTTTTTTTTTTTTTAATACTTTCCCCCCTTTTTCCTAGAAGGCTAAAAGATGGGGGGGGTGGTCATTGGCCTCCTATAGTATCGCCCATGTTTATGAATGAATTTCAATTACGAGCTTCTCTCCAGTGATTGAGAAATTCCAATGCAATGCGGCGTTTTGCTGAAAATGTTTTGTTGCAAACATTGCACACATGGGGCTTTTCGCCAGTGTGAGTGAGGCGATGTGTTGCAAGATAGCTCTTTTGGGAAAATGACTTGCTGCACACATCACATACATGGAGCTTTTCTCCAGTGTGAGTGAGTAGATGTGTTGCAAGATTCCCCGTTTGGGAAAATGCCTTATTGCAAATATTACACACATGGGGCTTTTCGCCGGTGTGAATGAGGAGATGTTTTGCAAGATTACTCTTGCAAGAAAATGCCTGTGTGCAAACATCACAAACATGGGGCTTTTCTCCAGTGTGAGTGAGTAGATGTGTTGCAAGATTGCACGTTTGGGAAAATGCCTTATTGCAAACATTGCACACATGGGGCTTTTCGCCAGTGTGAGTGAGGAGATGCCTCATAAGAGTGCCCATTTGGGAAAATGACTTGCCGCACACATCACACACATGGGGCTTTTCGCCAGTGTGAGTGAGGAGATGTGATATCAGACTGCTTTTTATGGAAAATGATTTGCTACACAGTTCACAAACATGTGGTCTTTCTTTAGTGTGAGTGAAGCGTGACATGACAGGTGTGATATTTAACAGACAAGACAGAAGATTAGGAGATTATTGCTATCTTAAGTTTATTTTCTTAATTTTCTTCGATCATGATGTACTTGAAAGGAAGAATTCAGGAAACCTTATTGCCTTAAAAAAATTGACGTTCTCATCAATGTAAACTTTTGATGATCCACCATTGAAAGCGATACAGAATCAGACAACCTTTAGTATTTTCTTCTTTTCAGGATGATTCACAAGCAGCAAATTTCTGCAAGGAAAGAAAATAAATTGGTGAACTCTATTTCAAATATCAAAATTGGCCAATGAAAAAAATAATAGATCATAATAAAGACAAAAAATTAGAGATTATAGATCAATATTCCATAACTTTCAATTAAACTAATAGCTATATTCATAATTGGCAAGGATTAGTGTAAATTACTGTTTTCTTATTTTTATTAGTTTAAAAAAGAAATTCGTTAGCAATATTTTTGGTTGGTTGGTTGTTTTCAGATTATCTGGTGCCGTCAGCAACTCGAGGGGCTATAATGCACCGAAACATTCGTCATTAGACCCAAGCCAACATACATTTACAAACACTCATGCCAACACGGGACTCTAAACCGCAACCTCGTGGTACAGAAGCTAGCAAGCTAAGCACTATACCGTTTGGTTGGCAGTCCTACCCTATAAAAAAACTTATTGAAATGTAATTATTATTATTTTTCTTATTTTGATTAAGGTTTTATGTTAAACTTACTGCGTGGACCCGTTGCGGAGACCCGTCATTGTGTATAGGGTCCCATCTTTTGCCACTTTGCGAGAGGGCTCGTTTCGCTCGCAGAAAGGTTCATTGCTATGCAAAAGCAAGCTCACTTCGCTTGTTAAAAGTTTCATTGAAACAAACACAGCTTGCTTCGCTCCCTGAAAAGTTCATTAACACATAAGAACAGGTTTACTTCACTCGTTGAATAATTAATTTCTATGCAAGCATTTGCACGCTTCACTCTCTGGAAGGTTCATAGTTGCCTAAGCATAACTTAGCTTCAATCCCTAAAAATTAACTGCTACGTAAACCCTTAATATTACCACCCCTCCTCTGTCGAGAAACAAAACAAAAAAAATTCACTGTTTATACAATACAACACCCTTTTGAGAATATTTTAACACGTATTTTTTTTGGGGGGGAGGGGTATAGAACCCGACTTTTGTTTATTGCTACACAAAACCAAGATAGCTTCGCTCGCTAAACATTAAATAGTTGGAAATACAGCTCGCTTTTCTCGCTGAAAAAATTTTTTGACACATAAACACAGGCTCGTTTCACTCGTTGAAACGTTCATTGCTGCGTAAGCATAAGCTCGCTTCACTAAATAAAAATTAATTACTACATAAACCCTTAATATTAGAACTCTTCACCTGTCGAGAAACAAAAAATCCCGATAATAACAACACCCATCATCCCTTTGAGAATATTTTAACATGTGTTTGTGAAAAAGAAAATTAGAAGACCAAAACTTCTTATATTAACATTTTCAGTATTCTAGACCTATTAGAAGTCATTTTGTTGTAAAAGTATTCATTAGAAAATTAATTTTTAAGAAATTCAAAACTGTAACATTCTGTCAGTCAAAAGTTCAATTAGAAGGCCAAAGCTACATATGTTGAAAATTTCAGAGCTTTAGCCCTATTAGAAATCGTTTTGTGAAATATTTGTTAATTAAAAAACTAATTAAAGAAAAATAATCAATTTTAAAATTCTGTTTTTCTTTATCCAATTAGACGGCCATAAATTCTTTTAATTGGACTTTCGACGAACTAAATGTTAAAATTTTAATTTGATATTTTAATTAATTTCCTTAATTATTATTTACAAGGTGACTTGTAATAGGCACAATAAGGGCTATTATAGTACATAATATTAGCTCTAAAATGTTAAGTATACGCAGTTCTGACCTTCTAATACAACTTTTCTCAAACACAACACAAAAATATGCTCAGAAAGGTAATAGGCTTTGTATTATCACATTAACACTGGAAAATTTTGTTTTTCGGGAGGTGTTCCAATATTAAGGGTTGTCATCGCAACTAATTTTTCGCGAACGAAGCGAGCTTTGGCTTGCGCAGTAACCTTTCAGTAAGCGAAGCGAGCCTGTGCTTGCGTAGCAGTGAAGTTTTCATTGAGCGAAAAGAGCTTGATTTTGCGTAGCAATAAACCCTATAAGAGAACGAATCGAGCCTGTTCGTAAAAGCGCCAAAAGCCGGGACATATACACCATTGACGGATTCACGCAACGCGGAGTCACGCAGCTGAATGATAATAAAAGTTTTCAACACAAGAAGTTTATCTACTTTCCTGTAAAAAAAAAAAAAAACTTTCATTTTCTTATTCTAAGTTATCCGTGAGAAATCTTGGATCCTTTACAAAATCCCACATTAATAATGTAACTAAATAAAACTATCGAGATTTTTTACAAGTGTTGGTCAAGTTCAATAACAGCAACCAATTTAAATTTCAAGCGAACTTAAATCATCCTTCAAGTTTTGTAAAATATATGATCAACTTGTGTTTACAACACATGCTTACATTTATGGAAGTCTATACCACTCTTTATAACTTTTAAATCTTAATGAACTTTCAGAGATGCCTTGAAATTTAGATTTTTCTTTAAAATATTTAGCTAGAATTCACTTGATCAAAATGTCATTAACCTAACTAACATTCATAGTTTCCATAAAATATTTGAAATCCAACAATCTTAGTAAGTAGACGTAACCATTTTTAAATAAGTATAAAAAATAGGCATGATAGGCAAAGTTTGGATTTTTTGTTTTTTGCCAGTGGATTGCCGACCACTGTTTTTTGATACTTTCAGTTATTAATTTTGAAATTCTTGTATCAATACAATCCTAAAGAAATAGATATCCAAAATGTATTTCACTGGACATCAGACACATTTACTTTGTTTATGTCTTTAATTCTATAATATCTTAAATCAACAAATTACAAACATGTTTTACATTGCACTTGAAAATAATGAGAAATGCATTCAAATGTAATTTATAAAAACAGCCTAAGAAACCAGTTAGGACAATCTGTCACAATCACTACCGTGTCTAATCACTTTGAAACAAGAAATTACAGATCCCCGGGAAAGTACATCCAAGAAGAATTCCAATTCAACACTATTAGAAAATAAACCTAAGTCTACACTCATAAATATTTTACGCCATAATTATCTAATAAAATATATCTGAAAATGAAGTTTTTTCATTGTCAAATTGAATTTGAACAAACAAAAATTTCAGATTAATGTATAATCTAGAAAGTATATATATATATCTAGAAAATATATATATATATATATATATTTACAAGTACTAATTAATGAGTAACACGTTGAGGTAAATTATATAGCAGGAAAACTGTCCATAAAACATTATTTTAAATGTAGGTCACAGAATAAGAAACCGCCAAAAATATTGGTGAAATGTAAAATGAGAAAGATACATTTTTTAAGCAGAAAAATTCATATGTAAACTTGGTACTTGATTGAAAACGACTTAAATAGAAAAACACAGGTTGCATTTCAGAGTAGTTAAGAAGTTTTAAAAGAGTAAAATTTTTCAACAAAATCCTTTAAAAGGGCAGTTTTGGTACAGAAGAGGGTACCCATTGGATTGACTTCAAGTGGTTCTACAATATTACTATTTGTTATTTCCAATCGCTACAGAACAAGTAAAAAATATATTTCGAAAAACCTTTTTAAAGTTATATAGTGGCCGGCAAAATGATTTCGTTAGTATGTATCTTAAATAAACTAAAAAAAACTACAAGATATAAAAAAACTTACCACAGTTTTAAAATTTAAAAATAAAGCTTGCAATTGTAGACTACGAATGAATTGTATATAGCGTACAACAAAATACTTGAAGTTGAAGTTGGGATGAGTTGAGATATTTGCTCGCCCGAGGGCTGCTTTAGTTTTTTAGGTGGATCGTCCTGAAAATAAAAAATCGAAGAATAAGACAGAGGAATAATCCCCAGTTCCTCCTGGAGTAGATTTCTTTAGGGGTCGAATCTCTTGCAGGATAAGATAATATGATCGCAGGTTTCATCCTCGTTGGATACTGAACGAAGGGACGATTGAGAGAGGCCGAACTGAAATAGTTTGGCTTTAATAGGTACGGACTTGGTTTTGAAGCGATTGAATATAACGTTGAGAGCTCTAATTGGAGGGTGGATCTTATGCTTAGATCTGATGTAAGAAAGGTGACTGAATGGAGCTGAGCATTAACTATTAGACCAATGCGAAAGTTTTTCGAAGTGATGATTTTTCTGAAGTTGGGAAAAAACATCTTCTGGGGAGATCCAGTTATAGATGAGGTTATTTCCTGCATTTTCTGGCTTCTCTATCGGCTGCTTCGTTTTCTGCAATACCTGAGTGACCCAGAACCCAAATGAAAGTTATGGAACGGGTAGATGTCGTCGCTGCTTTAATCTGTTGTAGACGAAATTGATCACCTTGGGGGGATTTGTGGTTTCAATGGTGGAGGGCTTTGAGGACTGAAAGGCTGTCAAAAAAATGATGAAGTGGTCGGGGGATCTAAGGAATTTTTCAATGGCAAGCGCTATTGGAAGAGCTTCTCCTGTGAAAACACTATTAATTGGGTGGATCTGACCTGAGATGGATTGGTTGTGTTTAAGATTCACAGCTACAATGTTGATCTTGTTCAGGGTTTTAGATGCGTCAGTAACAATAATGAACCGATCGGCTGGAAGGTTCTGCTTGAATCCATAAAACAACGATTGGATGAGGGGATTCGGAAAATCTTTCATTTGGAAAGGGAGGTCGTTAAATAAGATGTTGGCATCGCTGTTAAAATCAACCGGGTCAATAAACTTAATCAAGTTGCAAGTTTCGAAACCTAAGGCCTATGGTAAATTGCGAAGATGGTATCCAAGAGGGATTTGGTTTTTAAGTCTTAGAGAGAGATAAGCAGATTCGAAGATGTTTGAGAGAGCAATCTTAGCATTGGAGGATAAATGTTTGATGAAAAACTTTTCAGAGAGATATTTGTGTCGGAGGAATAACGGGGGTTCTCCAACCGATACCAGCAGGATAGGAATGGGCGTCCAACGGGGTAGTCCTGTGGCGAAGGATAGAGCTTTGTGATATATAACTTCTAATTGCTGGAGGGAAGTTTTGCAAGCTGTAGAGAAGATCGGGCAACCATAGTCAAGTCTGCTTCTGATAGTAGAGTTTGCGATTGCCAGAAGATGGATTGATCTGGATCCCCAAGAGTTTTGCAGCTATTGATTTAAGCGCGTTTAGGGCTTTTAAAGATTTTTTTTTTTTAAAGCATTAAAGTGATAGGCAAAAGTTAAGTTTTTTGGGAAATGGAGACCTAGAATTTTAATATGACTATCCCACGGGATGTCTGTGCCATTGATCTGGAGGTGGCATGTAGGTTGTTGTTTTTTATTGGAGAAATTGATTGACTCCCATTTCCCATTTCTCAGCTTTAATTGAGAGTGTCCATGTGGTACACCATTTGACGATATGGTGTAAGGTAAATTGGGTTTTCAGGATTAGACGGTTTAAATCGGTATCTTGGCCAAAGATAAAAATATCATCAGCGTACACGAAACAGTCGATGTTACTTGGGATAATATCAAAAATGTCTCTGCCGACCAAACGGTATAGTGGTTAGCGTGCTAGCTTCTAGACCTCGAGGTTGCGGGTTCGAGTCCCGTGTTGGCATGGGTGTTTGTAAATGTATGTTGGCTTGTCTAATGACGAATGTTTCGGTGCATTATAGCCCTCGTGCTGCTGACGGCGCCAGATAATCTGAATACAACCAATCAAAAATGTCTCTCATATATATTGTGAATAAGTAAGCACTCAAAACGCTTCCTTGAGGGATGCCACGAAAGGAGTTGTGGGAGGAGGAAACGTAAGACCTCCACGCTATGAAGTAATTTCTATTATTGAGAAAGTCGTTGATCCACTCCGCGGTTTTTCATTTTAATTCCCAACTGAACCACTTTAAAAATAAGGCCATCTCTCCAGACTGAGTCACAGGCTGAAGTAATATCGAGTTTGAGAAAAAAGGAAAATTTCGTTTTTAGCTTGAATGATTTTTTGATGAATTAAAGACAGGATATATGTGCAATCTTTATGTGGTCGGAACCCACCGTGATGATGATGAAATTTATTTTAATAGGATAGGTTAATAATCCGTTTAAGGATCATTTTTCCAAAAATTTTGCAAAGAACTGATGTGAGGGCGATAGGTCTGTATGAAGAAACTTCTTGATTATTTTACCCCGGTTTAAGAATCGGGAGAATCTAGGAATTTTTCCTCGATTCATTAAGCTCCTTTTCGTCCCAGTTCTTATTGTAAAGAAAAAGAAGGAGGAATATGGAGAAAGCACGTTGATAAATTTAATACTAATGCCATCATCGCCTGGAGTTGAGTTACGAGAACTACGGATGGCGAGGTTGAGATCTTCAAGTGTAAAGTTGCGATTGTAGAACGCTTCATGATCGTCAGAAAGGTCTAAGGGGATAAATTCCTGGATCGGAAAAGTTTCATATTGGCAAGCAAGAAGGTTAGCTTGTAATCCTGGATCGGAAATAGGGGAATTATTGGACAGAATGATGTTCCGACTTAGGATGGATTCATTTGAACTGTTGCCTATGGCTTTGATAATTCTGTAAACGTTTTTGGAATTTCCGTAGTCAGCACAAATATCAATCCAATAGGATTTCTTCCTAGTTTTGAAAACGTTTCTGAGTTGTGATAAAAAAAAATTTGTATTGAATCTTATTGTATTATTTTGGTTTGGGAAGCAATTCGTCTGGCAAGACGTAAAAATTTTCTCTTTTGGCCTAGCAGATAGCTGCATTTGGTGTTCCACCAGGGACCAAATTTTCGAGAATTAACAGTAGAAGCCTGGGTATTGGTCTCAATAATTGAAGTACAAAAATCTTGAAATTTGTTGTAGTCATTGAACCATGTCTTCTCGTTTTCTTTAAGAAAGCGAGCGACGTATTTCCAATTAACTCTTTTACGATGAGTAATGGAAGCAGAGGAAGACGAACTGATGTTGATTTCAACCGGGAAATGGTCGCTATCGTAGGAATCTGGGTGGACCAAGAAATTTGTGAAGGGGAAAATTTCGGCTGAAGTTATCGAAAGGTCTAAAAGCGCTGAATTGGAAAGGCTAAAACGGGCTGGGATGTTGGTGTTGAGAATATTAAGATTCTTTTCAACGATCCAGTCGATGAACTTGCTTGCATCACAGGAGGTGATAGACGAACCAAGGGCTGGATGTTTGATGTTGAAATAACCGAGGATAAGGCAGGGATGAGTAAGTTGATTCGAGAGTTGGTTTAGCCAGGAAGAGATAAACTTTCCTTTAGTCGAGTAGATGTTTACGAGAGTGATCGATCGATTGTGAAGGGAGATTTCGACGCATTGAACTTCAACTTCAGAAGGGGGAGATTGAGATTTAAGATGCTACTTGACATGGTTAAGTCGACTCCAATAAGTAAACCTCCACCTCTGAAAGACGAGCTGGGACGATCAACCCGAAAAATAATTTTGCCCGGGAGATATATATTGTCTGAGGAATTTAGAAAAGTTTCTTGAAGAGCGAGAATGTTACAACACGAGAAAATACTGTTTTTGTACCAAAAAATTGTGTTCTTAAGCGACCTACAGTTCCATTGAATAATCTTGAATTTGAAAATAAAAAAGGTTAGATTAAGACTTAGATGAACAGAACCATCATATAAACAAAAACAAGACTTTTTTTTGATGTGCTAGAAAAAATGTGTAAAAGTTGGTTGGTTGTATTCAGATTATCTGGCGCCGTCAGCAACACGAGGGCTATAATGCGCCGAAACATTCGTCATTAGACAAGCCAACATACATTTACAAACACCCATGCCAACATGGGAATCGAACCTGCAACCTCGTGGTCTAGAAGCTAGCACGCTAACCACTATACGGTTTGGTCGGCAAAATGTGTAAAAGACTTTAGATTTAGAGGGGATTGATATTATTCTTTACTGGAGAAGATTGATTGGATCTGTTTATGCGACTGGAGAGGGTTGTGGGTTTGAGACTGACTATAGTATTATTAAGATGATTAACTTGCTCGAGAGGCAAAGCTGGAGGTTGGCCCGATGTAGGTTGCATCTCATTTTAATTTGAATGTGTTTTGTTGGTATTTGAGCTAGAAGAAGATAATTCCATGGGAATCGGGTGTGAATTTTGATTAGTGTTCGTCGAGACTCTTTTCCTTTCTGGAGAAGTTGGTGTATCCTGTGGATTCGAGATATTAGATATGATTTTGTTTGACAAGTTTTCGATAATTTCAAAAAACATTGCAGCTTGATCCTTAATGGCTTTAGTAAAAAGATTTTCGAGCTTACGAGCTTGATCATCCAAGCATTTGCTAAGCTCGTCCCGAGTAATGGAAGATGATTGTTCAGTTGAGGATTCGGCTATTCGCACGAAGTTGGGACCTTCAGATTGTCTTCGATACAATCATCTGGCTTCGGGAAAAGAGAGGCGTTTGTTACACTTGAATTGGAGAAAATTAGATTCATCTATTCTCTTTTGACACTGGGGATCGCTTGCTTCATGAGTGAGGTCGCAGTTTGGACATTTGAAAATATTGCAAGTGCAGGAACGAGTCTCATGATCTAGACTGCATTTGCCGCATTTTAAGTTATTTTTGAAGGAGATGGTGCTGTGATTCCAGGCACAGCATCTTGCGCACATTCTTAGTCTGTCAAAAAAAATATTTATGTTGCGGATCTCGTACCATAATTTTATTTTAGGTGGAAGAAGGTACCCAGGCTAGTTATTAGGACAGTTTGGGTGGGGAGTTTAATTTCATTTAGTTTTTTTTTTTTTTTAAACCTCCTGATTTCCTGTACATGAATATTATTTTCGGTTTCAAGTTCCTCTGCCAGATCAGCCAGGGAAGTGTCGGGGTGGATATCGTGAAGTAGAAACCTACTTGTTATGTTGTCTAGCATAACATTGGCTTCGGTAGGAATAGAGAGTAATAACCTAAGAGGGTTAGTTCAAACGCAGTAGTCGGATCCGAGGTCAGACATATAATTTTATTATTACATTTTTCAAGCAGTAATATTTTACCAAATTTGGCAATGAAAAGAAAGATATTTTCATATTGAAATTGTCCTTTTAAATTAAATACTCTACATGAATATTTATGCGAATTAGCTACAATATCAAGAAAATAAATTACAATATATTATGTTCTATTTTATCACTCAAATGCAACACTGCCCTAATTTGTTGTACATAATTGTACACTGATTTTTTTGTTGGACAATTTACAATTTATTGCCTCATATTTTGTTGAGGTGTAGAATTCGTAACCAATTCAGAGATTAGTACCGAAGGCTATCAAATAAGGGTTTATTTTTTATTAATTTGGATCGATTCAAAGATAGAGGTGCCACTGCCAAAAATAGTCACCAACAAACAAACAAGCATTTTGGCGAAGAATAACTCAATACTCGCTTTAGCATTTGCTTCCTTTTATTTCCAAGTGTTTTCTTACTACATTTTTTAATTGATGATATAGTTTTCAAGTATTCTTTCAATAATGAGCAAGGTCGCCGCCAGAAATTTTTAAAAGAGGGCAAGTACTATCGGAGGTTCTGAGACGAGGAATGAATCCTTTTAAAAAATTAGCACATTCGCTGCCAATCACAAGCCAGAGCAGAATGTCGGGCTGTTCTCCATTATCATGTCTTGATCAGACTGCACCCGATCGGAGTTTCCGTTTATGATGGAATCAACTAAAGTAATAAAGTAATGTTTTTCATGCGACATAAATATCGGATACATTCCATACAATTCCAGCAAAGAGGGGCAACTCAAATCGGGTTCACTACTGGGGGAACAACTCGATATTTCACGGTGGTGCGTGAACAGCAGCGAACGTGTTAAGGTCAAGAAAACAGGGTTTTAATACATTTAAGCACTGCGAAAAAGATTATGGATTTATACCAGTATTCAGCATAGGATTAAGAAATAAGTAGGATTAAAAAAATTGTGTGCCATTGATATGAACAATTAAATTAACATAACACAGACTACTTACTAATCATTCTTTTTACTTAGAAAGAAAGAATACGGTTTTTGTTTATGGCAAACAAGCAAACGGATTTTTAAGAAAGTTCTTTTTTTTTTTCATTTATCAAATAACTACGAACTGACAGCAAACAGTCTAACTACGTCTTGTCTCAAAGTGTTGAAACCAACACAAGTTATGTCAGCTGACGGGCAGCTCGAAGTGTGTGTCCACGTCCTCACCCGGAGAAAACATTGAAATGGCTACATCACAGAATTCCTTTTGCACCGAAATGATTAAACAACACCCTTTTAAATTTTTTTTCTTAATTTTTTTTTTTACCTCAACTTGTTCCAGAGAGGTGGTTCTCGCACATATTTACGCGGAGGCAGGTGCTAGTTCACAAAGTCCTTCCCTTCTGCACTATGAAAACGATCAGAACTCAAAAAGTTGCAATTGAGCATTAAAATTATCAATGCATATAAAGGATTTTAAAACATTTGTGTCTATGGTTTATTTTTTGTGCCTTCTGCTTCTTCTGTTCGAAATACCACTACTTTAAATACTGCGAGTATTACTTTTGGAAGATAAAAAACAGAAAACCAAGAAAATAGTAAAAAAAAATATTTATATTTATTATTATTATTTTTATTATTTTGCGTATTTTATCGTTTTTTCTTAAGACAGTTTTAAGAAATTTAAGATTTTTTTTTTCTAAATATGGTTGAGTTGAACACTTAATAAAATACCCAGAAGAGAGGATTTTAAAAATATACACAGCACGTTTTGTTCATTATCAAAGTGAAAATTGACGGATATTTGTTAATTAACACTTCATTAGTAATTTGCAATCAACATTTCTGAAAAATTAACGAATTAAACAAAATTCTAGAAATCTTGCACCGCCTTGCAAATAATCCTGCCGGTGCCCATGTTCAAAATCATATTTTATTTTTTGTATATTATGTACGTAGTAACTGAGCTATATTAAAAGTCACGTTTCAAATAGAATGACCCCTGTACAATTTATTTTATAAATGTATATATATTCATCCCTCTGTTAATTTTTCAATTATTTACATTGTAAAAATATAATGCTAAATATTCAGCTTTGCCATTAAAACCAATTGAAAATTATCAACATTTTTCTTAAAATCACTGCACCAATCAGGCGAAAATATATTTTTTTTTTTTTATAATAGATCCATTTCAGTTGCAAAAGGAGTCACCTTACAAAAAGCAATCATGAAAAGTAGAAATTGCCCCAAAAAATTAGCAAAATTGCAAATCAAATTTTAAAAAAATCATATCGATATTTTATCGATATATTTTTCTATGCAACTATATAGTATAGATATTTATTTTGATTGATATTTCCGATCTGTAGTCTCTACCCCCTACAAATGATCACAGAAATTGGAAATTTTAGCTTGGATTATCATTGATTAAAACAGGTCAATGGATTTCGGATATTTATCTTTTGCTGAATTTGAAGAAGTGACTTTGATACTTCAAATTGAACTATTTAAACAGTGTAATTGGAAAAAAGTAAATAATAGTTTTTGCTTATAACCAAAAACCATATTGCAAATTTCGTAATTATGGCAGTTTTTTTTTTTTTTTTTTTTTTTTTTCCAATGTAATAAGTATTACCAAAAATATCACCAAACTGGCAATTTTTTTTCGAAGTATTGAAAATAAGAAAACAGAAATAGATGATCAAGTGTAACGTATATTTTGTGCGGAGATTATTAAAAGAAACATTACTCACGTGATGGAAAAGTGGCAAGATTATATTGTCGTATTTGGTGATGGTTAAAACCGAATTTATGTGAATAAAATGCCACTAAGCAGTTTGGAAAAAAACATATATTGACTTAATATGTGAGTAACTGAAAACCTTAGCAAATTTTTATGGGATGGTCATTTAATGAGAAAGATTAATGTACAGCAGGACTCGACTGCAGTTAAGTTAGCAAACTCTAAAAAATAATTGATATCTTCCCAAAAAACATTGTAAAAAAAACGTTGTCCCCTAGACTTTGTAATAAAACTTCGCCAAGTCAGCCAGAAAAACTTATGATATTTAATGTTTGCCGCCAAGGGGCAGCTTTTAGTTTCTTTGGGGTACTTGTACACAATGTACGAATGGGGTGTTCTTGTACATAGGCAATTAGTACTTTTCCAGACCTTGAAATTTTATTAAATTAATCTCAATTCACAGTTCTAGGAGTGCAAAGTAGCAGAAGCAAATAAAATGAAATCAATCCGAAATAACTCTAGCCGGCCAAGTTCTGATTCCCAAAGTACAACCCCAAACATACATTGTGTACAAGTACCCCAAAGAAACTAAACGCGGCCGCTTGGCGGCAATCATTAGATTTCATAACTTTTTCTGGCTGACTTGGCGGGTCTTTTTTACAACGTCTAATTGGTTTTTCGAAAGATTTGTTTTTATATTTTAAAACCTCCCTAAAAGTAAACATAACTTTACGAGAAAATAAATTTTACTTTTGATCGTACTTTAAAGGGTTTTTTTTTTTTTTTTAATTTTGAAAAAAATATACGATACATTTCTGGTAAAGTAAGTAGTACATGTTCGGTGTGCTAATTTTTACTTTCAATTTTCCATATGTTCCAAAATGTAGAGATATGCAAAAAATTGAAAGTTGTCCAATTGTATTTTTGGGAAGGTAATATTCTAAATTTCAACGACATACCATTGACATAAAACTTTGGTTTCAAAAGAACTTTCCTCATTGAATCTCTGAAATAAAAGAAAACTATTCACTAAACTATTATAAATTAATTCTATTTGACTACATGAATAATAACTATATTATTAACTCACAAATTACTTTATTGTAACATAATACAAAACAACATGAAATGAGAATATTATTAAAAGTTTCACACTCTGCCACTTGCATAGTGTAATTGAAAATGCGATTCATCGGACCACTTGACATTTTTTTCCAGTCATCTGCTGTCCAATCCTTGTGCTCCTTCTTGAACTGGAGACTTCTGTACTTGTTCAAGGCAGACAGTAGAGGCTTTCGAACAGGTCGTCTGCTTCCATAGCCTATAAAATGTAGATTGCGGCGAACAGTTCGTTCAGAGACGTTCGCAGTTGCTTCATGATTGAGATTAACCGCTATTTGATGTACTGTTGCCCTTCTGTTGGATTGGCCAACTCTGGCAAGTCTCCTTTCAGGTCGAGAATTTAGTTGCCTGTGACGACCATAAGCCTGACATTGCGAGACTCAGTTTTCTACTTGGTAGTCCACTCTCTGTAAATTTTGATAAATGCCTTCCTCCAACACTTCGTAAGTGTAGCCATTTTGATGATATACTGGTTAAGACGCTTGGGGCGTCTACAATTCAACCTTGAAACTCAGTTAAATCATGTTATTTTTCTCATATTTTCGCAAACACATTGCAATTGATGGTTCACTTGTCCTGCAATCCCTTTTTGTAGCTATCTCGCCCTCTAGCGGCAACACTGTGACTGAAGAGCTTATTTGCAAAAAACTGTCAGGTGGTTCGAATAAAGTTGCCGCTCAGTGTATATGTAATTTGCATTTCTTTGAGAGGGAAATCAGTAGGAATAAATCGCCAATACTAGAAGGTTTTTCATTATTCAAGCATTTTTTTTCAAGTTTTCTTACAATTTTTTTTTTTTTTTTTTTTTTTTTAATACTTTCCCCCCTTTTTCCTAGAAGGCTAAAAGATGGGGGGGGGGTCATTGGCCTCCTATAGTATCGCCCATGCTTATAAATGAAATTCAATTACGAGCTTCTCTCCAGTGAGTGAGAAATTCCAATGCAATACGGCGTTTTGATGAAAATGTTTTGTTGCAAACATTGCACACATGGGGCTTTTCGCCAGTGTGAGTGAGGCGATGTGTTGCAAGATGGCTCTTTTGGGAAAATGACTTGCTGCACACATCACATACATGGGGCTTTTCTCCAGTGTGAGTGAGTAGATGTGTTGCAAGATTGCACGTTTGGGAAAATGCCATATTGCAAACATTGCACACATGGGCCTTTTCGCCAGTGTGAGTGAGGCGATGTGCTGCAAGATGGCTCTTTTGGGAAAATGCCTTGCTGCACACATCACACACATGGTGCTTTTCTCCAGTGTGAGTGAGGAGATGCCTTTTAAGAGTGCTCATTTGGGAAAATGCTTTGCCGCACACATCACACACATGGGGCTTTTCACCAGTGTGAATGAGGAGATGTGATATCAGATGGCTTTTTATGGAAAATGATTTGCTACACAGTTCACAAACATGTGGTCTTTCTTTAGTGTGAGTGAAGCGTGACATGACAGGTGTGATATTTTACAGACAAGACAGAAGATTAGGAGATTATTGCTATCTAAGTTTATTTTCTTAATTTTCTTCGATCATGATGTACTTGAAAGGAAGAATTCAGGAAACCTTATTGCCTTAAAAAAATTGACGTTCTCATCAACGTAAACTTTTGATGATCCACCATTGAAAGCGATACAGAATCAGACAACCTTTAGTATTTTCTTCTTTTCAGGATGATTCACAAGCAGCAAATTTCTACAAGGAAAGAAAATAAATTGGTGAACTCTATTTCAAATACAAAAATTGGCCAATGAAAAAAATAATAGATCATAATAATGACAAAAAATTAGAGATTATAGATCAATATTCCATAACTTTCAATTAAAGTAATAGCTATATTCATATTTGGCAAGGATTAGTGTATATTACTGTTTTCTTATTTTTATTAGTTTAAAAAAGAAATTCGTTAGCAATATTTTTGGTTGGTTGGTTGTTTTCAGATTATCTGGTGCCGTCAGCAACACGAGGGCTTTAATGCACCGAAACATTCGTCATTAGACAAGCCAACATACATTTACAAACACTCATGCCAACACGGGACTCGAAACCGCAACCTCGCGGTATAGAAGCTAGCACGCTAATCACTATACCGTTTGGTTGGCAGTCCTACCCTATAAAAAAACTTATTGAAATGTAGTTATTATTTTTCTTATTTTGAGTAAGGTTTTATGTTAAACTTACTGCGTGGACCCGTTGCGGAGACCCGTCATTGTGTATAGGTCCCATCTTTTGGCACTTTGCGAGAGGGCTCGTTTCACACGCAGAAAGGTTCATTGTTATGCAAAAGCAAGCTCACTTCGCTTGTTAAAAGTTTCATTGAAACAAACACAGCTTGCTTCGCTCCCTGAAAAGTTCATTAACACATAAACACAGGTTTACTTCACTCGTTGAATAATTTCTATGCAAGCATTTGCACGCTTTACTCTCTGGAAGGTTCATAGTTGCCTAAGCATAACTTCGCTTCAATCACTAAAAATTAACTGCTACGTAAACCCTTAATATTACCACCCCTCCTCTGTCGAGAAACAAAACAAAAAAAAATTCACTGTTTATACAATACAACACCCTTTTGAGAATATTTTAACACGTATTTTTTTTGGGGGGGAGGGGTATAGAACCCGACTTTTGTTTATTGCTACACAAAACCAAGATAGCTTCGCTCGCTAAACATTAAATAGTTGGAAATACAGCTCGCTTTTCTCGCTGAAAAAATCTTTGACACATAAACACAGGCTCGTTTCACTCGTTGAAACGTTCATTGCTATGTAAGCATAAGCTCGCTTCACTAAATAAAAATTAATTACTACATAAACCCTTAATATTAGAACTCTTCACCTGTCGAGAAACAAAAAATCCCGATAATAACAACACCTATCATCCCTTTGAGAATATTTTATCATGTGTTTGTGAAAAACAAAATTAGAAGACCAAAACTTCTTATATTAACATTTTCAGTATTCTAGACCTATTAGAAGTCATTTTGTTGTAAAAGTATTCATTAGAAAATTAATTTTTAAGAAATTAAAAACTGTAACATTCTGTCAGTCAAAAGTTCAATTAGAAGGCCAAACTACATATGTTGAAAATTTCAGAGCTTTAGCCCTATTAGAAATCGTTTTGTGAAATATTTGTTAATTAAAAAAATAATTAAAGAAAAATAATCAAAATTTTAAAATTCTGGTTTTTTTTTTACCCATTTAGATGGCCATAAATTCTTCGAATTGGACTTTCGACGAAGTAAAAGTTAAAATTTTAATTTGATATTTTAATTAATTTCCTTAATTATTATTTACAAGGTGTCTTGTAATAGGCACAATAAGGGCTATTATAGTACATAATATTAGCTCTAAAATGTTAAGTATACGCAGTTCTGACCTTCTAATACAACTTTTCTCAAACACAACGCAAAAATATGCTCAGAAAGGTAATAGGCTTTGTATTATCACATTAACACTGGAAAATTTTGTTTTTCGGGAGGTGTTCCAATATTAAGGGTTGTCATCGCAATTAATTTTTCGCGAACGAAGCGAGCTTTGGCTTGCGCAGTAACCTTTCAGTAAGCGAAGCGAGCCTGTGCTTGCGTAGCAGTGAAGTTTTCATTGAGCGAAAAGAGCTTGATTTTGCGTAGCAATAAACCCTAAAAGAGAACGAATCGAGCCTGTTCGTAAAAACGCCAAAAGCAGGGACATATACACCAATGACGGATTCATCAACGCAGAGTCAAGCAGCTCAATGATAATAAAAGTTTTCAACGCAAGAAGTTTATCTACTTTCCTGTAAAAAAAAAAAAAACTTTCATTTTCTTATTCTAAGTTATCCGTGAGAAATCTTGGATCATTTACAAAATCCCACATTAATAATGTAACTAAATAAAACTATCGAGATTTTTTACAAGTGTTGGTCAAGTTCAATAACAGCAACCAATTTAAATTTCAAGCGAACTTAAATCATCCTTCAAGTTTTGTAAAATATATGATCAACTTGTGTTTACAACACATGCTTACATTTATGGAAGTCTATACCACTCTTTATAACTTTTAAATCTTAATGAACTTTCAGAGATGCCTTGAAATTTAGATTTTTCTTTAAAATATTTAGCTAGAATTCACTTGATCAAAATGTCATTAACTTAACTAACATTTATAGTTTCCATAAAATATTTGAAATCCAACAATCTTAGTAAGTAGACGTAACCATTTTTAAATAAGTATAAAAAATAGGCATGATAGGCAAAGTTTGGATTTTTTGTTTTTTGCCAGTGGATTGCCGACCACTGTTTTATGATACTTTCAATTATTAATTTTGAAATTCTTGTATCAATACAATCCTAAAGAAATAGATATCCAAAATGTATTTCACTGGACATCAGATACATTTACTTTGTTTATGTCTTTAATTCTATAATATCTTAAATTAAAAAATTACAAACATGTTTTACATTGCACTTGAAAATAATGAGAAATGCATTCAAATGTAATTTATAAAAACAGCCTAAGAAACCAGTTAGGGCAATCTGTCACAATCACTACCGTGTCTAATCACTTTGAAACAAGAAACTACATATCCCCGGGGAAGTACATCAAAGAAGAATTCCAATTCAACCACTATTAGAAAATAAACCTAAGTCTACACTCATAAATATTTTACGCCATAATTATCTAATAAAATATATCTGAAAATGATGTTTTTTCATTGTCAAATTGAATTTGAACAAACAAAAATTTCAGATTAATGTATAATCTAGAAAGTATATATATATATCTAGAAAATATATATATATATCTAGAATATATATATATATATATATTTACAAGTACTAATTAATGAGTAACACGTTGAGGTAAATTATATAGCAGGAAAACTGTCCATAAAACATTATTTAAATGTAGGTCACAGAATAAGAAACCGCCAAAAATATTGGTGAAATGTAAAATGAGAAAGAGACATTTTTTAAACAGAAAAATTCATATGTAAACTTGGTTCTTGATTGAAAACGACTTCGACAGAAAGACACCGGTTGCGTTTCAGAGTAGTAAGAAGTTTTAAAAGACTAATATTTTACAACAAAATCATTTAAGAGGGCAGTTTTGGTACAGAAGGAGGGAACCCCTTGGATTGACTTTAAGTGGTTCTACAATATTACTATTTGGTATTTCCAATAGCTACAGAACAAGTAAAAAATATATTTCGAAAAATCTTTTTAAAGTTATGTAGTGGCCGACCAAATGATTTCGTTAGTATGTACCTTAAATAAACTAAAAAAAAACTACAAGATATAAAATACTTACAACAGTTTTAAAATTTAAAAATGAAGCTTGCGATTGTAGACTATGAATGAATTGTATACAGCGTACAACAAAATACGTATATGGGCACACATGCTATTAGTGGCTGCTTTGCGATTAGAGCTGAGTTGCACACATTTAATTTCTGGTGGTGATATGGCATATAACACGTCAGAGTAAATTGCTACATCCAAGAAAAAAAACACATTACGACCAGAATCCGTGATGTATTTATGCATTCCGCAATGAACAAACATTTTGGTTGGTTGGTTTCAGATTATCTGGCGCCGTCAGCAACACGAGGGTTATAATGCGCCGAAACATTCTTCATTAGACAAGCCAACATACATTTACAAACACCCATGCCAACACGGGACTCTAACCCGCCACCTCGCGGTCTAGATGCTAGCACGCAAACCACTATACCGTTTGGTTGGCACAAACATTTTCCATTTTCAGTATATAGTTTTTTTCGATTTACAAAAAAAGTAGGCAGCAGGAAAGAAATTCAATAACTTGCACAAATTTGGACGCCAACAAAAAGTTTGTCAACGTTCGATTAGATAATACATAAAAGAACCTAAAATAAAAATTCATGACCAGGAGCTGACCAACTACAGGCTTCCTTGTAACAACTTTTTCAGGATTTCGGAGGCTGGTTGTTTTCAGATTATCTGGCGCCGTCAGCAACACGAGGGCTATAATGCGCCGAAACATTCGTCATTATTCAAGCCAATATACATTTACAAACACCCATGCCATACACGGGACTCGAACCCGCAACCTCGCGGAATAGAAGCCAGCACGCTAACCACTATACCGTTTGGTCGGCACAAACATTTTCCATTTTCAGTATATAGTTTTTTTCGATTTACAAAAAAAGTAGGCAGCAGGAAAGAAATTCAATAACTTGCACAAATTTGGACGCCAACAAAAAGTTTGTCAACGTTCGATTAGATAATACATAAAAGAACCTAAAATAAAAATTCATGACCAGGAGCTGACCAACTACAGGCTTCCTTGTAACAACTTTTTCAGGATTTCGGAGGCTGGTTGTTTTCAGATTATCTGGCGCCGTCAGCAACACGAGGGCTATAATGCGCCGAAACATTCGTCATTATTCAAGCCAATATACATTTACAAACACCCATGCCATACACGGGACTCGAACCCGCAACCTCGCGGAATAGAAGCCAGCACGCTAACCACTATACCGTTTGGTCGGCACAAACATTTTCCATTTTCAGTATATAGTTTTTTTCGATTTACAAAAAAAGTAGGCAGCAGGAAAGAAATTCAATAACTTGCACAAATTTGGACGCCAACAAAAAGTTTGTCAACGTTCGATTAGATAATACATAAAAGAACCTAAAATAAAAATTCATTACCAGTAGCTGACCAACTACAGGCTTCCTTGTAACTACTTTTTCAGGATTTCGGAGGCTGGTTGTTTTCAGATTATCTGGCGCCGTCAGCAACACAAGGGCTATAATGCGCCGAAACATTCGTCATTATTCAAGCCAATATACATTTACAAACACCCATGCCATACACGAGACTCGAACCCGCAACCTCGCGGTCTAGAAGCCAGCACGCTAACCACTATACCGTTTGGTCAGCGGATTTCGGAGGCAATCCCAAACTATCGCTATCACATTCCCTCTGCAGGAAATGAATGCGATTCGAAGAACTTTTAATGAGTATTTTTTTTCACATAACGTGCTAATAATTCCCAATAATATTTAAATCCCCGCGAATATCACAAATACGAGCAATACAAAAGTCATTTTTGGTGATTTTCTCTGCACGAGGTAGGCAATTTTCTTCAACAATTTCGATGGATTTCTGATATGGGAACAGGCACAAGGAACTTTTTGTTGATCAATCTCAACACCGTATTGCAGTTTCCCAATGCAGTTCAAAGTGCTTTTTGAAATCTTACTAACTACTGTAGTCTTTACGATATAATCAAACAGATCTTTTTTAATTTATCCCTATACTGCAAAATGCTATGCGGTATTTAATAAAAACTGTGATTTACATAACTTGCGTCCTAGATAATTTCCTATAGACTAAAGTCCCAACTGTTTGATGCCGACCAAACAGTATAGTGGTTCAAGTGCTAGTTTCTAGACCGCGAGGTTGAGGGTTCGAATCCCGTGTTAGTCATGGGTGTTTGTAAATGTATGCTGGCTTGTCTAATGACGAATGTTTCGGAGCATTATAGCCTTTGTGTTGCTGACGGCGCCAGATAATCTGAAAACAACCAAACCAACGGTTTGATATAAAGCAAGTGTTAAAGTCGTGGCTATTGCTTCATTAAGGCAGTTGTTTCCTGTCCCGCAAGATATAGTTAAAATACATCAATTTTACTGTGTAAAAAAATGTATAGAATTAGGAAGTAAGGCAAACTAATCTTAAAAAGCAAGAAAAGGATTGCAGAAACATCAATTTGAACGCGGAAATAAATAGTGGAAGTTCAACAGCGGGCTATGGAAAATTGGTGAAATTTGTCATTAGCTCTTAAAACGCTCCCAAGATGACAGCGTGACAACCTGTCTTCTAAAGAATTATCTAATTAGAGTTATTTAGTTTTTACATTCAATTACCCATATGTTAACATAGAGTAATAAAAGTATAGGATTCGGTTGAAAATAATTTCGATTTTTGTACATTTCTCCACGCTTTGGATTGGAACATGCCGAGTACAAAAAAAAATTATAGAAAAATATATGTTTGGCTCTCTGTGGTCAGCATAGCTCCCTAACAAATAGACTTACGATGTTTAAATTGTGTTTAGTTTACTGATGGCTATACGACATGGCGTTAAGGTTTTCACCCATATTGCGGTCGACCAAACGGTATAGTGGTTAGCGTGCAAGCCGCTAGACCACGAGGTTGCGGGTTCGAGTCCCGTGTAAGGCATGGGTGTTTGCAAATGTATGCTGGCTTGTCAAATGACGAATGTTTCGGTGCATTATAGCCCTCGTGTTGCTGACGGTGCCAGATAATCTGAATACAACCAACCATCCATATTGCGAAATCGCATGAGGAAGTCGCCATTGAAAAATTTATGTTTTTCAGCAATTGCCAAAAAAAAAACACCCGGTTTGAACAAAAATCGCTATGGTAATGACTTTTAAGGAGTTCTTAACATCCCGATCCCAAAATGTCCTTAGAAATACGGCTCATCTGGTGACTGTGGGATAAACGATGAGGCATCGCATGTCAAAGGTGCCGGGTTCGAATCCCAGGTTAAGCATGGATATTCGTTGTGGTTCGGCTTTAAGTTGCGTTAAGCTCTAGGTCCCGACCAGATCAGCAGTTATTGTTCATAAAATAGGTCGTTGAGCGTGTAAACCAACCCATCAATCCGTAAAAATACAATGAATAAGGCATAAAAAGTTGAAAAACGAATGATTTACTGAGGAATAGTTGCATTATTGACAATGTGTTCCAGTTGCTATTGGATTATGCAATTTCACTTAGTAATTATTTATTATGCAATAAAATATATAAATAAAATTTCACACGAGAGAAATTAAAATGTTTTTTTTTTTTTTTTTTTTTCATGTTACTCAACTTTAAAAAGTATGTTTTCATAAATAAGTAGGCACAACCTCATTTGGGATTTACGGTTTCATGTTTATTTTCAGGTTTTTTTCACATTCAAAACTCAAAAACGTAGCATTACTGTCTATCTCCTAAGATAGTAGGTCACGACAGATAGTCTTGTCGGACGCTTCGTGCATGGCAAGAGACAACTATAGACAGTACAGGGAACATTTCTTATAATCCATAGACTCTAGGAAACAATATCGGCAGTTCTGAACCTAAAGTAGTAACTACGATGGTGCGACACAGAGTAGTCCTCGTACAGCTGTTGCTCAAATTAAACCTAGCTGAAATATTGGCCATACATACAAAAATAGATTTGGTTTACAAAGCTTAATTTGTGTTGAACTGTGACAGCATACATGGACCAACTTTTTGCATGTACTACAAAGTGGAACAAACGATTTGCAGTACGTACTACTAAACAATGCTTAAAAATTCATTATGATTTGATAATAAGAAATTGATTCATATGTCAATATTTTCTTTCTTCTTATTTCGTCATCTACTTTTTATAACATCCCTTTCCCCAACCAGGTTAAAAGTATACAAGATGTGACTATCAATTTCCGACACTGATAGAATAACTCCTTCAAATATCATGTGAATTGCATACCAGTTTAATACGTTTCGGAGTCATCTTCATCTGCCGTAATGCATTTTTGTGCTCGGCTATAAAAGTTTCAGAATCAACTTTTAAAATCCTCTTTTGGATTGCTCTTCAAACCGATGCCACGGTTTTACGAATGGTTTCGACATCGTCAAATCTTTTTCTTTTCAGCAAATATTTCAACTTTGAATACAAAAACAACAACAAAAAGTCTGCGAGGGCCAAGTCCGAAGAGTATGGAGGAAGATTAATTTCCACGGTCTCTATAGCTGGGCCAAAAAACGCTTTGCAGACAACGCAATGTGGGCATTGTAGTTCAAAAGAAACCAACTCACTGTCTGTTGAAAACGAGGTCTTACTCTGTGAATTCTTTGTCCAAATCGGGCAAGAACTTCAGCATAAAACTGTCCAACCAATTGGTCTTATCAGTTGGCCAGTCTTGCCAGCTGGAACAAATTTAAAATGAATGAGCTAGTTTTGAAGTTGTCGAAGACATCAAGAAAAATGTGAAGTCAGAAATGAATTGCATTCCGAAAGAGGACTTTAAAAGCTGTTGCCAAAATTTTATAGACAAGTACAGAATTGCACTACTGCAGGTGTAGTTTCGAAAAATAATAAATTGCTGGAAAGTTTTTTCCTTCCCTTTTAAAAGCTTCAATTTGTCACAACTCCCCTTTTGACATCAAACTCAAATGTATAGTTATAAAAATTAACTCATAAAAGTAAAGTTATTAAACAGATTTTTTATATGCATTATTAGCAAATTTTGTATGCAAATGTTAAGTGACTTAGAGCTAGGCTCAGATCGGCTTTTCATTGTGTTTCCCCACTACAAGAAAAATCATCGATTCCGTGCAATGAACTCTTTTCTTGCGTCCAAAACTTGATGAAATACATCGTCCTCGACAACGAGTCTATGTTCCAAGTTTTAGATCGTCTGAATGACTTCAAATGGGTTAATTAGTGCATCGTAGATTAACCTGCTACAAATAAACTCGAAGTTATTATATATAGGATTTTAAAAAATACGGATAACCCAGATCGTCATTACACTTGATATTCAGTGAGCAAATAGTTAACTAGGGCCCAATTTACGAAGTGAGTATTTCGACCAAAATATAAAAGTGATCCAACAAGCCTTCAATTGCAAAACTTTTATATGGAACAAATAGTACAATTTAGTTAATATACATATCTCTAAGCGTTAACCTTGATTTACAACGACTATAAATTGAATTCATTAGTTTAAATTTAACTTATTAAAAATCAAATGATTCTTATTTACAAGTGTAGAGATGTGCGCTAATAGGGAGTCGAACTCTGGACTCCAGGATCAGAAGACAATTTTTTTTAATAAACAAATATTTTACAAAACGATTTCTAATAGGGCTACAGCTCTGAAATTTTCAACATAAGTAGTTGTGGTCTTCTAATTAAACTTTTGAAAAACAGCATTTTAAAATTTTATTTGCTTTTTTATTAACAAATATTTTACAAAACGATTTTTACTTAGGCTACAGTTCTGAAATTTTCAACTCAAGCAGTTTTGGCCTTCTAATTGGACTATTGACAAAAAGAACGTTACAATTTTAATTTGTTTTTTAGCATTTTTTACAAAAAGTGACTTATTCTAATAGGCCTAAAGCTCTGAAAGTTTCAACATAAGTAGTTTTGGCCTTCGAATTGGACTATTGACAAAAAGAATGTTAAATATTTTCACAAAAAGCAACTTCTAACAGGTCAAGAGCTCTGAAAGTTTCAATATAAGTAGTTTTGGCCTCCTAATTTTGCTTTCCACAAATACGTGTTAAAATAATCTTAAAAGGATGTTGTATTATTGTATAACGGGGAGATTTTTTTGTGTGTCTCGACAGGGGAGAGGCTTTTAATATTAAAGCTTTACGTAGCAGTTATAGATTTTAGTGAGTGAAGCGAGCTTATGCAACCATGAACCTTTCAGTAAGAGAAGCAAGCCTATTCTTGCATAGCAATGAACCTTTCAACGAGTGAAGTAAGCATGTGTTTATGTGTCAATGAACTTTTCAGCATATGAAGCGAGCTCGATTTTACGTGGCGATGAACCTTCCTGCGAGCAAAGCGCCGAAAACTGGGACCTATACTCCAATGACGGATTTCCGCAACGCAAGGCCTTGCAGCTTGCTTAAATATTGCACATTAAAATTTCGTACCGAAGCACAGTTATTCAGCTAGTTATAAATATCCATGATAGCATTTAGTAAAATATGCTAGTTTTCTGCAGAAATAACTTGTGACCTAAAGTATTGTTTCAAAATTCCTAAAAAATGTTTGATGCAACACATTTGGATTTGGTGGACAACTTCCTGGACAATTAAAGAAAGTTTGTGTGGGGTAAATAAATAAGAGCTCAGCTTGTTTCTATCATAGTACCTTTTCTGCAATTTAAGTATTGATGTCTATGAGAGTGCTCCTTGAAACACGCACAATATATGCCAAAAAAAAATTACAGATTTTGATGTTCCAATGAAAGTGAGGTGTATTCCCATGCAGTGTTTAATGACAGAATTACTAATTTAAGGTGATTGTGCAATTTATCATCCTTTCAACCTAATCATGGAGCGAGAAAAGCAATGCCAATATTTCCCTCTGGCTTATTTTGCAATATAATAACATTAGCAGACGGGTAAGGGGCAATGCTTTTCTAAAGAATTAGGTAAAAAATTTAGGGTTTATTAGAAAAATTTCAGGAACATTTATGGGATAATTCCTAAAATATATATGGATAATTTCAAAAATTTTAGGGATAGTTCCAAAAATTTAAAGAATTTCTTCAAAAACTGAAATAGGCTCTTAATACAGAGTCTATTTCAGCATTCAAAGTTCTTATTCATTCATGTTTCTTATCAAAGCATGTTTTAATACAGGTAAAAAACTACCAATTTTTTTAAAAATTTGCACATCACATAACTCTAGCAAAAAAAAAATACAGTAAAACCCCAATTATCCGAGTTTCCGCTTTAACCGAGCCAGATAATATTTCTTTAATTTTTGTTTACCCGATATTTTCCTTTGTCAAAACTAGTACCGAAAAAAATTGGTACTTGATCTCTCAAGCACTCAAGAAAACAATGTTTACATTCCTTTTCATTGTATGACACTGCTCCTCCTATCGAGTCGCTCAAGGTCTTAAGGCTTAAGTAAGAGAACTCTTTAAGCATTACTATATATTATTAATTGCATGTGGTTTACCTATAGTATAACATTTGTACTTGTCAAAACATACATTTAAACGGATACGATTTATTTTATTTTTCGCTTTAACCGAGTTTTTTGGTTATGCGAGTTGGTCTTGGTCCACATTAACTCAGATAATCAGGACTCTACTGTAGTTATATGATCAAACAATTATAGAGTTTTTAATTAAATCCAGTTATTTACAATAATTTTTAAGCAACATTCAGATTACTTCAACTTTAAAACTTAAAATTAACATGAGTTTGGTTACAATTTAAAACTGTTTGTCAATAATTAAAACTTCAGAAAAGAGTTTTTCTTCTGGAAGAATATTTGCTGTTGTTTTTTGCGGGATTAAGAGGAAAATCGAGGAAGTTTTTAATGTGTTTTTCTTTTTCACATTCTTTGAAAGAATTATTGAAAAATACAAGTACAATTTTAGAAAGAAACATTTATGGAATTTTAGGGCAAATGCAACCCCTGCATTAGTTACTAGTCATGTTTCAAAAATTAATTAAATACAGAACCGGTCAATCTTCTTAAGATTAGTGAAACTTGCAAAAAAAAATAAGCATGAATAACACAAAATATGCTAATAATACAGATAGTACTATATATTAACCTGACAATTTTATATAGATAGACAGCAATTATTAAAAAATATATATATTTACAAAATTAAAAACGAGTTTTATTATTTGCTAAAACTTAGTAATTTTTCTGATGTTATTGACAAAGATTGTAAGGATAATACAAGACTGTTATATACAAATTTTCGTGAATTCTAAATAGAGATAGATGTTAGGAATGAATTTAAATTCAATAAACAGTTACCAATTAAATTACATTTAATAAAATTAAATATTCAAATTGCATTTTTGTTTACAGTGTAACGTTTCTGCACATGAAAATAATTACACTTTGTTGATAACACCGATAACTACTTTGGTGAAACACTGAAAGTTTGAAAATAATTACACTTTGTGGATAACACGCTGTTGCACCAATGATAACAATTTATACGCTGTTGCACCTTATATAACACAATATATAAGAAAAGGTTTTAACAAGGCTTTGTATTACTTATCTGTTGAGAAAATTGTGTCAGAGTAAAATGATTGTAGAGTCTAACTCTTTTCTTCAAGTTACAATATTCAAAGCTGATGCCAGCTTTTATTATTTGAGAACTTCTCAAGCTGGAAAATACCCTGCCGCACAAATATGCAACTTTTTCAATGCAAGAGATATTTTGTGAGACTGTTCTTTAGTGAAAATTCTCAGCTGCAAACGTTAAAACACATGCAGTTATTCTAACGTGTGATTGAGGAGATGCAATGAGAGATTTTATTTATGGGCAAATGATTTGCAGCAGTCATCAAACGAATGCAGATTTTCTCCTGTATGAGTGAGAAGATGAGATAGAAGATTGTTATTTTTTAAAAATGCTCTGCTGCAAATCTCACACGAATGGAGATTTCCTCAAGTATGAGTGAGAAGATGCGATGCAAGACTGCACTTATTAAACAATGCCTTGCTGCAAACATCTCACACATGGGACTTGTATCAAGAGTGAGTGAAGAGATGTGATGTAAAATTGCTCTTATTGGAAAATGCTTTGTGGCAAACATCACACACATGGGGCTTTTCTCCAGAGTGAGTACGGAGATGTAATGACAGGCTGTTTTTATGGGCAAATGACATGCGGCACACATAACACAAATGAGGCTTTTCTCCAGTGTGTTTCAGGAGATGTTTTGCAAGAGTGCTCTTTTGGGAAAATGCCTTGCTGCAAACATCACACACATGAGGCTTCTCTCCAGTGTGTGTCAAGAGGTGCAAAGACAGACTTTTTTTATGGGCAAATGACTTGCTGCACACATTACACACGTGGGGCTTTTCACCAGTGTGAGTGAGAAGATGGGATGCAAGGTGGCTCGTTTGAGAATATGCCCTGCTGCAAACTTTGCACACATGTGGTTTTACTCCAGAGTGAATGAGAAGATGTGATGCAAGAGAGCTCTTTAGGGAAAATGCCCTGCTACAAACATTGCACACATGTGACTTTTCACCAGAGTGAATGAGGAGATGTGATGTAAGAGAGCTCTTTTGGGAAAATGCCTTGCTGCAAACATTGCACACATGCGGCTTTTCACCAGTGTGAATGAGGAGATGTCTTACAAGATGGCCCTTTTGGGAAAATGCCTTGCTGCAAACATCACACACATGGGGCATTTCTTTAGTATGATTAAGGTGATGTGTTGCAAGAAGATATTTTTTTTTTTTTTTTTTTGAAAACGCTATATTTCACAGTTTACACAATGTGGTCATTTATTAGTGAGTGAACAGAGTTAAGACACATTTGTTAATTGACTGTACAAGACAGATGATTATGAGAAATAAGCTTGCTTAAGTTTATCTGCACACTTTTTTTGGATCATGATGCACTGTAATGAGGTGTAGTTTAGGAAACAATATAGGATGTTAGCTGGTATACTATTGAAAACACTATCGAATAAGAAACCCTTTACTAATTCCTGTTTCACATGGATTCTTCCAAGCAGCAAAGTTCTGCAAAGGAAAAAAAATAATTTAGTATCCTTAATTTTAAATTAGAAAAAATAACTTGAGAGAAAAAAAAAAAGCACTAGATAACAAATTGTGAACGCAATGACATATAGTGGAGAAAAATGGCAAATAAGAACTTTTGCACTCAAGTCAAAATTATATACCTTTACTCTTACTTTAAACATACAGTGAGTCGAATAGTGATTTATATAGTCTCATAAGTCGAATATAAGTTTATCTTAAAGTTTTTATTAAGTCTCAAGTCAATTTAATGTTTTTCAACACAAAGTTATCTCCATATCTCTAAGTGTATCTTTTAAGTCGAAGTTTTTTGGAAAAGTTTACTATCATTCCAAACAAAAGAAATTCACAAAATACTAATAAAAAACAATGTTTATCTTTTTCTCTTTACATTGTGTTTTACAATTTAACTTGTTGCCCGAGAAAAACTCATTTGTATCGTGGCGTACAGAAAGGAAACTACCTTTTGCCTTTACATTCCAGATTTGAAGCGAGTCAGTGGTGCTCGTGTACGTAGACTTTTAATAAGGTTAAAACGCAAGTTGAATATGATTACTTTAACTCATATGGTTAAATTGAACAAAATTTACAATGCAAGAAGAAAGATACTGCTTTAAATTACAGAATTCCCCTGAATACTCTTAGAGTCATTCTGAAAACAAAGAGACAATTTTGAGAAGACGTGTATCGGAATTCAATCCATCGTGTAAAAGAGTGAAGGCATGTGCCTTTTCCGGTGTCGAAGATGCTCTTTAAAAATGGTTTGAGTCATATCAAAACCAGATTTCCAAAATTCCACTTAGTGAAGTGATTTTAAAAGAAAAGGCGAAGAACTTAACCTGTTTACTAAAAAATGGAAGATTTAATGCAAGTACAGGATGGCTAAAAAAAAATTATGACAAAACATGGTCTTCTGGACGGAGTCCTGATGATTCCAGATTTGAAGCAAATCAGTAATGTTGGTTTACATTGACTTTGAGTATTGTTAAAACGTAAGTGGAATATGCTTAGTTTAACTCATGAGGCTAAATTAAACAAAATCTGCGATGTAAGAAGAAAGATGCTGCCTTGAACGGGAAAATAACTTATCAGATCTTCTGGCACCCTATAACAGGGATGAGAGTGATCAGAGAACAAAAAGGAGGAAATCCAAAAAATTTTTAAAAAAGCTCGTGGAAGGAATACACAAAAATTCAAGAAAAAAAGTATACAGAAAGGATGATTAAATAATTTTAAAGATACAATGAAATTTCTCATACTATGTAATAATTACATTTCAAATACTAGGAGTTGGTTGGTTGTTTTCAGATTATCTGGCGCCGTCAGCAACACAAGGGCTATAATGCGCCAAAACATTCGTCATTTGACAAGCCAACATACATTTATAAACACCCATGCCTAACACAGGACTCGAACCCGCAACCTCGCGGTCTAGAAGCTAGCACGCTAACTACTATACCGTTTGGTCAGCCTAGGAGTTAGTGAAGTAATCTGTGAAGAAAGGGAAGCTAAGAAGGAAAATCTTTTATTTAGACATGAGGAAAAGTATACTTTTTGCAGGAAAAATTGGTTCAGATAAGAAAAATGTGGATGAATTCAATGTCAATAAAATCTCATAAAAATGCAGTATAATGACTCATAAAAAATAAATGGATAATGGGCATATAAAAATATATAATAAAAAAATTCATTATTTAATAAAAATTTGTAAAAGTAATAAGAAAAGTTTATTACATATAGATTTCTATATTAGAAAATGAGTACTCTTCCGTTAGAAGGGTACCAGATAAAAATCGCCAAACTGCAGAGATAACTCATTCAAACTAATAACCTTCAGGTCACTTATAGCAACCCTATAAGAAACTGTGCCAAATGTATTTAAATAACCGAATTAAATGTTATAAAAATAAAATTCAATGAGGTTAAATATTTTAGCTTGACTGCACTGACTTTCAGACTTGGCTGCTTTTGGTACCTGTTTAATGGAAGAATACCAGAAAATAAAAGCATAAAACCTGTTAAATTAAAAAGATAATTGGAAACCATACATAAAGAATCAGCAAATAAATTGGAATTAGAAAACTTCAGTCTCATCTATTTTACAATAAGGCTTCTACTTGTACAAATATTCATTTGAACATTAAGTTAAAATTATTCAATTACTTTTTTTTTTTTTTTTTTTTTTACATAAAAATATTATACATTTTTAATAAACTGTTTCTTCAGATTTGCAAAAAATGTTGGCATCAAGAAAGAAATTCACCATTTGGCGAACATTTTGTTGTTAGCAGCATAATACACAAGCACTGTATGATCTCTATAAAATAATAAAATCAAGATATTCATACATTTAATAACAATTCTTATGTTGGGATATTTTATAAATCAATAAAGCATTCAAATGTATTGGCATACATAGGTTACAGATTAAGAAAGTTCAGTGAAATAATGATTATACATGAAATAAAACAAAAATGTTTTTAAGAAGAAAAATGCAGGTGGAAACACTTTTTGCTTAACTTAAAACCTCTGCCACAGAAATTTTCTGGTTCCTTTCCAGAGTAGTATTTATTTTTTAAATACTTTTTGAAAACTTAAATTGAAGCGATAAAACCAAAAGTAGGTAGGTAGTATAGATAGAGGTTACCAGATGGAGTATAGGACATTTGACAATTTTTTTCATTTGGCGTTTAGAAAATTTGCCATTATTAAAAACACAATAATTGAAATAAAATTAAAATATAAATATTAATCTAAATTAAAACATAACTTAAAATAAAACACATTACCAGAAACATCATTTATCTGGGAAAAAATTTCAAATAAAATCGCGCCAAAGAAATGTCCTATATACATCTGTATCGGTAGAGGATACCCTTGAATTGGCGTAATCTGTAATTTTTACAATGATTTGTTACTTTGAGCAACAGATGTTTGAATAAAGAAATAGGTAGATTTTGATGGACCAGCATACGAACGCTTCGTTTCAATAAATGCACAATAGAATTTGGGCTAGGTTTCCACTTTTTTTTGTGGTCCACTATGCGATGGTTATCAATCAGTACGGAAATGCCATATATTACGTCTCGAAAATCATTTCAAAGTTTTGTTCCAGCCAGCAAAGTAATTTTAACAGAGAAATCCAAAAATTTAACAGAAATATTACTTCCCGGAATTTCCCCACAAAGATGGAGACAAAATGTTCTTGTATTGATTTATTAAAAGTCATGTCCAACAAAAAGCACTCTGAAGCTAAAAAACAAAGTTCCAAAACTAATGAAAGAAACTACAATAAACATAAATACTTACCACAGTTTTAAAGTTTAAAAATTATGTTTACAAATGTAGATGCTAATTTTAGAAATATTAAAAGTTGTTGTGTTGGGTGTTGGGTAGGGAGGTGGCTGTTGTTTTCTGGGTAGAGTTGAGTTGTAGAAATTGGTTGGTTTAGCCTCCAAGTTGGGTTGTGACCGGCGAAAACTGAAGTCAGCAAGTACCACGTGATATGTGTGGAAAAGTTCCCGTTCTTGGCTTTGAATCTCCAGTCTTGGCGACGGATGCAATTACTTACGAAATCGAAATATCTTTAACTTGATTAAAATTCTACAAGATAGCAGTACAGACTTCTTTACCAGAGCTGAAGTGAAGCTCAAGTCAACTATTTTGTCTGGTGATGTTGCTGGATGTGCATAATTTTATATTGTTTGTAAAAAAGCTGTCCAATCCTCAAAAATCTGGCGAGTTTTTTTTTTTTTTTTTTTCATGTAAAACCTTCATGTTCAGTAATGGTATTCATTACAGTGTTAAACATACTTTTGGTTTTACCTTTTATCAAATAGCATATTTTATCTTCTATAAAAGCAATGCCAGTGAATCCGATTGTGTTAACCACGGAGATTACTAACTAAATTAGAAAACAGTTGGTTTTTTTTTTTTTTTAGAAAATATATTTTTCCTTGACATTTTTTTGAAGTAGTAAATATATTAGCTTTGTTAATAAAATTCTAAGGGTAAAATTTCAATTGTGTTCACTATTTTTTTTATATTTATATTTTTTTACCTCTTCAAATTCCCTTTAATTTCGGACTCGTCCATTTGAATGATTAGTAAAGAGATTTAAATTCTACAATTGCTGACTTAAAAAAAAATTAATAGACATTTCGGAAGAAAAGGCTATTAAAAATTGCTTTCCGCATATTTAGAACATGAGGAATTAAATTTCTACTACGCATGTTTTATTGTTCTCATTGAGAGCATTCACCCTTACATAAACACATAAGAGTGCAGTTCATATATTGTTTCTCTTGCATTTACAAAGCTTTTGCCAGCCTTTTTTGCATTTGCAGGTCAAAAAGTATTGTAGTGCTTGAGAAACTTTTGGAAGTGATGACCATCGTGGAACTCAACTGTCGTCGATTACCACCCACCCACAATTTTGTAAAACGAGGGTAAAACTAAAAGACTTATGCCCCCAAACGTGTCCACTTTGATAGCCTGATCGTGCATGCTCCATAAGTGCAGCAGCTGTTAATGGAATCATGCTCCGGCTCAAGGAAGTAAATAACTCTTTTCGAGCTTCATTTACATTCTGTAGATTGCTGGTTGTAGAGTAACACAGAATAATGAAACGCTGCAGAAGATCAAAAACAGATTTTGGAAATGTTGCTATGTTGGCTTCTGTTACATCAGGAAATGCTTTCCATCTTTTCCACATTGTGGTTTTTCCGCGACCAACGAAGTAGTGTCAGAGCTTGTGAATGCGTGAAATCCTCGAAGTGCCACAGATCTCCTCGTTAACATCAAGGTCCTCATGATCACCATTTTTGAATTCTTCAGTCCCACTTTCACCATCTTCCATTAGATTGGTTAAGCATAACCTGCTTGCATAACCCAGCAACGATTGTTTCTTCTCTGTTGAACTTACAAGAAAGTGTAATGTAATATTTATTTTATAACTAACATTTCAACGTTTTGGTGGCGTGTTGGCATCAATGTAAAAATTATTGCTAAAAATACCACCAAATTTGTATATATTTTTTTTTAATATAATGAAAATTTAAAAACGATAACAATAAATTAAGCCAATCCAATCCGAAGTTAAATGCAGTGAGCAGTATTAAGTGTATTTGAAAATATTGCGATGCTCTATGTTCTATATAACTAGTTTCACCACAGTTTGTATAATGAGTCTGATTTCAGTGGTTCCCAGTAGCACAGAAAATCTGTCCAATTTCGCCAGACATCGGCCATTCCCAATGTGGAACGTTGTGAATCAACCGTTGGAAACAATATTAACTAATCACGACAAATTCTGGATAAAATATAGAAGAGGTTTTGAAATGTCGTTGCACAGTTTTAAAATTGGTATACTGAATTTATGAGAAAGGTAGAACAAAAATATTCGGTGGTTTTTACATGTTTGTTTGTTAAAAAGCCGTATTTTGGCCAGAATTGGCCAATCTTCCAGTCTTCCCCTGTTTCCTCCAATACAGCTGTGCTACCTAGGGGCGTCAGTTTTTACTAATAAATGTTCGTTTATTACTTTCCTTAACAAAGGAGGAGTCCTATTACAAGCATTCTAATTAATTACGTCCACGTAATCAATGGCGCCCTTACATCTCTCCTTTCATTCAAAATCATTGTTAAAATCAAAATTTTATGAATGAGGGAAGGAAGCATTTTATTCAGTAACCGAGTTTAAAATTTCCAGTAAATAATCAGATAGGTATCGAAACAATCAAGGTATCGACGGAGGTATCGAGACAATTGCCTCATATATCTTAAGTACTTCAGAAAATTAACTTTTTTTTTAATTCGAAATCAATGTGGCATGTAACAATTTAAAATGTAGAATAACAATTGCTTGAGTTCATCCGAGGGTTTACATTCACTCACATACAATCTAAGTACTCTGTTTTTTGTTGGCCATCTGGAGTGTGAAAGTGGATTGGATTTGCGAGCTCCAAAGTTATTTGCCTAATCCAATCGCTGCAAAAATATCAAGATATAACTGATCTGTGCTCAGTACTTTCATCTTAAGGTATACATATACAATTGAGATGATTCTCCTTAATTTTTAGGTTATAATTTCAAACTTTTTGGCAAACATTTTTATATAAAAACTTGTTTTTTCCGTCAATTTTTTAATCAGCTAATTGCAATTAAAGTGACTAATTCAGAACATACATAAACTTGTAATTAACTTAGCGGTATTATTTTTATTGCAAATAAGAGATTGTATTGACGCATGTACCTATGGAGAATTTTTAATTTGGCTGCAATATTTATTTAATAATAAGTTTTTAAATAAAAAGTTTAAAAAAATACATAGTTTTTGACAAAAAATTAAGATTAAAATGTGCATAAAAAATGTGTTTATAACAATATAAATTAGATTCTCCATACAAAACACATTCACAACTATTGTCTACAAAACAAAGTTAGAATTTTGTAAATTGGACGATTTATTATGAAGTTATGACCGTTGGCGTAAAGTCATATAACACCAAAATGTCATTCTCCAAAAAATGCGTTTAAAGTTTACTACACTAATGAACGTTATACAAAACAGGTTCACAAAACGTACTGTAATTTAAAAAGTAATTTTAGTCTCAGAAAGAAAATAGTATCATTTTAATGGTAATGAATTCGGAAATATTTTATAACCAAAAAACAAAAACGAGGATTTGAGTCAAATTTCGCGATTCCTTAACTTGAGGAATTACGCATTCAACATGTAAAAAATCAGCAAGTGTAAAAGTGGAGGTTTTTATCTATGTTCCCACTGAAAAATGTTAATCGTTTTGTAGAACTATCTACGTGTTTAAATAAGTGTCTGAATGGTACTTCATTGAAGTATAGGAGGCATATATCCCATTGCACGGATCTCCCAACGTGCAATTTGATCTGTCAGATTTTATTTATTACGTCAGATTTTATCAGTATTAATGGCAGTCGCGATCACAGCCACGTGCGCCATGATCCAATGAATAAGCAAGTAAGTCTATGAGCTTCAAAAGGAAGAGAAGACGAAACGAGAAAGGCCTCCAAGATTGAAACCTGCCAAAACACAGTTTTTATAATTGATTCAAGTGTTATGCGCGAACGATTATTATTGAATAATTACTAATTCGATTTATTTTCAAGTTCTATCTACTTCATTCCACACAATACAAACTACTGTACCTCGATAATTTTGTGATTAGTATATTCTACAAATTAATGGAAAAAGGGATTTTTTTTTTTTTTTTTAATTTTTTTTTTTTTTTTTGTATTTATTTAAAACTTTATTGTGTTTGACCATTAAGAGAAAAATCATGTACTCCGTACCATGAACTTTTTTTTTTTAAATTTTTTATTTTTATTTTTGCTTCCAAAACTTGATGAAATGCATTGTCACCTACAACGAGTTAATGTGCAGAGACTTATTTAAGGCTGGGCATCGAAGCAAACTTCAAGGACAATTGCTTTTTCTCTTTATACATTTTATTTCATTCAATTGATTTCATTTAACAGTGTAATACATTCAAATTCAATAGCCTAGAGACAGTAGTGACAAATAACTTTTTATTTAATTATTTTACGAGTTGTTTTCATAAGTGTATTATGCTCTGAAATCAAATGTCTCAACTCAATCTAATAAGAAAATTTATTAAAACTACATTTAGAGGTCAAGTGGTGGACCCAAATGTGTACAAAAGCAATCAAGTTAAGAAACTCATGAATGTGAGGGTAAGAACAATTTTATTAGGAAACAAAGTTATACAGTGCTTGTAGACAGACAGTTCCTAGGACAGCCGTGATTTTTAAATAGCTGAAATTGTTTGCTACTTTATAGTGAAATATATGAGAAATATGTAAAAAGCAATTTATATTAATTAACACAGAGTATAAAAAGGTTTCGATATAATTTTATACTAAGTATCTGTTGAGAAAATTGCATCTTCTGATTAAAAATAATCGTAAAGAGCCCAACCTTTTTTCAAGCTACCACACATTTGAAAATTTCTCAAAGTAAAAATTAAAAGTAGTTGCGTATCTGCTACATAAATACGCTACTACTTTTAACGAAAGAGATATTTAGTGAAATTTTTCTTTAGGGAAAAGGCCCAGCTGCAAACGGTAAACACATGTAGTTACTTTACAGTGTACGTGAGTAAATGTATTGGCTGTTTTTATGGACTAATGACTTGCTGAAGTTATCGGACGCATGTTGCTTTTCTACAGTGTAAAAGAGATGAGATACAAGGTTATTTTTTAAAAATGCCACTTTGCAAATATCGCACACATGGGGTTTTCCTTAAGTATAAATGAGATGATGTGAAGTAAGACTGCGCTTATGGGAAAATGCCTTGATGCAAAAATCGCATACACAGGGCTTGTATTCAGAGTGAATGATGAGATGGGATGCAAGATGGATCTTTTGGGAAAATGCTCTGCGTCAAACATTACACTCGTGGGGCTTTTCCACCAGTGTGGGTAAGGAAATGCGATGTCAGATGGATTTTTCTGGAAAATGCCATACGGCAAACATCACATACATGGGGCTTATTTCCAGTGTGGGTGAGGAGATGATCTGATAGAGTACTTTTAAGGGCAAATGACTTTCTGCAGACATCACACAAATGGGGTTTTTCTCCAGTGTGAGTGAGGAGGTGTCTTCTAAGGTTTGGCTTTTTTGAAAATGCCCTGTTGCAAACATCGCACACATGGGGCTTTTCTCCAGTGTGAGTGAGGATATGCGATAGAAGATCTCTCTTTTGAGAAAATTCCTTGTGGCAAATATCACATACATGGAGCTTTATTCCAGTGTGCGTGAGGAGATGCCCGGAGAGAGTGCTTTTAAGGGCAAAAGACTTTCGGCAGACATGACACACGTGGGCCTTTTCTCCAGTGTGAATGAGTAGATGTGATTCAAGAGTGCTCTTCTGGGAAAATGCCTTTCTGCAGACATCGCACACATGGGGCTTTTCTCCGGTGTGAGTGAGAACATGCGACTCAAGAACGTTCTTTTGAGGAAACGCTTTGTGGCAAAATTCACATACATGGGGCTTTTCTCCAGTGTGAGTGAGGAGATGTCTTTTAAGATAGTGCGCTTTTAAAAATGCCTTGCTGCAAACATCGCACACATGGGGCTTTTCTCCAGAGTGAGTGAGGACATGCGATGCAAGAACCTTCCTCTGGGAAAATGCCCTGCTGCAAACAGCGCACACATGAGGCTTTTCTCCAGTGTGAATGAGGAGATGTGATTCAAGAGTTCTCTTTTGGGAAAATGCCCTTCTGCAAACTTCGCACACATGGGGCTTTTCTCCTGTGTGAATATAGAGATGTCTTTTAAGAATGTTCGCCTTTGAAAATGCCTTGCTGCAAACATCGCACACATGGAGCTTTCCTCCAGTGTGAATGAGGAGATGTAATTCAAGATGGCTCTTTTGGGGAAATGCTCTGCTGCAAACTGTGCACACATGGGACTTTTCATCAGTGTGAGTGAGAAGATGTCTTGTGAGTGTGCTTTTGTTTGTAAATAACCTTCTGCAAACATCGCACTCATGGGGCTTCTCTCCTGTGTGAGTGAGGAAATGTGATTCAAGAAGGCTCTTTTGGGAAAATGTCTTTCTGCAAACATCGCACACATGGGACATTTCTCCAGTGGGAGTGAAGTGATATGATGCAAAATTATTTTTTTCTGCAAAAGGGCTTGCAACACTGTTCAAGCAACTGGCCTTTCTTTAATGTCAGTGAAGCGAGGCATGACAGATATGATGCTTTGCAAGCAAACAAGACTGAAGATTAGGAGAAAATTGTTTCTAACTTTCCTTTTACAATGTTGTTCTGTAAGGAAGAGTAGTTTTAAGAAACCTTGTTGCCCCGACAGTACGACATTCTTTTCAGGGCGAACTTGTGAGGATCCTCTGTTGAAAAGAATACAGAATACATCCAATTCTAGTATCTCCTTCTTTACATAATCATTTCCAAGCAACAAAGCTCTGCAAGGAAAAAAAATAATATACTTAATTTTGAAGATAAAAAAAAAATGCCCAATTAAAAAAATATTAGATGTTATGAGGAAGGTATCAATTTTTTGGTTTTTTGGCAATTTTTGAAAAGCATACATTTTTTAATCGTAGCTACCTTATGCGCATACTCTATTTTGACCAAAACCTTTACGAGAGATCCCATGGCCACCACTAACCTGCAAATGAAATTTTAATAACATAGATCAAAACGCTTGGGAGTTATGCTGCTCACGGACACAAATAAACGCAGGCAGATATATTTTTAGACCACTTTTTTGCTCCCGGGATGTTCAAAACTAGGAGAAATGCAAAAAAAAATTTTTACTGAATCTAATACTTTCAATACCCTATGTTAACATATGGGTAATTGAAAATAAGCTAGTGCTGTGAAACATCGCACAACTTTCAATTACACTGTTATAATGATTGCATTGCATATATACATTCGACGTGGAATGGTGTTATTTACAGTTTTCATAATTTCTTTCATTTAAATAAAAATGTCCTTTTGGCGATATTTTTGCAGAAAAGTTTCACATAGGTGGAAAAGAATCCAAAACAGAAAATAAACAGTCTTTGGTCGTTAATGAACAATGACCTTTAGCGCCTTTCTTCGGGAATTTTTGAGGTGGAGATGTTTAGAACACTTTGAGAGGCATCACCATAGTGATTTTGATTAAGCTCTATAAAGCCGTTTTTTAGAAAATTGCTGAAACACTTGACTTTTTTAATGACCGTGACCTTATGCAAATTCTCACATTATTAATGAAACAAAACAAGGCTACCGTATTTGTTTATAAGTGCTGGTAAAGTGTAATATCACCAACTAATTTAAAATTCAAGCAAACTTTCTCCTTTTAAGTTTTTGAAAAAAAAAAAAAAAAAATCGGACCAACCTATCTTTACAATAATGATTCTTTTATTAATGCCTTTACTTAAATGTATGGGAATCTATACTACTCTCTTTAACTTACACGTCTTAATGAACTTTCAGAGATGTCTATAATCGTAATTATTTGGTACACTTAGTTTTATATCAGTGGTCGACAAACTCATTAGTGCAAAGAGCCAGAGATGTACTGTACAACGATCAAGATTTCATTTGAGAGGTAAATTTGCTTTTCAAGAACTATGTTTTTAGAGGTCGGTATAAACTAGAAAGTAACATTAAGTTAAAACAGATATAATAATAAAAATCTCATTTATAGACAGCTAATAATCTCATTTTTACATAAAAAAAAGTGTGACAAAATTGCTCACACATCGTTAAAGCATACGTTTTTAATTTAAAGAAGAATTCCAGATTCTCATCAAAAAGAAGATTGCTCAATTTATTTTTGATGAGGTTAAAGCTTGAAAAAAATAGTTCGCAAGAATATGTAAAGCTGAAGACTAAAAGAACTATAAATGCTATTTTTTAAATCTTTAACATTAACTTCGATTTTGTCGATGTGAAGCAAATCTGCGGACCCCTAATTAACCACTTGCAGTCATCCAATCGGGCTTAAACTTGGCAGATAGGTTCGATGTCAATGACAATGCATTCTATCAAATGTTAGGACTGTTACTATCACTAAAAGATAATTTTGAGGAAAACTAATAAACCAAATCGCTTTAAAATAACAAGATTGAAACGACAATTGTTGAAACTCTTTCCCGTTGCCAATTTATTTTTAATAAATTAATAATAAAACAGTCGGAATAAATTAAAGATATTTGGATGTGTGTCTGTGAGTGAGAGGTTCATTTTTAATAAATAAAATTTGAGACGTAGTTTGCATTTTGCTGATAGAAATGTTTTTGTTATTTAAAATTTGAAGCGCTGTTTACAGAATCAGCACTATATTAATGAATATAAAAATGAGCAATACATAGAAAAGATTTATATTAAAAAAAAATGTTTTATGGATTATACTATTTTAACTGATTATAATATCAGAAATATTACTCTTCCAGGTGTTGAAAATCATCATGTCTTCCTTCACTAAATCTTTCAAAGCAGACCCCAACATTTACTTTTTTTCCCACATTGAGGCGTTCTAATTTGGATGTCCATAATTCTTTGTTTATTAACTCCAGTAATTTCATTTAAAATTTATTCTAATGTCAATATTAAGGAGAGAAAATAGAAACGCCAAATCTACTGTGAAATAAAAATGTTGGTTTCACTGATCATACATTAGTTCAGGATAGTTAATACTCTTCTCAAAGAGAAATGCTTTAATTTTAAATAACAAGAAAACAAAAAATTTTAACACGTTTACTCGGGAAAACCAACATATCTTGTTATGCTCTAGATTGGTTGGTTGTTTTCAGATTATCTGGCGCCGTCAGCAACACGATGGCTATAATGCGCCGAAGCATTAGTCATTAGACAAGCCAACATACATTTGCAAACACCCATGCCTAACACGGGACTCGAACCCGCAACCTCGCGGTCTAGAAGCTAGCACGCTAACCACTATACCGTTTGGTCGGCTGTTATGCTCTAGAAGATTTGTATATTCACTCACGATTTGAAATAAAAAATCTTTGAATTGGCGATTATAAAGAATTGTAGCCATTCATAGCAGAATTCTACGCGCCTCACGAGCCGTGGTTTACCAACCACAGTTTTATGCTATTTTCATTTACATTACATGAAATTATTGTATAAATACAATCCCGAAGATACAGATCACTGATCTCTACTACAACTTCTGGATAGCGCTTGGTTACTGACTTGAAGAAGGCTTAATAATCACCATAGAGATCTATGCTAGCAACTTCCCCCAAAACTAGTTCAAATTTGTTTGTAACTATGGGCAACCTATTTGAAAGCATTATGGGGGAAGTATTCAAATGACATCATCTGCTTGCAGAGCAGAAACCGTTATAAGCAATCCAGAAGTTGTAGAGATCATTGATACAGATATGCGAATTGGTTGGTTGTTTTCAGATTATCTGGCGCCGTCAGCAACACGAGAGCTATAATGCGCCGAAACATTCGTCATTAGACAAGCCAACATACATTTACAAACACCCATGCCTAGCACGGAACTCGAACCCGCAACCTCGCGGTCTAGAAGCTAGTATGCTAACCACTATACCATTTGGTCGGCATATGCGAATTGCATTTCACTGAATATGCGAAAGAAATAAAGACACAAAGTAAATCTACCATATCATTTCAAAAGCATGAAATTACAAATGTGTTTTATATTGCACTTGAAAATAAATAGAAATGTATTAAAATATTACTTACAATAACAGAAGAGGTTTATTTGAATATTTTTTAACAATCGTGCGTATTTATAAGGTATTTGATAAAGAAAAAAAATTATCTACAACTTAATTGCTGTAATTCCATATCCCAGTGACTCGATCAAGTTGTTGGTTTTATTAGCAATTTTCTTTAGGGTAAGCGCAACCCTAGAGCTATTACTGTGTCAGAACAACGCGAAGGATTGTGTTTGGGAGGGTTGGTTGTATTCAGATTATCTGGCGCCGTCAGCAACACGAGGGCTATAATGCGCCGAAACATTCGTCATTAGACAAGCCAACATACATTTACAAACGCCCATGCCTAACATGGGACTCGAACACGCAACCTTGCGGTCTAGAAGCTAGCACGCTAATCACTATACCCGTATTTGGGAGGGAGGATGTTGACCAGGAGGATTTTAAAGTGCAATTACCAAACATTTGCATCTAAATTAGAGAAAACCTGAAAAGTCCAAACAGGCAGCCTTAAAAACCACTCGAGACAATCTGTCACGATCATCACAGTGTCTACTCATTTTGAAAAAAGATACAGATCCCCGGGAGAGCATATCCAAAATATATTTCAAATTCAATAAAATTAGAAAAAATAGTTAAGTATATCTTCACAAATATTAGGCCATTATTATAAAAGTCTAAGGCGATTTGCTGATGCCTGCATCAAAAATTTGTAGTACTCACTTCAAAACAATGAAACTATAAAACGGCGATCACGTTAGTTGGTTGGTTTGTACGATCAACGACCTACTTTAATGAAAATTGATGGCTAATCAGGCCGGAACCTACAGCTTAGAGTAGGTTCCGAACAATAACGAACATCCATGTCTAGCCAAGGACTCGAACCCGGCACCAATGGAATCTAGCTAAGGACTCGAACCCGGCACCAATGCAATGCAAGGCCAGAATCCTAACCCCGTAGCCATCAGGAGGACACGGTTACCATATAAAAAGCTACAAATTGAAGTAATAAATCATAAAAATTTACAACCTTCAAATAATTTATAATTCCTATAATAAAGCATTATAAAGTTAAAAATGTATGCGTTGTTTAAACATGTGGCTTGGCGCAATTGCACCAGCTGGTACAATTCTACACTATCATTATCTAATAATATAACCATGATAATGTAGTTTGTCTTATCGTCTAAATGAATTCAAACAAACAAAAATTTCAGATTAATGTATAATATGGAAAATAAAAAATCCCATTACTACACGTTGATATTACTACCGTTAAACTTTACAACATGTTGAGGTATTTTTATATAATTCGAAAACTGTCCAAAAAGCATTAAAAATATTATGGAAAACTTGGCTCGCAGATTAGGAAGCCACCAAAAACATTGATAGCATGCGACATAAAAAAACACGCTTTTGAAACAGAAAAATTCATGTGTAATCTTGGTACTTGATGGAGACCTCCTTCAACTGAAAGATTAAGATTGCGCTTCAGAGAAGTAATAACTTTTAAAACATTGAAATTCTACAATAAAACTTTTAAAAAGAGCGGTTTTGGTACAGAAAAGAGTATCCTTTGGATTGGTTTTTAGTGGCACTTCAATACTTCTATTTGTTATTACCAATGGCTGATTGGTTGTATTCAGATTATCTGGCGCCGTCAGCAACACGAGGGCTATAATGCGCCGAAACTTTCGTCATTAGACAAGCCAACATACATTTACAAACACCCATGCCAAACACATTACCAATGGCTGAAGAACAGGCTAAAATTACATTTCGACAGCTATTTTAAACTTTTGCAGTGGCTGCCAGAAGGATTTTGTTGGTATATGTATCTTAAAAACAAACTAATGACAGAAAGTACAATAAACATAAATACTTACCACAGTTTTAAAATTTAAAAATGAAGCCCGTGATTGTAGACTATGAATGAATTGTATATAGTGTACCAAAAATATCCTATACGTGTGCATCTAGTGGCTGCTTTCTGGGTAAAGCTGAGTTGCACACATTTCATTTCAGGTTGGTTGTTTTCAGATTATCTGGCGCCGTCAGCAACACGAGGGCTATAAATTTCATTTCAGGTGATGGTAGAGCATATAAAACGTCAGGTAACTTGCCACTTCCATAAAAACACACTTTACGACCACAAGCAGGGGTGACGTAAGAGCAAAATGAAGTGTGTGCAAAAATCAGTTTTGTTGCCCTTGATAATGAAAATGGGTATAAAAACCCTTCCAAAAATGGTTAAGGTACTGTAAAACTGAAATTTGCTGGAATTTCATACTTGAAGTTGTCATTTTAAAGGAATTATAAACCATAAACCCCAACTAATAAGTAGTGATAAATTGTAAATATTAAAGTAATGCATTTAGTACCTTTTCATTCTTTTATTTTTTAAGCGAACTTTTTCTATTAGTAATTCTTGTAACAAACTTTTTCAAACTTCAATAGGCGTGCTGTAATGTATACTCGTGTAAAGAGAAAACTCCATAAATTCATTTACTCAGTCTATAGTTTTGTCATGTAAAAATAGACAATTTTTAACTACAAAAGAAAGTTTTAATTGGTTAAACATTCACGAAATATATTAACCTAGAAAAAATATTACAGAAAATTAATTGAAATAATCTCTACTATACACTTAACCCGACTTTAGCAACCGAAAATGTTTTTATTACTGCATCACAATCGAATAACGATGAACTATTATTTTCAATGGACAAAATTGCAAAGTTGTTGAATATTTTTTGCGAAAGAGTAGACCTTAGGTAGATTTTTAATAAATGCTCTACCGATGCCACCGACGGTAATATTGGCAGAAATATTCGCAAAGTTTGTTATTATTTGTTGGGGGAATTGAATTTCGGAGAGGAGGAATGATCAAACTATTAAGCTTGGCGTCCACTATCGCTGAGCAGAGCGGAGTGAATTAGAGCCAATTACAAGGCTACCAATGTCTACTATAGCACGAGCCTCGAGCTATAATGGAACTTTGATAGGCCTTGTAATTGGTGAAACGAAGTTACAACTGTTCCGTTCTGTCGAAACAATGAAGGGGAGATCTTGGAGCCAGTCTCTCACTGTACTTCCAAGCAACATTTTATTTCTTGAAGTAAAATTATTAACATATTCAAATGGCTAATTTCTATTAAAATTAACTAACGATTTAAATTTTCATCATCATATTATTTTTTTTAAATATCTTTTTTTATTTCGGCGCCCCTCTTAACACTTTGCACTCGAGGCCTTTTTCGTGCGGAAATACCCGCAGCTCGAGACGTTTCGCCGAATTTTCGGTTCGGGTCGCGGATCCGTTTCATAGAAATTGAACACAGTCATTGGTCTTGCATCGAATTTCCGCATCAAACCGAGTGGTCCCCCCGAGTTGCGGCATCCAATCATGTGTGCTCGAGCGCTAAGGGTTAAAATCGCATGTGTGCTATCGCACAAGCCTTTGGCCCGCCCTGATCACAATCCATGATGTATTTATGCATTCCATATATCCATTTCTGTTGAAAAAGTAGTCCCCTTACAAAAAAGCAATCATGAAAAGTAGAAATTTGCCCCCAAAAACTTTGTTTCTGGCAAAATTGAATATCAAATTAAAAAAAAATCATGTATCGATAAATCGATATTTTTTTCTATGCATCGATATAGTATCGATATTTATTTTGATCGATATTTCCGACCTCTAAAGGGCAACACTAGAGCTTTAACTGTGTCAGAACAACGCGAATGGATTGTAAAGTGGTTGGTTGGTTGTTTTCAGATTATCTGGCGCCGTCAGCAACACGAGGGCTATAATGAGCCGAACATTCGTTATTAAACAACTCAACATACATTTACAAACACCCATGCCTAACACGGGACTCGAACCCGCAACCTCGAGGTTTAGAAGCTAGCATTCTAACCACTATACCGTTTGGTCGTCCCTTTTGTAAAGTGTAGAAACCTGTAAGGGGCGAGTTTAAAAGGATAACTACCTCACATTTGTGTCTAAATGGAAGAAAACCTTTAAAATTCCTATTAGGGGCAAGTTAAAAAAAAAAAAAACGTTAAAGACAATCTGTCACCGTGTCTACTTTTTGAAAAGAGAAACTACAAATCTCCGGGAATGCCTACTCAAAAATAATTCGAATTCAACACAATTATAAACTACAGCCAAGTCTATCTTCCCAAATATCAGGCCAATATATAAAAAACTAAAGCGATATGCTGATGTCCGAAGAAAAAGTTACGGTATAGTGGTTAGCGTGCTAGCTTCTAAACCACGAGGTTGCGGGTTCGAGTCCCGTGTTAGGCATGGGTGTTTGTAAATGTATGTTGGCTTGCCTAATGACGAATGTTTCGGCGCATTATAGCCCTCGTGTTGCTGACGTCGCCAGATAATCTGAAAACAACCAACCTAAGAAAAAGTTGATTCACAGATGAAGAAGCCGCCAAAAACATTGATGGCATATGACAGATGCTCAAAATTACGAGACGTATTTGGTTGTGTTAAGCACTTTATAAGTGGCAGAAATAGACAGTCGGTGGTTTCAAAACAAGTTTTTAAACAGAAAAATCCACGTGTAAACTTGGTGCTTGATTGAAAACCCCTTCTAATGAAATACGTTAGAGTAGTCTTAATTTTTAAATTATTAAAATAAATGCTATAAAAAGGGTGGTTTCGGTAAAGAAGAGGATACCCATTTTATCGGTTTTTAGTATTTCCAATCGATTCAGAACAGGCAAAAAGTACATTTCGAAAACTATTGCAAAGTTCCATAATGGCCGATAAACTTATTTTGTTACTATGCACCTTGAAAACAAACTAATAACAGATACTCCAATAAATACTTACCACAGTTTTAAAAATGAAGCTTGCTATTGTAAATGAATTGTATATAACGTACTAATAAATACTTTTACGAGCACGGATGCTATTGGCTGTTTTCTGGTTTGAGTGAGTTGCATACTTTTAATTTCTGGTGGTGATATGGCAAATAGTATGTCAAAGTAAATTGCTACATCTAAGAAAAACCACATTTTACGATCACAATCCATGATGTATTTATGTATACTACAAGAATCAATAATTTATTTCGATTCGCAAAAAAAAGTAGGCAACAGGAAAGAAATTCAATAATTTGCAAAATTTTTGCCACCGACAAAAAGTTCATCGACGCGTGATGAGATAATACGTAAAAGTACCCATCAGTATATCAATTCACGTCCAAGAGTTGGCCATCAACTACAGGCTTTTTTGCAAGGGTAGTTTTTCAGGACTTTGGAGGCAAACCCAAACTGATAGATATCAAATTCCCTCTGCAGAATACGAAGTTGATTCGAATAACGTTTAATCTTCAAATTGTAAGACGGTATTGATTAGATGGTATTCGAATCCAACGCCATCTTGCAATTTCCCAATGCAGTACCAATTTTTTTTTTTCTTTTTTTTTTTTTTTTTTAAATCTTACTCACTACTGCAGACTTCACGATGTATTCACAACTTTTTTAATTTTTCACAATTTAAAATGTTTCACGGTATTTATTTAAAATTATGATTTACTTAACTTTTGGTGTCCTAGTTATAATCCAAAAGGCTAGAAATCACACTGTTTAATATAAGGTAAGTGTCCCAGTATTGGTTATTATTTCAATAAGGCAGTAGTTTCCCTTTCCCACAGTAATTGTTAAAATACATAAATTTTAATGTAAAAGATAATGTGGAGAATTAAGAAGTAATGAGAACTATTTGAGAAAAAAAAAAACTATTTTTAAAGAAAAAGAATGCAGAAACATCAACAGAACGCAGAAATAAATTTTGGAAGTTCAAGAGCGGGCTATAGAATACTGGTGGAATGTGTGATTAGTTCCCGTAACTCTCGCGAGATGGCAGCACTACAATCCAAGCTACTAACGAATTATATTGTCACAAATATTTTTATTTTTGCCCATGCTTGGGGAAAGGATAAAAAAGAAATTCTCAGATTATATTATTGCATTAACGAGGACATTTTTACTTTCTCAAAGGGGAGAAAAAGGAAGGAGGAGGGTAACGCGACTACCTTGTGAAAGTTTTAAGCAGGACATCGCTTGGTTATGCACTTTTTTTATATATCCTCAATTTTGAAGGCTTTTGGTTTGGTTTGGATGTTCCAACTGTCTATTTCTGCCACTTATAAAGTGCCCAAAACAGCCATGTATGGCTTGTACTTTTGGGCATCTAGATTCCAGAAGAATATGAGATCGAAATCTTTTAGTACAAACCCATCTCTCTAACCCCACCTCACCAACAAGAGGTTGGTTGGTTGTATTCCAGTTTTATAAAACGCAAGGGCATGTGGCTGTCTCATATACAAAAGACAGATACACCTAGGCACTAGTAATTACTTTTGCCTAGTGGTTAAAACGTCGCTCTCTAGATCTGGGAGTCCCGAGTTCGACTCCCCGTTAACGCACATCGCTAAAGTGGTTTACCCGGACAACTGAACCATGCTGCCATCTATCGGCACCTTCTGAAAAATACTACACGAGTACCTCACAATCATCACGGCATCTTTGGCGATTCAATGCCAAACAGCAAGCATCTTTGACGACTCACTGCTCAATCGTTCGTCCCTTCGCGACTCACTGGGAAGGGTATATGAGGCGGTCTTGTGTACAAAAGACAGATACAACACCTAGGAACTAGTAATTACTTTTGTCTAGTGGTTAGAACGTCGCTCACCAGATCTGGGTGTCTCGAGTTCGACTCCCCGTTAGCGCACATCGCTAAAGGCACAAATACCATCGTGTCGGATAACTTTTAATATTATTATTTCATGTATTTTTCAAAGTGTGTTCTACTTGGGAATCAAATTTCTCAAAATGCAAGTCAAATAACCTATTAGGCTGGAAGTCTATCTGATTAAAAAGTGACGTAAGGTATTATTTTTTACTAGATTGTTCCTGAAGTGTCGGAAGAGTGATTTTGTTAATTACGTCGGCATTTATAGGTCAAGTGATGGATCTGGTGGTCTATAAAAACAACCGGGTCCAGAAGACCCATGAATGTGAAAATACTTTTATGAGGGTGGAGCAACAATATTATGGAGTGCTTGTAGCCAGACAGTTTCTTAGACAGCATCTGGTTGTAAATAGGTGGAGGAGTTTTACAAGGCAATATATACGAAATACACTAAAAGCAATATCAGGGTTCCCACTCAAATCACAGAATGAAAATCAATGACTTTTCAGGACCTAATTAACGTTTTTAAGGACCTTAAAAAATTTGTTTTCAGGCATCATGTCTGTATAAAAAAAAATTATAAAGTATATTCTACCAAAACAGTTACAAGTTGCCGCATGTGTAATACAAACATGTCAGAAAATTCCGATATAATGAGGATAAGTGGCGGACACGCGGGGATAGCAAATCTGAGTTACATTTTTGTAAATTTTGAAGTTGGTCAACATACACAAAAATTAAGGACTTTTAAGGACCTCTAAGCATTTTCAAGAACTTTTAAGCACCTCTAAGCATTTTTAAGTACTTTCAAGGCCTTGAAAACAGGTTAAAAAATATTAAGCACTTTTAATGACCGTGGGAACCCTGAATATATATTAACATAAAATAAAAAAAAGGCTTCAATATAGCTCTGTGTTGGACAATTCCATGTCAATACATCCCCAAGTGATTTAAAAATAAGAAAAAATTTCAGAGCTAAAATTTTTACATTATTTTTAGGAATGTCTAAAATTATAGAATTTCTGATAAACAGAAAATTTTAGGTATTTTTGTAGCAACAGTGTATTTTCAAAGTAATTGCTTTTGTTTGTGTTCTTGTTTCTGTGGTTTATGCAATTTTTATTTGCTCTTTGCAAACATAAATTAGCTTATTTAAATATTTGTTTCTGTTAATTATTACAAATGGCATCTATTGTTTTCTAATAATAATTTTTTTTTAATAACAATTATCTTTTTTTATTTTTATTAAGGCTAATGAAACTGGCGGCTAGATTTGCTATTAGTGTAGTAAGTCACAAGAAAGATCCCCCATAAGTCCTTATAATTATTCTAAGTTTTGATAGAAATTCAAAATATTTAGTAATTTCTTCCTTTTTATATATTTTTCCTCTAGAATACCTTTTAATTTAAAAATAATCTGCTTTTTAATGACAATATAAGACATTTTGTTTCTGTAGAGTAGGTTACAATTACATGGGTATATAAAGATCTAGTACATAGTAAAGTTTTATAAATAATGTATAGAAAGTAAATTTTGTATTGAAACAAATTTTACTTTCTATAATTTACATTGCTTCCTCAATTTGAACTTTAGATGGGAAAAAAAACATCAGTGGAAGAAAAAAGAGAAAGATTAATGACTAACTAGTAGAAATTTCAAATCTTTTTAAGACAATGGTAAACCTACAAAACAATGGTAAACAAGCAAAAAAAAAAATTTCATGTGTAGGCAAAAAAAAAGAAAAAAAAAAGGCGTTTAAGGATAAAGAAGAAATATCGAGCTAAGAAAAGCTTTCAATGCTATTACTGGAGTATTCCCTCCAATAAAATTTTGTTTTCTCCAAAAGAGCATTTACAAGTCCAAACTCTTCTGGAGACCTGGCAAAAGTCGAAAGTAACTTGCCTCCTAATAAAACAAAAGCATTGGTCCAGGAGTTGGCACATAAATTGATAACACATGTTGTTAAATCCACAACTCAAAAATCATATGGTAAAAAAATAAGTGACGAAGTCAGACGGAACATTACCACGAATGAGATTGAACAGAATGACATTTTAAACAAAAATATTCTATTTGTGTCACAAGGTTGCAACTTTTAAGTTAAAGAATGGCATTTTTCTGCAACAGAACTTAAGTGATTGATTGTGTGGGATGAACATTGTAACACAGAACAACCTACCCAAAGATATTATAATAACCCTTCGGGTTAAAGATGGCAAGCTTCCATAGAGATAATGTAAAATACTTGAGAGCACATGACGTCATTGCAGGATTTCTACATTGGCAAGCTTATCGCTCTTTTTGGTTTCATTTGGCGATTACATTTTATGGTTTCCCAGAAATCTTTTATCCAAAAAAAGAACAAATTTGCCAAGCTCATTAAACTTTCACTTAAAAAATTTACACACCCAACCAAATTTTTGTTAATTTATATTTTTAACTAAAATAATTGAATACTTTTTTAAACAATATTAATATTATATTGAACCACTACAGAAAAAGTTCCATCCTATAATGCAATACGAATCCTAATATTAGATTTGGGGTTTTTACAGCATATTCCAATATTGGTGAACTTTTAATAAGTTTTCGTAAGAAATATGAACATCAAGAATTAATAAAATTACTAATTGCAAAATCAGTGAAACACATTCTAGAAGAAAATGATTTAGATAAAGTTTCCATGCATTCTTCGAAGCAGTACATTAGGAAACTAAAAAATATCTAGTTATTGAGTGCAAGAATTTAAAAATGACTTGCAACTACAAAAACCAATATCATTTAGCATGTACTAGTTTAGAAGAATTTACTAACAGTTGACAATAATCATTTCGATTTATTAATTCATAAAATAAAAAACCGCAATGGTAATTGAGAATGGCGTCAAATTTCAAAAAATCATAATAAACACATAATAATTGCGTGCATTTATGCAACTAACAAAAGATAAACATTCTTTCAAGTGATGTCAAAGTAATAAAAAAAGAAAAGTTAATTGAAAAAAACAACTATATTTAACATAAAAACTAGCCTGATGAATGAGACGAAAAAATAAAAACAAACGATTAAGAACACTAACCATCAAGTTTCATCACAACCATCAACACTGCAAAAAATGTCCTGTTAAAATTCTCTTACGAAAATTCTATAATCTTCAAAACATTACCGAAATTTATTGTGCACAAAAGCAAACAATTTGAACAAACTTGAATAAATAATATGTTACTTTGCAAAGTAGAATCCTCCATTTTTGTTCTGCTATTTAAATCTCCCACGAATTCGACGAAATAAATCTGATGTTCTTATTTGTTTGTTTAAAAAGTACGATCGCCAAAGTAAGAACAAAGCTCTGCGCATGTCTGGAAATCGGAGCAATTTGGCGAAAGTTTTGTGCTCTCAACTATGAAAATCCGTGAGATGGCAGCACTTACGTATCGGCGAAGCTTGCCTTCTTATAGTTTTAAGTTCTTTGACCTACCATGCTATCAAGGAAAACTGATCCTTGCTCTGCTGAAGAATATGCAGAGTCAGCCAAACAAAAATATTTTCTATACCAGGGGACTGGCTGATTGACTCTACTGAATACGCTGCAGCATAGGCATAAAGTACGGGGGGGGGGGGGGGGGGACTGGCCTCCCCACTTTTAAACTCTGAGGGGCTGCCTACCCTGATTTTTGTATCACTATCTCATTTTTCCTTCCATTCTCCAAATAAATTATAACTGTTTATTGTTGGTATTATATGAGAAGTTGTGTCATACCTAGATTTTTGAAAAATTAATAGATTTCGATAATTTTTGGAAAAATTTCATTTTCCGTCAAAACTCGCCCCCCCCCCCCATGTTTTTTGAAAAGTTGACACCTATGCTCTGCAAGATGGATACTTCCAAGTAAATATATAGTTCTGGACAAATCACAACTTTTATAGTAGCATCCGTAACCTGTGTACAGTTTTGTATTAAACTTAACTATATGTAGATAACAGAAAGAAAATTAGCACTTTTAAATTTAACTTAATACTTTACTTCTCTAACCACAGTTACTTAAAAGTGTTTTAACAAATTACATGCCTTTGACCAGGCTATTTCCTGACATCACTCACTAGGCAAATCACAATAGACAATTCTCACATTTTATTTTTAAAATTTTTTTTCATTCAATTCTAAATGTTTCGAAAAGGCCATAAACAAAACAATTTCTGCTCACTACGCTTTTTTAAAAAAATTTGCAACCTAAGACTGCATATTGGATTTGGCGAGAAAAACGACACCTTCGGCTCGAATCCAATGTGACGTCACTTCATCTGAAACTACCTGGCTGGAAACCAGTTTTGCAAGTTTCTTGCAAATCACACCAACCGCTACGAGATATGGCAATTGTCTACCAAACACACATCAACTATTTGGCAGAAACCTCATGCATAACCATAGAAAACAGAAGAATGTCGTGACGTCACAGCTATAACGTACCGTTTTGATCGGATGAAGTTTTCAGGCATTTTCTTTTCTTAACATATAAATATTTTTTTAAAAGAACTTTTGTTTGAATAGTTGGAATCGGAAAGAAATTCCTCATAAATATAAACAAATTTCATTCGTTTTTAAAAAAATGTGGGAACTGTCCACTGGCGGCGAATATTTTCTCCACCAATGTTTACCTTTTTGGCGCTGAACTCTGCTTTAATTTGAATCATGATTCAGCAACTAAAATCTTTTTCTAAAGCAACTTACTTTTAAAATTGTGTTATTAACATTTTCTAATGGCTTCGAACAGAAGTTATGTGTTCAAAACACACCCAGAAGGCAAAGCATTGAACAGCAATGTAAAAACAGTTATCAAGAATGTACTTCATTGTCAGAACTGCATAACCGGAGAGTCCATCAACAAAATTAACAATCACGTTTCTGTTTTAACTGGTGTGTTTATGTATCCTATTCGAGATTTGTAAATAAATTAAATTTGGGTTATTAGATTTTGTTATCAGAAAACTTACAGTGCTTAGGTTTGGTAATATAATCAACAAAACTTTGTAATAATTAAGTAATATCTTTAATTAATCTTTCCTAAATTTATTCTATTTAATTTTTATACATAGCTTGCATTATATAATGTTTTAACTTAATGTAGTACATATGTTGGATTTGTGTGTAAAAGATCAAACATTTTTTTAAGGGGGTGATATATGCATAAAATGTCACAATATGCTAACAATATTATAATTGCTTTAAAAATAAAAGTTCAGATCTCAAACAAATATTTAAAGAAATTCATGTTAGATTTCTGTAAAAAATTGAAAAATACTTTGAGTATACTAAGTGTTTATATATTATTAATACAATCGAAAAATAAAAAATTGACTCTAAAAGATTAGTATAGAGTTTTAAATTTTTCAATGGGGGTATTTTTTACATAAAAAATTGCATACTTTCAGAATCTAAATCTCTTAAAAATTCATTTGGAACAAAAATGTCAAGGTATTTAACCAGTGCAGATAAAAAATAGTTAACATAGAAAGTATTTCACTAATAATTTAGATCACACAATTTGCAGATTTCGAAACAAAATAAGCTTAAATTTTTTTACCAAAAGTGCTATGTTTCGAACATTTAAATTTATCTGAAATATTATAAAAGAGTAAAAAACTCCTTTACCCTTAAAATAAAATAAACCTACAACTTGGTATAGGAAAATTCTCATCTTCTCCATAAACACTTTTTCGTAACCGAAAGGGCAATCCCTGGCAAAAAAAAAGAATAGTTTTGATTCCTTATATTCATTTAATTTGGCTCGAATTTGTAGCGATAATCGTGCCAAATCTTCCTAAACCCGTCTCCTTTCCGTTCAAAACATCTCACGTTAAGGGACTATTGAACAGCCAATCAGGATGTAGTAAAACCGCCTCACGTATTGGTGTAACAAATTCAATTGAGTCAAGTAAGCACGTCCCCTGGTATAATGTAATTGTGCTGAATGTTAATGAGAGTTCAGTTGTCAAAGAAAAATGTACAACGTATAAATTATGTTCGTCATCAGGAAAAGAATTTACCAAAATTTATTCCCAATACCAGAAAAAGTTTGATTAAAATAGGAGATTATGTAATAAAAACAGCTATTACTTCAATGAATCCAAAAGAGTTTTCTATGAATTTCAAAGTCTTCTACCTGTTGAGAAATATGCATCTTATGATTAAAAATAATTGTAAACAGTCCAATATTTTTTCAGACTTCTCAAACAGTAAAATGCCCTGCTGCACAAATATGCAACTATTTCTAATGCAAAATGTGTTTACCAAGACAGATCTGTGGGAAAAATGTTCAGCTGCCAACGTTAAACATGTAGTAGTTACTCTTTAACATGAGTCATGAGATGGATTGAGATTCTGTTGTTATGGGCATATGACTTGCTGCAGATATTGCATGCAGCTTTCCTCCAGTGTGAGTGAGGAGATGTGCTGCGAGATTGCTCTTTTGGATAAATACCTTGCAACACACATCACACACAAGGCTTTTCTCCAGTGTGGATGAGGAGATGTCTTGCAAGATGGCTTTTTCGAGAGAAAGGAATGCTGCAAACTTCACACACATGGGGCTTTTCTCCAGTGTGGATGAGGAGATGTCTTGCAAGATGGCTTTTTCGAGAGAAAGGAATGCTGCAAACTTCACACACATGGGGCTTTTCTTTAGTATGAATGAGGAGATGTTTTGCAAGAGTGCTCTTTTGGGAAAATGCTTTGTTGCAAACATCACACACATGGGGCTTTTCTCCGGTGTGAATGAGGAGATGTGATCCAAGTATGCTCTTTTGAGAAAATGCTCTGCCGCAAACATCACACACATGGGGCTTTTCTCCAGTATGAATGAGAAGATGTTTTGCAAGACGGCATTTTCGGAAAAATGCTTTGCTACAAACATCACACACGTGGGGCTTTTCTCCAGTGTGAGTGAGATGTTTTGCAAGATTGCTCTCTAGGGAAAATGCCCAGCCACAAACATCACACACAAACATTTTTTCTCCAGTGTGAGTTAAATTGGTTGGTTGATTTTGATCTTCTGGCGCAAGGGCACTACTAGGGCCAAACTGCACTGGGGTGTGAGTATGGAGATGCGATGATAAACTGCATTTACTGGAAAATGATTTGTTGCAGACATCACACGAATGTGGCTTTTCTCCAGTGTGAGTGAGGAGATGTCTTTTAAGATTGTGCTTTAGGGTGAATGCCCTGCTGCAAATATCACACAAATGGGGCTTTTCTCCAGAGTGAGTGAGGAGATGTTGTGCAAGATGGCATTTTCGGAAAAATGCTTTGCTACAAACATCACACACGTGGGGCTTTTCTCCAGTGTGAGTGAGGAGAGGCATGACAATAGCACAAGACAGATTAGAAGAAAATTGCTTTCTTAAGTTTATGATACCTTTTCTTTGATCACAATGTTCTGTAATGATGAGTAATTGTTTAGGAGTTCTTTTTGAACCGATTGTAATACAATAGTCATTGGATTTTTTTTATGTAAACTTGATGATCCACCATTAAAAACAATACAGAATAAGACAATCTCTAGTGATTCCTGCTTCACGGGCCTTCTTCCAAGTGGCAAAGTTCTGTAGGGAAAATAATATTTTAGTATTCCAAATTTTTAAAAAGAAATGGTTAATGAAAAAAAAAGGTGCTTGAAGAAAAAAAAATTGAAAATAATTATTTTCACATCCTGGCCCTTATTTTATTTTCACAGATTAAGAACAATCAAAAACTTTGATGGCATGCTCCATAAGAAAAATACGTTTTTAGACAGAAAAATCCATGTGCAAACTTGGTACTTGAATGAAAACCCTTTCCATAGAATGATTCTGGTTGCTCTTCAGAGTAGTAATAATATTTAAAAGATTACAATTTCACAATAAAACCAAAAGAAATGGCATTTGAGGTACGGAAGAGGATACCAATTAGATTAGCGGTACTTAAGTATTAACGCCACCGCAGCTACATATTTGGCGCTAAAAATGGCGCCAAAAATCAGCAAACAAGGAATCTTGCGTGCGAACAAGATTACTCTTTATTGGCGACACTTAAAAACCGCCAAATCTGTATTAATACGTAAGTACCAGATTAGCTTTTAGTGATTCTACAATACTGCTATTTGTTATTTGGAATCGCTACTATACAAGCTAAAATTACGTTTCGAAATCTATTTGAAAGTTTTATAGTGGCCGGCAAAGTGATTTTGTTGATATGTACCTTATAAACAAACTACACTACAATATATATACTTACCAAAGTGTTATATTCCTGGTCTGGTAACATTATTTGTAAGGAAATTGACGATGGAGACAGTAGGGATGGGAAACAAAAGAACAGTCTGCTATTTTGAGCCTGTTCCTTAAAAAGAGCCGGAACACCCTGTTCTCTGATCACACCAAAACCCTGTTCTTTAATATTCTTCGACGATACTTTTCCCACTCGGAGGCAGGTGCTTAGTCACAAAGTCCTTCCTTTCCACCCTCTGCTCGGGGGTTCAACCAACCAACCATTTCCCACTCCGATTCTATGCGTCACACCTCTGACGTTGCACTTGAGGAAGTAGGTTTTGTTTCCCCCTCCCACTCCTCACACACGTATCCATGTTGTGTGTTCTCCTAACAGCAGGGCTGTGTTGCGCAGGCGCAGAGTAGATGGTAGGTTTGTTTCAAAGAGCCAGTTCTTTTCAACCAGCTCTGTTCAGAACAGATTAGTTGAGTAGCTCTTTCCGAACGGCTCAGTTTGAACTGTTCCGTAGAGTAGTTCATTTTGAGCTAATTCCGCTCACTTGCTCTCTGCTCCCGCTCTGTGTCGGAGCGGGATCTATGGGAAAGAACCAGTTCCTTTTTTCTCGAATATACTGTTGCTTTCAAATGAAAGTGGAAGCTATCGTAAGTAGTTTTGGACAATGTTCGTGCCGGGGGGGGGGGGGGATCTTTTAAATTAATTTCAGCAGATATAATGCTTATATGTTTTTGTTTGTTTTTTATTTTATTTTGAGTATAAATAATAATAATAAGGAAATTATTTGATTTCTCGTTCTATATTCAAACTTTCAATGCATTGGAATGAAACCGAGTTTTTCTTATATTATGATGTGTTTGTTACAAGTGTGTTTTTAAATTAGGCTAACTTAATTTTTGGTAAATTTGGAAAAAGGAAACATAATTTATGATAACACAACGTAGTGGAATTTTTATTTTCCAAAAATATATATATTTTTTTTAAATTTATTAGGTTAATGTTTCATTGGTCCGGTAAATCCCATCCGCTAAATAAAAAGTTCGAGCTGTTATGTATTTACTCATATGTATATATACATAGGGTAATGAAAGTATATAGCATACGGTCAAAAAAAAAACTATATTTTTTTGCATTTCTCCACGTTTTGAAAATCCTGATTTCAAAAAAGTTATCTAGAAAAAATGTCTGTCTGTGTGTGTATGTGTGTGTGCGTGCGTGTCTGTGGTCAGCATAACTCCCGAACAAATTGACCTATGTTCAAATTTGGTATGCGAGTTGCTGGTGGCCATGGGACCTACCATTAAGGTTTTCGTCAAAATCGCGTATGGTCATAAGGTAGCTGCCATTAAAAAAATCATGTTTTTCAATGATTGCTAAAAAACGGCTCCAACGATTTTGATCAAAATCGCTGTGGTAATGCCTAGTAAGGAAAGATGTACTAAACATCCCCACCTCCGAAATTCCAATAAAAGTGCTTTAATTGCCTAAAAAGTTGAAAAAAGAATGCCTTCAACACAGAGTTCTCTTTCCTTGATCATACCTCATCAACGATCGTTTTTTCTTTCCATTCAGTTTCGCTTATAATAAAGGATAATATAAGGATTATCGGAAAGTATATCGCCAAAATCACCATTTTGGCGAAGGTTTTTTTTTCTTTTTCTTCTTCTTTCCCCTCAGTTTCACTTATAATAAAGGATAATATAAGGATTATCGGAAAGTATATCGCCAAAATCACCATTTTGGCGAAGGTTTTTTTTTCTTTTTCTTCTTCTTTCCCCTCAGTTTCACTTATAATAAAGGATAATATAAGGATTATCGGAAAGTATATCGCCAAAATCACCATTTTGGCGAAGGTTTTTTTTTCTTTTTCTTCTTCTTTCCCCTCAGTTTCACTTATAATAAAGGATAATATAAGGATTATCGGAAAGTATATCGCCAAAATCACCATTTTGGCGAAGGTTTTTTTTTTCTTTTTCTTCTTCTTTCCCCTCAGTTTCGCTTATAATAAAGGATAATATAAGGATTATCGGAAAGTATATCGCCAAAATCACCATTTTGGCGAAGGTTTTTTTTTCTTTTTCTTCTTCTTTCCCCTCAGTTTCGCTTATAATAAAGGATAATATAAGGATTATCGGAAAGTATATCGCCAAAATCACCATTTTGGCGAAGGTTTTTTTTTCTTTTTCTTCTTCTTTCCCATCAGTTTCACTTATAATAAAGGATAATATAAGGATTATCGGAAAGTATATCGCCAAAATCACCATTTTGGCGAAGTTTTTTTTTCTTTTTAGACCCACACAAGAAGTATCGCCAAACTGGCCATTTATTCTAAATGAAGGATATAAACGGTAAATGGCACAAATCCACGACAGTATTATAGTGTAATTGAAAGTTGTGTAATGTTCCACACCCCTAGTTTTAATTTTACCTCTATTTAAATTGAAATTGTGAGATTTTTTTAATTACATGTGTATGTAACAAATAAAAGTTCATTTTGAAACAATTGCAAAAATAAATTTGCGGAGTTTGTAATAAATTTGTAAAGAACATGTTCTTTCATAGAATCCTCGGCATATGAGGACTTACAAACAGTTCGACTTTCTTTACTTACGTAATATACGCAAAGCATAATAGGTCTTTAATATATCCGTTTTATTCTCGTAGCTCTCAAATGAAATGTAATAATGTTCGTTTTAAAACTCAATTAAAGAACTCGGTGGATTGTAAAATCTCGATTTATTAAATAAGTGCGGTTCCACAAAATGACCGCTTAGCGAATTCTTCTCGTATCGAACCAAACAACTATCTCAAACAAAAAACTACATAAATCTACATATTGCACATGAACACAAGATATTTCATCATCTCTTTTCCAATTATAAAAAAGGGGATAATCCCTTTTTGAAAAGACCTTGGAGGAATTATGGAACAGGGCCCCCACATTGGCGAGATATAGCGCAAGCTGCGGAATTTAGAATAAATCGAAACGGCGAATGAATTCTGCATATTCGGTTTTGCAATTGTGTATTTAACAAATTCATTATTTTATTTTTGTCTAAACCAACCCTGCTGGATCATAAGCCTCTTGTTGTGCTTCAAATTAGTATTAATATAGGTAAGAAAGGAAGTGTAGTATTTTGTTTAAGGCAATTCCAAAGGTTGCTTATCATATTCTAAAGGTGCTAGGTTCGAAACCTTGACAGGCTGAGTCATTCGTTGTGTTTCGAAATCCACTGTAATGAAGGTTGTATTTTTTTATACAGTGTGCAATAAAACTAGTGAGTCCAATAATTGCGTCTATTGTGAAATATTATTTTGGTAAAAGGAACTCAGCTGTCTCTAAAATTTTTGTTTCAAGTTAATCTTTTCTACACTACATTATCACCGTGAGAATCTTTCACAAATTACTCATTCTCTATCGCCCCATCGGGCCAATGTAATTTCTACTATCCAGAAACGAGTAGACACGACAGTGATTGTAACAAATTATCTCTCACTAATTGTGAAGTGTTTTTTTTTTCTCTCCAGTATAATAAGTGTTCTATAGAGAGAGATAGTTATAATACTATAAGAATTTTGTCTTCAGAAACGAGTATGCTCAAAAATAATTTAAATTTTTGAGTTACTTATATAAAGTTATAACTTTCTAGAAATTAAAAAAGGAAAACTAAAACGTTGTTCAAATGGCACCGATTAAATACTTGTTTTTAGCATAGTTTACCATTGAAATGAAAACTAGGGGTGTGGAACATCGCACAACTTTCAATTACATACTGACGTGGATTTGTGTCATTTACCGTTTTTATATATTATCCTTTATTATAAGTGAAACAGAAGGGAGAAGAAAAAACGATCGTTGATGAGGTATACTCAAGGAAAGAGAACTTTTGTTGAAGGCATTCGTTTTTCAACTTTTTACGCCATTAAAGTATTTTTATGGGAATTTCGGAGGTGGGTATATCTAGAAAACCCTAAGAGGCATTTCCACAGTGATTTTGATGAGAATCATTAGAGCCGGTTTTTTAGCAATAATTGAAAAATATGATTTTTTCAATGGCAGTTACCTTGTGCGCATGCGCGATTTTGACGAAAACCCAAATGGCACCCATGGTCACCACATACCCACATACTAAATTTGAACATCGTTGGTCAACTTTTTTGGGAGTTATGCTGACCACAGACAGATATTTTTTCTAGATAACTTTTTTGAAAGCCAGATGTTTCAAAACGTGGAGAGGTTTTAAAACAAAATCAATTTTTAATGACCGAATGCTATACTTTCATTATCCTATATATACATATGGGTAATTCAAGCGTTTATCCAGAAGGGATACGGGGATATATCCCTTCCCGAAATTTTTAGGTTTGCCGTTAAAACACAAAAATCAATTGATATTTTGTTTAAAATATTAAATTTATTTAAAACTAGCTGAATACCCATGCTTCGCTACGAAATTTTCACATGTGCAATATTTCAGCTAGCTGTGAGGCCTTGCGTTGCGGAAATCTGTCATTCGTGTATAGGACACAGTTTTTGGCGCTTCGCTCGTAGGAAGGTTCATCGCTACGCAAAATCGAGCTCGCTTCATAAGGTTCATCGCTACGCAAAATAGAGCTCGCTTCGTAAGGTTCATCGCTACGCAAAATCAAGCTCGCTTCGTTGGCTGAAAAGTTCATTGACGCATAAACACGGGTTTACTTCACCCGTTGAAAGGTTCATAGCAATGCAAGCATAGGCTCGTTTCGCTGGCTGAAAGGTTCATTGCTGAGTAAGCATAAGCTCACTTCACTCACTAAAATCTAATTGCTACGTAAAGCCTTAATATTGGAAGCCTCTCCTTTGTAGGAAAAAAAAAATGTCCCTTTAATAAAATAATACAACACCCCTTTAAGATTATTTTAACATGTGTTTGTGGAAAGCAGAATTAGAGGCCAAAACTACTTATATTGAAACTTTCAGAGCTCTATGCCTATTCGAAGTCGCTTTTTGTGAAAAAATTAATTAAAAAACAAATTAAAATTTTAACATTCTTTTTGCCAGTCCAATTGGAAAGCCAAAACTATACTTGTGTTGAAAATTTCAGAAATGTAGCTTTGTTTGAAAATGTTTTGTAAAATATATATTAATTATTCAAAAAATTAATTAAAAAGAAACTGAATAAAAATTTAAAATTCTGTTTTTCAAAAATCCAATAGAAGGCCACAACTATATTTATGTTGAAAATTTGAAAGCTGTAGTCCTATTTGAAATAATTAATTAATAACGAACTGAACAAAAATTTTAAATTCTGTTTTTCTAAAATCCAATTAGAAGGTCAAAACTACTTACGTTGAAAATTTTAGAGCTGTAGCCCTATTAGAAATCGTTTTGTAGAATTTTAATTATTTAATTAAAAAAATAACTAAATAAAAATTTAAAACTCTTTTTTCAAAAGTCCAATTAGAAGGCCGAAACTGCTTATGTTGAAAATTTCAGAGCTGAAGCCGCATTAGTAATCGTTTTGTAAAATGTTTATTAATTAATTAAAAAAATTAATTAAAAAAGAACAAAATAAAAATTTAAAATTCTGTTTTTTAAAAGTCCAATTAAAAGGCCAAAACTACTTATGTTGAAAATATCAGAGCTGTATCTCTATTTGAAATCACTTTGTAAAAAAAAAAAAATTAAAAAAGAACTAATTAAAATGTTAACATTCTCTTTGACATATATGTACAATTAGAAGGCCAAAACTTTTTATGCTGAAAATTTCAGAGCTATATTCCTATTTTAAGTAGGTTTCTGTAGATCCACCGACAGACAGACAGACACACAGCTTATTTTATTATTATAGATGTTTTTGAATGTCTAAGGATACAAAAAAAAAAACAAAAAAAAAAAAAAAACTATTATCTTGATTACTTAATACATGCGGCATTGATAAAGAGGATTGTATGATTTATTGACATGATTTCATATCCCTTCCAGAATATTTTTTTTTCTGGCTACGTCCTTGAGGTAAATGAAAGTAAAAATAATAATAATTTCTTGTTTGTCGGAAAAAAATTATACAAAATTCAATATCGTTTGTGATTTTGTATACCTACATTAATTTCTAATTTAGAGTTCTAATTCATTTATTCATCTCTTTTAATAAATTATATACTAAAATGCAATAATATTTATTTGTATTTGTCCATTGAGGTTTTGAACATTCTTTAGAGTCCCATTGTTTTGGAAACTTTAGATATTAAAAACTCCATTCATTTAAAATTCCTACCTTATAAATGCTAATATTCAGCCTAAAATTATATGTAGAGCTTAAAATTTAAGGAGTGTGACTGTCACAATCATATTTTCGAAAATATAAAAAAGTCTCTTTTAATTTGTATTTGTTATTCTGACGCAGTCATTTGAAAACCACACAAAAACTTAGTAATTTTCCTCTCATTCTCTAAAACGCCACGTCATCAGAGCAGAGCAGTGTGGAGAAAGATTCGTCCTTGACCCTAGTGACCTACCCCAGAGACCGACCGAAGATGCACTCAAGGGCTATGATTTCGGCAATTGAAAAAAAAAAAGAACTAGTTCTTCAAAAGAACGGGTTAATGAGTAGTTCATTTTAAAAGAACGGGAGCAGAGAACACCTGTTCAGTAAAAAGAACGTAAATATCACATCTCTAGGAGACAGACATGCTGTAAGTTACATGTTTATTGAGAATCTTGAATTCAAGTTGTTGTTGTTGCCAGATGGCCTTAGTAAATATTTCTTTAAAATTATTGATGCCAGATACAAAACATTATTAATAAACAGACATATCAAACACTCTCCTCCTAAAAAAAAAATCAGAGTTACAGAATAACATTGTATAGTTATTAACTACATAATTATACAAAAATTATAAAAGTAATGACTTGTTAAGTTCTTAAGAGTTTATAAATTCAGTCTTTTAGGTGGTTTTATGTTTCGCTTTGGTCGAGTTCTCACCAGGGGGCTTGAATTTAAAGCTGGGGAACACTCAACAGTCTTAGCAGGGGTAAGCGGTGTTTGAACATCTGCTTCACACTCACTTTTTTCTTCAAGTTTTTCTTGGTTTAACTTAACGCTTGGTACAGGTTGAGAAGTCGAAGAATTGTCAGCAATTGTTGTAAGTGGAGCTGAACCAATGGGAGAGCTTATTGGAATTGGTACTTCACTAATTGGTATTTCCAATGTGTCACTTGGTACTCGTTTTCTTAAATGATCTGCATGAACAAATCGTACTTGATTATGAACTTTAGCAAGATAGGTGTTCACACTAACAATTTTTATGATTTCACCCGGAAACCATTTAATTTCCATATTACGAGTAGAACGAACCCATACTTTTTCATATAAATCAAAATATCTCGAAGCATATTCTTGAGAATGAGACTCTTGAGATTCTCTATACTTTTTCTCTCGAGTAAGGTGATCACTTCGGAGCTGTGTGAGCTTTGTTTGAGGTGTAAACTTGAACAACAGTTCAGCAGGAGTCTTCAGAGTGACAGAAGATGGCGTATTTCTATAAGCAAATAGAGCACTATCTAGCCTATGTTGGAAACTATCATACTGTCGATTGCAAAATTTGTGTTTCTTTAACATGTTTTTAATAATATTGACCGATTTTTCTGCTGCTCCGTTTGAATTTGGGTGATATGATGGTGAATTTTTAACCTCAATTCCATTAGATTTGAAAAATCTCAGAAATTCTTCTGATTTGAATTGGGCAGCAGTATCAGAAACTACTTGAGTTGGTAGTCCAAAGATTGAAAACAATGTTCTGAGTTTTGAAATAGTGGATTTTGAAGTTGTGCTCTTGACAAGCGATACATCAATCCACTTGGAGTAGGAATCTTTCACTATCAAAAGATTTTGATTTTCCAACTCAGCATAATCAATATGTATTCGATCAAAAGGCTTACCAGTCAATGGCCAATTATTTGACAGTACCTTAATTGCGTTTGGTCTTGTTATTTGACATGGAACACATTTGTTTACAAAATTTTCGATTTCTCTGTCCATTTTAGGAAACCAAAAATAACTGCGAGCAAGATACTTCATACGTACAATTCCAGGATGTTCAACATGCAAAAGTTGAAGTACTTTGTTTTGCAAACTCTTAGGAATTACTAATCTGTTGGCTCTTAACAAACAATTATTCTCTAAGCTTAATTCGTTACGAACCTTAAAAAATTCGTTTAAATGATCTGGTACTTTATGTGGCCAACCAAATCTTGTGAATGTGATTGCCTGACTTACTTCATTATCGATTGCACTCTCTTTTTCAATCTCTTTGTTTGTTAAGTCCTCAAAGTCAGAGAAATAATAAACAAATTGTTCAGCAAGTTGATCTACAGGTTCACAGTCTTTAGAAGGAAGTCTATACATAGCATCAGCAAGCAAAAGATCTGAACCCTTTTTGTATTTCATAACATAATCATAGTTAGACAATATTAAAGACCATCTTTGCATTCTAGAATTTGCCATTTCAGGTACAGGTTTGTCATGACCCAATAGTGTTAACAATGGTTTTGCATCAGTTTCAATTATAAACTTTTGACCTTGTAAATATTTATTGAAACGTTTAATGCCAAAAATAACAGCTAGAGCTTTTTTATGAACTTGAGCATAGTTTCGCTCAGCCTTAGAAAGAGTTTTGGATGCAAAGAAAATTGGTCTCAAAACACCAGGAGAAAGTTCATGACACAAGACTGCTCCTAGTCCATAATCTGAAGCATCACATTGTAACACAATGGGTTTTGACATGTCATAGTGCACAAATACATTATATTCATTTAACCAAGTTTTACTTTCTTCAAATACCTTAATACATTTTTCATCAAATTCCCATTTAACACTCTTTTCTAATAATCTATACAAAGGTTTTAACTTAGTAGACAAATTGGGAATAAAATGTTGATAATATGAAAGCAAACCTAAATAACTTTTCAACTCAGTCATATTACTAGGCAGTGGAGCATTTACAATATCATTGCACTTATCTTTGACAGGATGTATACCTTCAGAATCTTTTACATGACCCAACATTTGAATTTTCTCTTTAAAAAATTCACATTTAGACATGTTTATTTTTACATTGAACATATTAAGTTTCTGTAAAACCATGAGAGTTCTTTGTATGCATTCTTTCTTTGTGGCAGCACGCACAAACAAATCGTCAATATAACAGTCAGTAAAAGGAAATTCTTTCAGTATACTATCCATTTTTTGTTGAAATAGAAATGATGCTGATTTTATGCCAAAAGGTAATTTGGTATATCGTAGCAAACCTTTAGGAGTATTAAGAGTTAACAATTCTTGAGATTCAGAACCTATAGGCAGTTGATGAAAGGCCATAGAAAGGTCAATTTTAGATAAATACCTCCCGGAACCCACATTAGTAAGAATATCTTCCTGTGACGGAAGAGGGTAAAATTGTGTTTCACAAAATTTGTTTACTGTTAATGAAAAATCCCCACATATTCTTACAGTCTTTTTACCTTCACTATCAATTTTAGGTACAGCTACTATAGGGGTTGCCCATTTTGAATGAGTAACAGGTTTTAGCACACCCTTCTGAATCAATACCTCTAACTCATTATCAACTAATTGTCGAACAGCATAAGGGATTGATCTAGATTTACAGAATATAGGAACAGTATCATTCTTCATAGCAATATTTACTGGATCCCCCAAAATACCAATACAATTATTCAAAACAAAACAATTGGGAAAATTTGTTTTACAATACTCAATTATATTAGTATCATCAGTAAGAACAGGTAGTATAGTGTTTGGAGAGATGCACACATTATTTACTTTTTCAAAGTTACCTGTCTTAATGTCTACATTAAGCTGTTCGATCCAAGAACGACCCATTAAGGTAGGTCTATTTTGAGTCTTAATGACAACAAGTGGCAGTGAGATTTTCTCGTTACCACGTTTCACAGGAACCATGAATCGTCCCACTACCTCCAACAGTTCACCAGAATAGGAACGCAATGTAGGAGCTTCTAGCGATTCCAGACGACCCAAATGCAACTTTTTGAACTTGTTTAAAGACATAATGGAATGAGCACTTCCAGAGTCAATTTGCATTTGAACAGAAGAATTACCAATATCAACTTTTATGGAGTATGGTTCAGGGGCATCTTTAAAATCAGAAACTGTGTTGATGCTGAACTCGCCAAGAGAGGTGTTGACATCTTCCAGGTTTTCTTTCACAAAATTTGTTGTCGAGGATCTGCAGATAGAAGAAATGTGTCCCTTTTTATTGCACTTATAGCAATTGGCATTTTTAAATGTACATTCATCTCTGTGTGTCTTACCGCAATGTTTACGTTTTGGTTTGGTTTTGAAGCTTGGGGAATTTTTCTTGCTATCAACATTGTTTTGAGGTGCAGTCTTCTTATTAAAGGTTCTTTTATTTTTGTTTGCATTTGTAATTTTCAAGACATCATTACTGGATTCAAATTTCAAAGATTTGGCTTCTTTATTGGCTGTTTCCATGGCCAAAGCAATTTCACCAGCCTTTTTGAAATCCAAGTCTCTTTCACTCAATAATTTATTTTGAATGTTTTGATCTGCAAGGCCGCAAACTAGCTTATCACGAATGGCTTCATCCAGGAAATTATTAAAAGCACACTTACTGGCTTGTTCTTTGATGTTGACTATGAAGCTGGATACATCCTCTGAAGTTTGTTTCAACTTATGAAAGCGGTAGCGTTCCATGATGATCGAACTTTGCGGAGAAAAATGTTTCTTTAACTCCTCAACAATTTCGTCATAAGGTACCTCCTTCATATTTCTAGGTTGTAGTAGGCTTCTTAACGTTGAGAAAACATCCTTTCCAATGTTCGTCATTAGAGTAGCCCTTTTGTCTGCATCAGTTTTGATTTTATTAGCTTCAAAATAAAATTCTACTTGTAGCATATACTCTTCAAAAGAATCAGTACTTTGAAATACTGGCATTTTGCCCATTCTCTGAGAAGATTCAGAATCTTGCATCTTGAATACTATCGGTTTCAGTTCGAAAACAGTAGGATTACGATGCTGTAACGACAGTGTCTATTTTTAAGAAGATACCGATCCACCACATTCGTTTTAATATTCAATTTTAAATTTCATAACTTTTATCCTCGTCGCCAATGTTATATTCCTGGTCTGGTAACATTATTTGTAAAGAAATTGACGATGGAGACAGACATGCTGCAAGTTACATGTTTATTGAGAATCTTGAATTCAAGTTGTTGCTGTTGCCAGATGGCCTTAGTAAATATTTCTTTAAAATTTTTGATGCCAGATACAAAACATTATTAATAAACAGACATATCAAACACAAAGTTTTAAAATTTAAAAATGAAGCTTGATATTGTAGACTGTGAATAAATTGTTTACTCGGAGGTGTAGACTGCATAGACCCAAGATAAAGCAGACTGATCGTAAACCAAGGTTGCCAGATGAAAAAAGTAAAATAATGCTAAATTGCTGTCAAAATAAGGCCAAAAAAGGCCAAACCTGACGTCATCGATAAATTGATGCAAATGGGAAAAAATGCATGATTTTAGTGTTCTGTATGACAAGGTTTAAAAAATAGTACTCTAGATAGGATAGTACTCTCAGTAGGATGTCTCTTTGGTTATCCTTAACAACAAACATTTTAAAATTTCAATTTTTTAATTAAAAATTTATTAATTTAAAAAAAATTTCAAGAAAATTTTTTGTCTAAAATATTTGTGTTTGGTATCACATAAATGTTAAAAAAAATTTCTTTATAAAAATATACCACCCTTTGGACACATAATTCGTTGAACATAGAAAACTATGAATACTTTCCATACCATGGAACAACTTATTACCCACGGAATTTGCGTGCAATTTGAACTCCTTGTTAATAATGTGAAATACATGAATGCATCGGTTAAAGGGAAACGGGTGGGGAGAGGGAGGGCCAAAATTTTTGCAATATCTATATCATCATTAAAGATGAGCATAAAAATTAAGAATTTTTCTAGATACCTTTTAGTCACAAAATGTACATGTTTATTAAATTATTTAGTTATCAAACAGTTTAAAGAAAAATATTGGAAATATTTAAATGTAACTTTAAAAAATGCTCGAAATTTTATAATATTTTTTCTTCAGTTTCATTCTTTTTTTCAGTTTCTCAGTTGAGGTACAAACAATACCCTTCTGTCTCTATTTAGGTAGAAGAGACATCTAATGAGTGTCTAAATGACATCAAATCCAAATAAAACATTAAATTGTTACATGAATTTGATTTTTATACGAATGAATATTTAGAAAACGTGAATTGTGAAGCTTTATAAAATTCCCGTTTTACTACGCAATTGGATTCCTAAATATTATTTTTAAAAAAATTATTTTATTATTAGAATGAAAATTATATATTTCAGTAGATGTTGTTGAACTAACTATAAGCATCGAAACTGGATATTTAATTCAATTTTCACTATTTTGCAAGGAGCATATATATTACGATTGATCGAAGTTTACTTTTTAAATGTAAATTTTCTCTCTGAATTATTTGTTCATAAAGATGTATGATGAATCCATTCTTAAAAGTTATTTAGAAAAACCTAAATTTCACTAATCTAACTGAATTAAACTTTTACTACTCTACAGCCATCACAATAATCATTCACTTTAGGACGGACCATTACACTGTTAAAAAAATTGACCACCATGCACCAAAATTTGGTTCCCATTTAGCTGCCACCAACATTTGGTGCTTAGTTTCGCTATTTAATGGTGCTTACGGTCCGAGGTTGCACCATTAAATCGTGAAACTAAGCACCAAATGTTGGTGGCAGCTAAATTTGAACCAATTTTTGGTGCAAGGTGGAACAAAATTTTTAACAGTGTATGCTTGGATTTAGATGGGTGACAGATGGCATTCGCAATGCTTAGAGCATTTTGAGGTTCTTTGGCAAGACAGAACGAATAATTTCACCATGCCTTTTGGGACAAGATTCTTGGAAACCCAGTCCCTCTATCACTTATCTTAATTGATATCGCCCTTTCCCCTTAAAAAGAACCTGCGGTTATTCTGCCTAGAGCGCTAGAGCCTCGTTTACATCCTGTATTCGGACAATCATTTGACCCCCTACCCCTCTTCTTGTTAACTCCGGTCGTCACTAGTCAGCTCCTGAGGACAAAAAACGAGATTAAAGAAGGTACCGCACTTAACTTCAGGCGAAAAGCGTATCTTCTCACTCAAAAAGTTTGAAAAAAAGGAAAAGTTTGTTTTAATTGATATTTTTTTCTGACTTCGGAAGTTGTGGTAAAAAAGGCCAAAAATAAGGCCAAATCAAAGAAAAGGCCAAACGTAAATTCTTAAGGCCAGGCACTTCTAAAAAAAGGCAAAATTTCCCAAATTTGGCCTTAAGAAGGCCAATATAGCAACCCTGTCGTAAACCTCCAAATCCTTGACCGAGACGCGCGAGGAATTGTGGGGCACAGATCTCCAAAACATAAACGCATTTTGTATAGACAATGGCTGCTTGCTCCGCATTTGAATGTACAAATCACCCGTCAAAATTAGTATGTACAGCTCCAAATATTTCATTTTACAGGTAAGTTCTTTTCTAACACTGTTTAATTATAGTTTGCATTGATTTTAGTTTCTAAAACTATTTATTTGTGTTTGAATGACTTCAAAATGAAAGTTCGTGTGGGTACTCGTTTCGTTTTCCTTCATTATTGTGTGTATCGCGGAATTTTCGATTAAATTTCACTTAGCCTACAGACTGCCATTTAATAATTAATTAATAACTACCACTTTAGAAGAGGCAATTGAGGTATCTGAATTTTTAAGAATTGTTTTCGTGAAGTCAGTATTTTCTGGAGAGGAAGGATGAGTCACGTTAGGTGATCAAGTTTTGAATGAAAGCACGTGTGCTCTTCTCTCCGGAAATGGAAAAACATAGTTGATTCTCTACTTTGGTTTCAATGTTAAGAAACCAGTCAATGATATATGATGCAGTGCATACAATAAATAAAAGTCACAGTTCATAAAGAACTTGTTGTGTAAAAGAATTAGTTTCCCATAAGATGAAAAAGTGAAACCGAAAGTTATATTTACATGTTTACCTAACAGTAAAAAATTTTTCAGCTATGTAATTGTGAATGTGTAATTATGTTATACATCTGTCCAATTCCTACAATATAGTTATTATAACATACATTAAAATGATGTGCTAAATATTATGCATTAACAAAATATGTTAAATTTTTGGAAAGATAATGAAAAAATTTAATTTCTTGAACATTTGTTAATTGTTAAATGGGATTTCCGTTTTATGAAATTGCTATTATCAATTTTTATCAATTATCATTAATTTTAGTCGTATGCAAAATAAGAGATGACATTTTTCTTTACACTTTTTCAAAGCCATGATATTCTACAAGAAAATACATGCCTGATAATTTCCCTCATATTCATGAATCTAGTGTTGACTTATCGAAAAAAAATTATCGTTAACAACCTTGACACTGATCTATACTTGCACTAAAATGAAATAAGCTAAGACACTATATTAACATACTATATAAAAAATATTTTCACATTATACAACAAAATCATTGATTTTGTTTTAATTTTTGTTCTGATCTAAATCAGAAAATTCTGAATTACACGCCCTTCCACGTGCCTTGTTCCTGTAGTTGTAAATAGCCAGTTTTCAATTGCTGGTGATGGATCAAAGTTTGCTGGCTAAACTTCATCAATGCCTATTCACACTACATTATTTATATTTTCAGTGGACAAGTTGCATCGCAATTAGTTCCTTATACTATTCATGGCACTATAAATCCTTCTCGCACAGGCAGACGTTCTGGGAGGATGTGCAATACAAAATATTTATCTTTTGAAACAAAAAATATTTACATTCCCGGCCGGGCATGTATGAGAAAAAAATACGTGCCTGATCTGAATGTTTACATGCACCGGCCATGTCGGGCAATACAATTTTCGAGCTCTGATGGTAAATTTAAAACATATCATCTATTAATTATTTAGAATTGCTAATTGTTTCTCATTCAATCATAACAGAACATCGGGATGTTAGGGATCCTCGGAGGGGGGCCGACCTTAAAATCCCTCCCCCTAGTTGCGCACCTGATTTCAATCCAAATAAATAATATAAATTTAAAAAATAATTTTGTACACCAAAAATATAAAAACCTTGAATTGCATTGTTTTACCAATATTTTAATTAACCTTTCTATTTCATAGATGTCTTAATTTACATATTTTTAATTATCAAATATATTAATCATTGTTATGTGCGAGTACATAACTACTGTGATTAGTAATTTCATAATAATTAAACTAATAAATCTAGCCACAAGACTAACATGTTCGTGGCCATCAGTTAATAGTTGTTTAACAGCTGACCACTTGATTCTTCAAATAAACTGTGATATTGGAAAGAGAACCCAAGGCAGCCATCTTGGTCTCAGTGTACAATGTGTATTCCATTTCTCAATGCAACTATTATACTTTTTATTCGCATGCAAAATAGATAGACTTGTAAAGATCATACCATAATTTAATATTTTAGTTTGTTATTTTTAGTACTTTAAGTAAAAACAGTACACTAAAAACCTTTCATGGAATAAGTATATTGCCACAAATTATATTTACAAGTCAAGCACAAAAAGCTTCATTCAAATAGAATCAGTATTTCTTGAGACAAATAATCTATTTATCTATCCAACATGTTATAAATCTGGACATTTCTTAAAAAGTAATAGTTTCCCAAATGTGGTAGAAAAAAAAAGATCTCAAAATTAAAATTGTCCTTTTAAATTAAACATTCTACAGGAATGATTATGTAGGTGGCTACAAATAAAAAAAACACACACTATTTTACTAAATACATCATACGTCTTAATTTACTGTTTATAATTGTGTACTGCCATTTTGGTAGAAAATTTAAAATTTCTTGCCTCAGATTTTGTAAATGGATAGGATAGTAATCAAGGTAGCATACTTGCCAAAATTGGCATTTTCAAATTAGTAAAATATTTACGGAACAATTTTTTCATTCTTATGACTCACGGAAAGGCGAATAGCGTCAATACTTATGAATGCAATATAGAAATAATGCTAATTCACTAACAAATGAAAAAATTAGTATAATATTCAATTGCTCTCAAACATAATAAATTTTTATATTTTAGCAGAATGGAAATTACAAAATAAAATACTAACCTGTATTTAAAAATAAATAAAATGTAAACTTTTGAATGAGATATTCAATGAGGTTTATGATTTAGTCTACAGACACAAGAACTGTAGTGAGATTTATCAGGAGGTGGTATTCAAGAAGTGTTAAATGACACGCACAAATATCAATTTATGCATGCTTTTGTGTTTAATGGGGAATTTCTCTATTAAAAAAACTTGCAATCGAGTGTAAAATGCTTTAACATGCATAGACAAGGTTCCCACTCAAATCACAGAATAAAAATCACTGACTTTTCAATGACTTTTAAGGACCTAAATAATGTTTTTTAAGGACCTTTGAAAATTTGTTTTCGGGCATCATGTCTACATATAAATTTTTAATAAAATATATTCTACCAGAAAAGTTACAAGTTGGTACATGCATCGTACAAATATGTCAGAGAATTCTGATATGGTGCAGATGAGTGATAGTCACGCAGGAATAGCAAGTCCGAGTAGTATTTTGTATAAATTTTGCAGTTGGACACACAACAGCAGCAAAAATTAAGGACTTTTAAGAACCTTTAAGCATTTTCAAGGACTTTTAAGCACCTCTAAACATTTTCAAGTACTTTCAAGGCATTGAAAACAAGTTCAAAAATATTAAGTACAAAATATTTAGCACTTTCAATGACCGTGGGAACCCTGATAGATTTGTTGTTATTCCAAAAACAACTAAAAGTTTAAGTTAAAAAATGTGGCTTAACACAGAAAATTCTAAAACATTTCAACTCATATTTAAATGTCATCTTATTCAAGAAACCGAAAGCAAAATACATTTCCTGAAATTAATAACTTTTCGGACAAATAAAGACTAATATTGCAGAAAATACAATAGATACTTCTGAAGTATATCAGATTTAAAAAAAAAAGACTAATTATACAGAAAAGAGTAGTTAGTAAGAGTGAGCTTGAGTAAAAAAACGATAATCTGTTATTTCAAAAATAAAACCTAAGTTTGACTGTTCTGGAGTGATTTGTACATGTAGATTTTACTCTATTCAAAAACACTTTATAAAAAACTAGTTCATAGCGAGCATTTATTTGCATTTTTTAATAAGTAACAAGTTTTTAGTTAAGAATCTGATAAGGAACTTCGAAACTGTGTGTTTTCTTTACTAGACTCAAAATTCCTTCGCATTTTGAATCACTATGCGGTACAACCAGTGGTAGAAGTGGGAAAATAAAAGTGGGGGGATGCCCAGAAGTTGGTGACAATTGCATCCCCCCCACCTCTCCCAACGATAAATGTTATAATTTCGCATTTTATAATAAAAATATTAATTAATAAGGAGTACATACTTATACTTCCTAACACTACACTGTTAAAAAAATGTGTCCACCATGCACCAAAATTTGGTTCCCATTTAGCTGCCACCAACATTTGATGCTTAGTTTCGCGATTTAATGGTGCTTACGGTCCGAGGTTGCACCATTAAATCGTGAAACTAAGCACCAAATGTTGGTGGCAGCTAAATGGGAACCAATTTTTGGTGCAAGGTGGAACAAAATTTTTAACAGTGTACCATTGAACAAGGATCCAAACTCTAGCATAGAACAACTATATTATTTTAGTAAATATTATGCGACTTAGTTTTTTTTACTTGGAAGTAAGAGATAAAGTGAAGTAATATTTCCATATTATATACTTCTTTTATTTTAGATTTTATGAGTTCCTTTGAATTTAAATAGTCCTTCTAAATGTGCATACTTTCATGAAATTAAATTAATATAGAACTCTAGAATGTTTGTTTTTTTAAACAATAGTTTGTCTATATGAAACAAGAATAGAAATTTTACTTTAAAATAAGTTCCTTTAATGTTAAAAGTTGACACAGTTCTTGTAAATAAAAATACTTATATCTTTATACAAAGTAGTATAGTACATTTTTATAATAGTATGATGTATACCAGTGATTCTCAACCTTTTTTTTTGTCGCGGCACACTTTTAACGATTTCAAAATTTGGCGGCACATAAAGAAAAAGATAAGTTTAAAAATTGTTTACTTTTCTATAATACACTGTGTAAAATAGTTTATGATAGTAATTTGGAATGTAAAATAATATAATATGTACTACAAAAACACTACGTTTATTAGGGGATTAATTACAAATGAATAATAAGAATACTTTTAATGAGAAATTTGAGTTTGTTGTTTTTTGATAATTTCATTTATATTTGGTTGTAAAAATGATAATGCGTATCGTCTTTTACATTTAACATTCTCGATCTTTTTTTCGTTTTTATGTTGTTTAATACTGAACACACAAATAAGATATAAAAAATTGTAATAATATTTTTAAAGCTTTTTTGGCTATCAAGGGATAATCGCATCTAATGTTAATCCAAAATGAATTAATTGATAATTCCGAATATTTTAAAATTAAATTGATCGAAGTGATCTTTGAAATCGCCCGCGGAATTCGTGGGAAACAAAGTCTCAACGGATGTGCTTTCCAAACATTAGACAACAAGACGCACACTCACACACCTGCAGGGGGTTGTATGTAAAAAACTAGAGTAAAAGATAGGTCAAAAACGCGGCACAGAGAAATATGTAACGAAGCGGTGAAAGTGAAAAACTTTCGTTACAATATTCATATATATATAAGTACTTTTCTCTAATTTAAACTTTACTCGTAATAAAAAAAAGCATTATAATTTTCAATATATACATTTCTAAAATTTGGTGGCACACTTTAAGAATTTGGCGGCACACAAAAGTGCCGCGGCACAGTGGTTGAGAATCACTGATGTATACACACCATAAATGGCTTTAAAGTTTTCGAATGTAAAAAAAGGTCACCTTTTCTCAGTGTCACTACAATCAAAGGTTAATGTTATTTTTCTTTAGTTGTTTTTTTAAGGATTGAGTGTTTTTAAAAGTGGGGGATGGATTTCAGTGTTTTTAGAAGTGGGGGGCCGCATGGGTATTTTCTTGAAAAGTGGGGGGACGCGTCACCCCGCGTCTACCCACACTTCTAGCACTGGGTACAACCAGAATTGAAAGTATCATTTGCAAATGTCAGCTATACTTTAGCAAACCATCAACGGAAAGTATTTTTTCAACTGCAACCCATTTATAATCAATTTTGCAGGCAATATGCACAGTTTCTTGTAAAGAATCAATCTGAAAAGTATAGAACTCATTCTAAAGTTGATTCACCTGAATTGATTGGAAGCATTATGGGAAACTTGTTAATGAAGTACTTGTCATCAGCAAAGCTTTTTCTATCAATTTCTTAAAAGTTTGGGACTCCAGTAATTGCAATACCTCACTGTTGAATGGGAATTTATTTTGCATTAAACCACATGCTTTAATATAGTAGTTATTGACAGTTGAAAAGAAAAGTTTCTACTCCATGCACTTTAATTCCATCACAAGTATCGATGCTGCTCTGCCAATACATATGTTCCAAGCAATCCAGTAAAAAATTTCAAATGTTGTATCCTGTAAAGTCTGAGATTAAAGTAAAAACAGCCAGCAATGAATTCACAATTTGTTGTTCTGCAGAAAAATAAAATGTGACAACAATTGGATAAAGTTGAGAGTTAGTATCATTACTCCCATCAGAGGCTATGGAAAAAGATACATCCTTCGGTAATGAAACCAGTGTCAGATGACTGTCAGTTGTCTTTGTTCTTCTGCAACCATATACATGTACAGTAAACTCCCGATTATCCGCGGGCGGATTATCCGTTTTGCGGCTTATCCGCGGTCTCTCTCTTTTTTTTTTTTCTTTTTCTTTTTTTTCTTTCTTTTCCTAAAAAATTACGAAACGTATTGAATGGAAGCACACACCTTAGAAGAGAACCACCGTGCGAAATCTATTTTTAGATCGCGGGGTAGTGACCATGAAGGGGTAGTCGAAGGTCGCAGTGGGAGTCAATCAGCCAAGGTCATCCCCTTATCTCCCCTAAGATCCCCACTTCCCAACAATTTCGAACACATCAGTTTGTGCTTTTTTGTCAAACTGTGTGTACTTGTGGATAATTGCGTATTTGTGCGAGTTTAAACTGTTGTGCTTCATTTTATTTTGTCGTTTCAACGTTACTGAAAAATGTCCGAAAAGAGGAAAAAAGTGGTTTTATCTATTCAAGAGAAATTAGAATTGATTAAAAAAATTGAAAACGGTGCGTCGAAAAAACAAATGAGCTTGCAGTATGGAATTGGAGAAACCACCGTTAGAGACATTTTTAAACAAAAGGAAAAATTAATGCAGTTTGCATCCTCATCAGATAACTCGTCATCTATGAAAAAAAGAAAGACAATGAAAACCAGCACCTACGAAGAATTAGATGCCGCACTTTTAAAGTGGGTGAGTCAAGTGAGAAGTGAGGGAACTCCTATTTCAGGCCCAATTATAGCAGCAAAAGCAAAGCAGTTTTTTGAAATGCTTGGATTAGAAGGAGCATTTGATGCATCATCAGGCTGGTTGACGAGGTTTAAACTACGACACGGAATAAGAGAAATCGGTCTTTACGGCGAGAAATTAAGTGGCGATAAACAGGCAGCGGAAGATTTCAAAACTGATTTCGAATTGTTTCTTCAGTCAGAGAAAATATCCCACGAACAAATTTATAATGCTGATGAGTCGGGGCTCTATTGGAAATGTTTGCCGACACGAACACTAGCATTTGAAAGCGAGAAGCAAGCTCCGGGACATAAGTCCAGCAAAGAACGCCTAACAATAATGACGTGTAGTAATGCAACAGGCTCTCATAAACTTAAACTGGTAGTGCTCGGAAAATCAAAAAAACCTAGATCTTTTAAAGGAACAAGGGCTGAAAACCTCCCTGTACATTATTTCAACCAAAAGAAAGCATGGATGGACCAATCCATATTTAAAGAGTGGTTTGAAAAAAAGTTCGTTCCTCAAGTTAGAGAGCATCTAAAATCTCAAAACATACCCCAGAAAGCCGTACTGCTGATTGACAATGCCCCGTCCCTTCCAGGGGAAAACATTCTAAAATCGGAAGATGGAAATTTTTTCGCCAAGTTTTTGCCACCCAATGTCACAGCACTTATTCAGCCCATGGACCAAGGCGTAATTGCATCAATGAAGAAAAAGTACCGCACCAGCCTACTGAAAAAAAGGATTGAAGAAGGGAATGATCTGAAGAGTTTCTGGAAAGATTATTCGATTCTTGACAGCATTTATGATATAAATACAGCTTGGGAGTCGGTCAAGCAATCAACTTTAGTAAAGTCCTGGAGAAAGATTTTACCTAATGTGGAAGAAATTTTGCTAGATTCAGCTGAGGAAGAAGAAGAAGAAGTTACTGCTTACGATTTAGCTAAATTAGCGAAATCTGTTGCTGGAGGAATTGATGTTGACGAGGAAAACATTGTTGAATGGATCAATTGTGATGCCAATGATCCAGGGTTCGAAAGCCTGACAGATGAACAAATCGTAGGCGGAGCAATGGATACGGTTTTGGAGGAGAGCGAGGAAGAAGATGAGGAAAAGACACTCAAGCAAGTTAGCCATGACACAGCTCTTTTACATGTTGACGGACTTATCCAATATCTGGAGGAACAAGATGACACATCTCTTTGTGATAAAATGTTTTTGAAAAAACTTCAATCACAAATAAAAAAGAGAAGTTTCAATACAAAAAAACAAAAACAACTGACAGACTTTTTTGTGAAATTGTAAGCACATGTTGCTACATTATCCCGTCGACTGTTGGCGAACTTTTTGATGGCGCAAAAAGATGGAATCGTCTGGCCTCCTCGGAAGTTCAGTTTAACTTGACCAGCGTTGGGCCTAACGACAAACAACTCGGCTTCGCTATGGTCCGCTCATTTATCCTGACGGACCGCTTCGAAGGAGAAAAATAATGAGTTTGAAGGACTCTTTGTCTCGCCAACGGTTGACGGGATAATACGTAAGTACCCAAATATTTATTAAGTCATATAATTGTACATACAGGGCAGATATTATAAATTAAATTGCTCTGAGGCATTTTTGTATTAATTGATGCAATTTTTTGACCATTTTGCGGATTATCCGCGGAATTCAATTATCCGCAGTTGCCGCGCCACCCAACTCCGCGGATAATCGGGAGTTTACTGTATATTTTTACAACTTTAGATTCTTGAAACATCCCGACGGGGGTGTGCTACAGCCCCCCGTCGGGAAATTTAAAATTTTGGCGGCCTAAGCCGGGGTTTTGTTGGTTTGTACGGAAATCAGGTCTTGATTGATGCTTTCAAATAAATTATTTATTTTAGACAGTAAAAACTGCGCTCGAAGGAAGATAATTCCCAACACTCAAAGGACAAACTTCTACCATGGAATTACTGAAAACTTGAGCAGCCAAAGTAACATTCAGTTTTTCAAGTGAATCTATATGCACATGTTTATGAGTTTGCTGAGGAACGATTCTATGCTTTTTTTTTTATCAAAATTGTATGAGAGTTTTTTTATGACTCCAAGAGGCAGTTTTAAGTGCATAAAAAGTTATTGTATACTTTTTGAAATTCTTTAGGACACATTTTATTAAATGGGGAGGATCATGGTCTAAGAATACTTTATGTCCATTCACATAAAAGAAATAATTTGCTTCATGTGAATAGAAATAATCAAACACACTATGTTGTAAACAAACACAAATTTAAGTATATTCAAATATTTATAAAAGCTATGATTAACAACTCATAAAATTTCATAACAAAATGTCTTGGAAGTTTAGAGAAAAATTAACTTTTTTAGCAGATCTTCAAAGAAAGATCCTGGTACTTATATCTGAGAAGTTTGGAGGATATATATATATATTTTTTTTAATTCGTATTGATAGCAATTTTTTTTTTTTTTTTTTTTTTTTTTTCTCCATTGCCTTATGCGAAGTGTTAAAAAATAATGTTTACAATTTTTAAAATAAAATAAGTTTCTAAATTGTTTAGTAGATGGCACCACCAAACAATTTCTCTTTGAAGCACTGATATGGTTAAAGTAAAACTGTTCACTTAATTTATTTTTACACAATATTTTCCAATTTACGACAATTGTGTTTTTGTGCTAGTTTTATTTTATCCATTTTGTATATTTTAATTTCGATTTCGTTCTCTTCCATAACTATAAATTTTAAATGCAAATTATGTGACAAAAAATTAGTCACTTAAATTTTTTTTTAATAAAAAAAATATTGGTTAAATCTGACTTTTGTAAACTGAATATTTATAAATTGAGATTACAGAGAATACCCGAGAACTTTAATTGTACCAAACACAGGAGTGATATTGAATCTCAAGATATTGAAAAGCACCAAGAGAAATATCTATATTCTCCCCTGGAAGTAAAGCAGGCGTTTTAATCCCCTTCAACTGAGTATTGTAGTGCAGAGCAAAACAAATGGTAATGGATCACTGTAAACGAATATTAAAATTTTAACGGTCATTTTGACCAGCATTTACTATATTTTAATCTTTACGAAAAGTCAGTAGAAAGCCGTTCACCTAGATTCGCTTAAACTACTTTTATTCCTGATTGATTGATTGTTAAACTGCAACCGCCATTCATATGAGTGATATTCTGAGGTATACAACAGTGGCTCCCAAAAGTCTTTGTGCTGCTTAAAAACTTGTAGAAAAAGTGTCGTTGCCTTTAATTGAGTTCGAATATTAACTTTTTTTTTTCCTTTTTTCTTTTTTTTTTCTTTTGTAGAATCTATATTCAATTCTGAATAAAATCGGATATTTTTAAAAGAAATAGTGAATCGTTTTATTGTAATAAAAATATAAATTCATAGAACCCAAAAAAAAAGCACCATGAAAGTACTCGTGCACTATGATGAAGCTATGTTTCATTACACTCGAAATTCCCCCCTCTCCCCTCTTGTGTCAGTTCAGAGCTGTGACGTGTAGACACGGTGTCTGACCAACAAACAATAATCCCATTCCTTATAAGAATGTCTCATAAATACAGTTGTAAGGGAAGTCAGACATAGCTAGACATTAGCGCCATTTTAGACACTTTTCGACAGATTAAGAATTTAAGGTACCACTTGCCGCCACTAAAGAGACCAACCACCTCACCAACTACAGGACACAAGGGTGGATTTGAATCTTGTAACCCTTACTGTAATTAAATAAATTGTTATAATTTTGATCCAGCTGCTGTCATTCCTTTGACTTTTATCTATTCCGATTTATAGCAACACACAGCTGATAGCTTTGTTTACTTATTGCAGTGTGCCTGAATTATCGCTGTGTTCGAAATTGTTTTTACTGAAGCTTGTGTTGATACTTGAGAGTGATTGCACTGTTGTTAGGAGGGATTTTGTGAGCCTTTAAAAAACAAATAAATAATAGTTTTTATCTAATAAAAACTGTGCTATCATTGCCTATGAGGAAAATTCATAACAATATAGAGATGTTTATGAATAAAAAGTACGGTGCATTAAATTACCGAAATGCACATTATCGTCTGTAAAAGTACTGAGCTAGTTTTCTTATTGTAGTTAGGATTGATTATTTTATTTTCTAAACCTCCCTGAACGTAAAAAATACCTATTAAAGCTTAACATTATTCTTTTAATGTAGCATATTATAGCATGGAGAGTTTTAATTCCCGGGTGTTTAGCAGGAAGTCGTTTAAATTCTTCTTCTTCAGTGGCTCGTCAGCCCAGGGTGGGTCTTGGCCTTTTCAAGAAGTCGATTCCAGGCTACCCTGTTCCTAGTCATTGTTCTCCAATTCTTGACCTTTATTGTGTTCAAGTCTTTTTCCAAATAGTTAAGAAACCTGATATTTGATCTTCCTCAAGGGCGAATCACAGTTGCTTTGGCCTAAGAGATCTTTTTTGTTTATTTTCCCCTCTCCATTCTTATTTCGTGGCTAATCCACTTGATCCTTTGGATTTATATGAACTTTATAATTTTTTCTAAGAACCAGATATCATAAAGTTCTCTGTTCCATCTTTTTTTCAAAAACACCTCTGAGAACGCCTCAAAATTTTTCTTTTAAATACAGCAAGAGTCGCTTCGTCACCTTGTGCAAGCGTCCAAGTTTCAGCAGCATAGGTCAGTACAGGTCTGATCGGACTCTTGTACAGAAGCAGCTTAGTTTTTTTCTTTTCAGCAGGGATGACCAAAGATGTCTTCGTGTTCCATGGAAACATCAGTTAGCTGCAGTTATTCTTTTATGTATTTCTGGCGTTATGTCGTTATTTACATTTACTTCTGATCCTATATATGTAAATGTATTATTATTTTTATTTTTTTTTAAATATAAATGCACCAGCTTCAAAGTAATGAGCAGATGTTTCTGTACTGTTAAACTCCATGTACTTTGTTTTGTGCTGATTTATTGTAAGGTTCATATTTTTTGCTTTTCTATTTTTAAGGTTCATATCTCCTTTTCTAAAGCCAGGAAGGCATGTTTTGAGTCCCCAGGAGCTCTAGCAATTATATCAATGTCATCGGCAAAAGCAAGAAGTTGAATCTATTTGCTAAAAATTGTTCCCCTTGTATTAAATTATTTTATGTTTTTTTTAACATATAAGTTTCTATCATTATCATTTTATATTTTAATTTTTTAATTCATTCTTCAACATTGATTGTTTTTATTATATAACTGTTAAGCTGAAATGTATGGTTTATATTTTTATTAAAATACGTTATTAAGTATTTTGTTTACTTTAAAAAAACCGGATTAGTTCCCAATTGTTACAGAATGTTGTCTCTTGCATCAAAACAGCTCAACAGTCGAAATAAAGAATTCCAAACAACTTTAGAAGATTCTAAATAAATCTAAATGCTTTTATTTTCATGTGTTATGTATTTTTTTCGTAAATCATAACAATCGTAAATTTTATACTAATTATTTGTTAATCGTTTATAAATATTTTTATTACAAAATTGGACGATAGAAAATACGTCAGAGTTTTTGCTTTTGTTTTATCAAGAAGTAAATTGGATTAGAGAACAAAACATATCTGCAAAAGTTAAAAAACTGACTATGTTTTAATCCTCTCAAACTGCAAATTGAGTACAATTAGAAAAAAATAATAAAAATAAAAATAAATTAAAGACATTGTCGTCGTATTTAAAAATAAGGAAATTCAGTTAATTACCGACTTATAGAATTATTGCGCTTATGCATTTATTCCAAATGTTTGTAAGTCATAAAATACAATGAAATTTTGTTTTTATCACGGATATAATTGACACATTACACTGATTGCATCTAAAGAATAAGAATATTTTGGATGTAATCGTAGAACAAAAATTTTTAGATCTGCAAATCGCAAAGTATAAAATCAGAACATATTTACATTGATAAGCATTAAAAAATGGGAAAATACTTTTTATTTCGGAAATGTTAAAGAAATGAAATGTCAAAGTTAAAGTTTATATCTGTTTTCAGAAGTAATTTTTTCTTGGTCTTTTAACATTCCATGTGATGGTAAAATTGAACTGAAGATTAATACACCTGGGGTGTGTTGAAGTCTTTTAAACGTTCGAGAGTCCAAATCGGGCAAATCTTCGTCCAACACCCAAGAATCTCACTTCCAACGTTTGTTTTGCGACTCACCTGTATATTGCCAATTATACATTTCTGAAACGTTTCGGGAAGTAACAATGGAGTAAACGTAAACAAACAAGAAGAAAAAAAAAAGTGCTTTTTGCGTTCTTGCTAAATAAGGGAATCATAATTATCTTTGTCCACTAAAACTATTGTGCTCTATAGCTTTATGTTTGACTATTTATACATATCCTGTATAGTTTTGGAGAGAGATATGCTGATTACTGACTTTGACATAAGGTATTGTATTGTTGTTGTTTTAGGGCGTAAAGGCAACACAAGGGCCATGCTGCGCCATTGACACAAGTTGGGGTCGTAAGTAATCTCATCGCATAGCGTATTCCAACTCTTCTATATTTAGACACACCTTTTATTACAGCTGCTGTCAGATTTAAAAAATTAAATGACCGGTAAAGTATTTTAGTGGATACATTGTACGCAACTATTACAAAATAAACAAATTTCGGGCTTTAGTGGATTTTTGTTAATTCACTCCCAGTGGTGCCAATTGGAATCACAACATTTATGATTTTTTTTTCTCCTCACCTAATACTCCCAGTGAATTCGAATCAACGTTTTTACAATCATCAAACTATTCTCTGCCGAAATGTATTTTTCTTTTTCACCAATATATGGCTGCACGGGTTCTGTTGATGAATGAAATGAGGCTTTTTTATGTTTTCTCAATTCCGAAAAAGATGCCGAAATTAATTTCGATTTTTAAGTAATTTAAATTAAATAACTCTTTCAAATATGTTCGTATTATTTCCTTTAATATTTAAAAATTGTATATTAACCATTTTTAACGAATCAATATTTTAAAATTTTAACATTTGCAACGATTGAAAAGTGATGATTCCATTTGGCATCAGTGGGAGTTAAGTACAACTCAACACCTTTTCCCGGCTATATTATTTATTTTAGATTTGAACTGTTATTACCACGTTATTGCTATTTTTTTCTAGCAGTATTCATTCACTACGTTGAGATATATTTACGACTAAATAGAAGATTTCAAATTTTATTTTATTTATTTAGAAATGCCGAAGCGAAATAGCTTTAGACTTGTCCTATACCTAATGCCCAATGATGCCATTTGGAATCATTTTTACTTTTAATTAAAAAATTAAACAAAAAAAAAATTGCTTTCAACCCTGTTATTCTGGATACCAAATGAGCATATTTTATAAATTTCAGATTTTTAAAATGAAAAATAAATAATTGGGACTGAAAGGGTTAAGTTGTACAGCTAGTAAATTTTGGAACACAAAATCTGTATATAATGTCCACTGTTATCAGCAATATTCGCCGATTAAAATATTTCCGAGAATAATTTTCTTCTTTAGCTGTAAAACTCCTTACATTTTAAAGGTAAATTATAATCTCGACCTCCCATCTCAACGCGAAACATTTAAAAATACCGTGATTTACGACTATGGTTAACGTCATAAGTATTGGTGACAGGAGACTCCAACAAGTTGTGGAAAAGGGAGTTTTGGGTAGTTAAGATTAATGACACCTCTGCCCTTTTATGTCTTCGGCAGCGCAGTTTACCCTACTTTGTCCGCTGTGCGAAAGCGGGCAAATTTAACTAGTTGGACCATTCCATGCCCGAGTGCTTCTATTAATTCCGAACTAATGATTTAAGTGCTCGCATAATGAGTAGAGCTAGAAATTGGAATCCTGAGTGAGAATTGTGACCTGAAATCAGTGTGTCGCCAGTTAGGATTGTCCGGTTGCATTATTGCATTGATTTGATGTTGTAACACAGGTCGCGTAATGGGTTTGGAGTTGTTAATGGAAGTAGTGGATAGTTACGTCACATTTGAGTGCCGTTGAATTTGAGTCAAGAGCACTTGCCAGTAGTGTTACAATCGACCATTCTAATTTCACTTATTTAAAGGTAATTTTAGTTTATTGTTAAAGAAATTATGTACATTTAACGATTTTTGGCTAAGCATTGGTTTTCAATATCTTATCCTTATCAAATTTATTTTTGATTAACGACACATTTTTTCAATCAACAAGTACTCACATATTTAGCCAATAACACGCACTGGATCTAAAAGACCAGGTTAGCATTCCACCCTACCCTAAATTATAAATACAAAGTTCTAGTATGTATGGCGAAATAACTTATACATTATTTTTACTTATTTTCTAATGGGTATATGTTTACAAAATAGCAAAGAATTATTTGAAAAATGCATTTTGAATGGATGTAATTTAAATGATCTATTTCTACTAAAGCAGCTGACATTGTCGATAAAATTTTTATTCATTGAACTTGCATCTGTAACTATATATTTGTTTCTTAAAACAGTATTGAAGATATGTATTTCAATTTTTAAGTTCATTTATGCTGCATTTTAGCTTTAAAATTAAGCTGGTAAAATAAAGGCACGAAAACGCGTTCACAAAACGAGCTGAAACCATATTTTCCAAAACAGGATGTGGACGCCATGGGGAGCCGAATTCAGCCGAAAAAGTTGCCAAAAGGGGAAAAACTGGTGCTTTCTGAATCAAAACACGTGAATATCTACAATGAACGCACATAAAATGGATCATTCAGAATGTCAATAATGGATTAGTGATCAAAAAAAAAACATACCATACAGTGACGAATGAATTAATTAAACACAGAAAATAAGCTTTATACTCCATAAAATTTGGGTCCCCTAGACGCTTCGCAACTTTTTTTAATATGCTGATCTTCTGGATGTACAATATATTGTATATAGTGTATGAAGTTCTCTACAACTGCCTGTAAATTGTCAGTTTGGATGTTCGCAATGTCACGTCATATAATTTTCTTCCCTACAGGCAAGACAGGTTAGAATGCCATAAGCATAGACAACGGATTGACGGTGCATATATTAGAACCGGTTCGATTTAGATTCTCAAAAAGTATGGTCCTATCATGAAATTAGTCGTGAAACTGCCCCAAACGGTTACCTTTGGGGAATACAATGACATTTCTTGTATTGTGGGACTTTCATATGTTCAATTAGGTGAGTTCTGAGCATTGCTTGACAAATTCAAATGATAATGAGCATCATCTCTCCCCAAAATGTTCCAAGATCAATCATTGTCGATCTCCATTCGGGAAATAAACATAAACGCAAAAGTGAGGCGCTTATCACAATCTGTGTTTTGTAAAGCTGGCACACGACTAATCTTATACGGATAGAAATACAGCATTTTAGGCAAGTTTATTCATACAGTAGCCGAGGGCATATGGGTTTGGCAAGAAATTGCACGAGCGCTTGGAGAACTAGTGTCTACGTCGTCGAACACCGCTGTTGCAACATATGTTACTGCATCGTCTGGTACTGCTTTTCGTCCTCTGCCGAATCTGTCCGAATTTTTGAATCATTGCTATTAGCATTATAAAAGTCTTTGGGCCTTTACGAAGGTTTATGAAGACTGTGAAATTTCCTAAGAAATGCCATAGTATTACACTGACTAGTATTAGAACAGTTTGACTAAAAAAAGCACGTTGAGAGTAAAGTAGGTCGCATATCCGCACAAATCAATAGTCAATGAATGAATTGCTGACAGAACTTCACTCATTTCTTTTTAAAGGAAATTTATTGCATTGCAGTCATGTACGCACAAGGAATTTTGCTTAATTACGATCTCGATATGTACATTTCCTCAAACGTAAAATCAGCGCCAAAATCTCCCTTATCGGTAACTTTTGCAACTAAATTTTTTGTCGCCGGAATTCTTCTCCCCGTGCCTTCTACAACCAAAACACAGCAAAATAACGATTAAATAACCGCTCGCCAAAAAATAAATAAACACATTCCCTATCCTGAACAAATTCAATAATCCCACATTAATAATTCCAACCCTCGCTTCTAATTTTACTCAAAGCATCCGAAAACATTCGAAACAAAATCCAAAACTCCTCCAGGAAATCGTGGCCAGGCGTAATAATTAAGGGCCAAAGACGAAAATCCTCTATGCGCTGTGCATTTTGGGGTGGAATTGTATATCCTGTTTAGCATATAGATTAAAGGTTATAGAAGTCTGGTTTATATGAGGTTTGGGAGCGAAAGTTAGTTTGGCATTGGATGAACGATGTCAAAGATACAAGATCCTCGTTAGTGTCTGAAGGAATTGGATATTGAGATTTTCGTTTCTGCGCAAATGGGATCGATTTACTCAAATGAGATAAGATTTCGTCAGGGGATTGAGTGATTAGTTGATTTAATTTCAGAGGACATTTAATGGAAGTATTTCTACATTTGAATGTGGCTTAATTTAAATTGATAATTGGGAGTTTGGATTAGCTCTATGCTTTGACAGTGGTATAACTTTACTATGAGTCTACAATCGGTATGAAATGTTAAGGAACTATATATGTTAAAACGGGAGTATTTAGTTGACCGAACGGCATTTTGCCGGAACAATCTTTCAAAATAACGCGATAAGACTTCTTAACAGATTAAATTATAGTATTGACGAAACTAATTAATCGAGCCAAGATTAGAGTTTGCAATCAAATTCCATCGATTAGGTTTGACAAATTCTATGGCTTAAGTGGATATCGATCATGGATCGAAGGTCACGGTTAGATATACCTAAAACACTTACTCTTATCTGTCCTACCAAGAACACTTATTCTTAAATCATAGCGAAAACCCGGATGAAAAAAATTTGTATTAAGTCTGTCCGTTTTTTACAATGAAATAGAGATCGTTAGACAAAAAAAAAAAAATCAGACATATTCTTAAGCTACATTGTTTCTCAGTATTTGATATGGATGTTAGAGAGAGAGACAAACTCCTGAATCAAAGGCAAATCACGCGATATACATTCGATACTTGTATTATAGTTAGTACTACAGGACATGTATTATAGTTTATTGTTGCTAAATTTTGGCTCAGTATAGCCATCGTTTGGGTATTTTTCACATTATGAAAAAAATAAATAATAATAATAACAATCCAATCAAATTTTGTTCGGAACCATAATAGAATTACAAGAAATTTTTCCTCATGTGTTGGCAGGAAACTTTTGGATATTTTAGAAAGACACGAAACACACACATTAGACAGTTATAATCTTGAGTAAAACATACAACGAATGTCCATAACGACGGGATTAAATTTACATAAAACGTTTAATTAATGTTAGATAATGTAGTGATTTAATTAGTTGGTTCACGTGTGTAATATTCCATTCCATTACAAAATACACACAAAGTTTCAGAAAATAAGTTTTATTAAATAAAATTTTGTAATCCTTTTTTTCATAAGTTTAGGGGAAACATACAAGAACTAAGACTAATTTAATTAACATAATATTTTCAATGTAAGATAAAACCATAACTTAACAATTTCATATTTGTCAGGATTATATCGAGCAATTTTTCGTTTCCGACTTCAATTGGACTGCGCATAAAGTTGGTCCACATATTCAAATTTGTCAATACATTATGTTACATTAAAATTCATTTCTGATTGAGTTATTTACTCATTTTTATTAGCATCTCAAAAAACATGATACATTAAAATATAATTATTTTCTGAGTAATTTTAGACTAATTCCTAACGTCCTGAAACACTTGTCGCCGACCAAATGGTATAGTGGTTAGCGTGCTAGCTTCTAGACCGCGAGGTTGCGGGTTCGAGTCCCGTGTTAGGCATGGGTGTTTGTAAATGTATGTTGGCTTGTCTAATGACGAATGTTTCGGCGCATTATAGCCCTCGTGTTGCTGACGGCGCCAGATAATCTGAAAACAACCAACCAACCAACTGAAACACTTGTCCACTGCAGTTCGCCCCACCCCGCTTTAATAATATCCTTAAAAAGCCATATCCTCCTGCGACCTACAGCTGTTTGAAACATGATTTAAAGCTAATTTTTATGTATATTATTCTTTTGGGTCTATGTAACGTACTTTTAAAGTTAAAAACTGATCCATGCACTTTAAAAGTACACTTAGGCAAAACAAATGACTATCTCCTTAACCTTGCAAAAATTCTGAAATTTAATTGTTCAGATGTGGAACTTAATCATGAAAGGCTGCAAAACAATTTCCTGAGGACGTGATACATAAAAATACTTTACAGTTAGTGCAAAAATCTTTTTTGTTCGAGCTGAACATCCAGACATCCGACAACGTGAGGAAAAAGTCTTAATGTCCATTGCTGGCATGTGCTTCGTACCAACTTTTCGTGACGCCTCTACTGGAGTAGGAACTGTTTTTGCCGTTTCTGTACATGCTCTACTTCGTCACAATCGGTGGAACCATCATCAGCTATAGGACTGAATTCGGCTAATTCATGCAAAGAAAAATTATGCGCCCGAAATCCCATGAGCATTTAATTGTACGCTGGGTATCAGGATGATATCTCGATGCTGAGATTTGCCTTTAACTCATAAGTGACATGTTTTACAACATAAGTAACTGAAATTTAATATTTTAGGTAAACGTAGTATTTTAGATCGAATGTAAAAGTAAAAAAAAATAGGAGCTCATACTGAACTTTTAAAAGTTGTTTGTTTGGTTTGTACCATCGATATAGATAAGCAACTGGATAGACTGCTCCATTGTCAATGAAAAGCGAAAAACGCGCCGGGGATTGCGAATCTGGTGGGGAGGTTAACCAATCACAGTTCACTTGAATAGTTGGATGGGAGTGCGAAAAACCTTGTAAAGTGTTAGAGTATATATTTTTGTGCACATTATTACTAATTAAGGTCTACTATTGACATTTCTGCTGTGTACAACCCAAAATTTTATTTTCAATCCTCGGCAATCCGTATTTTTTATCCCACCAATTGCATCTGGCAACGTCTTCATTTTCCCAGCGTTAAGCAGTCTATCCAGTTGTTTATCTATATCGATGGTTTGTACGCTCAAGTAGCTATTTTGACACAATGATGGCTAATTAGTCCGGGGCTTACAGCTAAATGGATTCCACACTACAACAAACATTCATGCCTAACCCATATTTTCAACTCGCCACACTTGGCATGCTAGGTCAGAGCGATAACCCCACAGCCATCAGGTGTGGGAAATTTTCAAAAATTAAGTTCAATTTACTTAATTAACAGATTACCAAGAAAATAATTTTGCACTAGGTTATACAGAATAAAAAATAAGTTACATTGGTACAATCCTCAATATTCTACAACTTTTAGAACTGAAGGTATAAGCATAAAATTCTACCAATCGTACTATTTTATACCACATATCCTATCATAAATGTTAACTAAACAAATATCTTGTTTGATTATGAATTTCTTTCAAATGAAATAATAAGTTGGGATTGCTCCAACTACATAAACAGTTTTGAAAATAAAATTGAGAAATCTCGGGAAACCTTCATTATTGTAAAGCATTTGAAGTATATATGCTTCAAGTTGTATAGGCTCTAGTCTAATTGCAAAATGGATAACATAAAGGACTCTATTCTTCTAACATTTCTGCCGACCAAACGGTATAGTGGTTAGCGTGCTAGCTTCTAGACCGCGAGGTTGCGGGTTCGAGTCCCGTGTTAGGCATGGGTGTTTGTAAATGTATGTTGGCTTGTCTAATGACGAATGCTTCGGCGCATTATAGCCCTCGTGTTGCTGACGGCGCCAGATAATCTGAAAACAACCAACCAACCTTCTAACATTTCAATTTGTAGATTGACCATGGGCGCAAGCAGGGTCATTTTCGGGGTGAGGGGGGGGGGGGTGCAGATCGCAGACTAGAGTGTGCATGCAAGAGATAGTATAAATTTTTTTTCGAATTTTGATTTTTTTATTGGATTTTCTAATGAAATGTTAAAAAATATCTATGTAATATCTATCTGTTCTGTTAAAGTCTGTTACGAATTTCTGTATATTTGTAAATATTTCGTAGCATTAATTATGTAAAGAGATAAATTTATGTACATTTCGCATAAGGCAGTGCAATAGTTCATCTTAACTTGGCATCCCTGCAATGAGTCTCTTGATGCTTGATAATGAGTTTTACAGAGATAACGCTGGGAAGCGAGCTTTACAAGAAGCAGGGCATTTAACATTATGGTAATGGAAACCTCGCCAAATTGGCGACTAATTTTTGTCACCAAATTTGGCGAGAAATCGCCAAATGTCGCCAAACTTTGCGACGATTTCGGTGCCCATGTACATGTATAGGACTTTTCGACTACGATCTGGAAAGTTCTCCCAAATATCTACCTCTATTTTATAGAAATTTCAAGAAGGTTTGACTCCTATATAAGACCGGTCAAGTGAGAGGTGAGTTAGTTGAGTCCGTTAGTTGACTGAAATTACTGAGTTAGTTGAGATACTGACTGAGTTGAGAAACTGAGTCTCAGTGAGCATTCAGAGTAGTTCTAAAGCGAACTGTATTGCATTGTCTTTTGCTGTGATTTAGCAGTTGTGTGTCAAGTTTAACTGCTGTTTGTGCTCTATTGTTGTGTATAGAGCTATATTAAGTCTACTAGAATGAGAAGTTCTGGAGTTGTAAAGGAATATGTGAAGAGTTATATTGGAATAAAATTTCTGCAAGTTTTGATCTGCTTTGGCTTCAAATCTTTCGAACCGATCCACGCAACAGGTGCATTAATTCATTTAAATACACATTTGAATCTTCAAGTGTAAATAAACACAACATACTGCACGCAGCACTATCAGCATAGAGTGAGTGGAGATTCGCCTCTGCACGCGACGCGTAATGCCCACTCCACAGGGCAACTCCATGCAGACTGTGTTAAAAAATAAGATTGCGATAGCTGTATAAGTGAACTTGTGAGAAAATGATCTAGTGTAGCCGTGGTTGAATATCTCTCTCTCCTGCCTCGAGCATTTATATTATCCGTCCATTATTTTGTGATATAGCTGAGTACAAGCAATACAAATTTAAGTCACTTGAAAAAAAAATGCTGTGACCATCCAGCCTCACCGGATCACATTCTGAATTGCGTCGGACTTTCCAGGGGGGACTTAACATCAGATCCCCTTATTGTATTCGATTTTATGGCGGTCAACAACCTTCTTGAGTTGATCTGACAAATGTCAGATCTACTGAGGGTAAGCAACAACAACAAGCAACTTTGTTCTCCCCGTGGTTGAATCTCTCTCTCCTGCCCCGAGCATTTATATTATCCGTCCATTATTTTGTGATATAGCTGAGTACAAGCAATAAAAATTTAAGTCACTTGAAAAAAAATGCTGTGACCATCCAGCCTCACCGGATCACATTCTGAACTGCGTCGGACTTTCCAGGGCAGACTTAAGGTATACATATACATTATGAATTTCAAAATTTTATTCAAGTCTCTATTTTTGTTTTTTTGTTTTAAAATATTCCCGAATTCATTACCTTTAAAATAATACAATTTTCTTCCTGAGACTCAATTTACTTTGTAAATTACAGTGGATTTTGTGTACCTGTTTTGCATCCCTTTCATTAGTGTAGTAAACTTTAAACGCGTTTTCTGAAGAATGACATTTTGGTGTTATATGACTTTACACCAACGGTCATAACTTCATAATAAATTGTCCAATTTACAAAATTCTAATTTTGTTCTGAAGACACAAGTTGTGAATGTGTTTTCTATGGAGAATATAACATTTATTGTTATAAACACGTTTTTTATGAATATTTTAATCTTAATTTTTTGTTAAAAATTATGTATTTTTTTAAACATTTTGTTTAAAAATTTATAATTAAATAAATATTGCATCCAAATTCAAAATTTTCCATAGGAACATGCGTCAATATAATATCTTCTATTTGCAGTAAAAACCATACCTCTAAGTTAATTACAAGTTTATTTATGTATGTTCTAATAATGTCCTAATTAGTCACTTTAATTGCAATTAGCTGATTAAAAAATTGACGGAAAAATAAAATTTATATATATATATAAATGCATCATTTTTAATACTGATATACTGCCAAAAATTTTGAAATTATTAACTAAAAATTAAGGAAAATCATCTCAATTGTATATGTATACCTTAACATCAGATCCCCTTATTGTCTTCGATTTTCTGGCGGTCAACAACCTTCTGGAGTTGATCTGACAAATGTCAGATCTACTGAGGGTAAGCAACAACAACAAGCAATAAAGCAACTTTGTTCCCCTCCCTCTTCCTCACGATACATTGTTTTATAATCAATACAACAGAACAAGACACCCAACTAAGTTATTGTGAAAAGCATAATTCAATGAAACTGAACCTCAAAAAAATATCGTATGGAGCACCAGTAAACTTAATGTTAAAGTGCTTCAGCACACAAGACACTCATCCTGATAATCCTCTGTGGCGGTGGCCTCAAAAATAACAAAAAACTCTCTCGAGACCTCAGATGCTGTAATCCTTATAAATCGTGACCATGATTCGCAAGGATTAACGAAGAATAGTCTCATATGGCTATTTTTTTTTATCTTTTAAAACTTCAAATCTCTAAAGATACTTTGGCCGCTTTTCAAAATTACCCATTAGTAGGAGAAAGGAAGAAGATAAAAAAAATGTTTCTAAAACTCCTTCAGCTGAGATTCTCGTGACGCTTTTCACTAAATTTTTTCCTAGAAGTATGAGATTTATGCAAGTAGAGTAGGCGTTGGGTAAACAGGCAAAAAAAAACTTCAGATAGTATTTTTAATTGGTTAATTTTTGATAATATACTTATGCAGGGTGTCTAAAAAGTGTTTCTACTAATTATTAAATCCTTTACATTATGTTCGATTTTATGTCTTTGTATGTGTGTGGAGAATAAATCTTTGAAGTATTAACTAACGTACTTTCCGTCGTGCAATCGAGCTGAAACGTGGCATTTAGATTCATTGTCGGTGATAATGCATTCTATCGTATTTTGGGGGCTGTTACTAAATGGTCGCTGTTACACACGCTTCAATTACCATTCGACTGACCAGGATTGCAAACGGATCGAGATATCCATGTACAGTTTGGCGATATTTAATGATTGAAACCTACCACCAGTGAAAGATGATTTTATGTAATGCCATCTACTAAGTTTTTAAAGGGAGGGAGGGAAGGAAGGAAGTTAGTTAATGGATCGGAAAGATGATTTCTTCGTACTGATCAAACAGTATGAAAACTCGATATCAATTTAAAATCACTTAAATTAGTTGCAATTAGAAATAAATATTTGCATTGCGTATACAGGAATTATAGTGAATTTTTTTTTTTCTATGGAGTTAGTTTTCATAAAAAAATAAACTTGAATACAGTTATTCACAAGGGTTGGAAACGACATGTATTTTTATTAGATACTAAATAAAATAAAATGTATTTCCTAAGATTTATTACTCTCAAATAAACATAAAACATAAATTTCAATTCCCTATTAGCCCTTAGAAGTCTGATTTTCAAAATTAAATAAAAAAATATATTAAGGTATTTATTGCAGTAGCCTGTATTTATTGCCTATATTTATTGCAGTAACGCTATGTAATGGTAACATACAGCCAAATATTAAAAATAAACTAATTGTAAGTGTACAATTCGATTTAAAACTCCTGTATCAAATTTGAAACTTTGGGCATTTAAGAGGTTAGGTACTGCTTTCGAGATGTTTATTGTTAAAATTAGGGTGCTACTTATGGGAAAATAATCAAATAGACTCGGTCTAATGGGTTATTATGGTATTATAAAGCAGAACATCCCAGATGTTTTAATGATTATGTTATAAAAAAGTATTGATTTTTTCAGTCTTAGTTGCATTCAATAATTGTAACTGAAAGATCATAATTGCTTTTAATACTAATGTATATTGCATTTATTAAAGTATGCAAACACATCACTACAACATTTAATTGCATGCCAATTATCTTCTAATGTCTAAATTATACGTCGAGTTAAGTTCACGTTTTTCAGGATTTAATTTTATGGTAATCTAGTTAATTATTTAAGAATGGTTAATTATTTGGTTAATTAAGTAATTAAGGATTTATTTGCTTCCCCTGTGGACATTGTTTATGCCAACTAATTACCTTAATCTTTGAGAAATTTAGTATTACTATATGGTTGGTTTAAAACCCCAATAAGTATGGCACAGTTTTTATTCTCAAAATGACTTCTTTTGATTTGAAATATTATTTTGATTTATTTCAATTAAAAATCAGTGAAATTATTAAGACATTATTTTTTAATAATCAGACATAATATACTAGTTAGCTATAGTATATTTTTTTTATTATAATCTGCTTTGTATGAAGTACGTAGAACCACAAATCAGAGTCCTTTTTAATGTGCTGCATGTTACAATTAATGTGCTAATGTTTAATGTGCTTCATGTTCTAACATATTAATGAACCTTTTAATGGCAATTCAATCGTTGAAGATATTTGGTACATCAAAACATGTCAAGGGATACTTTATAGGTTTTATAAGCAAGTGCAGGCATAAAATTCTCATTTGCAGTCGCACTATTTTTCATCTCTTTTGGCGTATGCTATCTTTCCTAGTTACTTACTGCCGACCAAACGGTATAGTGGTTAGCGTGCTAGCTTCTAGACCGCGAGGTTGCGGGTTCGAGTCCCGTGTTGGCATGGGTGTTTGTAAATGTATGTTGGCTTGTCTAATGATGAATGTTTCGGCGCATTATAGCCCTCGTGTTGCTGACGGTGCCAGATAATCTGAAAACAACCAACCAACCAACCTAGTTACTTACTCAGTAATTAGGTATATAATGGTTGAGTGAAGTAATTAATAGAATAACGTACAAAGAAAATCTTCCAACTGCGTTTCCATCCATGTCTAACAACAAATCTTACCACTTTCACGTAAGGAATGGTATGTGGTTGAAATCAAGCTTTTAATCAAAGGGGATCAGGACTTAGATATTGCTAAAATCTTTGGTCTTTGAATGACTAATGAAAATAACGCCATTTTCGACCGATAGGGTGTGTATCAGACCAATCCGAGTACTCCGGAGTTAATTATGCAGATTTGCAATTCATTTTTATATTTTTGAAATTACACTTCAATCTTACAGACAAATTTAATATACAAATGTAAATTTAATTTCCTAGGAGTTATAATAAACTATAAAATACTATTTTTTGAAACCTAGAATCATGTGCTCTCCTAAAAAGAATATTTCAAGGCAATTAAAAGTTTATATAATAACTCTTATGAAATTTCCCAATCGGAAATGACTACACAACTTTTACAAAATGAAAACTGATAATTTATTCTTCGTCTCAGAGGATAACAAAAATTATTCTAAACAACAGTGAACTAACTCTCTATCAAGAATTAACTAAAGCTTCAGTGTGTTCAACTTCGATAATTATTCAAACTCAGAAAAATAAGCCTTCGTAAACGGCTCTCAACCTCCAATCGCACCCCAAATACTTTCCCAGTGGGTTTTTATATCCTCGCGTGCCCTAGAAATCCAGAGCCGATGATCTGGCCATGAACACGTGTCGAATAACTGTGAAATAATTTTCTTGATTCACTAGGATATCGCTAACATTTCCAAACTTGAATTATCGCCGTTAACGAATAAACTGAAGAAAACAGAACTTTAAGAACTAGGGGTGTGGAACATCGCACAACTTTCAATTATACTATATTACCGATGTGGATTTGTGACATTTACTGTTTTTATATTTTCATCATTCATTGATAAAAAATGGCCGGTTCGGTGAGATTTTTTTTGCGGTAATTTTTACATGCTTCTTTATAAAAAAAAAAAAAAAAAAAAAAAGCTTCGCTGAAATGGGGATTTTGGCGATATTTATTTTCGGTAATTCTTATATAATCCATTCTTGAAAGTGAAACTGCGGAGAGGAGAAAAAACGATCTTCGATGAGCTATATTCAAGGAAAGAGAACTCTGTGTTGAAGGCATTCGTTGTTCAACTTTTTTACGCCATTAAAGCATTTTTTCGGGAATTTCGGGGTTCGGAAGAGGCATTACTAGGCATTACTTCGGAAGAGGCAGGTTTTTTAGCAATCATTGAAAAACATGATTTTTTTCAATCGCGGCTAGCTTATGCGCATGCTCGATTTTGACGAAAACCTTAATGGTAGGTCCTTGTGCCATCACCAACACTCACACAAAATTTGAAGATCGTAGGTCAATTTGTTCGGGAGTTATGTTGACCACGTACACACAGACAGACATTTTTTCTAGATCACTTTTTTGGGATAAGGATGTTCCAAAACATAGAGAAATGGGGAAAAATAAATTGATTTTTTTTACACTTTTATTACCGTATGTAATACATATGGATAATTTAAAGTAATTAATGTGTACACTATTTAAAACTGCACACAAAAAAATTGCGTAACAATACCTTTAAATTAAATCACTAGAAGATTTTGTAATAAATCCCCCCTCGTGATATAGATGTCAGTAATATTTCCTAAAATAGCATGCTATTTTCGAAACTTTCACTGTTAGGACTTTTTAATAACATTTTGTGCTTTTAATAGTTCATAATATTCCTCCTTCAATTTAGAATGGAACACGTATTAATTTTATAATATCACGATTTGATTATATATGCATATGAGACGGTCTCTTTCGAGTAATTAAATTGTTAAAAATAGTATATATTTCCATTTTTATAATATTTTGTTTTACAAATTAATGCAATAAAATAAAAATATTCTTTAATTATATCTCAAAAAGTTTTCCTATTCCATTTATGTTAAGGAAGAAAGTCATTTGCGTAACTGATCATGTCCGGAGATGTAATAAAATAGCAATCAGTAACCTTTAAGAAATCATTTGCATATAACAGTTATCTTAACTTTTATTGACATTTGATGCCATGTATTTTCCGTGACTCCCAAACAACTTCCGAGATAATACGATCCAAAATAAATTTGTAATTTTACAATATAAAAGGAAGAGAAACATGAGTTTGGGTACTCGACGCTGTTCCTCCCCCCCCCCCCCCCTGTCTTCTGGTACATTATTAAATCAACTTTTACGTCTTACATATGGAAGTTTTCTAAATCTTTGTTAAGCAAAGCAAGCTCGATTTTCAGGACGGAAGATTTTTCCCGAGTTTGTGTCGCTTGAATATTTTAAATTGTCCTCTTAAATCTTTAATGGTTAATTTTTATTTTCCCCCGAAGTTGATTTTAACTTTTTCAGCGTCGCTGTTTCTGTTATTTTTTTTTTACTTTAGCGTTTTTCTATAACATGCAAAACCACAGGACATTCTTATCAAATACCAAAGCTATTAAAAAAGGCTCTACATGCTGATTCAAGAAGTATTATACGAGTTAAAATCATAATTAACATATTAATGAGATATGTAAATCAATTCTTTTTAAGTCAACATTGCGAAACACCCCTTTTTTTGAAAATATTGTTACGAATTTTTGTATATTTGTAAATATTTCGTAGTGTTAATTTTGTAAATAGTAAAATTTATGTACATTTCGCATAAGGCAGTGCAAGAGTTCGCCTTTAGTTTGTTACCCTGCAATGAATCTCTTGATGCTTGATAACGAGTTTTACAGAGGTAACTCAGGGAAGCGAGTTTTAAGGAGCAGGGCATTTAACATTATGGTAATGGCGATCTCGCCACATTGGCGAGATAGAGCCAAGTTGGCGACGGTTTTGGTGACTGATTTTTGTCGCTAAATTTGGCGAGAAATCGCCAAATGTCGACAAACTTGGCGACCATTTGGCGACATTTTCGGTCCCCATGTACATGTATAGGACTTTTCGACTACGATCTGGAAAGTTCTCCAAATATCTACCTCTAGAAGATTCACGTATGTTCACCTCCCCTATAAAAGCTCAGGGGAACGGGTGATGGAGTTAGTTGTTAGCTGAGTCCATTAGTTGACTGGAATTACTGAGTCTCAGTGAGCGTTCAGAGAGTTCCGAAAGCGAACTGTATTCCATTGTCTTTTGCAGCGATTTGAGCAGTTGTGTTGTCAATTTTTTAACTGCTGTTTTGTTCTCTATTGTTGTGAAAAGAGCTGTATTCTGTCTACTAAAACGAGAAGTTCTGGAGTTGTAAAGGAATCTGTGAAGAGTTATATTGGAATAAATTTCTGCAAGTTTTGATCTGCTTTGGCTTCAAATCTTTCGAACCCGTCCACGCAACAATATTCTTTTAAAAATTACAAATTTGCTGTATTTTATAGTTTTGTATCAATAATTAATGAATAATGTATTTTAAGGTGCTTCATGTATTTGTTTCTTCTTTATCTTTTTTTTTTCACAATCGACACATTCATTATAATAACCTAAATACGCAAATTAGTATTCAAGATTTGATATAACTAAGACTCCATTATTGATTTTTTTAGAACCTAAAAATAATAAAATTTTAAAAATTATTATTAACTATCAGTATTACATGCCTGCTTTAAAAGCAAAGCTTAGTTTTTAGGTTGTTCAGCAGTAAATCAAATTTCATTGAAATGGTTCAACTTGTTCTGGTGTTATTTAACTTTTCATGTTTCGAACGGAAAGACGGATAAAAAACATAGTTTTAAAAGTTTTTTTTTTCCCTCTCATTAAGATGAACACACACACACACACACACACACACACACACACACACACACACACACACACACACACACACACACACACACACACATTTCCAAACGAATGAGGTGGAATTTTACTCAAAAATATATTTGATTAGGTTTTCCAACCAAATACCGTAATGTGCGCTAGCTATATATATTATTGAAAATTAAAAAATAAATCGAGGAGATCGCATATTAAATTGTCGAACACTATGTAAACTCGATATGTGCTCAAAATTACTAAAATAAACTGTAAGATAAAAGTTGGCTATACAAATAAAGGATTTTTAGCTAAAACTCTAGCTAGTTTTTAGAAATGATAAATTTTTAGGTTAGTTTTTAGAAATAATCAATTTTTAAAAACAGCTACTCAGGAGGCATTGAAACTAATTGTATGTTTTTCGCTAAGTAAATAAATTTCAGAAAATAAATCAATTTTTTTTTAACTACAGTAGAACCTCGATTAACCGTCCCTCTTTCATCCGGAACTCTCTGTTAACCGACCATCCTTTAGTAGACATCAAAACTCTCCCAAATGAGTAATAAATCATTTGCCCTTTTTAAAACCGGAATATTTTCCTTTACACTAAACTTGCATGAGTAATGGTGAGGCTTTTGACCGTTTTTCAAAAGGACTGACATGGTTAGAGCAATAATCATATGCAGATAAAACTGAACTATTGCTTTTAAAAAAGACTTCGGGATAGAACCGCGAAACAACGATTATCAAGATTACGACAACAAAAACTCATTTCCAACAATTATGTCATAAAAAAAATAAATTAAAAGCCTGCATTCAATAAATGAAAATAATTTACTTTTTATTATTTTTTACAACTCTCTATTATCCGGCATTTTCGCTTATCCGACTTACCTTCGGTTCGAATTAAGTCGGTTAATCGAGGTTCTACTGTATTTACGATTTACTTAGAAACATGGAGAAGGTGCAACTCCATCTGTTGGCGTCTGCTACAAATGCTCTAGATAAGCGTCAATGCACGTTATATTTCCGTAGCACAATTTTAAGCAATCAAAGTAACCATGTTTGGCTAAATTTTAGGCGGTGAATTCTCAAGGTCTTTTCCATAAGCAACCTGATCCAACGAATGCCTCTCCACCTCTTCTTGACAAGGAGGCGAAATTAATGGCCGCTTTAAAGGAATTCCAACAAAGGCCTGACTAATTGCCTCTCCCCACCCTCCTTAACTGTGGACAACTGTCTTTTAGGAAGGGCCCATTCTTCATTCGGCGAGAGGCCTTTGACTAAAGTTTTGTTCCATTTTATCGCCAGTTCTTTGTATTCGAAGGTTTCGGTTTGTGGAAGGGAAGTGCTCATTTTTGGCTAGAGGAGGTTGGTGATGGAGCAATTTAAATTGCTTGTATAAATTTGCCTTTTTTTCTCAACGAAATGGAATCGTAGAAGCTGGGGATAATGGTTTCAAATATGTTTAATTTGGTTCAAATTATTATTTTTTTTTTTATTTAAAAGTAGTTTAATTTGTAAGAATTACATTTTTACGAATTTTTGTTTATTTGTAAATATTTCGTAGTGTTAATTTTGTAAATAGTAAAATTTATGTACATTTCGCATAAGGTAATGCAATAGTTTGTTTCCCTGCAATGAGTCTCTTGATGCTTGATAACGAGTTTTCCAGAGGTAACGCTGGGAAGCGAGTTTTACAAGGAGCAGGGCATTTAACATTGACGGTTTTGGTGACTTATTTTTGTCGCCAAATTTGGCGAGAAATCTTCTAAACTTGGCAACCATTTGGCGACATTTTCGGTCCCCATGTACATGTATAGGACTTTTCGACTACGATCTGGAAAGTTCTCCAAATATCTATCTCTAGAAGTTTCACGTATGTTCTTCTCACCTATAAAAGCTCAGGAGAGCGGGTGATGGAGTTAGTTGTTAGCTGAGTTCATTAGTTGACTGAGTTGAGTCAGTTAGTTGACTGGAATTGCTGAGTTGAGATACTGAGTCTCAATGAACATTCAGAGAGTTCCGAAAACGAACTGTATTGCATTGTCTTTTGCAGTGATTTGAGCAGTTGTGTTGTCAAGTTTTTAACTGCTGTTTTGTGCTCTATTGTTGTGAAAAGAGCTGTATTGTGTCTACTAGAACGAGAAGTTCTTGAGTTGTAAGAGAATCTGTGAAGTGTTATATTGGAATAAATTTCTGCAAGTTTTGATCTGCTTTGGCTTCAAATCTTTCGAACCCGTCCATGCAACAATATTATAATTCGAAAATTTCGAGTTTCTGTAACTATAACCGTACCAGTGAGAGCCATTTTGTTGCCATTGAGGTCCATATATCGGCAAAGTTTCTTTATGACTACCCTGTATTTTAATGCATGTAATACTTCAAATAGTTTTTGTTTTATCCCTACAGTATTACAATTATATAGTCCTATATCTATTGAATACGGCTCCTGGAAATAAAGATTGTAAAAGAATAGAAGTGGTTTACCATGGCAACCAAAAATGTTTCGTTCTTTGTGTCTCTTTTTTAGCATTACAGTTCTTGATGTGTGCGGTACCGTACTTGGCACAAACGTTGAAACTGAAACTGAAGAACTAAAAATGAGACATTGTGGTTTAAAGTTTAACAATTTCATTAAGTTGATGCTATCTCATTGATTAACTGATTAACTTTTTTAATGTTTTCCGTGAAGATACAACCATTAAACTTTACCATTATGTAGAACAAATTACAGACAAGCACCTGCAAAACAATAACTCAGTTAGACCAAAATATGAAGAGAGGATCAATAATTACGGTAAAACAAATTACCATTTTCAGTGATATTCAGTCGCACGTTTTTGCACATAGAATGCTTCGAGTTTGATATTTTGCATAATTTATTTTTCTACTAAGGAGTATTTCAAAACTTTGGAAATTTTATATTATTAGGGATTTCATACAGAAAATTCAGCATAAATCATTTTACAGGTTCTTCGTCATTGAATTATTTTTCGATCCTTTATATTGACTTCGATTTTATGTGTGTGTATGCTCGTCGATGGCGGACAAATCTGCGGAGGCCTAATTAAATCCCCTTGCCGTCATCCAACCGCACTGAAACTTGGCAGATGGATTCGATATCGACGACAATGCATTCTATCAAACTTTGACGGCTGTCACTGTCACTAAAAAGTTTTTTTTTACGGAATATCAATAAACCAACTTGCCGTCATCCAATCGCGCTGAAATAGCATTTAACCGATCATTGAAGAAACCCTTTTTTTTTTTGTTGCCACATTTTTTTTAATAAATAAATTATAAAATTGTTTTAATCAGAATAAACAAAAGATATTTCGATACGACTGCACAAATTCACATTCATTTTGAATATATAAATTTTGAAAAGTAGTTTACCGCATATTTTGCTGATAGAGGTGGTATCTGCATCTAATTTTAAATATTGAAAACAAACACACGCTGACAACAAAATTGGCAATCCATATAACGGATTTATATTAAAAACTTTATTTTTATGGGTATTATTATTATATTTTACCAATGCCATAGTAGTATATATGTGGGGGTTAGTGGTTCGGTTTTTTAAATGTCTAGGGGATTTATTTAGGGAAGCAAAAATGAAATAAAAGAGAAATAAACTTCCAAATCAGAAACGGAAAGTACAATTAAATTTATTGGACGAAACATCACAATCACTTTCAAACAAAACAAAGGGGGGAAAAGTATTAAATATTACTAGCCAAATGGCAGCACAAGTCGACGAAAACTAAGTGTTTAATTAGTACATTACCCAATTAGCGAAGTGAGTTGAGTGCACCCAAAATTGGCGGACAGAGTTCAGCGTGTTTGTTCCGAATGGGATCCGGTGTGCTTCTGCTTAAAAAAAATAAAATCGCGGAGTACGAATACTTATTCGTAATGACAAAAAAAAAAAAAAAAGAAACATCGTCTTGCAGTGCCATCTGTCTTTACAAGATGAAATTGAAATGTACGGTAAACAATTGATATGGGATAATAAAAATCCTACAGATTCGGCCATCCTGTAGATCGATGACCTCATCGATGAAACACTTGAAAATGGGCAAGACATATGATAATACTTAAGTAAAAGCAAATATAAAACCAAGACCAAATGAAAACATTTCGTTGAAGATCACAATGTTCATTTGTAATTGTTCGAAAAGTTCAGGATCAAGTCTATTTGAAGATGGTAGGAACTGCTTCAGTGGCTGGGTCCTATGCTATGGCTGGAGTTGCATGGTAAATTGAAAATCAAACAATGACATATAAAATGAAGAATAATGACGTTGGGCGAAAGACAATTATGGCAATGTTTACGTATTTTTTTTAAGAGTGTTTATGTTAATTTATTTAGTAGTATAAAATTTCATTAGATCAGTGGATGTAGAAGTTATGTTAGGCCCTTCCTGGTTACCTATTTTTTGTACGTCATACCTATCTTTGGGTTTAACTTTTGTAATTTTATAGGGTCCTAGGAATTTGGGTCTTAGTTTTAACCCAGAACCGAACTGCGTTCGCTGGATTGCCACCAAATCCCCTTCCCTATAGTTCGGAGCTTTCTTGCGTTTCTTGTTATAGGTTCGTTTGTTTTCGGCTTGAATCTTTTGGATGTTTCTCTTTGCTTCTTGTCGCAGTGAGTTCCTTTGCTCCTGAAGCTCATCTTCTATCTCTTCCATGAGTAGATCTCGTATTTTCAAGTCGTCCTTATTCCTCATGGTAACACCTGTTAAGAGTTCAAAAGGTGTCCACTTGGTACTTCTATTAATCGTGCTGTTGAGTATTCGTTGTAGTTGGTCGACATATTTGTACCATTTTGTCGAGTCGTCTAACGATAACTTGGTTAGGACAGGTATTAGAGTGCGATGGATCCTTTCTACTTGACCGTTTCCTCGAGGTACTCCGGTAGCAATTTGCAAGTGTTGAATTCCTTCTTCAGTGCAAAAATCAGTGAATGCTTTCGAAGTAAATGCTGATCCTCGATCTGTGAGTATTCTTTTGGGATTTCCGAAAGTTTTTTGTTGTAACCTTAGTTTGTCTATTAAATCTTCCGCAGAAGTACACTTCACTGGATACAGCCATGTGAATTTGGTAAATGCGTCAACAACAGTCAATATGTGCTGATATTTTTTGTTGGTTGAGGGCATTGGACCAATAAAATCTACGTGATACGTACTTAAGAGAACGTCTTCTTTCGGAATTGGATTTAGAAATCCTTCTTTCTTACCGCTCTTCTTGTTAGCTAAGATGCATGGGACGCAGTTGTTGATGACATTGCGGACTAAGGCGTTTAAATTTGGAATGAAGAATTCCTGTTTTATGACGTCTTCCGTCTTAGAGGTCGAAAAGTGTCCTTTCTCATGCGCGAGCTTGATTAATTCCGTCTGCATGTCCTTCGGTGCTACAATTAATTCGCGACCATTTACGAATTTGTAGAGGATTCCGTTTCTTTCACAAAATTCTGACGACCCGTTGTTGTTGAGGACTGCCTTCAAAGTACTGATGTTTTCATCTTCTGCTTGAGCTTTGCGCAATCTAGCTGTGATTGTATCGTTCTCAATTATAAAGACTGGGTTTCTGCTCAGAGCATCTACATGTTTCATTCTCTCTCCAGGTCGATGTTCGATCTGATAGTCAAATTCTTCTAAGGATAATGCCCATCTAGCTATGCGAGTAACTAGATCTTTTTTATCCATAGTCTTCTGGAATGCCGAACAATCGGTGACTATTTTAAAATGGTTTCCTAGAAGATAGACGCGGAATTTCTTTAATGCGCTTACAATAGCTAGCACTTCAAGCTCGTAGCTGCTGTATTTCATTTCAGCTGGTGTTGTCTTCTTAGACATGTATTGGACTGGATGCATCTTTCCGTCGGTGGACTCTTGCAGTAGTACAGCTCCATAGCCGTGTAAACTGGCATCAGTGTGTAATTCTGTCCTCTGACCTTGCCGGAAGATACTTAAGACTGGACTTTCTGTAAGGAGTTTCTTGAGTTTTTGGAATGCTTCGACTTGAGGTAGACTGAACGCAAATGGAGTTTCTTTCTTAGTCAGGTCGCTTAGTGGCTTTGCTATTTTGGAGTATTCTGGTATGAACTTGCGGAAATAGCCGGTGAGTCCGAGAAAGCTTTGTACTTGCTTCACGGTTGTGGGTACGGGAAATTTCTTTACTGCTTGCGTTTTAGCCAACGATGGTCGTATTGTACCGTTTTCCACTATGTGTCCTAGAAATTCTATTTTCCGTTGCAGGAATTGACATTTCTTCCATTTTATCTCCAAGCCGTATTTTGATGCAACTTCTAGTACTGACTAAGTTTCTTAGACCTTCTTCTTCATCCTTTGAGGGAATTACCAAATCATCCATATAGATTATTACGATGCCTTTTCTCATTAGATCTCGGAAGATGTTGTACACGTACCTTTGAAACACACTGGGACTGGTACTTAAGCCAAAGGGTACTTTGTTGAACTCAAATTGTCCGTCGGGGATAATGAAAGAGGTTAGCTTGCGGCTCTCTTCATCTACTTCAACATGAAAAAATCCATTCTTGAGGTCGAGTGTAGTATATACTTGAGCATCTTGTAGCTTGTCTAGAACATCTTCTATCAGAGGTAAAGGAAATCTATCCTTGACTAATTTTCTATTTAATTTCCTATAATCCACACAGAGGCGGGTGGAACCGTCTTTTTTCTTCACTAGTACGATAGGACTGGCGTAGTCTGACGAGCTTGGTCTGATGATTCCTTGTTCTAGCCATTCGTCGATTTGCTGATTGACCTCTAACTTTTCTGAACTCGATAATCGTCTCGCAGGTTGGTAGACTGGAACGTCGTCTTTCAGGATGATTCGCATGGATACGTCTGTTGACAAAGTTTTGTCAGGCTTGTAAGTTGAGATAACTTGCTTCAATTCGTTCTGTATCCTGATGTCTCTTATGTGGGCCAACTCTATCTCTTCATTAGGACTTGTTTCGGAGATGTGCATGAACCAATCAGCGGGCTCATCTTTATGAAATTTCCTACCATTCCTGGACGTTGTAAATGTAGCTTGATTCGTAACATCCATTCCGATAATTGCTTGGAAAGATAACTGTGATTGCGGCACTACATGCCATGTTAGAGAAAATTCTTCTCCGTCGGTGGTGAAACTCATTTCGAATGATCCTTTCGTTGTGACTTGGAAATTTCCTAAGCCTGAGAGCGTTCTTCTTTGTTTCGAAAGCTTGGATTCATCGATGATTTCTTTGGCTATGTCGTCTCGAACGAGACTGAGTAAACTGCCTGTGTCTACGAGTGCGGTGATGAGTTTGTCTCCCATGACGATTTCTTTAAATTTCAACTCTTCTGATGGGATGATTGTACATGTCTGTACAGAATTGCTCGGAGGATTGCTGGATTCTGCATCTTTTCGGCGCTTGTCGCAGTTAACGTAGAAGTGTCCTGGTTCTTTACAATAACTGCAGAGTGACTGTCTAGGCCTGACAGAGTCGGTATTTCGATTATTGTTGAAATGGTTCTTTTCTGACCGGTTTGGTCCATATCGGCGATTATCAGCTCTTCGGGGAGGGCTTCCACGATTATTCGATGATCCGGTCTCGTATCGGTGACTGTCGGTTCTTCGGGAAGGGTTCCCATAATTTGACGATTTAACCCCATATTTTCCTTTGGGCAAGGAGTCGAACTGCTTTGACTTTAACGTTCTGCGGACATCTTCGTATTTTTCGAACTTTTGGGCCAGCTCTCTGGGCGAGTTGATGAGTGTCCATTCATCTAGAAAATGTTCTTTGAATTCGTACGGAGCTCTTCTTTTTATCTGATCTGCTATGATGAGGTCACGAAGCTGGTCGTAAGTTTTTATTTCAAGACCTTCCACCCATCCATCGAAGTAGGTTTGCAACTCATGGAGGAAATCCAACCAAGTTCCTTCATGAGATTTTTGGTGTGACACGAACATCTGGCGAAGTCTTTCTGGAGACAGTTTGAACCTTCGTAGCAGCAACTGCTTTACGTGATCGTAGTCGTGAGACTTGTCGGGGGACTCCCGCGCAATTAAGTGTGCAACGTCGACTGGAAGTAGGCCTATGAGGTGCTGAACCCATTCTTCTTTAGGGATCGATGACAGCTCTGCATGCCTCTCAAACAGGATGAGGTTAAGATTCACATCTTCTTTCATATCGAACTTGTGGAAGGTATCACGTGAAGGTCTGCTTGGTACTTGGTTTGTTGTGACGTTTTTCGAAGATGAATCCTTCTGGCTTTGGATTCGTAATTTCTCGAGCTCGAACTCTGCTTCTCGTCTCCGTTCCTCGATGGCATCTTGACGTTTCCGTTCTTCGATGGCCTCTTGACGTTTCCGTTCCTCAATGGCTTCTTGACGTTTTCGTTCCTCGATGGCTTCTTGACGTTTTCGTTCCTCGATGGCGATGGCCTCTTGACGCTCTTGCTCTTGCAACCTTTCCTCGGTGATGCTCTCGAGAAGTGCTTTTACTTCATCTTCGTCATACTTCTCATTTTCCAAGATTAAATCCTTGATGATCGGCTTGGTCATGGTAGCGGTTATCTTTATGCCTAATTCCGTGGCTAAGTTCGACAGAACCTCTTTTTTACTTCTTAGAAGAAAAGCCATGGTGATCTTTAAATTTGGTGGAAATCCAGTGAACTTTGTGATATTCGTAAAAATGAAATTAAAAGATAACGATTAAAAGGAAAAAAGCTTGTAGATTTATGTTGTGTGCTTTTCCTCTTTTTAAAAAAAAAAAAAAAAAAAAAATGGAGTATGCTACTAAGAACACTACGAAATTAACGAAAGTACATTTTAAAAATGAAGAAATATATTTTTGCAGAAGTTAATCAACTCTCAGTCAATCAGATAATTCACAAAAAAGTAAAAGAGTACTACCGTAAGAAAAAGGTTTTAGAATTTCATGAAATTTTGTATGAGAACAAGTCGTCAGAAATTTTTTACTGAAAAGATTTTTTTTTTTTCACTTGGACAAGAACACGATAAACATACCAACTTATAATAATGTACTTACTTTGTATTGCATAATATTTTAAAACATAATACTGCATAAGTTATGCTTTGTATTGCATAGAAAATTAATTGCATAAAAAATTATAACAGCAGCATTTGGAATAGTAAACTATGAATAAGGATGCCAATAATATATTAAGTATTTGAAACAAAATATTACCCAAGGATACTTTATAAAAAGAACACTTTAACACGATAAGTTTACCTCACTTAAATCACCTAACTTCTCAAAATAACAGCTGCATTTGGAAAAGTAAACAATGAACAAGGGTAAGAATAATATATTAAGTATTCAAAACAAAATATTACCCAAAGTTATCCATCAAAATAATGTATATTGAATAATATTCTTTGTATTAATTCAGACAAAAAGAATAAAAAGGAATATAAAAACAATTTAAATGTAAGCTATTCTTAGAACAATAATGAAAATATAAATAAAAGACTGCAACATCAAATCCTTCAAGGTATCACTTCCGGTTATAGATAAGACCCTCTTTTTTTTTTATTCTTTCTCTTTATTTGTGTTGCAAAGAGTTTACCCAAGCAAGAGGTTTTCAAAAAAAAAGTAAATAAAAAAAAACTAGTATGCAATTCTTAGAATAAGAAAGTATCAATGATTCAGAACTTATCTGAAGGAATAAACTGCTGGCTTTGAAGACGTCGGTTGTCACTGCTTAGAACACGAAATTAATGTAGTAGATGGTTTCGGAACACAGAGTACTAATCTTGGCAAATTATCGGTAAGGGCCTCGGATAAAATTTCAGCAATTCGGGATTGAAGATTCGAAAATTTTAGACGAACACTGATGAAGACAAACGCTGATGAGACGTTGAGACACCAGTTGGAAATGGCACGCTGCTTGTTGAAGATTCGTTGGCGAAGAATTTCGTTTGAAACTGGATGCTTTCTGGCTAAGAACGACGACTGGAACTTTGAGAATTTCTTTACGACGGGTTCAAATTAATTTAATTGTAAATTTCATCTTCGAGGGGTTCGAAGGAATAAGGGTGATTTTCGATTAAAACGGGTGCACTCATGAAAAATATTATTGAACTCATGTTACCAAAACGAAACAGGTTACTAGGCATACACTTGTTATTATACCAAATAATTTTGAAAACGAACAAAAAAAAATGAATCGCTACAGGGACGTGGTTTATTCAAAAACCAAAAATTACTCGAAATTAAAAAAAAATTTAGAAGCAATTCCCATTTAAAAATTCCTTTTCGCTAATCCCGGCCGAGCCCCCAAAAATATGTGGGGGTTAGTGGTTCGGTTTTTTAAATGTCTAGGGGATTTATTTAGGGAAGCAAAAATGAAATAAAAGAGAAATAAACTTCCAAATCAGAAACGGAAAGTACAATTAAATTTATTGGACGAAACATCACAATCACTTTCAAACAAAACAAAGGGGGGAAAAGTATTAAATATTACTAGCCAAATGGCAGCACAAGTCGACGAAAACTAAGTGTTTAATTAGTACATTACCCAATTAGCGAAGTGAGTTGAGTGCACCCAAAATTGGCGGACAGAGTTCAGCGTGTTTGTTCCGAATGGGATCCGGTGTGCTTCTGCTTAAAAAAAATAAAATCGCGGAGTACGAATACTTATTCGTAATGACAAAAAAAAAAAAAAGAAACATCGTCTTGCAGTGCCATCTGTCTTTACAAGAGGAAATTGAAATGTACGGTAAACAATTGATATGGGATAATAAAAATCCTACATATATTCCGTCAACTATACATCCACATGGCGCAACACGAACAACTAGTTAGCCTTCATATCGAATCCGGGACCACGAACACCCAAGACTTGACTCTAATTAATTTGCAGAACGATTTACGGACTGTAATTAATTTCCTCAGATCCGCCAGGACAGTCCGGCCGTTCCGGAGTCAATACTATTCCATTCCCGAATACATATTAAGGTCCCAAACCTGATGTTTAAAAGCATACACTAATATCCAGCCACTCAAAAATTGGTGAACGGCCGGATTTGACCATATACGGATCAATAGAAATGCGAACTTGTTATATAAGGTTCTAAATAGAGTTGAAAATTTGATCAGGTGTATTTGTTTCTATACTGAGGATAGTTTAAAGGTAAGCTACATATTAAACTGGATATAGGAATTTATTTTTGGAGATATTAATGTATGTTTAGTGTATTAACGCCTATCCTGAGGAAGCATATCCATAGAAGTAAACCAAAATGTAACATTTCCTTTTCACAAAATCTGATTCAAATTTTGGCACCATAACTTTACCTTGGAACTCTAGTCATAATTATGTTCTGTAGTGTCTGCCTGAGGAATTGACCTACGTTATCTCTGATAGTTCCCAGTGGGTATTAAAAAAGTAAAACAAAATAAGACTGTGAGTGCTTGTCAGAGCAACAAACATGTAAAGATGCGAAGGCTAAGCAGGTGCTCGTGCTGAATTAGTCACAAAGTTACCAATAATAGTAATAATTAATGTAATTTGATTGAAGCATATACAAAGTGGAGATTTTTTTACTATTAATTAAAAAAAAAAAAAGAAACGATTTTGTAATTTTCTTTCCAAAATATCATGGTGCCTGGTTATTGAAGAAAAGTGCAATTTCACCAAATAAATAACCCATTTATTTTGAAATTTTTGAAACACTGAATTACAACTTTGTGTTGTGACATACATAGTGAGCACTGTGCTATAACATGATAAAATAAGTTTTTAGCTATCGTGTCAAATTTAAATTTTTGCAAATTGTCGGCTTCAAAACTAAACCACTCAGTTGTAACTTTAGACATTCAGAATACAAATATTCGTGTATAAATTACCACAAATCACATTTTTTAAAGAACTTGTAAATAAAGCTTTTGATCCAATCCAACTTATAATAGAAACAAAATGAAATTAGGAATTCTAATTGACCAAGAGCTACCCCAGGGGAAAAAAATAATTGATTCTAAATGATACATCATGCTAATCAATTAAAGTTAATTATATGGTCAAAGTATTTTTTTCTACCGCAACTAGCCAATTTGCTATTAAGTTTCCAATTTGCTTTTCAGTCAATATGTCTTGTGGTAAAGTTAAAAATACTAAATCATTTTATTTGTACATTATAGCTTGTTACCATGGAAGCTATATTATATGACATCTCGTTTATGTTGTTGTTTCCGCGTTACAATTATTTGAGGCTACAAAATCCTTACTGAATTCTAATAAATATCATTGTAGCATATATATGTATACTAGCTGAATACCCGTGCTGCGCTACGAAATTTTACCATTAGCATTTTAGCGATCAAAAGACATTCCTGTATTCTACACTTCAGACGTTTGCTCCCATTTCGATCCCGACAAATTGATTTATCAAAATAGGAACTTTCCTTTGTTGACATTTTAAACGAAATTTATAATTGTGAATAGTAAACTGGAATAGTTTATTGTGTTTATGTTTGCTCTTAGTTCTAAATTTCAAAGTAGTAGCTGTATTGGAATTAAGTTAATTAGACATTAAGTTAATCCTCGTATAGTTTCAATGTTGCGTCGTCTTTTCATCCCTTAAAAATTCGTTAATCGATATTGGAATGACTTATTGTTTTAACATTTGCAAAAAAATATCAGAAAAATGACTACATTGGAAGAGGAACATTCGGATATCCCTCGTTTGGAACATTTAACCCCTTCTCGACCCCTTAAAGTTGGTTAATCGAGAACAGAATAGCTTACTTTTTTTATGTTTAATCTTTTTTGACATTTGTACCAAATTTCCGAGTTGTGACCATATGGGAAGTGGTACATTCGAATATTCCTCGTTTGGAACGTTTAACCCCTTTTCCACCCCTTGATCCACCCGAGATCGGAATAGTTTACTTTTTCTGCGTTTGTCTTTATTGATATTCACACCAGTTTTCAGAATTGTGTAAATATGAGAAGTAGGACATTCGAATATATCGCTCGTTTGGAACGTTTAACCCCTTTTTGACCTCTTAAATTGGGTTCATCGAGATCGGAATAGCTAACTTTTTCTATGTTTACCATTGTTGACATTTGTACCAATTTTTAGAGTTGTGACCATATGGGAAGTGGTACATTCGAATATCCATCGTTTGGAACGTTTAACCCCTTTTTGACCTCTTAGAGTGGGTAAATAGAGATCGGAATAGCTTACTTTTTATACGTTTGTTTTTGTTGATACTTGCACCAGATTTCAGAGTTGTGACGAAAGGGGAAGTAGGACATTCGAATATCCCTCGTTTGGAACGTTTAACCCCTGTTCCACCCCTTAAAGTGGGTTAATCGAGATCGGAATAACTTACTTTTTCTTCGTTTGTCTTTATTGATATTCTCACCAATTTTTAGAGTTGTGACGAAATGAGAAGTAGGACATTCGAATATTCCTCGTTTGGAACTTTTAACCCCTTTTCGAGCCCTTAAAGTGAGTTAATCGAGATCGGAATAGCTTACTTTTTCTATGTTTACTATTGTTAATATTTGTACCAATATTTAGAGTTGTGACCAAATGGGAAGTAGGATATTCGAATGTCCCTCGTTTGGAACGTTTAACCCCTTTTCGACCCCTTAAAGTGGGTTAATCGAGATCGGAATAGTTTACTTTTTCTATTTTTACCATTGTTGATATATGTGCCGATTTTTAGAGTTGTGACTATGTGGGAAGTGGGATATTCGAATGTCCCCCGTTTGGAACGTTTAACCCCTTTTCGACCCCTTAAAGTGGGTTAATCGAGATCGGAATAGTTTACTTTTTCTATTTTTACCATTGTTGATATTTGTGCCGATTTTCAGAGTTGTGACTATGTGGGAAGTGGGAGAATTAGTGATGAGTGAGTCAGTGAGTGAGGGCTTTGCCTTATATATATAGAGATAGCATCATTACCAATTATCGTCCACATATCACAGGGTTAGAAAATACCATTAATATACCTTTGCATTGTTTGTAAATGCTGTTTGACTGTTTAATGACATTCATAAATGGTTGCTAATTTAATAGTACTATTCTCACTGATACAATTCTATATGATATGTAACATAGTAGGGCGGCTGCTATACTAAACTTCAACTTATCTAGACATCACTTAGACGGTAGATCGTCACAGTTCTCATAGGTATTTAATCCATTTTGGCGGAGTGAAGACATAATTCTCGCCAAACCTTATAGCCTTTTGTTCTGTACAGGGTTTGGCGAACATTATGCTTTCACGCGGCCAAAATGGATTAAATACCTATGAGCACTGTGACGATCTATCGTCTAAGTGATGTCTAGTTAAGTTGAAGTTTAGTATAGTACAGGATCATTTCCTACCCTCGCTATGTTACAATTTTCTGGCCCAGTGCATTTAGAAACTACTTTGAATAAAACCTTGAAATTGGGTGTGTAGGTACGAAACAGACCACTTCGTGAAATGACATAAATTAAAAACTCGAAAATAGCTTTTAAATCAGAGTAGCCACAGAACATGGAAATCAGGGAAATGTTAGGGAGTTTTCTGATTCTAAAAAAAAAAAAAAAAAAAAAAAAAAAAAAAAAAAAAAAAAAAAAAAAAACAGGGTGCCACTAATTAAGATTTATTTCCCAGAGAATTAACATATTTCTGTTTAGGGTTCTTGACGTGATCCAATATGTGTTTGCTTTGTTCATTTTTATTTCTTACTTGCCTTAAATTTCTGTGAGTAAATTTAAAGGTGATATAAATAACTTGAATTGAGATAATTTTATTGTCGGTATTAACAAACATGCAAACACATATTCATAGACCATATCTCTACAATACCAAACATTCTATTTCATTTTGAAAGGAATGACGAGTTGTGTCAGTTGGTAGGTTCAATGCACAAATGAACAAATGATATTTGAAAAAACTCTAATATTAACCATACGATGTATCGTTTTATATATCTGGTGCATTATGCATTGCTATTTCAACGGGGGAAAATATCAGAAAACTCACTCCATATTTCTGCAAATAAAGCATATACTATTCTGACGAAAAGTATTTCAATAAAAAAATTTAATCATGGATAATATGGAATTCTTAAATAGATGTAATAATTATAGGTCACTGAAACAATAATTCTTTGACATGTTGTTAAAAACAAATCAAGGTGGACATCCATGTGTGTTGATGAAAATACATCTATTCACAAGAACAGTTTTATAATTAAACAACATTAAAGTACCTTTCTAACATCTTATATACTGTCTACTACACTGAAAAAACCCAACTTCCACTAAAAGATTGCCAAATATTTCTTTGATCACATCATTAATAGAATATAAGTTTCTAGAACCATCACAAAATAAGAAATCATAACCATACTACGAAGACCCAACTTTTTCTAAAGTGTATCATCATTATTTCCACTTCATCTACATGATGCGAAGCAATACAAGAAGAAAAGAAAAGTAATTCTTTTGGACTACACCTCAAGAGAATACCAACAGTAGATGAAGACATCGAAACAGACTGTGTGTCTACCATAGACTTATTATTATCAATAGACTGCGCGTTCCCACTTCAATTATACAACGAGAATGAAACCAAAATGAATCACATGAGTAGGGACTTTTTGGGAGCAGGGTTACAGATTTGGCGGCTTTTTGGGAGCAGGGTTGCAGATTTGGCGGGTTTCTCCTCACTCAGGCGATAAAGGATAATAAGATTATTAGATAAAGGATTAATTTTACGACGTAGCCAAATTAAAAACCACGTGACTGATAGACGAATTTTGTGATTCATTTTGGTTTCATTCTCGTTGTATGATTGAAGTGGGAACGCGCAGTCTATTGATAATAATAAGTCTATGGTGTCTACCTATTTATCAATACTCTTTTGTGCAATGCAGTCTCAAGATTGGGAACTAACTTCTTATAATACAGGGTACCTTGATTTTAAAATTAAATAACTCAAAAACATTGATCGATAGAATAGAGAAACAAAAAGTATAGTTATTTTGAAATCTGCAAAAATCTTATACTAAATTTTAAAAATTAGTTAGGAATGTTGCCAACTGGGAGCGCTGTACACTGTAGTTCTTATGAATAAAGAGTGCTTTGAACCTCAGAGCAATCAGTCTTCGGACAGTTCCACTTGTTGCGTGGATGGGTTCGAAAGACTTGAAGCCAAAGCAGATCAAAACTTGCTGAAATTTATTCCGATATAACTCTTCGCAGATTATTTTACAATTCCAGAACTTACCAGCCTTTCCTTTCTAATAGACTCAATACAGCTCTTTACACAGTAATGGAGCTCAAGCAGCAGTTAAAAACTAGATACACAACTGCTAAAAATGTCGCACAAGACAATGCAATACAGTTCACCACTCTGAATGCTCGCTGAGAGACAACTAACTTGATTACTCACTAACTCAACTCACGGCCGGCCTTATATAGGAAAGTCAATCCTTCGTGAATCTTCTAGAGATAGAAATTTGGAGGATTTTCCAGATCGTAGTCGAAAAGTCCTATACATGTACATTGGGGACCTAAAATGTCGCCAAATGGTTGCCAAGTTTGGCGACATTTGGCGATTTCTTGACAAATTTGGCGACAAACATTAGTCGCCAAAACCGTCGCCTACTTGGCGAGATTGCCATTAACCGCAATGTTAAATAACCTGCCCCTTGTAAAACTCGTTTTTCAGCATGATCCCTGAAGAACTCGTTTTCAAGCATTAAGAGACGCATTGCAGGAAAGCGAAGTAAAGTCAACTCTGGCACTGCCTTATGCGAAATGTACATAAATTTCCCTCTTTACATAATTAGTACTACGAAATATTTACAAATATACAGAGATTCGTAACACGCTGTTTAGACGTAAAAGGAAGTTAGCGTGGTGACAACGACTGATTTGCAGAAGACACATTTCGATTTAATTTTGAAGCTCTTGTTTTAGATTTTAACAGCTTTCAAAATTACTGCACTTTTTTGTATCATTCTTCTGTCGATCTTTTTTTTTTTTTTTTTTTTTTGAGTGATTTAATTTTAAAATCAGGGAGTCATTCGTTGGACGCTCTGCATTACCGAAAAAAGAAAGAAACATGCTCTACAAACTGTAAATACCGTAGTGCATTGTAATTTGCTTTGATGACTGTCAAACTAAGCGGGTCTGGCACTTGAAAAATTTTCAGATTATTAATTTCGAGTTTATTACTTTTTGTCAAAATATACATTTTTCTCTTTAAAATGATGCCACATTTGTAATTATATCTGATTTCAAAGTATTTTTAATAATTTTTTGAAGTAAACAAAATGTAGGTATTCAAAGTATGTTTTTTAACTTCAAAGTCGAATTTCTCAAAATGCCGTTTTTTCATGTTTGGGTGCACATAGCTTAAAATCTACATGACATAAATGCTTGACATTTTTTTAAATGTTTCTCTAGTGTATTTAAGTACTTTAACACGAGGAATTAAGTAGCATACTTTTTATAAAAAAAAAATAATTAGTCTAAAATTTTAAAAAATTTCGTAAACATATTTTTAGAAAATCATAATTATTTTAATTTTTAAAAAATAACAAAAATCTCGTCTTAAAGTATTCAAAAGTATCTAAATATTATACTGTGAAAAGTTCATAATGATTGAAGAATCGGTTATTAAATGAGATGCCCCCAAAGTTGTTGAATTTAACATGGGCTCCTATGGAGGTGCCGGACCCCCTTAAATCAATTATAGTTAATGTATCTCATAGCACACTTGAAAGGGAGGGGGGGGGGGAAGGAACCATTGAAATAATGTACCTTTTTTTAAAAAAAATTCCTGAAAACCATTCCTTCTTTTAACAACCAAACTGCTCTTTGTATCCTTTGATTTGGCAAGCATATCTACTTTAATGCACTCTACCAATCGAATCCAATACCAAACAGAAGAACCCTTTCAAAGGCTGCCCATCATATAGAATCTACGTCCAATTCCCCACTAAAGAAGCTCAGTTGAGTGGACCATCTCCGGAAAAGAAACCATAACCAGATAACGAAGGCCCAACTTCTTGTGTCCATGTATCGCCATTCTTTTCACTCCATCTACATGATGTAATCATCAGTGAGGGATAGAAGGAAGACCAATGTGAAAAGGAAAGAAAAAAATATATTTATTTTGGGCTATTTCGGAGGAAAATTGTTATTGGGGCGAATCTCGAATTGCCTCCTTTCTCTTGAGACCTAATGACGTTCCGAAGAAAGAGTTGGGGTGTAATGTTATTCATTAGCCCATGACTTCCTTTTGTGTTCTTCCGTTGCGCCATCTGTTGGTGGATAGTGCCTGACAATGAGTGCTTCCCGCCAAAATTGGTTTTGCTTTGTGGATTGGAATAGGGATAATGCGTTTTAATTTGTCATGTTATTGTTTGGTGTTTGATTTATTTAGAGCAAACATCATACAGTGGTTCATTTCATACTTCGATGTCTTTCAGTCAATGTCATCGTGTTAAGCTTTATTCCGTTGTATTTTGATTTCTACACTAACACGTATATGATTCATAGATATTAATTAATATATCTTTAGAATACTGCATATTTCCGTTTATATTCAAATAAATGTACACATATTTATCAATAATTCTATATTCGAAAATACAGTCTTTCTTCTGCCAAAAATATTTCTGACTAAATAATTTCGAAGTTTAAAAAGGAATAATAATGAAACTATTTATGTATCAGTATGAAATGTCATAACAATAAATATTAAATCTAATTTGTGGAGCATCGAAGTACAATCTTTGATGGTAAAAACAGCATAAACTTCGAAATTCAAGTTAATTGTTTTAGTACTGAAATTAGAAAGCCATAAAAACATTTAAAAAAAAAAATTGAATGCACTGATTTAGGGCGGAATATTTTAAGACATTTAATCACTTTTCAATTCACAAATTAAAAGCCATTTTAAACCCTTTTCAATTTTTTTCTAGGGATCAGAAAAACCCATCAGAATAAAGAATTATTGATGATTTTTGAAAGTTTATATACTTCTCCTTTTCAACAACTGAAATCTTTATTTTTGAATGAACAATCCCTTAGTTTCCTAGAACTTCAAAGCAAAGGCTTATTACTAATCCTAGATAAAGTAATACATGTCAGTTTGTGTTACAACTTTTGCTTAAGTACTTAAGTACAGCAGGATAATCTTCTTATACTAAAGGCGGATTTAATACATTCAAATAACTTTGCTCATATAAAACGTCGTTCCCACTTATTATCAAAATGCAGATCTTTCTTCGGTACTTAATTGTAGGTACGGAAAAAAGATCCAACAAAGCATTATCACGATTGAAGTTTCAACATTAGGATAATTATAGATCATTCATAATTCATTTAACAGTTTTTATGTAATAAAGTAAATGTCAGTATAACTATTGTGCATCTGATTTAACTATTTAATTTTAGCATTTGAAGTTTTAATGAATAATTTTTCCTAAATGTGGATTTTTATAACTTTATGGTTAAAACGGACCATTAGACTGCCCTGCTACACAGATATATATTTTTTTTGCCCTCTATTTCTAAGAAAGTATTGTTTATAATATAAAGATTTTTTTTTAGAGTTCTAACAACAGTAAGTAATTATCATTAATAAATATGGCATGATGAATAACCAGTATTTTTTTTAAATTATTAGTATTTAAAATTTCAAATCTAATATATTAAAGGTTTTAAAAAAACTTTTAAAATAGTTAAAAACGTATTATAATAGTTCCTTATTTAACCAATTTTTATTCCCCTGTTTTTTACCTTACATGCTGTTAAAATCCCAGGATTTTTTCGAATTAATTTTGTTTAAAAAGCTTGAGCTTCTGTATATAGATACTTATTTAACCAATTTTTTCTTACTTATTTTTGTTTTGTCCCGTCCGTCCCTCACTGTAACTTTTTATGCATATTAGATTTATTATATTTTATGATGATCGCCCTTCTGGCTCTCTTAAGACCAGTGGCATAGTGCCTATGGGCTGAAACCACTTTAAAACCATCATCAAAGTATTAAAAACGCAGTTATTATTCTTTTAAAAAATTATTTTTTTATTACAGTGGTATAAAAACCTAGTAAATGATCAGAATTCCTCAAGCAATATTTCGGTGGTTATTGTGGTCAAAAGTATCAATTATGTCTTTGAAGCTGAGACAAACTAATAATTCCTTTTAAGAAGTAAACAATAATTATTTACAGTAAGTATTACCTTCAAGATATATGAGAATTAAGATGTAATTTAAATCTTTTAAGTTCACTAGTCATGTGTATAGATAACACCGAAATAATTTACGAAACTTAATAATATGTGATTAATGTTATACATTCTGATAATTTCGATAAATATCTACCACATCATATTAGTCAATAACTAAAGACACAAAATTATGCTTTGATTGCTATTTACAGGCTGTGCATAGTTAAGGACAGGTGTCTTTATACTGTATTAATCAACAGATGTTTAACCCGCAAGCAAGCACAATGGAGTGTTTCTACGATATGGTTTCTGAACGATCGGGCCTTAAGAACCCAATGCGCGTACCCTCTGGTTGAATAAAAGTTGTATACTCACAACTTCGATCAGAGGGAAGTGATCTACAGAATTTTAAAAAAGGTCTTAAAAAGTACAAAAATAATTTTTAAAAATGGCATTCAATCACACAATTAAAGAGCAAGTTATGCAACATTTTATTAACTTATTTTCATTGTATTCTACAAAATTCATTAACAACATTCCCGATAAGGCTTCCTTTTGTATATGCTTTGATTCAAGTCCTTATAGCGCAACATTTCTACATGGAGATGACATTTTTCCCCCCCTTCTTGGATTATGATATTCTTATGATTTGAGAAGTATGTATTCACACGTTGATGAAGATCTTCTGATTTGCAAGCTTCCGAAGGTCCTCGATAGAAGAGCTTTTAATTGTGAAATTCATCAAAATAGTTTTAATTTGATTGCTTTGTTTTCTTGCACTGAGGTCATACTGCTCTAAAATATTGTAACACAAATATCTACAAGAATGTCTCATAAGTTAGAACTCGGTAAGATAAGTAGCCAACAAGTGAGAGAACAACACGCCAACGAAAAGACATTGAGACTTCGTCGGTTTTAACGTGCAATGTCTTCCATTAGTTCTATACCGCAGTATAACGACAAAACAATAGAACTTAAAATAAGGCTTACAAATCAGACAGAAAGGAGAAAGATATTACTGACAACTCTCAATCAGAAAATGTTAACTAGAAATCATTAATACATTCCATTTTATAACTCTATACACATTTTGGAATTACTTTACAATTCACAAGCGCTTCCTTAAATCCCATTTATTTTAATAGCACAAACTGGTGATATAATTGAAAACTACATACACAGTACTCTTTTTGAAAATATACCTCTGAGAGTACATTGCATTTAAATCGAATTTAAATCTATACTTCCCTCGTCACGGATCTTTCCTGCGTAACTGAATCCCCTCATCCGTGTTCCATCTCCCCCCCCCCCCCCCCAACAAATCCTGCGGAAAAACGGAGCAACTTAAATATTTAAATGCTCCCCAGCACGGATTTTAGAGATGCCTTAATTGAATCCATTAAGTCCACAGCCAATCCCAGATCTGATCCGGAATATCTCGCTGAAGGGATATACGGAGAAGCTTAACAAAGAAAACCGGAGTCTTTTGTTAAACGGGATCCATCAAAAATTTAATGGACAGGATATAGAAAGAGATCTGGAGAAAGTTCAAAGTCAATGACATGCGTTTTACTCGCTATCGGATTTCGTGGCCTCTTAAAAAAAAAAAAATCCAATCGTGAGAATAAATTGGGTGGAGGAATGGTATTTTGATCTGTTGCAGAGGAAATGCATCTGTCACGAAAAGGGAAGAGGCTTTTGATATAGTTTTTGTATCTTCTACAGTCACTTACTTCCAAAATGTATTGTATATATTAAACTTTTAGGAGTAAAAAATGTTGTCAAGATGATGAAAACCTTCTGGATTCACCTGTGTGGATTGCCGATTGCAGTTCTTGAGGTTATTGGACATAGTTTGGGTTTTCTCTTTCGTTCTTTGTGTGTTTAAATGCCACTCTGTGATAATGGATTCTCTCAATCTGGTTTTAGTATCCTATAGTTCAAAATAAATTGGCAATTTTAAATTTTTGGGGAATGTGGATTCAGCTTCTACAATCTACATAGTAGTTTTTCTTTGGAGGCTAGTGTTTTATTCAAAAAGGCAAAATGGAATATTTTAAATTCTTATGTATGTACGTACATCTCAAAACATAAAAAATTGAATATATTGTTGCGTGGACGGGTTCGAAAGATTTGCAGCCAAAGCAGATCGACACTTGCAGAATTTTATTCCAATATTACTCTTCACAGATTCCTTTACAACTCCAGAACTTCTCGTTCTAGTAGACAGAATACAGCTCTTTTCACAACAATAGAGCACAAAACAGCAGTTAAAAACTTGACAACACAACTGCTCAAATCGCTGCAAAAGACAATGCAATACAGTTCGCTTTCGGAACTCCTGAACGCTCACTGAGACTCATTATCTCAACTCAGTAATTCCAGTCAACTAATGGACTCAGCTAACAACTAACTCAGTGATTCAAAATCAACTAACTAACTCCCCGCTCACTTGGCCGTTCTTATATAGGGGAGGAGAACATTCTTGAAATTTCTAGAGGTAGATATTTGGAGAACTTTCCAGATCGTATTCGAAAAGCCCTATACATGTACATGGGGACCGAAAATGTCGCCAAATGGTCACCAAGTTTGGCGACATTTGGGGATTTCTCGCCAAATTTGGTGACAAAAATTAGTCGCCAAAACCGTCGCCAACTTGGCTCTATCTCGCCAATTTGGCGAGATTGCCATTACCATAATGTTAAATGCCCTGCTCCTTGTAAAACTCACTTCCCAGCGTTACCTCTGTAAAACTCGTTATCAAGCATCAAGAGAGTCATTGCAGGGAAAAAAACTATTGCACTGAATTATGCGAAATGTACATAAATTTTACTATTTACAAAATTAACACAACGAAATATTTACAAATATACAAAAATTCGTAACAATATGTACAGTAAGAATCTTTAAATATTATTTACTATGCAACTACTGTATCCATACTGAAAATCAATCAACCTAAGAATTTTCTGTTTTCATTTTCATTAATTCATCGTTATGAATGATTTAATAATGATTTTTTGTATCCCAATTTTCTGGATGATATTGAATATAGCATTTAGAATGAAGCTTAACTACGAATTTGAATTGGGATTTAATTTCCTCTGTTGGGTTCCACTGGAAGGTTTCACTCACTGGACGGTTTTAACAGCTAAGGACGGCAATTGACATCATTTCTGTAAACTTTAGGAAATTTAACTATTGACTTAGAATTGTTTAAAGTTAAGTGTCGTGCCGTTTGGGGTATCCAGTATACTGCAAACCAATTTCTTTACTCGAATCTAACTCACTGCTAATAGGGTGATTCTAGATATATGGTCATCTATGAGAAAAAAATTCCTTTCAAATGATAAATGTCATGTTTATTTTTAGTTTTTTTTACGCTGCCCATGTCTAGCCGAATAAATTTAATTTATATTTTAAACTACGTTCCGCAATTTTTTTTATCGTAATACGTTTAGAGCAAGTTTCTCGCAAATCACGCCAACCTGTACTGTATATGGCAACTGCCTACCAAACTAATAATTTTAAATATAAATTAAATCGTCACTCAGTGAGAAACATACTCCGTAATTTTTAGTTTGTCATTCATGTATTTCTTAGAGCTTCTACATTGTAATGAAAAGTATAGAACACATCTCCGTCTTTTGTCTGAGATAAAATTTAGTGCCCAAAATTACCTTCAAATTATACGGACACATTACATTGGACAATTCACGCATTTTTTAATAACGAGTGAAATTAGTTTACATTTATGAAGAATTGATCTCTGATTCCAAATATTCAAAAGTTATTTTAAGAAAATTATTTATTTAAATATTAAAAAAAGAAAATGCTCCAAAATCGAGCCAAAACCAGTACGATAAAAATATTCCGCTATAGCTGTGACGTCCTGACATCCATCCGTTCTCTAAGGTTGTCGTGAGGTTTCTGCCAAATAGTTAGCGGTTTGGTAGACAGTTGCCATATACAGTACAGGTTGGCGTGATTTGCGAGAAACTTGCAAAACTGCTTTCCGCTGCTGCGTATCAAATCAAGTTGTTTCAGATCAAGTGACATAGCATTCAGTTCGAGTCAAATGAATCGTTTTCTCGCCAAAGTGTAACAGGTAAACTTTGGTTGCAAATTTAAAAAAGAAAAAGAGAAGTCAGCAGAAATTTTTGTATTTATGGCCTTTTAAAACATTTAGAATTGAATAAAAAAAATATATAAAAAAATGCCGGATCTGTCCATTGGTACAATTCATTCTACTGACAATTCTCTTCTATTACTGTTTTCTGATTAAAGACGTACATTTTTGTTTGCTAGAAGTAATTGCCTAATTTAAAATAGTTCCATAAAGATAATATACACTAGCTTGTGTTCATAAAAGATAGAAAGGAAAGTAGTAAAGTTTTTGTGTTTTAAAAACATTTTCATTTGGCAGAGATTTCCCTTACTGGTTCTCTGATTAACGATGTCAATCATTAATATTTTTTTTATTGAGTTCCATATTTGATTAGTAGTTTCATATTGATTTAGTGGCTAGAATGTGGAACCTCTATAAAAATATTTTAGATACCAAAAGATCAATTTCTCACTATACACTCTATGGAAATTTCGAATGTACTTCACAGCACACTTAACACTCAAAACTTCAATACGTTGCGTAAATATGCCAAGATAAAGCTTAGAATACAATTTTCGAAATAAAAAATTAACTCATTAGCTAAATATTTAACATTTATTTTGAATTATTTTAAAATAATTATTTAGAAATATATACAGTCAAACCTCGTTAAAGCGAAGTCGAAGGGGCCGCCGAAGTTCCTTCGCGTTACCTGAATTTCATGTTAAGCAATTAAATTAACATTAAGTTTTAAATACTGTGACCTGCTTTTACTTCGCGTTACACGGGATTTCATGTTAAGCAAATAAATTAACATTAAATTTAAAATACGGTGACCTACTTTTATTTTGCGTTAAACGGGATTTCATGTTAAGCAAATAAATTAACATTAAATTTTAAATACGGTGACCTACTTTTACTTCGCGTTAAATGGGATTTCATGTTAAGAAAATAAATTAACATTAAGTTTTAAATACGGTGACCTGCTTTTACTTCGCGTTAAACGGGATTTCATGTTAAGCGATTTCGCGCTAACAGGGAAGGGTTTAGACCGCAATTATACATTTTTTGCAAACCCTTTTCTAAAAAAAGCTAAGTGAAATGTTTTTTTCAGCACTTGTTGAATAATACATTTGAGGAGCAAAATAGAAATACTTTAAGCCTTTGACTGCATAACTTGGACAATTTTTTATCTGAACTGAATAATTCATGCTACTTTAAGAAAAAATGGCGGCTATAAACTTCTGAGTTTGGTTTTTTTAAAGGGTGGGGTGGGGGGGTTTCATAGTAGATTCTGTAATCTTAGAGATAAATATATATATTTATCTCTTATTTCGAAAGTGAAATATATTGAGAGTATATTGTAAACATTTTAGACCGAACTTCGAAGTATTTTAAATGAAGTTATAATGAATATTTGAGAGTGTCTCGTTGTTATTGAGCATCTGTTCTCGAAACAACGTTTTTTCGGTCGGCACAAGTGAACAAAAAAAATTTTATTCGACCGATTGCTCTAAAACTTTTACACGTTATTTTACACATTCTCGTCGGGACTAGGATCTTTTTTTTCAGCCCTAACTTTTCATTTTACAGCCCTATTTGTGCCTGAAAAAAAAAATCACTTTTATTTTTCGAACTCCGCCATTTTGTTATTTTTTCTAAAATTTAATCATCATAGTTCCAACGAGAACGACAATTCTTTAGATTAATAATCAATTCGATTTTTTTTTTTTTATTTCAGATGTCTTTAAGAGCCTAAATTACCGGGACCAGCCAAGTACCTTTTTTTTTAGGCCTCTACTTTGATCAACATGAAAAATTATAATAAAACGTTCTAAAATTAAGTAAAATTTTTTTTTTTTTGTATTTATTGGATGTCAATAATAACATATTGAAAAAACAAAACAATTGAATTTTATTTTTCCTTAAAAAAAATGCCCGATAATAATGGGAAAAAAATAATGCAAGTTACGAGACATCAACATTTTAATTTTCAGTTTTCAGAAGAATATTTAATCTTCATTAATTTGCTAAAGTATACTTCCTTAAACAATTTCATGATCAAGCTTAGTAGTGGGGATTGCAAGTATTGTTGGATCATATGCATAAATTCTTTTCTTATTAGTTAAAAGCCTCCCACAATATGCCTAATCAAAACTTAAGATTTATTCAAAATCCAAATATTGTATTTTAATATTAATTTTTATTTTAAAAGTTTAATGTTATTGATTATTAATGTATACTATTTAAGACTAGCACATAATTTTGAAATATTGTAAGTTTTAAAGTGTCGAACTAATTCCTAATACCAATCTCAGTTATAATGAACTTTGTTGTAATCATTTTGAGCGCGAACAAAAAGTTCCATTAACACCTTTACGATTTACTATTCAATTGTATGATGCATTAGTGAATAAAGTTTGATTTTGGCCTTATCTTCCATAACATAAACATTGCGGGAATTACATTTTTCTTTGCTGCAAGCAATCACCGATGCGTGGGGTAAATATTGTTGCGTGGACGAGTTCGAAAGATTTGAAGCCAAAGCAGATCAACACTTGCAGAAATTTATTCCAATATAACTCTTCACAGATTCCTTTACAACTCCAGAACTTCTCGTTCTAGTAGACTCAATACAGCTCTTTTCACAACAATAGAGCACAAAACAGCAGTTAAACTTGACACACCACTGCTAAATCATCGCAAAAGGCAATGCAATACCGTTCGTTTTAGAACTACTCGGAATGTTCACTGAGACTCAGTATCTCAACTCAGTAATTCCAGTTAACTAATGGACTCAACTAACAACTAACTACAGCTCCCGCTCTCTTGAGCTTTTATAGGGAGGTGAACATACGTGAAACTTCTAGAGATAGATATTTGGAGAACATTCCAGATCGTAGTCGAAAAGTCCTATACATGTACATGGGGACGAAAATGTCGTCAAATGGTCGCCAAGTTTGGCGACATTTGGCGATTTCTCGCTAAATTTGACGACACAAATTAGTCGCCAAAACCATCGCCGACTTAGCTCTATTTCGCCAATTTGGCAAGATTTTCATTACCTTAACGTTAAATGCCCTGCTCCTTGTAAAACTCGCTTCCCAGTGTTATCTCTGTAAAACTCGTTATCAAGCATCAAGAGACTCATTGCAGGGAAAAAAACTAAAGACGAACTATTGCACTGCCTTATGCAAAATGTACATAAATTTTCCTATTTACAAAACTAACACTATGAAATATTTACAAATATTCGTAACAATATCAAATCTTTTACTTTTCTTATAGATATGATCGGATCTCAATCATCTTTATCAGATTTCAATTTAAGAAAAAAAATTGTAACACAGTTGCTAGCAATACTTTAATACTATGTAGCCTCTATCAGCAGGTCTTTCCTGAAGTATATATTTTTTCCTTTTTGTTTTACCAAAAGAGACATGAAATTTTTTTTAAGGTGTGCATACTTTGGAAGTAGAAGAAGAAATGCTTTTTTTAAGTAGTACATGTTGGTGCCTACATTTTAGGTAAATTATGCCCTGCTTACTATTGTGTTTAAAGGTTCATTGATGTTTTTATCAATATAAGAGAGGCATGTAATTCAATAGAAAGAATTTTAAATGCCTTTGATATCAAGAGAGCACTGATAATCTGGTCCTCCTTCTTAAGCTTTAATTACACAATCTACAAATCTGTAGAATTCAGAACTCCCTGTAAACTCACGTAAAAGTTCGTTTTGTTTTTAGAACACGTATTAGTTTGTTAGCTTCTTTCATTAGATTTAGATCTCCTAAACCTCAACAAGCAGTAATCAAGAAATCATGATTGTTAGAATGAGATTACAGCGGGCAAAATGTCTGACTTTTATAGTGGTGATATTTATTAATTAATATTTTTAATTTAAAACTTGAACAAGAAATTTTAACAAGAAACCAAAATATAATTTATGGAAAAAAAAATATCGCGATTCTAAATCGTTACATTTATCTAACTATGACATCGTGAATGAAGTTAGGTAGCACCGTGATGCAACATGTTTTAATGTAATTGGTTTTTTAAAGAAATGTAAAGTATTTTTTAACGTCATTTTAAACTATTTGCATAATTATTATTTTTGGACAGTATAAAATCACGTTGTTTTCTGCAATAAATTCTACTTATATTTAATTATATAGCCTAATTTTTAATAGTATTAACATACTTGAAATAGCAATAAAGATTATTCGGGTTTATGTTTCGTTCTCATTAAGTACGACCAATTTCGGAAGTGAAATGATAGTCATAAGTACGAAAGTTTAATTTGATTTACTAGTCAGACCATCAAATGCAAATATAGAACAAGCTCATTCTATCTTCTCCAACTTATAAACAATCAATTCCACACACAATTACATTGTTATTATTATTTTTCTTTTTTTTTTCTTTCGAAATTCGACCTTATGTCCAGCAAAATTCGCAATTCTCCATGTTTACTTTTGTTATGACTTTTCGTTTAGAGGAATGAGGTCACATGATTACAAAAATCACCTACTGTACTCTTCTCTTCTCAAAGAATTCTACGATTCTTAAAACAACAGAAGCAATTTGAAAATAAGCTCACTTCAGATTTTGTTTGTCCTACCAACCCAACGGATACAAAACACAAGCATCTTACTGCTTTAAAACCCAGGGCTTCATTCGCAGCAGCTCAATGCCAAAAACATCAACAAGAACTCCAATTAATTCTCTTACAGTCTTAAGTTCCGTTTCCATTTTTCTCCGCTGCAGCGCTGCAATTGAAGATCCGCGCATGCGCGTTAGTTACTCTGGGTCGAGCAGAACAAAACGACGCCATTTTGAGCTCGATCTGTGTTGTGTATCCTTGGTGGTGATTGTTTATAATGACGGCGTTGATTGAAAATCCCGCCGCTTGTGAAATTCGATCAGTAATTCGTTTTCTGAATGCGGAAAATGTTAAAGCAATAGAAATTCATTGACAAATCTGCTAGGTTCACGGAGAATCTGCAATGAATGATTCTATGGTGAGAAGATGGGTCCGACAGTTTAAGGAAGGGCGGGATCAAGTGCACGATGAAGAACGAAGTGGACGTCCATCTGAGGTTTCTCATGAAGTAGTTAGTGCAGTTAAAGAAAGAAAAAAAAAAAAAAAAAAAAAGATTAAGGAAAACCGTAAGTCCATCTGAAATCTTTCCTTGGTGGTCAACGTTTCAACAACGAGGAAGAACTAAAAGAACATATTACCACATGATTGACAACACAGGCGGCAACACTTTTTGAAGAAGGTTGGTTGTTTTCAGATTATCTGGCGCCGTCAGCAACACGAGGGCTATAATGCGCCGAAACATTCGTCATTAGACAAGCCAACATACATTTACAAACACCCATGCCTAACACGGGACTCGGAACCCGCAACCTCGCGGTCCAGAAGCTAGCACGCTAACCACTATACACTGTTAAAAAATTCAGTTCAACGTTGAACCAAATTTTGGTGCAATTTCATGGCTGGCATGCAGTTGCACCAAAAAGTGGTGCAACTTCCATCAACGAAAAATACTGATGAGGAGGTTGCACGAAAATATGGTGCAACCTCGGATCACCGCAACCGTAACCGATTGAAATCGACAACAACCGCATCAAGACCGAAAGCCAATGTCTAGCACAGAGTATTTAAATCATTAATCGAATATCAAGGTAAGTAAAATGCTTTATTTTACATATATGGTAAATGTTTTTTGCTTACTGTAAATTATTTATCGATGCAGAAACTGATTTGCCCTGTGTTCAGTTAGGTTTAAGTGATGTTGACAAATTCGCCGCAATGCATTACCAGTGAAATTACCTTAAAATTTCTGATTTCGCGATGTTTTATCGCACTCTTGCTACAAAAGTGACACAACCCAAAATTCTTTTTTTTTTTAAGTTAAAGTGTATACATAATCATAGATTATATGGGCTGGAAGGACGCTTAAGTCTGTTTCAGCTTGAATTTAATATGAAAACAATCTTGTGCCATTCAACTAGCTTCAAGTACATGCAGTCTCGGATTTTTTACTCAAAATGATAAATTTTGACTTATATTGCACCCTTTCTACAAAAATGACGTATGTATGAATAAAAAATTATTTTATTCAATAATTATTAGCATTATCCTAAAGTTTATAAGCTTTAACTGTTGTATGCAGTTTCAGACCCGAGTAATTTTTCATGAAATGTTTCCACCCTTGAAAGTGAACAATGGTCCCTCCTCATTTCAAATATATAATAGTACTTAAATAATATTTATTAATTTTCCGTCAACTTTTAATCACGCTTATGGAAGAATGGTTTGAGAGGCCGCTCATATGAATTATGTAACAGTTTATGCCACTGCAGTTGAAAGTTTAATCATACAAAATATTCAAAAGTTCAATTTAATCAATTTCTCGAACAATTCAATGCATTTTCATCTAAACATGTTTTCTGAAAAAGAATGTTTAAGGCCCCTTTCGTTCAAATTATACGTTTTCAATTAATGCTATTTTAAATGTATTTTTTTCACGCGTAGTTTATTGTCTTTTTATATATCCTTTATTTCAATTCTACCTGTATCACTAATAGACTAAGAGACGACTGCATGTTGAGGTACATCATCGAACATCATTCTGTATTTTTTATAGAATGCGAAGAATGTAAATCCCCTCGTCTGCTGTGGCAAAAATGGCCAAAACTGCTCGATTTAATGACTTGAACTAAATCCGACTGCCAAATATGTCGTAACTTGCTAGTATATTAACTCACTTTTTCTTCTGGTCAGCCAACGCACTTTGATTTTCAATGAAGAAGGAGGCAAATGATTTCTGATTTCTGGGTCAGAAAACTAGCATATTTCAAAAGTGAGCTTAATTGGCAACATCAGTTACGTCATTAGGGACATAATATATATTGTGTACTTGATTCATTTTTAAAAGATACAAGTAAGCCGTCGCCTGATATCTGAACCGTCTGCAGCCTTTAATTGAAAATTAAAGAACTAAGGGTTATAAAATAAAAAAAGAATGCTCATTATTTGGCAATTGGATTTAGTTCAACTCATTCCATATCGATTTTTGACCAGTTTCGGCCATTTTTGCCACGGCAGACCAGTGGACTCATAATCTAACTTTTCTCCACATTCTGTAAAAAAAATTATAATGATGTCCGATGGAGTACCTTAACATGCAGCCCTCCTTCGGACTATAGAGTTTAATTGAGAAATAAATTGCATAAATAATAAATCGTCTCGGATAGTTATCGATTAAATAACAAAAAAAATTATTCTGTGTAGAGCGACCAGTGATATTTCAATGAAATTGCAGTAAAGTAAACACAATTTTATACATAATAAAAATAATAATAAACTCGGGACTTAATCATGCTCTTTTGTATATTTCAGTTTCCCGATGATGATGCTCAGCTCAGCCCACAAATCCATAGGAGTGCGAGGTGGTGGAGATCTCTTCTGATCATCACGTTGCAAGGCATCCCAGATATACTAATATTCCTGTCTGGGGGTTTAGGTGGTCAACGAAGATGTCTAAAGTCAAAAGAGTGTCCCTGGAGCCAGTTTGTAGCTACTCGTGGCATGTGGAGTGTCCCATTGTCCTGCTAGAATTGCCCAAGTCCAGCCGAATGCGCCATGGACATGAATAAGTGCAGGTAATGGGAGAAGATGCTTACATACCTGTCAGAGTCGTCTCTAGACTAATCATATGTCACATATCGCTCCAACAGCATATGCCACATATGATCGCAGAGGCTCCACTAAGTTAAACAGTTCCCTGTAGACATGTAGGATCCTTGGATTCATAAGGTTGTCTCCAAACCCTGCTTGTCCATCTGCCCAATACAATTGTAAAGGAGACTCATCAGACCAGGCAACAGTTTCTTGTCATCAACAGTTCAATAGCGATATTGGTGGGCCCAGGCGAATCGTAAATCCTTGTGTCATGTAGTCAACAACGTCATGTGTGGGATTCCGCCTCACATCATTGATGGTTCTTTGAACTGTTTGCACATTGACACTTGTTGATGCCCCAGCATTGAAATTTGTGGCAATTTGTAGAAGTGGTGCACTTCCATCTTGCTTAAGGATTCTCCTTAGTTGTTGATGGTCCCTGTCTTTCAATGTATTTTCCTAACCGCATCGATTTCTCTGAGATTTGATGTTTTACCGGGTAATAGATACACACGGTACAGTTTATTTACCACGGTACAGTTTATTTACCACAGTACTGTTTATTTACCACCTCGGAGATACTATGTCCATCTTTCAAGCGCTGACTATAATGCCACGTTCAAAGTCCATTAAATTTTGATAACCTATCATTGTAGCAGCAGGAATGGATCTAAGTCAAATGAGTACACAATTGAAGACTATGCTGCACCAGAACGTGGTTCGTATATGATCTGGATAAGTAACCTGATGCTCCGTTCAAGAAGACTAGAACTTATTACAAGTTTTATTCTAAAAAACCTTAAATAATCTAGTACATGTTTTAAATTTAATTTATGTATAAACAATGTTTCTACTAGGTCTTGCTCTTTAAGAAATCCTTACTTTTAGTTTTCATTTATAAAAACCTTTAATAATTCTTATTTTTCTCTAATAGTAATTTAAAATTCCAGCTTATTTATTACAGCTAACTAGATTTGACTCATTTTCGATATGTTTGTGGTATTAATGGTTTCAAATGTGTTGTTTATTTTTAAATAAGATAGTTTATGCTAATTATCATACAAAATCTTGTTCAGGTTTGATTTTTAATTCATGTATGCAAGTTAAGGTTAGTTCTTATGAAAAATATTAAAGGTGTTTAATAGCTTCTTATTGTATGAAAAGTGTGGGAACCCTGATTAAAAACAATGTTTTTGTGTGATAAATAAAGTAGACTTTCAAAAGTTTCATTTCTACCCTGCTCGTAATAAACATAAACATGAGCTATCTTTTTCGGTATGTTTGTGGTATTATTGGTTGTCCCTCAGCTTTTTTTAATTATTCTTTATTAAGAATTCTCCTATTTCAACATGAAAAACTTGCATTTAGTACAAATAACAGTAAAATGACTTCCTCTGAAGGTGACTTTAAATAATTTTTTTTAAAATATATTCTATTTTAAGCTACATGATACCATTGCATAATGAAAGGTTGCTGTAATATGATAAAAAATATAATCTGCAAAGTAATAAGTTGATTTAGTGCTCAGTTACAGACTTTTAATCAACTAAATGTTTTAAAAAGCCTCTTCAGTACTTTTCCGTTAAAGGAGGCCATTGGCAAAATCCAAGTGTGGTACGGATTCTGCGCCAAGATAATTTTTGCCAATAAATGGCAGCAGCTGCCATTTTTTAATAAGTTAACTGCCTATGGTTGCCATGATTTGGCTTGGTTTTACGTAAACAGTTCTTAACGCAGAATCCGTACTGTACTTGGATATTTTTTGCCAATAGCACCCTTTAAGGGAAAAGTACTGTCTCTTCTGTATTAAAAATGTATGTTTATAATATATTACTTTTTTACAAATATATTTAAACAGAATTTGTTTGATAGTATAATTTAGATACACATGTCCAACAGGGCAAAATATAATGGTATTCTGAAGCTGTGGTTTCCTTAACACAAGTTGTGGTGTAGAAAGTGGGATGCTAATTTTACCAACCGTATTGTTATTCATAAAATGTTTTGTAATTACATCTGTTCAGTTTGCTTTTTTGTAATGAGCAATTAATAAAATATTTTGATTTTGTATTTTCATTTATAATGTGAAGCTGCTATTTAAATTTGAATATATATATGAAATTGAGGGTGTCATGACTCATTTTTATTGCATTTGAGATCTGATTAAATAAGTAAACAATGTTTTCCTGTTCAAGTATTCTGTGTGAAATATACAGGGCTATAAAAATAGTTTGCTAAAATATGAGAATTGTTGATCTGATCATAATTTTAATTATTTAAAAGGGTTATTGTTGGTAACAATAAATAAAGGTATTCAGTTTTTAAATAAATAGTAATGCTTATTAGAAATATAATTTTTTTTTAATTATATTTTCTACTTAATATGTGGATATTTTATTTGTTGAAAAAAAAATTACTTTAATATTGGTTGTTTCCAAATGGATATATTTTTAATTAATGCATGATTATACTACTTCATTGCCCTAGCTGAAGAACCCATGCAGTTATATCCTCATTGAATGTTGAAATGATAACTATTTTTTATTTATAATACATTAAAATAATTTATATACAAAATATTATTTATAAAACTATATAATATATGAAAAAGTAATAATTTAAAACAAAAAAAATTATTTAATACAAACAATATTTAATTTAAAAATATATATTCTATCCACAGCTATAACAAGCAGGGGGGGGGGGAGGGGGAAAAACGCATTATTCAACATTTAATGCACCTTTAAGTTGAGGACAGAAATCATAAATATTGATTCATCCTTAACTTCAAAATGCGGTACAAAAAATATAAAAGGGGGTTTAAACTATCACCATAAAATGGTATAACAAAAGCAAATATTGGTTCAACGTTTCACCATAAAATGGAGTAGCGAAAACACTAATTTTGGTGCAACCATGCACCATAAAATGGAGTAGCGAAAACGGGAATCTTGGTGCAACCATGCACCATAAAATGGAGTAGCGAAAACACTAATTTTGGTGCAACCATGCACCATAAAATGGGGTAGCGAAAACGGGAATCTTGGTGCAACCATGCACCATAAAGTGGTGTAGCGAAAACGCGAATTTTGGTGCAACCTATCACCATAATATGGTGTCCGAGGTAGCACCATTATTTCGTGAAACTAAGGACCAAATGTTGGTGGCAGCTAAATGGGCACCAAATTTTGGTGCAGGGTGGAACCAAATTTTTAACAGTGTACCGTTTGGTCGGCCCTTTTGAAGAAGGAACACAAAAACTTATACCAAGTTATGACAAATGCCTGGAAAATTATGGGAACTGTGTCGAAAAGTAATATAAGTGCAGTAGATTTTTGTGAAATAAATTGCTTGGCTGTATCTGTACTCGTTTTCTTTTTATTACCAAACGTAACTTACTTTCCGCAGGCACATTGGAAAGTCTCCACTAATTCCATGAAAAAAAGAATGAAAATACTCTAACCACTGCCACAACTTAGAATCTTGCATTTCACTACTATTTACAATTTTTACTCTAAAAAAGTTATATTGTTAAAATTGATTGCGAAATAGAAATATAATTATACTTAACGGCATATTTACTTTACGTAAACTTATTTAAAAAAGCTGCATCTCTAACTCGACATTTAAACTGAGATAGACTTTGTAAACAATTGAAAAATATCCATTATTTATTTTAATCTAGTTTAAATCTAATTACAAGACAACTTTATCCTCATAAATTAATTTGAAAATTTATGCTAAGTGTTTGTTTAATATGCCTTAAATCCTTTAACTCTAAAGCAGAACAAAAAGAAAAACTAAAAATCCACTTTTCATGCGTAAAACAATTTCTCACTTTCTAATTAATTCCTTATCCAAGTTTTACCAGATAAATATTCTGCATTGAGTAGAGTATTTTATAACTTTTAATTATTCAAAATAATCTCTAAATTAGCATGCACTTCAAATTGAAGTATACAGTTATGAGTGTTATCCCAAACATACTTGAAGATTTCCCAAGTGCAGAAAGGTTATGAATACTTCGCATTACATCAAGCTTAGTTTCAATAAAAAATACTGTAAAGTAAAGCTTAATAATGGGTGATCTTGAAGTCCAGCACATGAAAGTTTAATGGGTAGTAATTCAGTGAGAACGAGTTGAGTTTCGATTCCCTCGTGCTATATTGTTAGTACTGGTTGTTTTGACTGGTTGGTTTGTGTGCTCAACGACCTATTTTTATGCACAATGAGGAACTTTCACGTTTTTTGGTTTTATTTTTAAATAAAAGTAGAGAAAAAATCATGAAAATCAATACCATTCTTTCAAAAATTTGAGCTCTGATAGATAGTTAAAAAAAAAATTTAGTTTTTCACTTTGCGATTTGGCGGGAAAAAGCCACTTTTACTTGGAACGTCAACGCGCAGATAATGAACCAGTCTAAAACCTGTTTTAGAGAAGAAATGAGAAAGAGAAAGGTTTTCCCTTCGTTTTGCCACTTTTTCTCTGCGTAACCACGCCACGGTTTTTTTATGCGTTTTTGGTCACGTGACTTTTGCTTTGATTTCGGCTGATTTCAAACTCGATTTTTGATTAATTGAAAGCATAAAGATAAAAAATAATTGCACTGCTCAAATATATTCGTTGGATAACACTAGAAAATACAAAAAATATTCATTTTCCTGACTTGTGCAAGTTCCTCATTACGGCGAATCAGGACGAGACCTACTGCTTACGTGGATTCCGAACCACAACGAACATCAATGCCTAACCCGGGGTTCAAACCCGGTACCTTTGGGATGCAAGGCCAGAGCGCTAACTCCACAGTCATCAGATAGACACTGATTGTTTCGAATGTATTTCAATCGGCCTCAATCATTTCTTCCTCATAGCCTCCATGAAGCGTTTATTGTTCAAGGAGGCGGCATGGTGTTTTGCTAGGAACAGCAAATGTTAATGTTGAAGTGTTCTTTTGCTCTAAAGTCACATTCTCACGTTACTTAGTTTTACCTTGATCACTGACTCACTGCCAATTCTGTAGCGCTGTGAGATGGAGCCATATAATTGTGATTATTTAGATTCCCGTGTATTTTTATCGCGTATTTTCATTTATTTCTGATCACGTGATATAGAGATTCGATTGTTATTGTTGCGAAATCTCTTCTCAGAAAAATGTTTCAATTTCAACATAATTTGTTCCCCAGATATAATGAAAGTGGCAACAGTGGAGGATGGAATTGTCTTGGGTGGAAAAAAAAAAATTTCTATAAGATTCTGAGGAATTACTGTAACAGTTGCAGGAAATGAAAATTACGAAAGTAAAGTTTAATTTCAATATAATTGACAGTTCCCGCATTTTTTAATATTTTTTTATTCAATTTTAAATGTTTCGAAGAGGCCACAAACACAAAAATTTCTGCTCAATGCGCTTTTTATTTGAGATCAAAATTACCTTGCTAGACTTTGGCGAGAAAACGATTAATTTCGTTTGGCATTGAATGTGACGTCACGGCTTCGCAAACGTCTTGGCTTGAAATGCGACAGCGGAAACCAGATTTGCAAGTTTCTCGCAAATCACGCCAACTTGTACGGAATGTGGCAATGGTCTACCAACGCCAACTATTTCAACGCCAACTATTTGGCAGAAACCTCACGATAACCATAGAAACTGTAGAAACCGTTGACGTCACGTATTTTGCTGAGTATTTTGATCGGACTGGTTTTGGCTAGATTTTGAGGCAATTTCTTTTCTTATTATTTGAATAACTAATTTTCTTAAATAACTTTTGTTTAAATATTTGGAATCAGAAAAAAATTCTTCATAAATATAAATTAATTTCACTCGTTTTTAAAAAAAATGCGAGAATTGTCCATTGTGTTTCACAGTTATAATGAAAGGTTCAACCATGGAGGAAGGAATTGGCTTGAGGGATTATTATTATTATTGTATTTTGCAAGATTCAGAGGAATTGGAAATGACAAAATTATTGCTTTTAACAATTATTTTGTGTATATTATAGTCATTTTTTTAAAGCTGGTGCCTTAAGCGCCTTACAGTTTTCTGTCATTGAAAGATTTAGGAAAAAATATCCTGATGCCTTTAATTTAGCATATCGCACATGCATATAGCATTTAAGGAACTGTCATAAAAAACCGACCTCAGACGATGAGATGCATAGACGGACACAGCTTTTGAATAAGCTCCTCACTGCATCCAAGAAATAGATGAAATGCATGGCAGCTTTGAATTGACGAGCGAAAACTTTTCAAATATAAATAAACTCAATCCAAATAAATTCAAGCCGATGATAACTTCAAACATGAATTTTAAATTCTACTCCCACAACGCCACGTCATAAGTTGAGATGAGCTATAGTTTCGCAAGCACACAATCAATCTTTGTTATAGTCGTGGATTCAGACAAATAAAATGCACGCTCCGACATGGCTCAAAAACTTACCATCGGAAAACCCGGAATTGAAACAAGACATGGAAGACGGAAATAAATTCTATTCAAGGGGAAGAGAGAGAGCGACATGGAATCTAATTCCTGGTTCACCTGTTAAAGAATCTTGACGTTTGGATTTTTTTTTTTTTTTTTTTTTTTTTTTTTAAAGAAAGAAGGCGAAATATAGGACTTGTGAATAATTCATTGAAAGGTTATTGTGTTAAGGGGGGAATTGGAAGGAATAAAAGTTGGGAAAAATCCCCTTTTGTTTTAGATGGACAATATAATTTTGAGTGTGCCATCTCTATAAATTGTAAAGTCTGTTTCCTCAATCTTTTGTGGAAACAGACCTATCTTTATAAATTATAAGTCTGTTCCCTTATCCTATCATCGAACAACTCATTCATAGCGTCACTTTCAAAACGTGGAAAATCGAACGGAAATCGATTTTCAATTCTTCCTATTCCAATTAAAGCTAAAATATGTATATTTCACCACACAGCAACCTTATCCGATTTTGTATTTGGAGACGCGATCTAAATGTATCAATATCGTGTACACTTAGTCAATAAGAAACAAAGCCAAAGTTATTTAACGGCATAAATTATTTTCCGCAATATTTTGTTCAAGTTTACTATCATATTTTATTGTATATCAGATAAAAAAAACAAAAAAACAACTCACTAAATACATCTCTGCTATTATATCCCATGGTCAAGATACTCACATGGTCATATTTGTACCTAAAATCGACAAAACATCGCATAGATAAGTTAAAAATACAAGTACCAACACCAAACACGTTCATATGCTCAATCTATCTCAAATAGTCCCAGGTGACAACTCCAATACCCTGCAAAATAACACAACAGACCTTTTATATCTCATCCCAATACCAAACACGCCTAGCATCTTCATCTCTAGCCGTATCCCACCTCATCCTCCAAATCCTTAAGTCCCACACCAATCATCCCCAGTATATAGCCTCACTTTGAAAGGGGTAGAAAAAGTCCCCAAATTCCCACCCATTCTCCGAGAGAAGAAGAAGAAGAGTCGATTTCAACTCACAACAAGCCTTGTTTACAAGTCGCCGAGTTCGTATGCAAGGGGCCGACTGCCAATGCAACGTAATTGGTGAAAGGGAGTCGGCCGCTTTTGGAGCAGAGCCAACATTAGGGGAGGTCTTCCGGAAAAGAAATACACCCCCGGAGCCCTGGACGTGATAGGACTTCTGACCGAAATTGATGTTGCCAGAACTCCCAGGGCTATATTGGTGTTTATTCTAGTTCTTTTGTGAGAATGCGATTCAGAAAAGATAGTTCCAGCTCCTTTTTTGTTGCACAAAGAAAATGCTGGTCTGGTAGAAAGTGGTAATTTGTTCATGGTATGGATTGGTATACTAGTCTTTGCAATGACTCAATCGAAAATGTTGTACTCAACTATCATTGAGAAACTAATCAATATAATATTAATACAATATCTGCTTGAAATATTTGAATACCGATTTCTGAAATCGTTTTTTGCTTTTAACATCGGTAATATATAGACTAAATATAGGATTCTAAATGTGTAACCAGAATGTTGTACTGAAGTAATTACACCTATTTGATTCAAATTGTATTTAAACTCGTAAAATGTATTATCAATCTCGAGGAAAACATTTTTACAGTAATAATAATTAGGCCATTAGGTGTTAGTAAGCTTGAATACCATTGCTTTCCAACTGCTTTTATCTTTAAATCCTTTGTATTTTTCGATCTTGTATGTCTGTAACGTGCGCAACTTTCGGAACGCTAATTTACCCACTAGTCGCCATTCGATCTAGCTGACACTTGACAGATAAACTCGTTGTCGGTAACAATACATTCTATCAAGTTTTTTGAGGCAAAAACGGTTAATCAATGGCACGGAATCGATGTTTTTTTTCTTTTTCTTTCTTCTTTTGTAGTGATCTAATACTATGAATACTTGAGCAGAGATTAAAATTGTTTAGAGAAATTGCAATTGCTCATAAAAGTTGGTAATATATTATTATTATTTTAAAGTAAAATAATTTTTTTTGTGAGATTGTGACATTCCATGATATAAGTGAATTCCCATGACCTTTTCCATACCGAAGGTAATTCGCAGACTCACATTTGCCGGGGACTTGCGTGTTGGTAATGTAAGGGATACTTAACAAGATCCCCGGTAAAATGACTATCAGAAGGTTGTTTTCTTGTTATGAAATATTGGATAAATCATGGGATGGATCTTGATAACAAAACAATTTAATCACACTATTTACGTGGCTACATTCTATTTCTAATAAACTAAATCATATTATGTACAAGTGATAAGAAACTTCGTAGAGGAGCAATGAGGCCGCATGTCTGGTGCTCATGAATTTTCGTAGCCGAGTGTCAGACAGAGATGTTACTTTAACAAGAATCAATTTAGAATGAGGAAAAGGCTGTACACCATTGGTTGGTTTGGTACCACGTGGGGTACGGATCTTTTATAATAGGATGGGGAAAATCTCAAGTTGGGTGGTATGGATGACCTGGAATGGAATGTCTTCTGAGAAAGGAACTCAAGAAAACACCATATGCTGATGATTGAGATTTCCCATTGCTATTGCCTTTGTGTGAATGCACCAGAACATGTCCGCCACACATTAAACCACCTAAGTAATACTGTTTCTAATGGCTCTCAATGGTTTCATATTTACTTCACCAACTAACAAAATAGATAATTTTAACAACTTGTTCCGGACGATCCGGCAACATACCCCTCTAACTGATTAGATATTAACTCACGTTTGCTAACACAAGTGGCTAATAATGTCTAACGGTAAAGGGGAGGGGGAGAAGTCAGATTGGCAAAACCGTAACCGGCCCGGACTGTACAGGAAAATAATTTACGTTGAATCGCGAACTGTCATTCTGATTAATCGCGAGAGTGTATTGAAATGTATCAAGCTTTGCAGAGATTTTTTTCTTTTTTGAAATTTAAACATGTGGAAATTTAGATGTTTGTTTAAGCTTGTGGAAATTAGCTCATCTGATCAATTTGCATGTATCTTTGTTAAGCCTTTTTATCAATTACTCGTGCGCCACTAATTTAAACACGTAAACTCTCTCATATGAGGACTATTTATGATGCATCTTAATTACTATTTTTGATATATTTTAAATACTATTTCAAAAGGAAATCCAACTGTTATTTTTAAGATATCGAGGTTCGCACACGCACTTTAGGTTGAATGGAAAGGGTGCCCTTAGTTAAATGAATAAATCCAAGATATTAAACAAAATTTTAAATAACAAATATAAAATTGACGTATAATTCATTTTTGATGGCAACATTTGCGGCATTTGCACAGAGTAAAACATTAGTACGTGTGTCCAAAGGCACACCTGCATTAAAATCGTCAAGTGAGCAAACATGTAGCCTTGATATTTCAAAAATTGTAATCGCATTTTCCACGGAAATGTAAATTAAAAGTTATGTTCTGATTTTCTGTTCTTGTGAATTATTAAAAATACGTATGATACTGCTTTATTCCTGCGGATTTACTTTCCTCTGCATAACTTTTAAATATCAGAGGGTGTTTCTTCCATTCCCCCCCCCCCCACTCCCTCCCAGACAACACCATCTGTACAGATTTCATCAGTCTCTGAATAAAACCTCAGATTTGTATAAAAATTGAACCTACTACTGGATATAAGATTCATTCATTACAAAACCGCACAACAAGTAATATCTAGATAACAACTCCTGCTTAACTTCAGCACAAACTTTAAATATCTTATACCTTTTTCTAATGATACCTAAAGGAATAGAATTGAGTATGCATGTAGTCTTTTAAGAAATTGGTTTGAGTCGTTCTTACCCAGAACATATTTTTTCAAACTACAAATACTAATAGGCGAGACAAATGTACTCAAACAGCGGGGACTAAAACTTTTGTTTTGCATGCCATTTATTTTAATGCTCGCTACTTGGCGATGACAGAACGGTTCCACGATCCTCACACCTCATTACAAGGAAAGGGGAAAGTGCTTCTCACTTGGCGCATTAATCACAATTACTGCCAAACCTTGAGAAAGAACAGTTAAATCTCCCTAGGGTGCTATAAACGCACGATTCAAAAACGTCGCCACATTAGGGGTGGAAACTTTCTCAAGATCTTTTGCAAGGAAGATAATTTCTTTGCATTCACGTGAGAGAACCTCAACTCTTTTGAAGAACTCATCAGTTATAAAGAGTGACATGGGGTACATTTGGCTGTAAAACACCAAATCGATCTTTGGGCACTTTCCTTTTATAAAATATTTTAGTTAATCAGTTAATAAAACATAAATAATATTTAATTGTAAATGTACGCCATTTTTACATGGATAAACAATTTAGTGAGGCACACTTTTTTCAATAGGTAGCAATGGGAAAAGGACTATAAAAACCCCAATAAGATCTGGCACATTAAAAAAAAAAAGGATTACGTAAGGAATGTACCGTTTGCTACATTCTACTCGAGAAACTAGAAAATATTATCTCATAAATTTTAAAAAACAGTTACACAGTTTACCAATTGGTGGCGATGTGGATTGAAAAACTTGAAAGAAAATCAGTCTAAACATGTACAGTTTTCAAAATGGTGTTTGCAAAGTAACCACCATTTCCAGCAACAGATGGCGCAATTGTCTGAGCTTTGAAATTACTCAAGAAAAATGCCGCAAATGATACTTTTCTATCGTCATCTGCTTTCAAATGTATCAGTTCTTCTTCCGATATTCCCTATTAATTAAGGATAAGCATTCTAGTTTTAATAATCGTTTTTATTTGTATGTAGTAAGGACATTAATATAGCAATGGTAAATGCCAAACAGTTAACAGTCACAAGTTTTTTTCAAACCATTGAGATTGTGGATAAGTAATTTAAGCACAAGCAAAAAATTAAAAATACTGGAATTGATTTTAAAGCATAGACTTGAAATTTTAAATTTTAGTTTAAATACTTTCCTGCTATTACATTCGTTTATAATTATAGAGATTGAATTTTGAGAATTAATGTGTATACATTGAAGCTAGGAAGAAACATACAAGTCCCCAATTATTCTCACTCTTACTAAATATTTAAAACAGCTAATCTCAGTAAATGTCAATAAATAAAGATCTCCATTTCGTTTACAAAGTTATGAATACCTCAATCCACTTAAATTAAACACCCGACGAAATTAAGCCCAAGGATATATCCGATCCAAAGACGTCGGCTTTCTGTCAAGAAATTTCAACACACCCACTTGAAAATTAATTCATCCACCATTAAATATCCACTTCACATTCAATCTTTCACCAACTCGCCCTTTTACCATGACTAAGTAAAACCGACCACTTTCTTACAATGTTTCAACAAAACGCAGAAGAGGCTTTCGTAGCCCAATGGCCACTTACCTTATAGTGGGAACAAGTCCACCTGGTGCAAGAAAAGGTACAATCACGCGCAGACGCTTATTAGGGTTGCTACACGCCGGATTTGTGTCTTTAGGTTAGCAGCATTGTATGCGATAAACGACTAAGGTTGATTCAACACGGCTAAGGCGGTAGTGTTGCAAAAGCTCATGTTCTGGAGATTGAGGGAGGATCGATGTGATGAAATGGAATGGATTTAGAGGTTAGAATACGGGGTGCATTTAGCATTGCCAGACCTCGGAGTTAATATTCTTAGGTAGGCAATTTTTCACAAGGGGAGTTTGGACGTATGCTTAAATAATACTAAAAACAAAATGCAGTCTAAAACATTACCGCTAAACAGAGCGTTGTTGGCAATCCCATTACCAGTGTTAAATGAGTGAAAGATTCCATTGTAGTATAACCGATAGAGTAGTTCAAACGTATATCTTTCCTTAGTCGGTGAAAAAACATTTATTCCATTTTAGACCGACTCTGTCTTTCCGATGAGCTTCAGCGAAATCAGAGCGAAAGTTTTCACGAAAAGTTGAAAGTATAATTTAATATATCCCTCAAATTTAATTTTCAAAAATACAAAATTGATCCTGACAGCATTTGAAAGGGCATAATTTAAAGATCATGACTCTATTTTATTCAATGTATTTATAAATTCAATATATTTATCCTTTCAATGTATTTAAAGTTTTAGTGGTTTAGGGAATTGCTTCCCATTACTTTTAAGTTATAAATTTCAAATAGAGCTAAAAGAAAACTTATTTTAAATCTAAAATTATAACAGTCGAATGTTAAATAAGAGATCACAAACTGCTTATGTTTCAAGTTATCTGCTTTTATTTTAGCATTATCCACACACTCCAATTATAATACCGATGTGGAAATCCGGGAATTTTTGCACTTTTAAAATTTTATTTTAAAATAAATATTAAACGCTTTAAAATTTTACAGGTCATTTTTGCAATTATATATTAGTGATTAATTTTGCCTAAACTTTCAAAGTGGTCGAATACTGGAATGTAGCTATTTTAGTATGAGTAACCCATACCTAATTATTTACCCCAAAGGCTTTGAATTACACCCACATTTTAGAAAGTAATTTAAAAATAACTAATTATTTTTAATTCAGGAGAAGGGAGAGGGGTTAATTACGGTTAAAATTTTAAACCTGTTTGTAGAGGAGTATTTGTACCTTAAAGCGTAGGCGTTGAGAGAAATTTAAGTCATTACTTTCTTTTAATATATATATATATATAACTTAATACTTGTTCTCAGAAGCTTTAAAATAATGCCATTTCTGTATAGTATTAAAAAAAGTATTCAAAACACCTTCGTATGTTTGCCAAAAATATTAAACATGATTTCCGAAGTAATAGTTTCTTTGACATTGAAAAAAATATATATATTTTTAAATCACTCAGTTATTTTTATACTATTTGTAATGCAATTGAAATGGGCTTAAATGTAAAGCAAAGAACCACTTAGGATCGAATAGATCCGTGGAACAAGGGATGCTTAATTTTGAATCCTAATGCTTTTATAAAGGTGATTATCTGCAGTCTGTCTGTGCTTATGTGGGCCTGTCCTTATGGCTTTATAGGAAGTGACCACCAACATGAGCAGGATTTTGAAATTTTATACATTACTAGATTTTGTAAAATAAAAAAAAAAAGACTTTTTATAAAGCTACTTCAAATAGGGTTAAAGTGAAATTTTTAATATAAGTAGTTTTGGTATTCTAATTGTATTTCCGAAAAACAGAATATTAAAATTTTAACTAGCGAAGCTAGCCTGGTTAGTGAAGCGTCAATATCTGGTACCTACCTATACACAGTGACGGATTTCCGTAACGCGGGTCACATAGGGAGTTTTTTAAATAATTTCAATGCATATTGTTTTAAGAAAACTAGGCAATATTTAGAATTGTAGTTGGTTGCTTACAAAAATCAGTGTGTGTTATTTGTAGTCAAAATTGTTGCGCAAAATATCGGTAATTATAAAAGAAATATCTCTGAGTAAATACTGGTACAGTACACAAAAAAAAAAAAATCCCCACGATGGCTATATTTTGCATTTTAATCGATGAAATAACATAAGTCAAGTACCGTTGCAAATCGTGGAAAGTCTTTGGTTACTTAAGGGGACATGGGACACTGAAATCACCAAAAATGACGTTTTTTGTTTCCATTCTATAAAAATTGCTTATGCCACTAGCTTTAATTTCGCGTTTGAATTTTTGAAATCCGATGATTTCTAAGTGGTAAAATCTTTATTTTAACTAACTATTTTAACGCATCGCACACTTGTTGGCAAAGGCTAAAAATGCGTTTTCCTCAGCTTTTCTTTTTCCCATTTTACTTATGTTCGAAAAGCTCCTTGCGATTCATTTTTTGATAAATCCACCTAATTTTTTTGTATTAATAATTTTTAATGTATTATAAAGAAATTTACACATGCTTTTTTATGTCACATAATTTTTTATATTTTTTTTCATGTTGGGAATTTGAAGTATGTGCATTTTTTAATGAGAAATCATTGGAGCCAAGTTTGAAATTTTATTTCTGTTCAACTATTGCACCTAAAGATAAAAGCATGTTTGAAAATGTTTATAATATATTGATAAACAACTTCACATTTTTCTTTCATGTTCGTCAAAATATTGTGTCGCGAGGAGCATTTTGAAAAAAATTAAAATTTCGTGTTATTTTAATGCATTTTTCTCAATAATTTACTATCTATTTTATATTATCTGCTCAAATTGTGTTGTTTTGTTTAAAGTCACATCTTCTATGTTTATGCCAAATTTTATTTAATTCTTGGCAAAACTAAAGAATTTTGGCAAAAGTATCCTATGTCCTCTTAATTTCCAACTTTTGGATATGTATTGTGATGTTGAAAGATGTATAGGATCATTAGCGTATACTGATGTGTGAAGTTTAATATATTCTCGAAATGAGTTTCACTAATTTCAAAAAGTAGGGGAACTTATTAAAAATATATTATGATTTACTGTCGATATTATGCTACATTAAATGTTGCTCAATGTTAGACGAAGGCAAGATTATTTTCAAGGGATTCAAATGATAAATTCAAATGCACAATTTAATAATTTAGAACCAATATACTGTTCCCACTATTTTTTTTTATTTTTTTTATTTTATTTTATTTTTATTTAGAAACTTGAAGTATTTTTACGACATTACTCAAATTAGACAGAAACTAAAACGGGCAGATCCACTTCGCTACGCGTCTAAAGGCTAGTGAACTGTAGACATCAGAACACCTTTTCATCCAATCCTAGGCCAGTTAGGGTCTTTACAAATTTCAAATGTCCCAACTACTGGGACAGCAGGGACTCCTAGATTGTCAACGCTCAGCTAGTTGCCAGTGCCCAACCTGTTGTTCCTACTCAAAAAATCACCGGATCTCAGATGAATGACGTATAAGCTTTTCAGGTCACACTCTTGGAAGCAAAGGAGATTACCAAGGACCTCATCGATCTCATAAGCCGGATGAAGACGTCGCCGTTAATAGAACTTTTGATAGAACTTCTTTTTTCGAAGCTCTCTGAATGTGCCAATTCCGTGACTCAACAAAATTCTTAGAGTATTTACCTCAAGACATCTCTGCTAACTTTCTGTTAGTTGTTAAATGTATGCTCGATTCTGTCATTTTTTTTCTTCTGTGTCCAATTCGATTTCACCAGTCATATGTATAAGTAAAGAGCATCAATGCTGGCACTTAATTCAATAAAATATTAAAGATTTAGGACTTTATTTGGGTATGTTGGTTGGTTGTATTTAGATTTATAAGGCTCAAGGACTTTACTTAGGAAACACAAGAGGAGCTTAAGAATGTATTTCAGAAGTGGAATTACTTTCTAATAATTATTTCTGCCTCGAGCCACATTTAGGTATACATTGTCTATACTATCGTAACTATGAAATGAAAGAATACATCGTTCCGAAAATTGAAGGCTAATAGAAACCCCTAACATAATCTAGTGTGTAATGTTAATGACTCCTGTTCTAGGTTGGCTGGTTGGTTTTTGCGCTCAACGAGCTGTACTTGTGAACAATAACATCTAATCAGGCCAGGACCTACAGTTTAACTTGGATTCCGAACCACAACGAACATCTGCATACCGAGAGAACAACACTTAGTTTTATACAAGGCTAGACCGAAAATTAAGGTGACTGATGTCAAAATAATCACTGTATTATATATTTGCAGATAAATACATCATTGTCCTTCAAAGTAGTTCCCGCCGTCTAGAAAACACTTCTGACAACGTTCTTACAAGTTCTTGAAACTTCTAAAAAAGTCGTCCTTTGAGGCTGTCTTAAGTTCCTTGGTAACAGCAGCTTGAATGTCTGAGATGCTTGAAAATCGGTTTCCCTTCATTGCCAATTTCAGTCGTTGAAAGAGGAAAAAATCTGCTGACGCTAGATCAGGGGAATGAGGAGGGTGTAAAATTGGCACTGAAGGGACACCGATGTCCAAGTATCTCAGACATTCAAGCTGCTGTTACCAAGGAACTTAAGACAGTCTCAAAGAAGGACTTTTTCAGAAGCTTCTAGAACTTGTATGAAAGTTGTCAGAAGTGTGTTGTAGACAGCGGGAACTACTTTGAAGGACAGTGATGTATTTATCTGCAGATATACACAATACAGTGATTATTATGATATCAGTCACCTTACTTTTCGGTCTCATCTTGTAGTTCAGAAGTATAAAAATTATAAAAATAATCCATTTCAATAAATAAGGAAATCGTAATTTAAATTAAATTCATCCATAAAATTAGCGTTGTAATATAATTTACTTAACGCACTTTCTGAAAAATGACCAATTGCCAATTGATTCAACTTTTGTTGCTAAATAAAATACTTAAGATAGAGCTTCTTACTTTTGACAGTGTGATTCCTGCTTACAATTCAATGGTAAAATTGTTCAGTTAACATGATTTTCTTGATCCTTTAAAAGTTGCAACAAGCAATTGTTAGTAACCACATAAAACGCAATTCGGATATTTCGTTCGCTAAACTCAAGCTGCCAATTCTAAAATATCTTGCATTTCCTAATGGTTAATTAATCACAGGCTAATGGGATATTCTCTATTTAATTAGCGAAGGCAAACTTTTAAGTACTCACGAGTCAATAACACAGAAAAGCGGGCTTTAATTGGAATTCGTTTGCTTAGGATTTATCGCGTATCTGGCGAAATTTATTTTGTTGTTCAGAATGGCAACGAATAGTATAGGCATTGCCCCCCTCCCCCCATCTCTCCATTTGGTTTTGAAATATTAATTTGCGGATATTACTGACAGGTTTATTACGCTTACAAATGGATTTGACAGCGGGAAAATGAGAATGTGCTTTTCGGTTTTTTTTGGTCTGGGACTTTGAAACTGAAAAATGAGTCGTTTAAATATTATATTCCACAGTCTTTATATAGCTACTTAATTCTCATATAATGTTGCTGTTGAATAAATTTTTATGTTCAATATCTTTCGTCATTTAAAAAAAAAAAAAAACTTTGAAGACTATTATGACGTTAAAGTGGATTACAGTTAACATGATTCTGTTTCTGATCTTTTACTTGATGGTTGACTTCAAACTTGAACTGCAGAGGCATTTGAAGAAATATATTGTTAAACGATTACAGTCAAACCCTGTTAACGCGAAGTTGACGTGGCCGATGATATTGTTCGTTTTAACCAAATTTCGTGTTAAACGAATTAATTATGTGAGGAGAACTGCCTTTACTTCCCGTTTAATGGGATTTCATGTTAAGTGATTTCGTGTTAACTGTACTGGGGTTTGACTATATTTTTATAAGGATTGTGACTAAAAGGTACTTATTAGGGAGTATTATACTCTACGCTACTATTAATGCTGCAGCTTATATCCTAATAAGTTACTAAAAATATGCATTTATAGATATTTATATTGTTCTATTTTTACTAAACGAGGTTAATAATGGCGGATTAATACTACTTGGTTAGTTATTAAAAAGCTAATATATTAAAAAAAAAAAACCTACTCATTGAGGATGGAAACTTTGTGTCGAGTTAAATTTTATATACAAAATCTTTAACATAATATATTGGTGCTTTTAAAATAGAATTGAAACACATTTTTTATTTCCGTCTAGAGACCTTATTTCGAAAGTATTTGATAAGCAACAATTCCTGCAATGATATTATGTGTACTATGAGCATTTGGGAGATTTTTAAAATTGAATTTTTGGAAGTAAATCAAATATTAGATTTACTTCAAAAATCCAATTAGTCTCTTTGAGACAAAATTGACACGGACTTGATTTATTTCATTTAAAAGACAATTTATAAATTTTTTGTTATTATTATTATCATTACCATTAAGTAATGTCGAAATACAAAAAGGCACGTATGTATAATACTATAGATTAGTATTAATTTCGTCGTTTTAGAGTGAAAAGTCGCTAAAACCAATTTGTTCAAGATTTTAAGAAAGAGAAATATATATATATATATATATATATATATATATATATATATATATATATATATATATATATATATATATATATATATATATATATTGTGCTTATTCTGCTTGTTTCTCATTTGTAAAAAATCAATTACAATAATTAGTAAAAGCAGCAACTTGACCACTGTATCTTCTATACATAATTCTAAAAAAAACAACAGTACAGGGTTACTACAAAAGAATCCTTCATTTTCAAAACCCGATTTATTCAAATGTATTATACTTACAAATCTGATCGATATATGAAAGTAACCACAAAATATTCAAGTTTTATGCTAACTCTATAAATGTTCTATGTGTGCCCCCCTCGTCACACGACACCGTTTCCCTTCATTGAGAAGACAGTGAATGGTTCAATTTACCTAAACATGTGGCAGTTATGATTGTTTCCGCAACTAGCCGAAGATTCCATGGATTTTGTCTACCAATAAGAAGGGCCACCCTCTCATTGGAGCCTCGATGTTCGTGCTTACCTGAACGATAAACTCCCGCATCGCTGGATTGGCCCAAGTTGGTGATAATGACCTCGTTTTCTTACCCTAACCTCCCAGGTCGCCGAAGTTAACGCCGTGTGACTTATTCCTTTGGGGATACCATTAAGGACATTGTTTATGAACCCCCACTACCAAATACGATTGAAAAGCTGGAGAAATGGATCAGTGATGCAATGATGAACATTGACGTGATCATGCTACAAAAAGTGTGGAATGAATTGAACTACCCCCTGGACGTGTGTCGTGTGACCAGGGAGGCACACATAGAACATTTGTGGAGTTAGCATGAAACTTGAATAGTTTGTGGTTATTTTTATTTATCAATCATATTTGTAAGTATAATACTTTTGAATAAATCCGGTTTTGAAAATGAATGATTCTTTTGAAGTAACCCTGTACTTTGAGACCAAAAGTGGAGGTAGCACATTTTCGATCTAAGGCCTTCGATATTTCAATGTGAAACTAAGAAACTGAAGTACTTCTCTTTTGTTCACATTTTTAGAAGGAAACAAAGCAAATGCATTTTCCTAAAAGCGAATTTCACACTTGTTCCTCAAATCAAACACATTTCCATCTATCTAATTTCATTTTATGTTCAAGCAATATAAAGATTATTTCCATAAAGTTATTTTCTTCGACATTACCAGTTACAGTTTATTTATTAAACTGTGTATTCTGTAGTTATTTATCAAGTTACCCTTCAAATGGTGTAAGTCGAAAGTTTTGTGATCACTGATCATTCGAACCCCTGTCTTTTGTTCACTGAATAATAATTCGATTTGTTACCACTTTTGAATTTTAAATGAGACTTACCTCTAAAAACTACTTCAAAATAATTTACAAGTCTCAAATGACTTCAATTGTTTCCAAAATACATCATTCTATTCATGACCGTAAAATCTTTCCTCAACAGAACGGATTACTACGTAATAGCAAAGACATTAAAAGGTGGGAAAAAACACTTCCCAGCATTCCCAATCTCGCAAAGTCTCGTCGAGTCTTGAGCTGCGGCGAGAACAATCTGATGAAAAATGGCGAATCTTGAGTATAATTATTTCGAGAGCGGCATTTTTCAAAATTGCTTATTGTTTCAAATCACCATTTATAACTTCGTAAAGCGACGGTGAAGAGTTATAATAATTGCGAGGGTGTTATTGTGTGAGTTCCCTTTCTTAATTTCCACTCAAGTGCTTCACAATATTTCTCGAGTCACTGTATAATGAGGTTTGCCTTTTTTAGAATATGGGCTGCTTGGAATTTTTGTATAATTAAAGGAGCTTATTGAAGCAGCGGCTGCGTTTGAAATGTTTTAGGATGTAATGACAGTAAATGCAATATGGTAAGAACACATGAAGGAATAAATAAGGTATACATAATTGACTAGTGCTTTTCTGTTACTGTTGTAAAATGTTTATTATTGAGATGAAGCTTTCTAATTGAATTACTTAAGTGACTTTTTAAAAATTTCAAGCGGCGATTTGTGCAAAATGTGCATTTTACACAAGACGTATATACTAATGACTAAAACGAGAGGTTTAAATTACATCCAATAACTATTTAAATTGATAGCAATAAATAATACACTCAAGCAGGGGGTAGTTGTTATTCATAACGATTAGATGGAGTTTCTACTAATGTTTTAAAACGTTTAGTGTATTGAGGCATAAATCGAAACTTGAGAGCTGCTATCAATAGACAATAACTCTCAAAACAAATACACCACCAATTAGACATTAGGATAAAAAGATACAATTCTTACTAAGATAAAGAAAACAGAAACATGCTCAAAAAAAGAACTTATACTCATCTGAGTTATTAACCATGTAAAGAGACACTAAATAAAATTGTAAAAAATTAGACAAACATAAAAAAAAAAAAAAAAATTCTACAAAACTCGACAAACAAAATATCTGGGACGAAAAGGGACGACATAAAATGTGACATATCTAGGGGTGTAGTGGGGCCGGTATTGCGTACCGGTACTTTTTTAAGACCCGGTACGAGAATTCCATGTTTTTTTAATACTATATGATAGGATTTACCATACATGAATAATATTCGTTAAAATTCACTGGACAAATGCAACGTACCATACCTAAGCAAAAACATTTTTTAATACTTAAGCAAAACTTTTACTTAAAAAAAAAGTTAAACTTTAAAAGAGCAGTTCCCTCTGTTCCACTCGAAAAGAAAATCTGGTAATTGCACTTTGTGGTCGCCATTACGATCGACAATGAGAAACAAAGAAATGCTTACCTCAACGACGACGGACATCAGTAATGGAATGGGGCTCAATTACATCCAGTCTGCTTAGCTTCTTTAGCTTTTCGCAAATGATAGTAGGATTTACTTCCACAGAGATGACCGGTAACTAAAAAAAACAACAACTTGGTATACGGATTGGATAAAACTGTTATTCAGAGTTACATTTTTCAGACCTCAGGGTGTTATTTTATAGAAACGCCAAAGAAGCTTTGTGTAATTGTTTGGTACAGGCGAGCAAACTAGAAAAATTCCGTATGCGTGTGGGAGGGGGGAGGTTTAAAAATCCATCCGAAAATTATCAAATGATCTTATGATGCGCGGAAAAAATATATATTTTAAAATAACTGTAATATTTGAATAGGAAGTGAAATTAGGCAAGATTGTATTGCAAAATATACTTTATAATTTTAGTTTTCTGAAAATAAAAGACTATGCCCTAATTTTTCAAAAAAAAAAAAAAAAAAAAAAAAGGTAAGGTAAGGTAAATAAATAGAAAAATCAAGATCCCAGAATCAGTCCTGGGGGAGTGGTGTTAATCCTAACCATGGTTGCGCGTGGTTACTTCTCCCCTCGTCGTAGCACGCCTGGTTAAGTAATTTCTTAGTTTATGTAAGGCTTTGTTTGCGTTTGCAATTAAATAAAAGTGTAATTTAAGCAAAGCTTGTTTGGAATGGGTTAAAATCGATTATTTATATTGGTTATTTCACCGATTATTAGTTTTTTTTATTAGGTATAATAACCTCTTATTGATTGTACCTAACATTTAAATTTGAATGTTATCCATGTATTCGTGCTCCTTTTCACCACGTGGCTCAGTACATTATTTTTATTGGAAATGAATTCATTATATTATTTGGAAAGTAAATATTTTATAAATTGGTAATTTTTATAACTATTCCATGTAAATTATTCAAGTTAATAAAAAAATTCAGAGAAATTTTCTCCAACTTACGATAGATGCTATTGAAAAAGATAAAGAACTGAACTTCTCAAACGATTTAACGTTGCAATAGGTGGAATGAACAGATCCATTAATTAATTTTTCATTTTAAATAATTCTTGGATGTATTCGTTATGTTTCATGCTAAATTGGAGCTGAATTTGCACTCACTCACACACAAAATATAAACTATTTAATTTTTTTTTTAAACACATTACATTTAGAGCATGTTTAAATACTATTATGAATTTTCCACTGAGGCAATGATGGCACAGTTTTTAAGATAAAAACTATTATTTATTCACTTCAGAAAACTCACAAAAGTTATTCCAAGAACAGTGCAATAACTATCAAGCTTCAACACTAGCTTCAAAAAAAAAATAATAATAATAACTTAAAATACAGCGATTATACAAGCTCACTCCAATAGGTAAACAAAGCGATCCGCTTTCATCGAGTTCCGAAGTCAAACTGTAAACTTTCCCGATCTCCGGTTTTATTTATGTAGGCGCGTGAGAACATTCCCGAAATATCTAGCAGATTCGTCGAAAAAGAAACATCTCGAAATTTCTCGATTGCTTTAGGTGTTGCCACCTTTTTCTAACCTGCATTATCGTCGTTAATAAATGACATAAAATAAAATAAATTACAATAGAATTTTGAAATAATACGTCGCTATTTACACTATATACAGACAATTTGTGTAACAACTCATTTTTTCAGATCTATTCCTAAAAAATATTTAATATTTTTTCTATCATATTCTTCATACATTAAAACATCCATGGTATAAATATTTTTCTACGATCTTTCCATGAACAAAAAGCACCCTTAATTTATTTCCTAGAAAAATATTAGTTACAATCATTACTACAGTTACAATATTTCTAGATCTATGACTAAACTCCGATTCTCTCCCTCACAGAAAAGTCGGATAGTTGACTGCCAATATCCAACGCCACCTCTGCCATCATAATTTAAAAAGCCCTTAATCCAAATAAATAAATATAAATAAATAAATATAAATAAATAAATATAAATAAATAAATAAATATAAATAAATAAAAAAATTGAAAAATATAAATAAATAAAAAAATTGAAAAATATAAATAAATAAAAAAAATATATATAAATAAATAAAAAATAATAATATATAAATAAAAAAAATATATAAAAATATAAAAACATAAAAACATAAAAACATAAAAACATAAATAAATAAATAAATAAATAAATAAATAAATAAATAAATAAATAAATGGCATTTATGACACTTTCTGATTATATAGTTCTTTAAAAATAAAGCTTTTATTTCTTTATAGTTCTTACGTCACACAAACCTATAAAATAATAAAAAAAATATATAATTTTAAAGGACGAACGTAAAAGTGTTAAAATATGCATTTATATGTTTTTTTTTTTTTTTTTTTAAAGAGCTTTTTAAGTTATGATGTCAGACCTTCTTGTATGTTCATTTAATTTTACGTGGGTTCAGTAAATTCAACCTCTTCTTTAACCAGAAAGTTTCTTTAAACTTCTATTTTTAAAGGTTTCGATTTGTTTTAATTTCTATTCTTACAGTACTTGGGACTTGGTACCCATCAAAACGTAAAAAAACGAGTCTTTTTCAACATTTAAATTTTCAAAAAAAAAGTTATATTTTATTTAAAATGCCATGCCTATTTTTTGTTATATAGATATTATAAATGAAAAAAAAAAAATGTCAAGTCATTTCATTCATATTTTCTGAAGTTTCAGCATTTTGAGTAAGGTTTGAATTTCAAAAATCACGAACTGAGAAAAATGAATTCGAAACATCGAAGGAGCTATTGCAGCAATGCAAAATTCTCCGTAAAAATATGATTTTTCTGCAGTTGCAGTGATGGGATCAGCTCAAAAACTTAACAGAATAAGGGGATGGTTTCAAAGATTACACTCACGCAAAAATTAGAAAATTAATATTTTAATTATCTTTTGTGAACTCCAGGGGTATCAAGTCCCCTTAAGACAATGCTAATTAATTCGTCACAGTAAGGACCCACTTTACCCGACCAGTAAAACGGTCGTTTTTGATGACATCGCCGTCGAAACGACGCCGTTTAAACTGCTCGTGTAGAATGGCCTTAACACTTTGAGCGTCACGTGTACTTTTAAGGAAATTCCCGTGAAGCCACGCACTGTTAAGAAGCGCTCGTACTGGACAATCTTGTAGTAAATAAAAAATAATTAAATTTTAAATAAATTTCAGTAATTGCTTAAAACAATGTAAATTTTTTAGTTTTATATCATATTTTACAATGTCAGTTACTGATAACTGTGGTACGGTAATTGATGCAGACTAAACGCAAAGTTCAGTGTCAGCCACCTATGGATGACGCGACCTAAATAGAAAGTTCAGTGTCAGCCACCATTGTCTGACGTGGCACTCAACGTGTCAAAATATCAATCGAAATTCCTCTCAACAAATTAATTTCTGGTGATCAGTTTTTTTTTTTTTTTTTTTTTTTTTTTAAACAGTTGAGGGTTCCTTAAAACTTATTATATAGTTAAGAATATATTACAATTATTATACATGTTCACCAGAACAAAAAAAAATGGAAGTCACATAGACGTGAAAAAAAAAAGGAAACAAACTACATTTTACAAAATTTAAGTTTTGATATTTTTAAGGCAAAACATTGCTGAAAATTGTAAATTTCATTATCTTAAAATGCAAGGCAAACTGTAAGGGATTCATTTTGGACAAAATTCTTTTACGACTAATTTTACCCTACCACGCAAATCTAAGAAATGTTTTAAGAAATTAAGTTTTAAACTTAAAATTACGATCAAAAGAACTATTTTTACTGATCTTTAAACTGAAACTTTGTTGAAACATCCTAAAACTCTAGGTAATTTATCATAAAAAATAAGTTAAAGAAACCTCTTGAAATATTGGCTATTATTACTATACCTATGGTTCTTATTAAAACTAATGGGCATTGCAGTACATTCATTAGATGGAACTTTGCCAATCTCTCTGATAATAACCCAGTTCAGTAGTCGCAATTGAAAACTAACGGATAGTTCAGTGACTCCAAAATTAGTGTAACATGATTAAGCATATTGCAATTAGAAACCTGATATACTTGAGCACAAATAAATTCCGAGGGTCTGTAGCAATCACCAACAGAAATGGTGAAAGTCCTTTATTCTCGGAATGGGATGTCTATCGGAAATTGTGTTAGCATTTAGACGCCTGTAGTCTCCACACTTTCGTAAACTTTCATTCTTTTTGTTGCCTAAATGTAGTAGACTGGCCCAATGTGACTTTGAAGGTCTAACAATATCGTTGTCCAACATGAATTTGAATTCTTGCTTAGCCAATTTGAATTTGTTTGAATCTATTTGGCGAACTTTTTGAATAAACGGGTGGACCTTTCGTAACTATATAGTGCTTCACGTTATGCTTCGCGTTGCCAATCAACAAATTTGGTTTCGTTACGTTTGGATATTGCTACAATAATTTTGCGTACGCAGAATTTTTATCATTCGTGCTTATACTATCCGCACTAGATATGTACGTAACATTACTTCGATTGGACAAACTGTAACGCTATCTATTAGTTGTCTATTATGCAAGTCAATTAGTGACTTATATTCAGATAAGAAATCTGCGCCAATGATTGCTCGATCCACTTTAGCTGTGATGAAAGGAAATTGAAATGATCACTGAAATCCTTAATCTAAAGACAAAATTTTGAAACCATATGTAGGAATTATTGTTCCATTTGAGCCATACAACTTAAATGAATTGCGTGTTTTTTGCTGTGTTGTTGCAGGTAAAATGGACAAGCTTCAATGGACAAAAAATGAGAAATCCTCACCCAGGAAATTATGCCATTTGCAATATATTTCGCAATTTACAATTGACAATATTGTTGCATGTTCATTATCTTGGATAGACGGTATTTCTAAATTAAATTGCGATGAAATTGCAGACGCACAAATTAATAACGAAGATCTTGACAAGCTACGCTTGAAACCATCTTTAAACTTAAAACAATATCCTCTAGACTTAGGAAAATTATTCCGATGCTATATTTCAACCAAAAAAACCCCTTTATACCTCAACTTTTCGGATGCACATATTAAAAAAATTCCATAACTTAGCACATCCAGGGGTGAAATCTACAGTCAAACAAATAGTTTCAAGATTCATTTGGCTTAACATTCGAAAAGATATTAATGAATGGATAAAATCATGTATCCATTGTTAAAAGAACAAGAACAATAGACATACACAAGCACCAATTGCGTCTAACGAAGTAGTAAATTAAAGATTCAGCGTCATCCATACAAACTTAATTGGATCATTTCCTCCTTCCTAAGAGAAAACATACTGCCTCACCCGCATTGATCAGTTCACATGTTGGATAGAGGTTATTCCTTTAGCAAATGTGACGGCCAAAACAGTTGCATGAAAATGTTACAATAACTGGCTTGCCCGTTTTGGAATGCCATACGGTATTATATAACTGATCAAGGAAGTCAATTTAGATCTGAGCTCTTCGAAAAATAGGTGTTATTTGTGGATTTCAAGTATCCACAACAGCCAATTATCCACAGTGCAACGGAAAAATTGAAAGAATCCACCGGACTCTGAAAGCAGCTGTCAGATCTCACAACTCAATAAGATGGACACAATAGGACCTGAGAACGGCATTGCGAGGAGATACTAATTACACAATTGCACAAATGGTTTATGGACAACCAATCAAGTTACCTGGTGAATTTCTTTGAAAAATCAAAAAACGTCTTGGATACAGATACCTTTGCTAAAGACCTACAAAAACAGATGGAACAGTTGAAGCCATTCAAAAACTCGTCAGCAACCATCTCAAAAAATATTTGTCCATAAAGATTATCACACAAGTCTTCATTCGCATCTAACAGAGTTAAAAAAGCACTCGAACCTGTATGTGTGATGAATCGTTTCCTTTTGTAAAAAGGCATGACAAATATTTTACTGTCACGATTAAAGGCAAGACCGTAAATGTATGAATCGATGGACTGAAGCCAGCGTATTTGCTAGTAACGTATGAAAAACATTACTAATCAGAGAAAGTCGGACATTTCATCAACAGTGCCGAGTGAAAATGTATATACAAAAACTGATAAACTACCAAACAATTTGCCAGATAATGATCAAAGAACAACATGAACTGGTAGATATGTAAGGTTTCCAGGCGTTACATTAGCCTATCAATATTCTTGCCTGTCACTATTCTAATACTCATTTACTTATTCACATTTGTATATAGTGTATATCAACTGAAAATGAGGAACTTTCACGTTTTTTAGTTTTATTTTTAAATAAAAGTAGAGAAAAAAATCATGGAAAACAATACAATTCTTTCAAAAATTTGAGCTTGGATAGATAGTTAAAAAAATATTGAGTTTTTCACTTTGCGATTTGGCGGAAAAAAGCCACTTTTACTTGAAACGTCAACGCTCAGATAAAGAACCAGTCTAAAACCTGTTTTAAGCGAGGAATAAGTATGTTTTCTCCTTTATCTCTGCGTAACCACGTCACAGTTTTTTCATGCGTTTTTGGTCACGTGACTTTTATTTTGATTTCGGCCAATTTCAAACTCGATTTTTGATTGATTGAAAGCATCAAGATAAAAAATAATTGCACTGCTCAAATATATTCGTTGGATAATACTAGAAAATACAAAAAATATTCATTTTCCTCACTTGTGCAAGTTCCTTATTGTATTACTTGTAAAGCATTTTGTATTAGTAGCGTAACTACGTTACTAGGGAAAGAGTAATGTTTGCTACTCTATATTTTCAGACTTAGCATTCCTATCTAAAAAAAATGTACGAAATCGGAGAAAAAAGTGAATTCCAAAGAAGCAGAGGATCAAGTTAGTTAAAAAATTCACCTTGAGGACATGAATGTTAACAACAGAAGGTCTCACATGCTTATTTGTTTGTTCGAGATTTCCGGAACTGATACATCAGGAAAAGAAATTAGATAGGAAGTTAGAGGTGTGTAGCATAGCACAACTTTTAATTACTTTATGATATTGCTCATTGCATTTAAATTTGACGTGGAATAGTGGTATCATCATTGTCATATTTTCATTTATTTGAAGAAAAAATAAATGGCTAGTTAGACGATATTTTTGGTAGTAATTCTTTCATGGGCAAAAGATAAAAAAAAAAAAAAAAAAAAAAAAAAATAAGAAGAATGATTAATAATAATAATGAATAATAATAATAACTAGGGGTCTTCGCCCCCTGCTCGATAACGCTCGCCAACCCCCAAATGCCTCGCTGCGTTCGGATTGAGCGGCTTTGCCGCTCGAATTTGTGGTTAAAACATCTTGCTGCGCTAAAATAGGTTTGCCATCCATAAAAAAAAATGTAACCAAATTTTTATAAATTTAATGTAAGGCCTAATAGAGAAAACACCCAAATTGCAAGTTTCATAATAGAAAGTTAAATATACTATCCGCCAACATTCTGACTTAAAACTTCATTAGCTATGCCCTTACATTGAAGTCCCAATATCTTTTATTTATTCTGATAAAAAACAACGCAAGCTACACTCAACAACCCCTGAATGCCTCGCTTGGGTTGGGATACAAACGCCTCACTACGCTCGGAAAAATTGTTTCGTTCACGTCGCCCCGTTAGAGAACGATGTCCAACGCGAGGCATTTTCTGGATAGAAATACTTCAAAATAATAATTACTCTAATACAAAAATGCTTCAGAAAAACAGAAAAAATCAACTTTGAAACGAAGAGTTTAAAAAAAGCTTTAAAATTAGCAACGGGTTTGTTGTTTACATACGTAAGGATGCTGCCATTCATATATTCAAAATCATTGAGGCTTTGTAGTAGCTTAATGACGAAAAATATTGAAATTTAACTAATTAATAAAGTGTTAATAAATTATTTTGGCACGTTTTGGCAAATCTACAGCTTATTTCCTTTAAAATAACACCTTGATCATTGAAATTGGTTGAGCAGTTTAGGCGGACGGACTAACCCAAAAAAACGTATTGCCTATTAAATATATAGATAATAAAACCATTGCCAAAATGGCCAATTTGGCGATATAATTTTCGATAATCCTTACATTATCCTTTCTTGTGAGTGAAACAGAGGAGAGGAGACAAACGGTCATTGATGAGCGATGCTCAAAGGAAGAGCAATCTGTGTTAAAGTCACTCGTATTTCAACTTTACACCTTTATAAAATTTTTGCTGGAATTTCATTGAAGGAATTGTTTAAAATACCTTAAAATACATTACCAGAGAGATTTTGATCAAAATCGTAAGAGCCGTTTTTTTAGCAATTGCTGAAAAACATAATTTTTTCCTGTTTTGGCCATGCGCAATATTGACGAAAACTTTATTGACAGGTCCCATGGCCATCACTGCACACTAAACCTGCACACCAAATTCGAACATCGTAGACTAATTCGTTTGGCAGTTATGCTGCCCACATACACACAGACGTAAAGTCATTTTTTCCAAGACGTTTTTTTTTTTTTTTTTTTTTTTTTAAAAAAAAGCAGGGTATTTCAAAACGTGTAGAAATACAAGAAGAAAAAAAAAAGATTTTTTTTTTACCAAGAAATTTACTTTCATTAGCCTATGTTAACACATGAGTAATTGAAAGTAGTCAGCAAAAGTCATGTATAAATATATATTTTTAAATAATGATATATCTGGTACTATCGGAAGCAACATATGCAGCGTCCTCCTCTGCGTCTGGGTTGTCCATACAACCAGATTTTCCAATATGATTTATCTTTATCCCATGTTCCTGGTTCTTGCACGCAAGAAGCATTGTTTTGAAACAACCTATACGAAGTCCTATGTCAAAAGACGCCTTCAAAAAACAAAAATAAAATCTGCATTCCAAACCAAACACCGCATCTCAATATTTCCGACCAGAAATCCCATTTCCAGTAAATCAAAGTCATTCCCCCTAAAAAAATTTGAAAAATGTGCATCGATTTGCTATCAAAAACCGATTCATGTAGCCGATCGCCTAATTGGCGCCGCAAATCATCCTTCCTGTCCACCAAGGGCTATAATGGGGTTTCCCTAAAGTAGGGATATGAGAAGATTGCGTCATTTATGGGAAGAGTATTCTCAAACTCCTCCACACGCTTTATGAAAGTATAGCCCCCCCCCTCCCCAAAATCCCCCCCCCCCTTTCCCTCTAGAATTTGGTTCATAGATTCAAATCATTGTCTGGAATTATTAAAGCGCCGATCACGATTTAATGCTTTCGAGCCTTGTTAGAGGAGGATATGGAAAGGGTTGTAATATTTGGCGATGGGGCTTTCCAGTTGGCGATTTGTTTCAGTTACGCGTTTTGTTTAAAAATTGCAACTACAGTAGAACCTCGATTAACCGACTTAATTCTGACCGAAGATAGGTCGGAGAAACGAAAATGCCGGATAAAAGAGATTTGTAAAAAATAATAAAAAGTCAATTATTTTCATTTATTGAATGCAGGGCTTTCAATGTTTTTTTTTTTTATGACATAATTGTTGGAAATGAGTTTTTGTTGTCGTAATCTTGATAATCGTTGTTTCGCGGTTCTATCCCGAAGTCTTTTTAAAAGCAATAGTTCAGTTTGATCTGCATATGATTATTGCTCTAACCATGTCAGTCCTTTTGAAAAACGGTCAAAAGCCTCACCATTACTTATGCAGATTTAGTGTAAGGGAAAATATTCCGGTTTTAAAAAGGGCGAATGATTTATTACTCATTTGGGAGATTTTTGATGTCGACTAAAGGATGGTCGGTTAACAGAGAGTTCCGGATGAAAGATTGACGGTTAATCGAGGTTCTACTGTAAGTATAATTGAAGGAACAGTATGCAAAAGAAATCATAATGCAGGTTTTAGTTTTTCTTTAATTGGTATCATTAAAAAAATTGAGTCATTTCAGTTTCATAGATTTTGCCTTTAAACCACGACATATATAAGCTTGAAATTCTTAAAACCACAAAATTTTCCTGAGGTAACTTTTTCCTAGAAAAATCGCCAAAGATTGTTTAAATTTTTTAAATTTGTGCAATTTTGACCAAAATTGTTTACCGTCCAAATAATTAATAAAAGTAATTCTTAAAATTTTAATTAGTGGTACTTTTGTTATTATTTAAATTAAACTTTTGAAGGTTATTTATGAAACCTTCTTGAAATATTATAAAAAGAATCATGTTGTTTTAGCATTCAAGTTTTATTAATAAGCATTTATTACTGGTGGAAAATCATATGTTTTAAAACAATACTTCGTCAGGTATTGCGATAAAAGAAATTGAAGCTTTAGAAGTATGGGGCAAATACATAGTGGCCATCCTTTCTTCGGGTTTTTAATTTTCTCTCTTCTTTTTCGAAATTTTCTTCAGTAAATAAAATAACTGTCTCAAAGACGTTTATTTATCATTCCAAATGACATTTGCGGAACATGTAATATTCCAAAGTCTAAGAATCTTCCTCAAATACTATCGGATGACTTAATTCATTTTAGAGAGTAATCCGAAAGAGAACGGACACGTGGGAAAACACCCCCCCCCCCCCCCCGGATGTTGTGTCTTGGGCAAAGGAAATGAGAATTCCAGATCTTCAGAAATTAATGGGGGATTAGTCCCAAAATCCTAGCTTCAGGGACATAGAGACCAAGAGGCAATGCAAGACGGTAAGTTCTTGTAATGGGTGTGAAAGTCTAAATAACTCTGTGGAAGTTTATTGCTATGTTTTGAGGCTGATAGATAAATAATTGAACTATTTTGTAAATAGTATGGAATGAATCCTTTTTAAAGCATTGAATGTGTTATACTGTTGGCTTAGAGGGAAAATATGCTAACTCCTATTTATAAAGTTTCAGATAAAAAAATTCTTCTAATATGCTAATTTAACTTGAACTTAGTGTTTTTGAGTACATTCAACTCGCTGTAACTCGAAGTCTTATTAGTCGAATATTCGTTTATCTCGAAGTTTTCATTAGGTCCCAAGAATATGCCTTGAATTGAAAATTACTTCCGATAACTCGAACTCCGGATAGCTCAAAGAATTTGGCCAGTCCATTGAACTTTGAGTTATCGCGTGTTGACTGTATTTCTTATTTTCTATAAATATTATTTTAGTGATCAGGTTGCAGCCTTTACTAATAGACTGAGAGGCGACTGTAATTTTTGGACCTCATCGAACATCGTTCTGAATTTTTTATAGAAATTAGAGAAAAGTGAGTAGATTACGAATCCACTGGTCTGCCGTGGCAAAAATGGCCGAAACTGGTCAAAAATCGACTTTTAATAAGTTTAACTAAATCCCATTGCCAAATGAGCCATAACTTGCCAAATAATGAGCGTTTTTTTTTATTTGGTAACCCTCACTCTTTAATTATCAATTAAGAAGGTTGAAGACGATTTAGATATCTGGCGACGGTCTACTTGCATCTATTAAAAGGGAGCCAAGTTGGCAATAAACATTACGTCACGGATGACGTAACTGATGTCGCCAATTTGGCTTACTTTTAAAAGATACACATTTTCCAAGCCAGAAATCAAAAATCGTTTGCGCTTTTTCTCATTGAAAATCAAAATGCAGGGTTGCCAGACGAAAAAGTTTGTTCTCTTTTTGGCAAGTTATGACATATTTGGCAATCGGATTTTAGTTCAACTCATTCCAAGTCGAATTTTGGTCAGTTTCGGCCATTTTTACCACGGCAGACCAGTGGATTCCTAATCTACTCACTTTTCTCTAATTTCTATAAAAAATTCAGAATGATGTTCGATGAGGTCCAAAAATTGCAGTCGCCTCTCGGACTATAATCAATTGGTCTATTCTGGATCCGAACATACTAAAAAGTGCTTTGGGTGTGAAAAGGGAGTTAGCACCGTATCAATCAAAGCTGACATAGCATAGGAAAAAAAGGATATTTCGTGGCAATGCACTTGAAACATCAAATAACCTTAGAAAATAACTTTTTTAGGTTTTCTTTTTTGCAAGTAAATCTTGCGCTAGTGTGATAAGGACACTTCTATGGCTATAATACCAAACAAAGGTTTGGAATATCTCCTCTATTTTAAATTAGTGTCTGTGAATGTGGTTCATTCATTGTGGTTTATGAGATAAACTAATGTATAATTATGTAGCAGTATTAGATAGTTTTACATCTCTGCTTTGGTAAAGAAGTCCACAACAAAAGGAAATTATGGATACTTACAAACATGAATCTATTCAGAAGCTAGCGAGCTAACCACTATACCGTTTGATCGGCAAAAAAATATGTGAATCCAATATATATCTATGAATCCAATTTGAACTATTAATCTGGTCCACTATCTCTCCAAAAATATGTTACATAAAATCACGTCAATTTTAATGAAAAATAATAAAAAAAATCGCAATTCAATATATTTCAAAACTACATATCATTTAACCCTTATTCATGATAAAAAGTATATATAAAAAAAAAGTTTTGAACATATCCTGTTTTCTTTTATAATCTACAGACGAATCATACTTTTCAAGTGATATCAACAATAAACAGCATTTGGAACAAAAAAGAATCCAGGATTCTTTTATAATTAAAGACTCTGGTAAATCGGACCTTTCTCAACCTGCCACTAACAACTTCACGCAACAGAAAGGAAAACAAATCGGCGTAATTATTTGGGGAGCAGAATTCGCCAGGATTGTGAAAAGTTGCAGCACAATTTTTCTTCCGCTTTCTTCTTCCTCTCTTTCATTCCTTGCGATTTCCATTTGTTATGTTTTGTTGCTGCTTTTTTCATCTGCCTCAAATTCGATATCCTTACGATTTTTTTTTATGTTGGTTTTCTTCTATTAACTCGATATTTAGTTTTTGTTTTTAGAAATTGCTGAATAATGTCAATTTAATTGCTGAGGTATTTTACTCGGTTTCCATTTATTATGTTTTGTTGCTGCTTTTTTCATCTGCCTCAAATTCGATATCCTTACGATTTTTTTTTATGTTGGTTTTCTTCTATTAACTCGATATTTAGTTTTTGTTTTTAGAAATTGCTGAATAATGTCAATTTAATTGCTGAGGTATTTTACTCGGTTTCCATTTATTATGTTTTGTTGCTGCTTTTTTCATCTGCCTCAAATTCGATATCCTTACGATTTTTTTTATGTTGGTTTTCTTCTATTAACTCGATATTTAGTTTTTGTTTTTAGAAATTGCTGAATAATGTCAATTTAATTGCTGAGGTATTTTACTCGGTTTCCATTTATTATGTTTTGTTGCTGCTTTTTTCATCTGCCTCAAAATCGATATCCTTACGATTTTTTTTTATGTTGGTTTTCTTCTATTAACTCGATATTTAGTTTTTGTTTTTAGAAATTGCTGAATAATGTCAATTTAATTGCTGAGGTATTTTACTCGGTTTCCATTTATTATGTTTTGTTGCTGCTTTTTTCATCTGCCTCAAATTCGATATCCTTACGATTTTTTTTTTATGTTGGTTTTCTTCTATTAACTCGATATTTAGTTTTTGTTTTTAGAAATTGCTGAATAATGTCAATTTAATTGCTGAGGTATTTTACTCGGTTTCCATTTATTATGTTTTGTTGCTGCTTTTTTCATCTGCCTCAAATTCGATATCCTTACGATTTTTTTTTATGTTGGTTTTCTTCTATTAACTCGATATTTAGTTTTTGTTTTTAGAAATTGCTGAATAATGTCAATTTAATTGCCGAGGTATTTTACTCGGTTTCCATTTATTATGTTTTGTTGCTGCTTTTTTCATCTGCCTCAAATTCGATATCCTTACGATTTTTTTTATGTTGGTTTTCTTCTATTAACTCGATATTTAGTTTTTGTTTTTAGAAATTGCTGAATAATCTCAATTTAATTGCTGAGGTATTTTACTCGGTTTCCATTTATTATGTTTTGTTGCTGCTTTTTTCATCTGCCTCAAATTCGATATCCTTACGATTTTTTTTTATGTTGGTTTTAACTCGATATTTAGTTTTTGTTTTTAGAAATTGCTGAATAATGTCAATTTAATTACTGAGGTATTTTACTCGGTTTCCATTTATTATGTTTTGTTGCTGCTTTTTTCATCTGCCTCAAATTCGATATCCTTACGTTTTTTTTTTATGTTGGTTTTCTTCTATTAACTCGATATTTAGTTTTTGTTTTTAGAAATTGCTGAATAATGTCAATTTAATTGCTGAGGTATTTTACTCGGTTTCCATTTATTATGTTTTGTTGCTGCTTTTTTCATCTGCCTCAAATTCGATATCCTTACGATTTTTTTTATGTTGGTTTTCTTCTATTAACTCGATATTTAGTTTTTGTTTTTAGAAATTGCTGAATAATGTCAATCTAATTGCTGAGGTATTTTACTCGGTGTAAGAAATACTTATCAATCAATATTGGTATTAGTAATAATTTTTATAAAATGTAATTTGCATGGAATAACATTTTATCATCATATTATTTTAGTTGCAATCAAAGAAAGCATAAAGGTTTAACACGTTAGATAGTAATAATAACTATATTATTATTTAACTTTCTTAATAAACTTCATTAATATCGATTTTCCGTAAAAACGTGTTATCTAAAACAACTTTAAGATAACGTAAGAATTTGTCTTAAAATACTATTGTAGCATTTAGTGATTCAGATGAGGAACCTAAATTTAATTGGATCTTAATGAAATTTTATCGAAGGAAATATGTATAGATACTGTAATCTAGAAAGTTTATGTTTTCTTTTTATTAAATACAATGATTCTATTATCTGATTCTTTGTTAGACTATGCAATTTTTTCATACCATTATCATTGAATTATTTAATCATTAATTGTTTGAAATAAAATTTGCACATAAAACTAAAATTATTAGCCGCTTTATCAACATGCTGCAGGTAACACATTTAAATTTATTTGGATCTTTAATTAATTCTAAAATATGCATTATTAAACATACAAATATTCATTAATGATACACATGCGTTAGTAATAAAAATGTTTAACTCTTAAATGAATGAATTTTTTATTTTTAATAAATAAAATTTGACACCAACCGTGAAATGGATGTGGTTAGTTGGAAAAATAGAAAAAAAAACGTAAGAATTTTGTATAATGATGTATTTTGCATCACAAAAAAGCTGCATTTTTCTTGCGTAAATTTATCAGCATATGCAAAAATATAATATTGTTGCGTGGATGGGTTCGAAAGATTTGAAGCCAAAGCAGATCAAAACTTGCAGAAATTTATTCCAATATAACTCTTCACAGATTCTCTTACAACTCCAGAACTTCTCGTTCTAGTAGACTCAATATAGCTCTTTTCACAACAATAGAGCACAAAACAGCAGTTAAAAACTTGAAAACACAACTGCTAAAATCGCTGCAAAAGACAATGCAATACAGTTCACTTAAGAACTACTCTGAATGCTCACTGAGACTCAGCATCTCAACTCAGTAATTCCAGTCAACTCACGGACTCAATTCACTAATTCCTCTAACTCAACTCATGGCCGGGCTTATATAGGGGAGGTGATCCTTCGTGAATCTTCTAGAGATAGACATTTGGAGAACTTTCCAGATCATAGTCGAAAAGTCCTATACATGTACAGTACCAAAAAAAAAAAATCAGAACGATGGCTATATCTTCGGTTCTAATTATCGTAGAATCTTACGGTTTGCACCAAAATGTTTTGCTTACGATTTTCTATATATCTGATGCCATTTTTTTTTCTTTAAGGGACCGTTTACTAAGTAAAAGTAACGCTTTCTTCAAAAATTTCAATACGAACCTCTATTTTTTATTATTTCATTCGATTTAGAATACATCATTCACCCTAAATACTTTATTTCAATGCATTATGTTGAAAAACACGTCACTTATGAGCGAAAATGTTTCGACCATTTTTTGACCGATCTTCAGGGAGAATTCCCATAAAACGAAAGGTATTTTTAAGGTTCTACTTCACATCGGGAGAAACCGAACGGTCAGTGTGGCGTTTCACCGACGTTAAAAAATACCAATATTAGTCTAAAACTGCATAGAAACTACTTAGATTTATAGTGTCATGTTTAAGATTAATACAAAAATAGCAAGTAAACGCAAAAGTAACAATTTATTTACAACATTAAAGATGTGCATTCTTCACACGAAATAAATAAAATATCGAAAACTGTAATTGCAGATGTATAACGTATACTACTGATAATTAGAAAATTGATAAATATAAAATGTAGCATTAGTAAACAGTATTAAGCAAAGCGTGATTATTTTACAGAAACATTTCGCTGTAAACACAAATGTAACTTGATCATTGAAATTATTTATAAAATAAAGAAATCACATGATTCAGTAAAATTTTTAAAGGATAACTTATTGAAATTGCTTACAAAATGTTGTTTTAAATAAATGTAATTTAAGAAAGTAATTCTTTTTTTAAAAAAAGAACATTGTTGAAAACCACACAAAACATGTTCCACGATTTCAAACACGTTAGACAGATTAAAAAAATATATATAAAAAATAAAACTGCTTTGTTTGTATAAAATAATATTTCTTTTTGTAATTTCAAGAAATTCTGTTCCTATTCACCCCATTTTACGATAATTGAAAGTTGTGCGATTTTCCACACCTCTAGTTTACCTTGAATTAATCTTTGATAGTTTTCAAAAATCGTCTACTATACGGTCCCTTAAAGTGAGCGTTTTTTACATTTTCGCTAAAAAATCGAGAACTAAAAGTCAAAATAGAAAGAAAAAAATTGTGGGGTTGTTTTAAACCATGATAAATGTAATAAAGGCAAAAAAAATATACGTTTCTATTCAAAAATATTTTAAAATTGTTTTTTAATTAATAATTAATTATTAAAAAAGAAATTGACGCAAAAGTTTATTGCTATTTATGTTTGGCCATTTACAAACTATCTTTTGAAAAAAAAATTACTGAAATATATTAATTATTTAAGTATTTATGGCCAAAAAACCAACTTTTTTATTTAACATTAATTTATCATTTTCTTTTTATCATTTAAATTACAAACCATTCATTAGAAAATTACGAATTTTGTATTTCGACATTTTTTTGGATGCTGAATCCAAATATGGGATAATATTATGAGGTTGCTATTGAAATTTTTAAAGTTTGGTTCTGTTTTAATATGTAGATGACCCCTCATGACAAAATAAACTACATGTAATTATTAAAAACCTTCCACGATTTACAACTGTACCTTTTGTTTGTTATTTCAACAATTAGAGCACAAGATATAGCCATCGTTCAGATTTTTTTTGGGGGGAACTGTACATGGGGACCGAAAATCTCGCAAAATGGTCGCCAAGTTTGGCGACACTTGACGATTTCTCGCCAAATTTAGCGACAAAAATTAGTCGCCAAAACCATCGCCATTTGGCTATATCTCGCCAGATTGGCGAGATTACCATTACCATAATGTAAATGCCCTGCTCCTTGTAAAGCTCGCTTCCCAGCGTTATCTCTGTAAAACTCGTTATCTAGCATCAAGAGACTCATGGCAGGAAAGCAAAGTAAAGCCGAACTATTGCACTGCCTTATGCAAAATGTACATACATTTTCCTATTTACAAAATTAACACTGCGAAATATTTACAAATATACAAAAATTCGTAACAATGTTATTGTTATGTTGTTTCTATTCGAATTTTTTCCTGTATGTTTTTATTACTTTTTATTTAAATAATCGTAATTCGTAACAACCACCGAAATGAAATTGTACTCGGCCAACAGCACCCCAACAATAAAAATTGTTACAGATAAAGAAATATACTTTCAAAGATTCTAGTTGCGTTTGGAAATTTTAAAATAGTTTTAGTAAACAAAAAACAAACAAAAAAAACCTCTATGGAAAGGTTGCTACATAAAGATATCTACATCGCTATATATTTAAGGTTTAAAACAAGCTGGTACGTATTATCATATGCCTGTAAATACGAAAATAAATTCTAAATATAATTTTTCGGACCACATATAATCTTTACATTTCTTCCATAATTTTTTTTGCCTAATATTTTAGGTAGTAGCTTTCATAATTGTAGTATATGTATGGTATTTTTATTATTCCTAAATTTTCTTAAAATATTTTATTTTATATACAAAATAATTTTATTAGATAGTAGTAAAAAAAATACTATGGCTTAAAATACGGTAACTTTGGATTCAATGTCAATTTGAATGATAATCGATATTTTAAGGACGTAACAATCATAATTTCTAGTATCTCGTCAAAAAGCTTTCACTGACGGCCGTTTTTCAGTTATTATGTATTGTTGAGTTGGTGGGTTCGAAAGATTTGAAGCCATAGCAGATAAAAACTTGCAGAAATTTATTCCAATATAACTCTTCACAGATTCTCTTACAACTCCAGAACTTCTCGTTCTAGTAGACTCAATACAGCTCTATACACAACAATAGAGCACAAAACAGCAGTTAAAAACTTGACAACACAACTGCTAAAATCGCTGCAAAAGACAATACAATACAGTTCGCCTTAGAACTACTCTGAATGCTCACTGAGACTCAGTTTCTCAACTCAGTAAAATTCCAGTCAACTAACGGACTCAACTCGGATAACTTAAATAGGAGAGGCGGCGAACCTTCTTGAAACTTCTAGAGGTAGATATTTGGAGAACTTTTCAGATCGTAGTTGAAAAGTCCTATACATGTATATGGGGACCGAAAATGTCACCAAATGGTCACCAAGTTTGGCGACATTTGTCGATTTCTCGCCAAATTAGGCTACACAAATTAGTCGCCAAAACCTTCGCCAACTTGGCTCTATCTCGCCAATTTTGGCGAGATTGCCATTACCATAATGTTAAATGCCCTGCTCCTTGTAAAACTTGCTTCCCAGCGTTATCTCTGTAAAACTCGTTATCAAGCATTAAAAGACCCATATTACAGGGAAGCCAACTTAAGACGAACTATTGCACTGCCTTATGCAAAATGTACATAAATTTTCCTATTTACAAAATTAACACTACGAAATATTTACAAATATACAAAAATTCGTAAGAGTATTTTAGTAGCAATCCGCAAGCTCGAGGTTTGGCGAGCATCACCGAGCAGGTGACTTGGAGATTATATAGTTTGCTAAGCAATCCCCAGTAGTTAGCAAGCGTCAGCGAGCAGGAAAGGAAACCACTAGTTTAAAAATATAAATTCACTTTACTTACCTAATATGACTTTCCTTTTAAAAGAGGATATACGATAGCCAACTTGATAGCTATGGGGTTAGCCTCTGGCCTCGCGTGCCAAAGGTGGCGGGTTCGAATCCTGGGTTAGGCATGGATGTTCGTTGGGGTTTGTAATCAGTTAAGCAGTAGGTCTCGGCCTGATTAGCCATTATTGCGCACAAAAATAAGTCTTTGAGTAGCTTACAAACTAAACCAAGGATATACGATATGGGATTTATTTGGGTGAAACATAAAAGTGGTAGTGAAAAAATCACCAATCTAAAAGAATCGACTCTTTCTACTTTTTTTGTTTTGTTCTTTAGGTAATTATCGTGTCTGACTTCCAGCATTTCTTTTAATGTTAGTTACTAAAATTCTTCTTTTCCAATTGGTTTGAAAGATAATCAGTAAAAAAAGATGTCTAGGAATGCATTTCTTACGAAATCGGATGGTAATTAGCAACTCAAATAAGAGGGAAGAAATCTTCCACCAAATTCGTTTAATTAAGCCTCTTTTCCTTAAAAGAACGGAAGAATTAAATCGGGTGTCCGGATATGGTAGAAAAAGACCTGCCTTTTAAGTAATTTTTTTTTCTCCCGATATCGCAAAGATTCTTTTTCATTCAAGTAATCTCTAGACATTCAGGGGAATTGTTTAATTGGTATGGTTCTATTGTGTTATTCTCCTTGAAACATCAAAGAGTTGATGCTATTACGTTTAAGTCTAGACATTTCTATAAAAACATGTTTATCTTTGTGGCTGTTTGAAGATTTGGCTTCTTACTTGTGGATTTTTCCATTTCAGACGTCTTTGGTAAGACAAATAAAAAATACTTATGTGTCAGTGAATTACCTTTTCTAGAAAATTGGGTACCATCTTTGAATCTCATGGGCAATAAGTTTTTTTGCGTTTAGAAGTTAAACTTTAGCTTTTTAAATTGTTGATCTTTATAATTTACAAAAATGAATGCATGTACCATTCCTTAATATTTACAACAATTTGATTTTTAAATGAATATAGTTAAGTTGAATAAAAATATATTTAAGTATATACGATACGATGTAATATGCATTCATTATTATACATAAGAAAAAAAAATATCTTCATTAATGTGTGCAGCCAGATATCCCAATTTTGGCGGGACAGTCCCGTTTTCACCTCGTGGTCCCGCGGACCGAATGTCCCGCTTTCCCGTTACAGAGTCCTACTAGAGTCTTTCTAAACAAAACCAAAATGTCTTCAACACTTGAAAACTAGCAGAATTGGTTACTGATGAAGTTTCTGGAACGAAATGGTCACATTAGTCTTCAACTAATTTCGGAATTTTCCGAGGCATACTGGTTCATTACGTCATAGTTATAACTTATATCGCATCGTTAAAGGAAAAAAGGGTCATTATCCATCAAACTGCATGACCATGATACGTCAGATAAGACCAATATTTAGAAATCAAGAGGAACTTTCACGTTTTTTGGTTTTATTTTTAAATAAAAGTAGAGAAAAAGTCATGAAAAACAATACCATTCTTTCAAAAATTTGAGCTCGGATAGATAGTTGGTTGGTTGTTTTCAGATTATCTGGCACCGTCAGCAACACGAGGGCTATAATGCGCCGAAACATTCGTCATTAGACAAGCCAACATACATTTACAAACACCCATGCCTAACACGGGACTCGAACTCGCAACCTCGCGGTTTAGAAGCTAGCACGCTAACCACTATACCGTTTGGTCGGCCGGATAGATAGTTAAAAAAATATTTAGTTTTTTACTTTGTGATTTGGCGGGAAAAAGCCACTTTTGCATAAAACGTCAACGCGCAGATAATGAACCACTCTAAAACCTGTTTTAGACGAGGAATGAGTGAGGTTTCTCCTTCTTTTTGCGACTTTATCTCTGCGTAACCACGTCACGGCTTTCTCATGCGTTTTTGGTCACGTGACTTTTGTTTTGATTTCGGCTAATTTCAAACTCGATTTTTGATTAATTGAAAGCATAAAGATAAAAAAAATAATTGCACTGCTCAAATATATTCGTTGAATTTCTATGTAAAACTATTAGAAAACAGGAGTGAGATTTAATTTTTCCTTATTTAATTTTTTCCCAATATATTCTGGTACTCTAAAGTAGGTGTTTCATTGTTAATTGCTTACTCAGCAGCATATTTTTTTTAATCAAGTAGTATTTTATAGTTATTACTCACATTTTCTGGGTAAAATTGAAAATAGTGACGCATTTATTTTAAAGTTCTATTTTATCTTACTTTATGTTGCATGTTATTGTAAATAGCCACGTATTTCTTTTAGAATTCTATTTCCTTCTATTTGTTAACAGCGATAATACAGGTTAGAAGAAAAGTGGCTCATCTAAATTAATCGGGAAATTTCGAGGCATTTCCATCATCTGATTGGTTAACTGGTTTTTTCTAGAAAGTTCTGCCGCGAGGGTATAAAAGTGCGATGGATCTGTTATGCCAAAGCTATTAGAAACTATTTAAAATTTTTTGAACTTCTAACAGCTTATTATTGTTCGTAGTAGCAATCGCTAAAGATCAGACGAGTATCGGATACTGTTCTGTTCGAAAAGCATCTGAGCTTTTGTTTAGTTTCGCAGTGCCTGAATTATCACTTTGTTCGAAGTTGTAAGTACCGAAGCTGGTATTGAAGCTTGATAGCAAATGTTACGGAGTTCAAAGAAGTTTTGTGAGTTTTCTAAGAAATAATAGATTACAATTTTTTATTAAGTTAAAACTAAGTCATCATTTTCGCCGAGAAAAAACTTATAACAGTATTTTGGAATATATAAGGACCATTTCTTTTGATGTATTCTATTGAAATTGAATATAGATTTATCACAGACTACCCCCCAAAAAAATACGAACGCTAGTTTGAAATAAATCCCGATTAGTAAAACTGCTTACATGAGGTACGAATCTGGGACGATGTTTCATTTCCAAACGTATACAACTCTGTAAGTCAGATGATAATTACCGCCTTCTAATGTATTTACACGAAAAAAGGATGTCTCTTTCACATAGTGAATTCCGTCAATTTGCGAACCAACACAATTGAGTCACAGAGTACGTAAAAATGTCTATTTTAATTAGTTTCTTTGATAAAAAATACTCGGGGGAAATTATAGATAGTCATTAACTCGACTTAATGCTAATTGCAGACGAGATTTCTAGTTTTCTTTAAAACAAATTTTTTCTATCGGCTGCGTTTAATGAGAGGTGTTGTCTATTTTAATTTCGTAATAAAGACAACAAAAATGGTTCTGAAAAAAAATTTCGTTGTATCAAAAATTTGATGACACATTACTCATTGGCGGAACAGAAATTCATAACTTTATTTGTTTGAAATTCTGCGCTTATTTGTTGCGGAATGATATTGTTCATAATTATACGTTGTGTAATATTACTATTCAAACTGAAGTTCGGCGATATATCGATTCGACGAAATTTGCATCTATATTTTTTTTAAAAATCGATATTAAAAATATCGATAAAAGTCTCCGATATATCGATACTTTCAAACATTTTTAGTTTTTAATGATCGTTTTGTAGTTCCATGTGTTTTTCGACTTCCTTTATTCCTTTTTCAAAAACTTCAAAATTAAAGTTTGGACTTGGCTGAGAGGCAGTTAAAATGGAAAAATAATAATAAAAAAAATTATGAATTGATATTTTATCGATATTTTTTCTATGCAACGATATTGTATCGATGTTGATTTTGATCGATATTTCCGACCTCTAGTTCAAATGGAAAAATACAATTTTTTTTTATGTAATCAGTGCTACTCTTAGGCCTCTTTCACACGAGGCAACTAGTTGATTCAACTTTTTTTTCAGGCGGTTGATAAGGTGTGTAGCCATGTAAGAAATGATAGGGAATCGCCTGAACCCTTTCACACTCAGTCAACTGTTCCGCCCAGGCGGTTTGTTTGCAGGCTTAAGTACCGCTAACGTTCTCATCCTAACTAGTTGACTCAACACAAAAGACATTACCGATATTCATCCTTTCACACCAGTTACTTAGTTGAATCAACTCAGTTCAACCATGGTAAGCTTTGCAATTGCAAGTTACAATGTGGAAAGTTTGAAGAAGAAATTTGTGTTAGTAGTCCAGCGATACGTTCCTATCAAACTATATACATTAAGTAAATACAGATATAAATAAATGCAGATGTCCACTTCATAGAGTAGTAGATGCCATTCAAATTTAAAAGTTCATTTTTTATTCTGTTAATGGTGTTAATAATGATAAAAAAAACTCCAAAAATAATAGTTTTACTTTTTAAAAAAAAAAATATATATATTTACAAGCCGAATAGTCATAAAAAAAAAAAAAAAAAAAAAAAAAAAAAAAAAAAAAAAACCGAAATATTTTTATTTTTTCACTCCTTCGAAATATATTCTTTATCATCGGTTTTTTATTTGATGTTGCTGTGTTGACATAAGTCTCTCTTTACATTACCCATCTTTACGTTATAAATCATACAGCATCACATTGATTAGTACAGGTATGACTTACATTTAAAAACATGTGGACCACCAAATTACGCAAATTTATCCATTATTTGAGAATTTTATCTAGATTTTTCGAATGTCAACATCGCACCATGATGTACGAGTAGTTTTCGTACCATTAAAAATTAAAACATTGAACATCTCCAATCCTATTCTATCCAGTTCTCGGGTTCTAATCATCGATATAGATAAACAACTGGATAGACTGCTTAACGCTGGGAAAATGAAGCCGTTGCCAGATGCAATTGGTGGGATAAAAAATACGGATTGCCGAGGATTGAAAATAAAACTTTGTGTTGTACACAGCAGAAATGTCAATAGTAGACCTTAATTAGTAATAATGTGCAAAAAAAATCTGTACTCTAACACTTTACAAGGTTTTTCGTATTCCCATCCAACTATAAAAGTGAACTGTGATTGGTTAATCATCCCACCAGCTTTGCAATCCCCGGCGCGTTTTTCTCTTTGCATTGACAGTGGAGCAGTCAATCCAGTTGTTTATCTATATCGATGGTTCTAATATCGTACTGACCTCCCGTTAGAAAGAGAAGTTGATTCCTCAAGTTTCCTTGTGTGAAAGGGCAATTTAAGAGTGTTCACAAGGCAATCAACTAGTTGAGAGTTTACCAAGCAACTTAGTCGAATCAACTGAACCGCCTGGTGTGAAAGGGGCCTTAAGATTATCCTAAAGTAACAAGACTTAAAAAATCAGTAGTAGAAATTTGAGGTTTTCATAAATATTCTCATATAAAATCAGTTATTTTTTCCCAGAAGAAGGGGGGGGGGGGTAAGCTATTCCGATCTCAATTAACCCACTTTAAGGGGTTAAACGTCCCAAATGAAGGTTATTCGAATGTCCTACTTCTAATATAGTCACAACTCTGAAAATTAGTGCAAATGACAACAAAGAAAAACATAGAAAAAGTAAGTTATTCCGATCTCGATTAACCCACTTTAGGGGGTCCAAAGGGGTTAAACGTCCCAAAAGAGGGATATTCGAATGTCCCATTTCCCACATGGTCACAACTCTGAAAATTGATACAAATATCAACATATTCGAATGTCCCATTTCCCACATGGTCACAACTCTGAAAATTGATACAAATATCAACAATGGTAAATATAGAAAAATTAAGCTATTCCGATCTCGATTAACTCACTTTAAGGGATCGAAAAGGGGTTAAACGTTCCAAATGAGGAATATTCGAATGTCCCATTTCCCACATGGTCACAACTCTGAAAATTAATACAAATATCAACAATGGTAAACATAGAAAAATTAAGCTATTCTGATCTCGATTAACCAACTTTAATCCTTTGCACTTGAGCCCTTTTTCGCGCGGAGGGACCAGCAACTCGAAACATTTCGCGGCATTTTTGGTTCGGTTTGAGGTTAAGCATTCACTTCATTGAAACTAAACACAGTCATTGGCCTTGCATCGAATTTCCTCATCAAACCTAGTAGTCTTCTCGTGTTGCAGCATCCAATCATGTGGTGCCTGAGAGGCGCCGCTCGAGTTCAAAGGGTTAAAGGGTCGAAATGGAGTTGAACATTAAAAACTAGGGATATCCGAATGACCCATTTCCAATGTTGTCACAATTCTGATATTTGGTGCAAATGTTAAGGACGGGCAAATATAGAAAAAATAAGTTATTCCAATATCGATTAATGAATTTTTAAGGGATGAGAAGTCGACGTAACATTGAAACTATACGAGGATTATCTTAATGTCTCACTTTCAACACAGTTACAACTTTTAAATTTAGAACTAAAAGCAAGCATAAACACAATAAACTATTGCAATCACTATTAATTAAAAATAAATAATAGTTTAAAAAACTAAAAAACACGCTTTAATAGAAAAGTTAGCTAAAAAGTAGAAAATAATTTTAAATAAGTTTGAAATAAGAATAGAGTGATTGACAAGAAATATTTATTTTATCGTAAAAAAGCGTGGGGTGCTTGATGTCAATTGTTGTAAATATTTGGTTGTTTTGGTTGTTTTCAGATTATCTGGCACCGTCAGCAACACGAGGGCTATAATGCGCCGAAACATTCGTCATTAGACAAGCCAACATACATTTACAAACACCCATGCCTAACACGGGACTCGAACCCGCAACCTCGCGGCCTAGAAGCTAGCACGCTAACCACTACACCGTTTGGTCGGCTATGTTGTAAATATTTAATGACAGATATTGGTAAAAGTAGAGCCATTATGAAAATTTAGTAAAAAAGCACACCATGGTTTTTTACGATAAAATAGATATTTCTTGTTAATCACTCTATTCTTGTTTTAAACTTATTTTCTACTTTAAGTTAACTTTAGATTAAAGTTAAGTTAATTTTTCATTAAAGCATGTTTTTTAGTTTTTTAAACTATTAATTATTTTTGTTGTAGACTATAATTTATTTTAGTTAATTTTTTTAGTTAAATGTACAAAACTCTTCAGTTTTTCCTGCCAATAGTCACATGCTTGTCTTAAATTTAAGTCATGTGCATGCCTTAGTACACGCCGTATTTCTTAGCACAAAACACTACCGTGTCTCTGAATATGAAAAATCGCTAAACCTGAAAATCCTGGTAAGCTTAAGCCGACCAAACGGTATAGTGGTTAGCGTGCTAGCTTCTAGACCGCGAGGTTGCGGGTTCGAGTCCCGTGTTGGCATGGGTGTTTGTAAATGTATGTTGGCTTGTCTAATGACGAATGTTTCGGCGCATTATAGCCCTCGTGTTGCTGACGGCGCCAGATAATCTGAATACAACCAACCTGGTAAGGATAATGCGGCTAAAAAAACACACGCTTTCTATTAAATCGTGTCATTTAGTTTGTTAAACTATTAGTTATTCAATTGTGAAACGTGAATGAAACACCCTATTAGTTGATCCGGCCAGTAATCACATGCTTGTCTCAGTGATTAACTCATGCATATCTCAGTACACGTCATATTAAGGTGAAACCGCGAATAGCTCATTAATTCGGTTATGACCCCTTAGATCGTGTCCACATTTACATGGCAAACTGTGGTATTTCTAGAGCTAATCCTTGCAATCCAGAGTTCTGACCAGATGAAAGGAACGCTTTAGGGATCAAAACCAAACGGCGGCAAGTCCATCATTATTATTTGATAAATCTTATTAACTTTTTCCTGATAGTACAACCGTAGTGCCCCCCCCCCCCACAGATATTTCAAATGTCTGCCTTATCAACTGTCGATGGTAGGTTCTGTGACTACTGGGATTGTAACGGGTGACGAGTCACCAGGGTTCGATACGGAGCAAGGGAACACGAGCTAATCCTTGCGATAATGCGACAAACTTATTGAATTATTGTATTGTCATCGGTCCTTGAAAACTGTGCAAAATTCCAAATTAATCAAACGTTTTCATGTGGTCGAAACTCGAGTTCAAAGATTCCGTTACATAGATACATACGAAGCTAATAAAGGCGTGTTAAAACAGATCCCAAATGGGGTTAAATTTTCTAAACAAGGTACATTCAAATGTCTCATTCTAATCTATTCACAATTATACATTTTTCAAACAATGTCAACAAAGGAAAGTTCCTATTTTGATAAATTAATTTGTCGGGATCGAAATGGAAGCAAACGTCTTTAGTGTCGAATACATGAATGTATTTTGATTGCTAAAACGCACATGATAAAATTTCGTAGCGCAGAACGAGTATTCAGCTAGTATTTTATAAAGTAAAGTATAAAGTTCCATATACTGAGTAATAAGATTGGTTGTATTCAGATAATCTGGCGCCGTCAGCAACACGAGAGCTATAATGCGCCGAACATTCGTCATTAGACAAGCCAACATACATTTACAAACACCCATGCCTAACACGGGACTCGGAACCCTCAACCTCGCGGTCTAGAAGCTAGCGCGCTAACCACTATACCGTTTGGTATTGAGTAATAAGACGGTACATTTAGCTCTTGCATAGTTAGTACCTTAAAGCGGGGGTAAATTGGATCACTTTATAAATTTTAAAGTAAAAATAGGGTATAATAAGATAGTTTACGTATGTTTTTGGATATTTAAACCTGGGCCTTACCTTCTTCCTTAAGGGTCAATCCCAAAAATATTGAAAAAACATAGCTTACATTCATTTTGATTTCTTTAATCGTATCCAAACTTCAATTGAAGAATTCTCAGAAATTCCTAAATTTATAAATGTACATTTATCTACAAAGCGATAATAATTTAAATAGATAAATTTATTCGCTATTTACTTGATTGGAAAGTCAAAATGATTAGAAAGTAAGCATAAATGAATGGTTGGTTGTTTTCAGATTATCTGGCGCCGTCAGCAACACGAGGGCTATATTGCGCCTAAACTTTCGTCATTAGACAAGCCAACATACATTTACAAACACCCATGCCAACACGGGACTCGAACCCGCAACCTCGCGGTCTAGAAGCTAGCACGCTAACCACTATACCGTTTGGTCGGCCATAAATGAATGAAAAGCTTTTAAACAGAATACTTTAAAAATTGCAAATGTTTAATAACGTGTAAATGATTTAAAATTAAACGTTGTTATAAATGATATTGTATTAAAGCTGACAGGGAACTGCACATCATTAAATGATTAATAAAAGAAAATCTAAAAATCTTAATCATTTAAAGCAATCAAGGCTTTAAAAATTGTGAGAGAAAATAAAACAATCATTTTGAGATTAAAATATTGAAATAAACTTAATGTAAAGATTAAATGTATTTCCTTGGTCGATTTTTTTTACTTTATGGCTTTTGGTTTTTTGAAACTCATTTAATCAAAAACTCCTTAAAAAAGCATAAATCTCTTAAAATATATTTTAAATTATTTGTTAAGAACAACGTAACTTGGTATCAAAATCTTGCAATTGTTCTATACACAAAGAAATAATATAAATGACATATCAATAACCTTTAAGCCGTTATCTTAAACTGTTATTAAAATCTGATCATTAATAAGAAATTACGATAAAGGCATTTTTGTGATACGAACGAATAACTGTGCATAAGATATTATTTTGTACTATATTGCAAATGCAGACAACATATTAATTTTAGGAATCCTTATTGATATACTTATTGACTAGTAAATCATCAGATTTACAAAATGTTAGTGACTGTGTAATGTATCGTTTGAAATAGCGCATTGGATTAGAAAATGTTAGGAAAACACTTATTTAAAATTTTAGATATTTACTTAAGTCGTTTCTTTCCCCGCTGGTTTTCTTCACTTAACACAGGTTTATTTTTAATATAATGGTAACCGTCCATCACAACATTTGATTCACTTCACTTTATTTCAATGCAATGAATCAGTATAGTTTGGTTGACTTGAATCAACATGGGCTTTTATTTTTACGAATAATTATTTATTGTTAGTGTGTTTGCCTTCAAGTTCACTACTACTACTGACTTAATTTTCGAATCGCGTTTCCGTAATTTTCTGAGATATTCTGAATTTACTTGCACTTAATGTACCCGGTCAATATGGAGTGATTTATGCAAATTTGTTACCCAGTCATGTGACGAACTTTCAGTTGCTATATAAGCAGCTGTATTGTATAGTTCATTCTCTAGAATTTAAATTCCCAAAACAATGGAGCCGACCAAACGGTATAGTGGTTAGCGTGCTAACTCCTAGACCACGAGGTTGCTGGTTCGAGTCCCGTGTTAGGCATGGGTGTTTGTAAATGTATGTTGGCTTATCTAATGACGAATGTTTCGGCGCATTATAGCCCTCGTGTTGCTGACTGCGCCAGATAATCTGGATACAACCAACCAACCAACCCAAAACAATGGATGCGACATTTCAAAATTGTAATTATGTTTTATTAACATTTAACTGCTGTGGTTGGGTGGTTTGATAATTTTGGCGCAACGGCAACACGTGCACTCAACAATTTAATTAATATCACTTTAAAATATAAGAAGCATAGTATCGGAAAAATAATATAAAAGTTCAACCATAAAATATTACATACATAGTATAAAATTATATACATAGGAGGCGGAAGCATTCTACAAAAAATGCCTCGCGGTCTGTCAGACCGCACACAGCAGTTAAAGGTTAATTTACATTTTCCTTAAGACACAGGCCACATGGTTTTGTGACTTGAATATTTTTGTCTTTAAAATGTACTTGATTTTACAATTTTTTTATCACAACTATGACAAATGCGCCTTATATTTTTATGTGCTTCGATGTATACTTTAGTACGAGCATCTGCTTAGCTTTCTCCCTCCCTCCCCCATCGCCCCTGCACATTCTTTGCTCTGACAAGCTTTCAGCGCCTTATTCCTTTTTACTTTCTTATTTCCCACTGGGAACTAACTGAGATTAAAGTAGTAAAGGCCAACCCCTCAGGCAAGCATTACAGAGCTTATTTATGATCTAAATTCATTCTCTCGGGGAAGGATAGAGAACTTTTGTTATTTCTCCTGATGCAAGTGCATCCCATGCTGTTTGAACGATGTTCGTTTTATATAGGTTTTAAAACTTTTTGCTTATGCGTCAATAAACTTAATTTTTTTTTTTATCTTTATTATTAAACTTTATGGTCTATTTTTAGTTCTACTGTCACCAATTGCTTTAAGAATTATGTGATCAAATAGTCTGTAATTCCACTGTAATTTTAGATGCATTGCAATTTTTGGAGGGACTATTAGTCTTTGCCTACGTATGACGCCGAAATTCCATAAAAAGTTGCATCCAAATGCGTATAATCTGCCCTTATTGAATATGACATCCGATTAAAAAAGTTGCGATATTTTTAGAACATAAAACTTTTTTTTATGATAATGATGAATCATCACCGTTATTTAGAAAAAATAAATAAAATTAAATTTTTTTATACTGTAAAATAACGTATTTTACCAATAAAATATTTTAAATGGAACACTTTTACAAAATTAAAATTCTAAGCATATGTTGCTTATGGAAGATGATTTTTTTCATGGAAGAGGATTTTTTTTTATCATATGTAGGGGTAGAGGCCAACAAGTCTTATCCTCTAAGCTTAATATTGAAAAAAAAAAAAAAAAAAAAAAAAGCTAAATCCATAAACTTTTTTTTTTAAATTTTTAGGGAATACATTATAAATAATGCATGTCAACTTAAAAGTTGAAAATACTTCCATAACAATAAAAACATTAATAATTTTTAATAAATTGCATTAATTAATTACATTAATAAATTTTGTATTAATAATCGTGCCCTAAATATTATATGACAGATTCATTCGTGTGAAACAAGTTGGTAACTTTTACCCAACATTAATCTTTCCTATCAAAATATTAACCCTTTGCACACCAGCGGCGCCTCTCAGGCGCCACACGATTGGATGCCGAAACACGAGAGGACCTCTAGGTTTGATGCGGAAATTTGATGCAAGGCCAATGACTGTGTTTAGTTTCCATGAAGAAAATCCGTAAACGCCAACCGAACCTAAAATGATTCTAGTTGCTGGTCCCTCAGAGCGAAAAAGGCCTGGTGTGCAAAGGGTTAATATTTATTTTCTATAAAATAAGAAGTTTGCACTTCAAACCGTTTTTATTTATAAATAATGCAGATTAATCCATCAATAGTCACATTTCTAACCATTTGAAACGTAATATTTGAAATTATCTTTCAAATGCCTTCCCCTTTCAAACCCAAGAAATATTTCTCCCCGTATTTCCGAATTGTTTAACGCAAACGGTTCCACTCACTTTCCCCAGAGGGTTCAAACCGCCGAAGTTAATAATTACGCCATTACAACACAACAAACAGTTGCGCATTTAAGGGAAGGAATTATTTAAATGTTTCGAGTCGGATCCACGAATAACCCAAAAATAAATTAGTACAAACAGAGTCTTGTTTTTGAGAGTCATAGGGTAAGTACGCTGGGGTTGGTTCCCACGAGCTTCGACGTTGGTAACATGCAAGTGCTTTTTGAAATTAGAGTTTTTGTTGGCGCTCAAAGGCTGGAATTGGTCGACGGTTTGTGTTTTAATGAGGAAAACCTGGGAATTATGGTCCCTTGTTGGCGATTTGAAATTGCATCGATTACTCTCTAGAGTTTCTGGTTTCCGAAATACCGCTGTATTGAATGAATTCTCTTTCGTTCTTTTTGGATGGTTATGTTCTTTGGAAAGCGATAGGTTTGGGTTTGCGAAGTGTATTATTTATCAATGTTTTGCTATTATTCAAATGGATTAGCTTATTTTTATTTGGTTGGTTGTTTTCAGATTATCTGGCGCGTTAGCAACACCAGGGCTATAATGCGCCGAAACATTCGTCATTAGACAAGCCAACATACATTTACAAACACCCATGCCTACACGGGACTCCAACCCACAACCTCGCGGTCCAGAAGCTAGCACGCTAATCACTATACCGTTTGGTCGGCGCTTATTTTTAGTGTTAGGGAATTTGAATGGAAGCAGATACGCTGGTTCAAGTCCAGAAACCTGTAGAAAATGATTTTTCTACTTTCAATTTCTTAATACATAGTATAGGGTATTGAGTTTTTTTTTTTTTTTTTTTTTTTTTTTAATTTTTTTTTTTTTTTTTATTATTACTATTTTTTCTACACGTTGATGAGTTAAAAATAATTACATAGAAAAAAATGTCTGTGCCATTTCGTCTGTTTGAGAATAGCTTAACCCTCGAATTGTTTTACCTACGTTCAACTTTTATGTACGTAATAGTGGTTGTCATTCGACCTGTCAATAAGGTTTTATCAAAATTGCGCAGACGCTTAAGGTAATTACCAATGAATACCTGGTAATTTTTTTGAATGAATGAAAACGAAAATAATACATTCCACTACTCCATAAAAAGTTTAAATACAATGACCAGTATTTTAGTGTAATTGTAAGTTGTGCGAAGTTCAGCATTCCTAGTTTACCGTATAGAATATATCACAAAGATTAGAACAAACGTTTAATTGTGGACATTTTATAATTTGCCCTTAGAAATATATAATGAACTAATCGTTATGGATTGTATATTTTTTGTGCGAAATATTATAAGTTGTTTCTTTTAGAAACTGTTGCAAATGCGTAGTTTTCATCAACTGTTTTCAAAGAATGGTAGCGTTTGTATTCATTTTAATTAAACTACTTTTGTAACATTTTCTATAAATTTCTTGGTCAACACATTTTGGAAAATCACCTTGAACCTAGTTCCAGAAATAGTTCTTGATATATTTGTTTATTTCGACTTAATAATTCATTAATTTTGTTTGTACAAGTTAGTGGTGATGGAAAAATCGTGTTTATGAGTGGCAACAGCTATATAAGTAAATATAATTAAATATATTTTTATTTTACTTTTGCTTTGAAATTATTTGCATGAAATGTTTATTATTTTAGAGAACAGATTAGAAATGGTATTTACATCTCGATTTAACCAAAATTTGTAAAAATTACATTTTCTGCCCTGAAACATTTCAATTCAGGACACGTACAGTTGGTAATAACCATTCAAAATAACAGTACCTCGATTTTATCTTAAACTTTAAAACAGTGGCGAGGGGCCCGGTCATCGTTAGATTCGGCAATGAGTGCATAAATCTCATGTAAAAAATTAACAATTCACGCAAACAAAATTTAAAAAAAAAATGTAAAAAAAAATTTTTGGGAGGGTTTTTTCAATTTAATAACAATATTCTTAATTATTCTGGGCAGTATTTCATTAAAAAAACATTTTATAACTGTTTCCTAATAAGTTACACAAGAAAGTGATAAAAAATCCATTAAACGAAATTTCTTTCGTGCTGCCCTCTATATGAGATTCGGTCATACTTTCCGAATCAATCTTCTCAATAGTTTTCAGTTTGTGAAGGCATCAATCAGCGAATCTGATTCGTCGACAGGGCTCTCAGGTGATCGGAGATTATACTGAGTACGTTTAGGGTTGCGATAGTTCTTGCAGGTGTATTCCTGACATTTGGCGTGATATCTCCAAATCGGCGATAAAAGATTTTAAAGTGTTTTTTTAATTTTTATTTTTAATACTATGTATTACTTCCATTGTAATTTATTTCTTCCATACACAATTTAGATGACTAATAAGTAATATATGATTGGGTAATATACGGATGAAAGCATTTTAATAATTAAAAATATTAGAAATCTGAAACTGTTATTTAGATTAACCGGGACATCGGTTTGGCGCATTTTTTAGAACGTTTATTATGTCTCCTGCCAGTGAACCTTTCAAATTAGTTTAAATTTACTTTGATTCATCAAATTTGGTTTTGAACTTAACGGGGAGAATATATAAGTAATACTTTTTTTTTTTTAATTTTATAAATTCTTCTCATGGGCACCTTTGTTTGAATGTTTGCATTTAAGTTTTTATGTACTTGTGTGACTTTTTTAATTTCATTGATAATATAGGCTTGCGATACGATTTCAATCCACACTCCATACTCTCCAATCGAATGAATTTGGTCTGGATTAAAATTTGTCATTACGCTTTAAACTTTTATTTTGAGAAGCTGAAAAGGAAGGGTTGCATATCCCCGCGTGAACGGCAACTAAATTTGGATATATTTGTTTATCATGATTGTATGTAAATGCATTTAGTATGTATTGATCAAAAACGGAGATGGGAGAGGGGGTAAGGACTTGTAATAAATTACAATAAACATTATTATTGTTAAAGTTTTCATTATTTATTGTAATTATATTTTATTATTCATTATAATTATCTTTCATTATGTATCAGAATTTAATTTATTACAATGTGTTACTATTTTATAGATTTTAACAAGCATTGATTATTTTTCTTCTTTATAAATAATTAATTAATACATAAAAAAACTAGTCAATTAATATTTGTATCTTTATGTTCGTGGATCGTTATCGTAATTTTCGCCGATTCCTAATGGGACAGAATTACGAAAAACTCGCTCTACTCAAAATCAAGATCGTTTGAGCAACCTTTCTCTCTTGTCGATTGAAAAAGATATGTTGGTGACACTTCGAAAAAGTGGCAATTTTTATAACCAAGTTATAGAAAAGTTTGCGACAGAGACCGGAAACTTGAGTATAAATAAGTGTTTAATTTCAAACTTTACAATAGGGAAATATAGAAGTCGGATTGGCAGACCCAATGTATATGTGTCAAAATATTGATTGGTTATTTTAACCATTTACTTATTGTTTTTAAATCACTCTCCAAATATAAAATATTATAAATAAAAATGCTCGTACAATTTTTATAAATAATAATATTTAATTTACAATATTTTACTATGGGTATTTTATTATTATAAGTTTTAGTTTGATAAATACATTTTTTTTTATGCCATTAATCTTTTGTATCATTATTTTCATTTAAATGTCTTTATTTTTATTCATAACATCCTACTGAAAATTATTTACATTTAGCTACAGAAATAAGCACTAATTTCAATCATTTGTGGCGAAATTATACAACCAAGTTGGCTAGTTATCAGTAAAAGGAAGATTACTAGTAAAAAGCGCGAAGTGAATGAAATTTAAAATGTCAGCCGGGCTTATTTCGAAAAATGTGTTTTAGCTTAACAAGAAGTTGTGTGCCACATCCTTAATACATGTAAAATTTGAGAACATTTGTCTATCACTATTGTATGCAAATGCATGTAGTAACGATTGAGAACAGAGCAATGTGGGGGGAGGAAAAGATTTACCGATGACCACTACGAAAAGTCACGCCTCGCCACTGCTTTAAAATAATTTTTCTGACCTCAGAATGTTTAATTCAGCACACACTATGAATTAGTAGAAACTATTGAAAATAATATTATTTGCTTCGAAAACAACATAAACTCTATACCTCTTCCAAACAATTAAAAGTGCAAGAGAATTCCGAGCCAAATCTTTTAATTACTTTCCAACATCAGAAGCAGCTAAGGATGAATCAAATTGTACATGTCATTAGGAACGGCAAATTCAAGATTCCATTCCAAAATATCTTTTATAGGTTCAAAGAATTACCATATCACTGTAAAAGGTCATAAAGAGCTTATTTAAGCCTCGAGCTCGTGGCGTCGGGCAATCGTTAAATTTGTCTATACTTGCGCATCTAAAAGGCGCACCAAAAATAAGACTTCAGATCCTTTAAATTCCCCTGGCTGCTTTATGTTTCGTTGGCATGCAAAGAATGAAAAGATATGAATCGCATGTATTACATGGGGTCATTACGAAATTTAAGTATCGAAGTTGTTTAGACTTATTTACGACTATTTATAGTTGCTAGATTTTCTGAAACTTTAACTTTGGTATTTTATTTTAATATGTGTCAGTCCCAGGACACTACCCATTAAAATGAATTTGTTACATTTAGGATTGGTTAACATTTTATTGGGCACAAAATGCAATAAAAAGAATAAAAATAACAAAATGTATAAAAAAAAAATCAAACAGGAAATTACATTGAAGAGATACCGGGTGTCCCAAAACTGACCGACGATTTTGAAAAATCAATTAAAAAAACATAAACGGAAGGCGATAGAAATGTAAGGTTTGCTGCACTCTGCATTAGTAACCAAGGAATTTATTCTTACCAATTTTCAAAATTAGTAACAAAGTTCGTCAACAGATGACGCTGATAACTAGGAAAAACTACAAAACAATGTTTTCAAAATAACCACCGTTTGCAACAGCAACGTGGCGTAGTCTAAAGACAGAATTCGCAGACGGCCGTGAAAGCATTTCAGTTGGAATGTTCTGACAAGCAGCAAAAGGTGGTTATTTGGAAAACATTGTTTTGTGGTTTTCCTAGTCATCAGCGCCATCTGTTAACGAACTTAGTAACTAATTTTGAAAATAGGTAAGAATCAATTCCCTGGTTACTTACGGAGAATGCAGATACAAAGCTTGCATTTCTATCGCCTTCAGATTTTTTTTTTTTTAATTGATTTTTCAAATAAAATGAAATTTTGGAAAATATAAGTGATTAATTTGTCCCAAATTATGTAGTTATGGGTGTTGATATCTCTATTTAGGTAAAAACTGTGCCACAGTTTCATTTTGAAAACGATTGTAAACGTTTTAAACCAAGTCTTCATTTCTTATTTACATTAAAGATGCTGCATAACGCACCATTATCTCACAGTGGTGACTTTTTTTTTTAATATATTTTTTCTCATGGCTTCCTATACACCATACTAAATTTAATTTTGTTTTATTCAGTAGTTTACCTTATATAGCAAACTTCAAATATAAAAATTACCAGCATAATCCAAACACTTTTTATAATTACGTGTTTGAAATTTAATGTGAAAGTAAATGCAATGCAAATATCCGCAGTTTTTCACCAGACACAATTTCTTATGAAAGGTGGTTATCGGTTATTGTTCGACATACTTTCAGATCACAAGAAATAGCTTGAAACGCATAGGTCGGTGCCAAAAATACCACCAGAACTTTGAAAAGTAAAAAAAAAGACGAAAAAAGGGTTAAAGTAAGGGGGAGTAAATAACATTTTATCCAAGGAATTGAAAAGGAAATATGATCTATCAAAATTTGGAAAGCCATTACCAGAGAGCCCAGATACAATACTCCGACCCAACAGAATTTGTTTCGCTCAACGTTTTTGTATTTAGCTTTTTTTTTTTCCTTTTTTTTTTTTTTTTTTCCTTTTTTTTACCCCAATGCCAGTTGCCATGAGGGAGCAAAAAGACGACGAAAGGGCAAAGGAAAAAGTTTGAAAAAAGTAAATACAAACTATATATAAGGATAAATACTAAAAATTCTCTGATGGTTCTAAGGAAGGTTTGATAGAATATTTTTCTTCTGAGGTCATGTGGAAAGAGTTTTAGACTGTGATCCTGCTATCATCAACTATGAGTTATAGGTGGCAAGTTGTCACATGAGTATTATTTTTAAAGTTTGAAGTATTTATTCAGCTAAACGTTTAAGTTATATATTTCGTTATTCTTTTAATATAAGAATGTCTCATACTAAAAATGTACAATTGTGCATGCATTTAAATTCCTTATATACAGTTACGAATTTCTGTATATTTGTAAATATTTCGTAGCATTAATTTTGTAAAAAGATAAATTTATGTACATTTCGCATTAGGCAGTGCAAAAGTTCGTCTTTATTTTGCTTTCCTACAGTGTGTCTATTAATGTTTGATAACGAGTTTTACAGAGATAACGCTGGGAAGCGAGTTTTACAAGGAGCAGGGCATTTAACATTATGGTAATGGAAATCTCGCCAAATTGGAGAGATAGAGCCAAGTTGGCGACGGTTTTGGCGACTAATTTTTGTCGCCAAATTTGGTGAGAAATCGCCAAATGTCGCCAAACTTGACAACCATTTGGCGACATTTTCGGTCCAAATGTACATGTATAGGACTTAACGACTACGATCTGGAAAGTTCTCCAAATATCTACCTCTAGAAGTTTCAAAAAGCTTTGACACCTATATAAGGCCGGCCGTGAGTTGAGGGAGTTAGTTGAGTCACTGAGTTAGTTGAGTCCGTTAGTTGACTGGAATTTCTGAATTGAGATACTGAGTTAGCTGTCTCTCAGTGAGCATTCAGAGTAGTTCTAAAGCGAACTGTATTGCATTGTCTTGTGCGGCGATTTGTAGCAGTTGTGAAGTTTTTTTTTAACTGCTGTTTGTGCTCTATTGTTGTGTAGAGAGCTGTATTGAGTCTACTTGAACGAGAAGTTCTGGAGTTGTAAAGGAATCTGTGAAGAGTTATATTGGAATAAATTTCTGAAAGTTTTGATCTGCTTTGGCTTCAAATCTTTCGAACCCATCCACGCAATAATATTTAAAAATAATTTAAGTAATTCTTAAGTAGTTATATGTTTGCCATTGTTAGAAATTTCAATATTCAATAATTAGTGGGTTCTTGCGCATCGTGGTGCGCAATTACGATTGCTTACGACGAATTACTTTTTTTTTTAAGTTGATCAGAATTAAGGAATGCCATTCTATTGCTAAGAGTATAGCATTTTTTAGTTTTCCTCAATGTATCTCAATTACGATTTTCTCCTTTACATTGTGTTGCCATTTTCTTTATCAACTTTCAAATAAATGAACCAATGTGCTATTGTAAATAAATTGTTAATCAGAAGCGGAGGTCGTAACATTTAAAAAAGTATGTCAATAATTAATTTTGATTTGATGTGGAAAAAGAATATAGGATTGTTACAAATGAAAACCGTCCATTAGTTCTAAGATAAGAAACAAGATTTCTGTATAACAACACTGCTGTGCCAAAAATAATAATAATAATATAGTTTTGTGAATTTTAATTACAAGTTTTCTCTCAAGTCATTCCACCTGGTGAATTAACTTGAAACTAGATGGTTAATATCAATGCCCCATGTTTTTATTTTTAGTCAATCCAACCAAACCAACCACCACAAACAAACACAACAACAAACACAGCAACACTACAACACCAAAACAAACAAACCAACACCAAAACGAACAAACCAACACCAAAACAAACAAACCAACACCAAAACAAACCACAAAACAAGCAAGTAAGGAAGCAACCAAACAAGCAAGCAATGTTTAAGTTTTTAGTGAATTTAATGAAAGCATGTTTCTAAAACGTCAGTTGTTTTAGACATTGCATCAATGGAATATATTTAATTTTTTCTGAAATTATTCAACATTAAAATGATTTAAAAGTTCTTATCAAATTTAAGTACAGTTTTAATTGTCTGAGATTTTAAAGTTGAGTTTGTTTTTAAACAAATTCTAATATCTAAAGTGGTCTAACTAAAACATTACAAAGGCTATAAAATATTTGTAATATCATTAAAATAATTCTATTTTGGTATAAAACTACAAATTTCAGGTAAAATTATTATTAGTTTAATAAAGACACACATGTTATTTAGTCTGACAACGAAACAAATTACCAGACATCAAAATGTACTTAATGCAATTAATTAATTCATCCATCAAAAATTAAATTAATTACCACTCATGGTTTTATTTTAATTAGTTACGATAATTTAATTATTCCCAAACAGCAAGGAAAATGAATTGTTAATTTCAAAAATGTAATAAGGAAATTAAAGTAATTTAAAATTATTTGTTTAATTTGTTAATCTGTTGGTTTTTTCTTAGTTGGAGAAGGTCTTTCATCACTTAATGAATAAATTAATAAAATAATCATATTCAATGGTGAAAAAACCGATTTAGGTGTTGAATATTTGTTAAGAGTTAAGGCATTTGTTTCTAAACATTAGAAAAACTTTTCATAAAAATGAAATAAAATATTTTTGATTACAACACATTTAGTGCCGTGACTTTTTTAAATTACGAATTGGTTGTTATTGATTTTGCTTGCTTTAAACGTAATGAAACATCACAAATTAAAGTACAGAAAAGTACGTTACCCATTGTACCAAGTTGGAAAACTCACCATCATCGACAAGGTTATGAAAAGAAACTTTTTCAAAGGATCCTAAGGCGATCCAATAGCAACTCGTTGTTCTTGAACAAGATATGAACACTGCATCATGCGAGACACGTAAAAGAAAATGCTGTTTTAACAATTTATAGGAGCATAACATAAAAAGAATATGTGGAATAACAAAGCTTGTTTTTTATCCTGTGATAAAATATTTATATCTTGAGTATATGCATATGCGTACACAGTTGCATACTGTTGCGTATTTTTATAATTATGTAAAATATGAGTACATTTCAAGTTTGTCAGCCAACACTATTATATTCACAATGCAAAAAGACACAAAACTTAGGGCGATAAAAAAATTATAAAATAACTTTTTAAATATTCTTTGTTCTATCCTCGCCTTATTGTAAGTCTTTTTGTTTGTTATTATTACCTGACACAAACTTCTGGCAAACTTTACCATCGTAAAGTACAAAACAAAAATTAATTATTTTGTTCGTATTACAAATATTTATTATGTGAAACAAAAACAAAAAACAACACAAACTAAAAGTTTCCTTTCAATTTTAAGAAATGATACGATAAAAAAAAAGACTTATTTTAACATACTTATAATGGGGGAAAATCGTACAATTTTAAGTTCTGGTATTACCTTAAGAAGTAACAAGAAAACCTAAGTGTAAGCTTATCATGAAAACTATTTCAGTTTGGTGGAGAAAATTCTAAGGAATGCTTCTTTTGCTCCCACCCACACAACCCCACCCATTTACATGCGAGCGACGAATTTAGAAGTACTGCTGAAGTAGCAAAACTCGTAAAGGGCTGCATGTCGTCACAATGCCGTACTGATTTAGCATGGAGGGAGATTCCATACTAGCAGTTTTTTCAATGTCAACGTGGCAGCTTATTTAGAACTTTCACTCTCTGGTTATACTCGCTTGACCATCGTCAGATTTTAGTTGATTTTAGCGGGATTTTTTTCTTCAACTGGTGCATTGCGCACCAGTTTTTGTGCATTCCATCTTCATTTGCGACTCTAATCAATACATTTAAGAAAATTAGTAAAGTAATCAAAGTTGATAAGCTTATAGTAAATTTTAAACTAATAGTTTAAATGCTGGCCGGCTTGCTGTACCTTACGAGCTGCCACTGCCATCGATATAAATAAACAACTGGATAGACTGCTTAAATCTAGGAAAATGAGGCCGTTGCCAGATGCCGTTGGTGGGATAAAAAATACGGACTGTCGAGGATTGAAAATAAAATTTTGGGTTGTACACAGCAGAAATGTCAATAGTAGACCTTAAGTAGTAATAATGTGCACAAAAATATATACTCTAACACTTTACAAGGTTTTTCGCATTCCCATCCAACTATTCAAGTGAACTGTGATTGGTTAATCTCCCCACCAGATTCGCAATCCCCGGCGCGTTTTTCTCTTTGCATTGACAATGGAGCAGTCTATTCTGTTGTTTATCTACATCGATGGCCACTGCTTAGGGCACCAGATAATAAAATCAGTGTTATTTACTAAATTTTAAACGAATTAAAAATTGGTCCTAAAAGCACCAGTTTTTTTTCCCTTCATATTTATTATTTAAATTCCCAATTGATGTTTTGTCGCGGACAGCATGGGTTCTTTCTATTCAAAAAGTATACCATTTCTGCTTGTATGTTTTCTAATCAGCATGTTGTCTGTATTGAAAGCATGGCTTCCAAAGGCCAATATCACTTTAAAAGCAATTTATTAGCATCCATGGCATTCATTATTTAAATTTGATCATATAACTTTTTATAGGATTAATCGATCTAAATTACTTTTTCCCTTCATTTTCTTCCTGGGGGATTTACGAAGCACTAAATGATGTGAATCACTCGATAATGAATTTTATTTAGCTTTTCAAAGTAAGCATTTATCAGAAGTACAATTAATAACCCCAAGAATTTCATCTAAATATCTTCGACTTCTTTCAAATGAAATCATCAGGAATTGAATCAAACTAATTTGCTTGTTGAAATGTAGATAAGTTTGAAAGAATGAAACTTTAAATGAGAAGCGATTTTAATCAGTATATTTTATAGGGTTTCTGGTGATCACTAGCTAAAAACTCGAAATAAAAACAGCCGTTTGTCAAAGAAGAATGTTGGAAATTAGATTGAGAGCTATCCCTGCAATTTTACTTAATTAACTCGAAAGTGGAATTTCCAAGATTCCAAATACCACGCAATAAAAACGTTGTAGTTTTAACCAAATTCCTTTTTAAAAAGTAACTGTTTAACAGATTTTGAAAGGAAAATTATGGGGCGTTTTGTTTACAACGTTTTATAAAGATATGTAGCTACGTTATAAAAACAATGTAAGCTGGATTACAAAAACTTTTTCAATATTTATAATGAAAAAAAACAAAAACTTTTATCTAATTTTGAATTTTTTTGCATGAGCATTTATACTGTTGTTACACCTTAAAAAAAAAGTCACATATTTTAAAGCCGTACTTCTAAAAATAAAAATAAAAATAAAATAATTAAATAAATTAGACAATAGATCTAGGAAACACGGACGGTGTCATGGGAAGATGCCGGGAACAGTCAACAAGACCCGACAATCTTTCAGGCATCAACCCACGATGGCGAGATCGTTGGGCTATTGAAATTTACCTGCCGTTGTATTGTATCATAATTTAGATAACTGAAAGTGTATAATAGACCTCAATTAAGAATTTAAAATAGATAAACATTAAGCATTTAATACTTCATAGTAAAGTGTATATTAATAAATCGATCATAGATTAACAAAAAAAGAAGGAAAAAAAAAAAAAAAAAAAAAAAAAAAAAACATTTAAATTGACCATCCTCCCAGAGGAAAAGGCTGTGAAATCACAAAATTGAACTCACAGAATACATTCTCCCCAACATGGATGGCCAACCCATAATTTTGGGTGGTGACTGGTTGTTTATGCAAGCCGTCCTGAAGGCTTACAAATATGAAAGACACGTCTTCTTATGACATGACTAAAAATATCTAAAGGTTGACACACGTCTTCTTAAGGCGTGACTACACACGTAGGAAAATAGAGGAAAAAACGAAACTGATGTGCACTGTTTGGTTGGTTGAACTCCCGGCTGGAAGTGGAAAGGAAGGACTTTGTGAATTTGCACCTGCCTCCGCGTACATATGTGAGAGAACCCCCTCTCTGGAACAGGATGAAGTAAAAAAAAGAACTAATAAAAAAAAAAAAGGGGGGGGGGGAATTAAATCATTTCGGTGCAGAAGGAATTTTGTGAAGTTGCCATTTCAATGCTTTCTCCGGGTGAGGACGTGGACACACGAGTTATTTAAAATAAAAATAATATTATGTGCACTGTTTCTTGTGAGGTGTATATTCATTCCGATGATCGATGATTCCATCCTTCTGGCAAGTCCACCCACCATGCGGCACATTTACATGGCTCACAAAAGGCCTCCCTAGAAGTCACCTCTTTGAGTCCAGACGAAAACCTACGCTTGTTCGTACGAAAGCCGGTTGGCAATTTCTCTTAAGTAAGTAAGAAGAGGAAAAAATCTGCTGGCTCTATATCAGGGGGAATAAGGAGGTTGTAATACTAGACTGAAATTGGCACTGGAGGGAAACTGATTTTCAAGCATCTCAGACATTCAAGCTGCTGTTACCAAGGAACTTAAGACAGTCTCAAAGGAGGACTTTTTCAGAAGTTTCAAGAACTTGAATGAACGTTGTCAGAAGTGTAATGTATACGGCGGGAACTACTTTGAAGGACAGTGATGTATTTATCTGCAAATATATAATACAGTGATTATAATGAGATCAGTCACCTTAGTTTTCGGTCATACCTTGTATTAACAGCCACTAATTCATTTTTGGTAAACAAGTAGCTTTTATATAGGTGGTCTTTTATGAATAAATTTGTACAATTGCAAATAGATATGTGTACTTATGCATAATACTGTAGCTTAAAAAGTGGTAAGAACAATAAATAAATAAAAAAAAAGCTTCGAAGTTTACAATTAAATTTTTTTATTTCCAAATCGTAATTTCAAAATGGTACTAATTAATAATTTTCGCATTCAAGCTAATGTGTTTATCAAGGGCCATTTATTTTCCCTTCTTTGATATTTCGGAATCATTTCGAATTCAAAGATATTCTTTTAATATTACCATACTATTCTTTTTCCAACCTAACAATCCAGTTTCAATAATATTTTCAGTTTAGATTGCTACTTCTCAAGGCAAAAACCTAATCAGCTGCAAAGAGTTGCATTCTCAAAGAAAGCAGCTTCGTCACGAAATTCACAGTGGGATTAAACGATGGATTAATCGTTAACAATAAAAATGGATTCCACACATACCTATCTCATACCTCCAGATATAAGAAAGAGTTCGGCAATAGCGGTTTGTTTTCATACCTGATTTCAATTCATACCATTGCCGGAAATGCAATTTCATAAAGTTGATTGGTTGTGCTTAAAATTTATTTGGTTTAAAGGCAAAACAAGGGCCAAACTGCGCCAAAAATTTCATAAAGATATGAATATGTAAAATTGAATACTATCTGCAAAGCTTTCAATGGAGTTGGAAGAGTCTGTAGGGCTGATAAACAGAATGAGGAACTTGCACACAAGTGAGGAAAATGAATATTTTTTTGTATTTTCTAGTGTTATCCAACGAATATATTTGAGCAGTGCAATTATTTTTTATCTTTATGCTTTCAATTAATCAAAAATCGAGTTTGAAATTAGCCGAAATCAAAGCAAAAGTCACGTGACCAAAAACGCATGAAAAAACCGTCACGTGGTTACGCAGAGATAAAGTCGCAAAATGAAGGAGAAACCATACTTATTCCTCGTCTAAAACAGGTTTTAGACTGGTTCATTATCAGCGCGTTGACGTTTCACGTAAAAGTGGCTTTTTCCCGCCAAATCACCAAAGTGAAAAACTAAATATTTTTTTAACTATCTATCCGAGCTCAAATTTTTGAAAGAATGGTATTGTTTTTCATGATTTTTTTCTCTACTTTTATTTAAAAATAAAACCAAAAAACGTGAAAGTTCCTCATTGTGGTTGGTTGGATGTTTTCAGATTATCTGGCGCCGTCTGCAACACGAGGGCTATAATGCGCCAAAACATTCGTAATTAGACAAGCCAACATACATTTACAAACACCCATGCCTAACACGGGACTCGAACCCGCAACCTCGCGGGCTAGAAGCTAGCACGCTAACCACTATACCGTTTGATCGGCCCTCATTGTGCTAATTTACAACAATTAAAATTTAGTTTTTAGAATTGTATTTTCGGATAGGTCGATAAATTCTTCATTAGATTTCAAAGACATGTCAAAAGTAGTCTTTTACTATTCTAACCCGGCACCTTTGGCATGAGAGGCCAAAGCATTAACCCCACAGATATCAGATGACCTAAAATTTTAGGAATCTCATCTCTAAATCAAAACCAAATAAATCAAATGTTTTTTTTCCTCTTGTGGTCTTCAGTTTCTGTAAGGTTTACGAAATAATACCCAGATCAATAGTTTAATACCCAGTAAATAGTTTAATACCCAGCTCTAAATCAAAACCGAATAAATCAAATGTTATTTTCCTCTTGTGGTTTTCAGTTTCTGTAAGGTTTACGAAATAGTTTAATACCCAGATCAAAATTATTGTTTTTTGTAATACCCCAAGGCTCGACACTCAGGCAGAAGTATATTTAATACAATACTGATAATAATAATAATACAGGATGCTTCAAAAGTTAACTACACATTTTAAATTTTAATCAAACATAATGTAATTTGCGTACGAAAGCGCAGTGTGTAATGAATGCATCTCACGGATAAAAAGTTTTTTTAATAAAATAAAAAACAGTTAAAAATTTTACATAGATGGTGCTTTACCTTTGAAACAATAATAATAATAATAATAATAGTAATAATAATAATAATAATAATAAAAAAAAAAAAAAAAAAAAAAAATTTGTTCGGTTGATTTTAAATTCAAATGCTGACTTTGTAACTTTGTGACTGATGATTGTCTTGAGTTTTTAACTCATTGTTTGCTGTTACTTGGGCAAAAAGTTATCTATATGCCAGATTTGAGAACTATTTTTTTATAGGCTTAAAAAAACTTTTCATCGTGAAAAGCATTTTAGTGTGAAATGAACTTGAACCGAAAATGTGAGTATTTATTTAAATTTAAACTTTGTAAATTCTTTAAATTCTATTTTTTACAGGTTTTAAAAACTTTTCATCATGAAAAGCATTTTAGTTTGAAACAAACTCTTTTGCACTAAATACTTGATAATTTACTGAAATGTAAAATATGTTGAATAAGTTTGGGTCACCCTGTACTTTTAAAGCATTCTATGAAATACGGTAATCTGTGAGAAATAGATAAGTCCCGTCGTTTTCATTGTATTAGAAAAGATAGTTCACTAACACTAAATTCTGAGAAATGGTTTAAAATCCCAAAAGAAAAAGCTTATCATATTGAACATTTTCAAATTATAAACAATAGTTTAAACTTCTGAACTTCTAAGCTTAATGATATTAAATTTAAATAAGAACGTTATTCGGAAAATTATAGTAAAATTAATAATAAAGAAGAATTTGTTTATCGTATAGATACAAAAATATGATTTAACAAAATTGATAATATACCTACTCAAATATTATATAACAATAATATTTATCAACCTTATTTTGATAGTAAATTGACATTGCCAATTGGTAATTAAAAAAAAAAAAATACCTTTCTCATGTTGAATTTTAAATTAGTTTCTGATTTACTTTGAGACATAATACGAAGGAAATAAAAGACAAAGCATTACATAAAGAATGAGATTCTTTACATTATAAAAGACTTAAGAGTACGTAAATACATAATATTAAAAATTAGTTAAGACAATCCTCCCTGATATGCATGAAATAGAACTGTATCGACTCTCGTGGATGATTAAACATTTATGAACCTCCAGTGAAAATGTTTTGCTGAGTGCATATTTCTTTCTGTTTCGGGAACTGCTTTCATCTAATTAAACTGATTAGTTCATTTCCTTATTTGGGAAAGAACGCCAAAGGATGACGACTTAGAACATAATCAGTTATTTATACTTCATTCTTCTAACATGAGCGCCACCAGGAGGGTGCAAGGAGATGCACTTGCACCTCCCTGACTCTTGAAAATTAAAATAATAATAATAATAATAATAAATAAATATATATGGAAAAGGTGTAAATTCCAAGCAAAAAAAACCCCTCATTCTGTTTCTTTTCTATGTCGTTTTTATAGCTACCTGCGTGACGATTTTCTGGCGTCTGTTGTCTAGGATTATTGGAAGCTGGAGTAGAGTAGAAGCATTTATTCTTTTTTATTGTATAATCATTTCCTGTGTAGTTCTCTAAAAAAAAAAAATTAAATTTTTTTCTTTTTAAGTTATCAGATATACATTCTTGAAATCTATTTTTAGAATTCAATTGAACGAATCCAATACTGCCGCTATGTTTAATTTTGATTTTTTTTTTTACGTTATTTCCAAAACTTGGAAGAAATAAATTGTTACTCTTCTGTATTTTTGCACCTTCGTGTTCCTCTATTCTAAACACTGTCTCTTGAATGCCGTGAGATCTAGTTAGACGATGCAAAATCTTTAAAAATATACATATATTTTTTTCATATTTTTACTGTTTTCTATTTTTTCCCTTTAACAGGTTTGGGCTCTCAAAAATACATGCTATGAATCTTTTTAAACTATTCTCAAAGAGTAAAAATTATAATACATAATTATTACTCAATGTTTCTAAAAAATTACTGATGTAGATAAAAATCTAGTCTTGCAACCCCCTGCAAATATTCCTGGCTTTCCCATGTATCTCTGGCACCCATTTATCTTTAATTAAAATCAATGAAACTAAAATTATTTTTATTTTAAGTTTTTTTTATTCTAAAAATCGCATTTCACAAATCTCTTAATGTAATTATAATTTCTACTTATATATTCAAATGTAAGTTAGGAAGAGTATTTTAGTCATCTGCAAAAGTCTTGTTTTTCTAACATAAATCTATTTATTTGAAAGAGTTTATATCTTATTCGATGCTTGAAAGATTTTAATGTGATTAACGTTTCTGAAACGATACAAAGTTATTCAGAAAATGCAGCAATAAAGGTCTGGTATGGAATGCTTGCTGCAATTGATCGAGAAACCCTTCGCGCTACTGTTGAACACGCTATAACACGCTTCGAGCATGTGGTTGACGTAAGTGGAATGCACATTGAACATATGCTGTAATTAAATAAAATTTGTGTTTTTTGTTCTTTATGCGCCACTTTTTCACCTGGTGGTCAAAATTTGAACTACAATTTTTTTTTTTTTTATTGCAGATTTTTTGTCCCCCATGGTCCATATAGCGTATATACCAAGTTTCTTCAAAATCTGTTCGTTAGAACGGCCTCTACGTAGGTCTAAACAGGGTAACTTTAATTATTACCATCCTGTATATTAAAACCAGTTTGCATTATCTTTATCTGAGAAAAATTTATTCTTCGATGTTCACTTTTCTTATTTTTAACACTGATATTTTACAATTATGCTACCATAAAAGTTTTTCTGACCCTATTTTTAATTAATAGGTCAAATGTCAATTTATTTCCCTTCATTTTACTATCTCAACTACAACTTTATGTTAAACCGTTCTCTAAAGAAAATGATCAGGAAAAAACTTATAAAATAAATTTATTGAAATGTTTGCTTAATTCCATCTTCGCAATACTCGCTAAGTTATTAAAACATGATTCTTCTCACCAAAACCATATAGTTTCCCACAGAAAAATTTGGAATTATTTTTAATTCTTCTTTATGTATTACTTTATTTCCACCAGTTTATAATTTTTACAAAAATGTATATATAAAACACCAACACAAGTTTTAGATAATCAGAGCTTGTCTGTAATTTTAACTTCTAGATTCCTAAAGTCAATGCTCCTGAAATACAATCGCCGACCAAACGGTATAGTGGTTAGTGTGCTAGCTTCTAGACCGCGAGGTTGAGGATTCGAGTCCCGTGTTAGGCATGGGTGTTTGTAAATGTATGTTGGCTTGTCAAATGACGAATGTTTCGGCGCATTATAGCCCTCGTGTTGCTGACGGCGCCAGATAATCTGAAAACAACCAACCTGAAATACAATCACATCACGTATTTCAAGGTCTGGCCGAAGATCGATTCGAAGTATATCCTAGACCCTCTATGAAAAATCTCCCCCACCCTTAAAGATATAAAAAAACGTTCCTCTCTAAAATAGCGTTCCTTTTCCCTACTTTTAAATGGAATAAGATATGGTTGCAACTGTACGGAAAATATCAGAGGAATAAATATATCCTAACAGAGTGATAGCGATCTCCAAAAGGGAATGAACGTTCTCGCATTTATTCTAGAAAAGAAATATGTTCTTCCTAAAATGTTTCTAACGAAGAAAGAATTCGCCTTCCGATTTGTCTCTCACTAACTACGCGCATTCCAAAGGTTCAAAGAAGATCGTCCATCTATTCTGAACCTATTTATTTTTTTGGCTAAAATTATTTTTAGGCTATTGCTTCAAGATGTAGTAGTAAAATATCATTAGCAAAATTAGAAGGATAAATATTTCGGTAATTTGTTTTACTTTAAGAAGTTCTTTTTTATGAGCAATTTTAAGCTTGAACAATTTGATAACATAAGAAACATTGGTTATTTTGTCTTCGAATTGTGTGACTGATATTTTATTGCTATGGCTATACCTGTTGTAACAATTCATATATTTTAAAGCAGTATTCCGGCGACAGTTTGATAAAAAAAATAAAAAAATTAAGCTTTAGATCTAGAGGAACACACGGAACGAAAACTCTTGATGAAAACCATTAATGCAATCATAAAAGACTAAGCCTATAAACGATATTTTTTTGATAGGAGTAATTTCTATTTAACCCAATGTAAAAAAAAAAGTATACTCATATTAAAGGGTGATCCGAAAGTAGCATGACTTTCGAAAAATTGAAAATTCCTGAAGAGTAAGATAGAATTTTCAAAAAATCCGGATATTTACTTACAAAAGAAAAAAAAAAGATTCTTTTTCAATGCAATTTAATATACATTTAGGGTATTTGTTGAGAATTTAGGTTGATATTCGAAAGACTCTGTACGATATCTGTAAAGGAATTCGTTTTTCATTTTTTATTCACGCTTTTATCGATAGATATCATTAGAGAATATCATAATCAAAATCGTTAAAGCCGTTTTCAAGCAATTTCTGAGGAACGGGATTTTTTCAGGATTTCATACTTATACGCATGCGCGATTTTGACTAAAACCCAAATGGTAGATTCCTATGACCACCATCAACCCGCACACCGAATTTGAACATTGTAGGTCGATTTGTTCAGGAGTTATGCTGACCACGTACCCACATACATACAGACCTTTTTCTAAACCACTTTTTTAAATCAAATGTTCCAAAACGTAAAGAAATGAAAAAAAAAAAAAAAACCCGAGTGCTATTCTTTCATTTCCCTATGCAAACATATGTGTAATTGAAAGTAAAAAGTGAAAATATTGAATTTTATTCGATATTTTTTCAACAACTCCTTTTAATTCCTTTATTTTTTTTCCCCTTTTGAAAAAATACCGCTTTCTTTTTATAAAATTTGCATCCACGAAAAAATTCCAATTGTGCATCGTAATATGCCTCAGAGTTCAAGCGAATGTTGGTAAGCATCAAATACAATTTTCCAGTGTGGTCAAAAATGACCGGAACCAGGGCGCAACCACTTTCATGGTAACTGTAAGACAAGAGGTGTTTCCCAATCTAGTCCAGTTCCAAATGCATCTAATCCAGTTTTCAACATGAAGCTTTCATATAAATTATAGAAGCAGACTAGTCATTGACTGTATTGCCGATTATGGTATAGGATAAGCTAACATTTAGCAAACTGTATTTACGATTAGAGAGTGAAAGCAAAATTTGTTCTCCGAAACTTTTGATATAAAAACCGATATTTATACAGAATGATGCACGAAAGATCATTCTACACTATATAATTGTAAAATATCTGGGCGATTTTTAACTTTTATTTTCTGACTGGTGAAATGCATTATAACACAGTTAATATTATTAAAAACATTATTATTTGTACTATTACCTATAACAATAAAACAAGATGTGTGTCTTTCTGTAGATCTTTAGAAACCTACTTAAAATTAGAGTAGAGTTCGGAAATATTCAACATAAAAAGTTTTGTCCCTCTAAATTTAAATAGGTAAAAAAAAAAAAATTACAATTTTAATTAGTTCTTTTTTAATTAATTTTTTTAATCAATTTATTTTTTGCAAAGGGACTTCAAATAGAGATACAGCTCTGAAATTTTTAATAAAAGTAGTTATAACCTTCTAATTGGACTTTTGAAAAACATAATGTTAAAATTTTAATTAGTTATTTTTTAATTAACTTTCTTAAATAATTAAAAAACAATTTTACAAAACGACTTTTAATAGGGCTACAGTTCTGAAATTTATAACATAAGTAGTTTTGTCCTTCTAATTGAACTTTTGAAAAACAGAATTTAAAATTTTTATTTAGTTTTTTTTATTTTTTTATTAATATTTTTATCAATTAATAAATATTTTACAAAACGATTTCTAATAGGGCTACAGCTCTAAAATTTTCAACTTAAGTCCTTTTGGACTTCTAATTGAACTTTTGAAAAACATAATTTTAGATTTTTATTTAGTTCTTTTTTAGTTAATTTTTTTAATTAATTAATATATATTTGACAAAACGATATCTAATAGGGTTACAGCTCTGAAATTTTCAACATAAGTAGTTTTGGCATTCTAATTGGTCTTTTGAAAGACAGAATTTTAAATTTTTATTTAGTTCTTTTTAATTAATTTTTTTAATTAATTAAAAAATATTTTACAAATTTTACAGTTTTAGCCTTCTAAATGGACTTTTTAAAAACAGAATTTTTTTTTTTTTTTTTTTTTTTTTTTTTTTTTTTTTTTAATTAATTAACAAATGTTTTACAAAATTATTTCTAATTGGGCTACATTTCAGAAATTTTCAACACAAATAGTTTTGGCCTTCTAATTGGACTTTTGACAAAAAGAATGTTACAATTTTAGTTTGTTTTTTAATTAATTTTTAATTTAGTATTTTCATAAAAAGGGACTTCTAATAGGGCTAGAGCTCTGAAAGTTTCATCACAAGTAGTTTAGATCTTCTAATTTTGCTTTTACAAACATCACGTGTTAAAATATTCTTAAAGGGGTGTTGTATTATAGTATTAACGGAGATTTTTTTTATTATTTCTCCATAAGCGAGGGGCTTCTAACATTAAGGTTTTAAGTAGCAATTAGTTTTTAGTGTGTGAAGGGACCTTACGCTTACACAGCAATGAACCTTTTATCGAGCAAAGTGATATCATGTTTGCATAGCAATGAACCTTTCAACGAGTTAAGTAAGCCTGTGCTTATGTGTCAATGAACTTTTCAGCGAGCGAAGAGAGCTCGAATTTGCGTTGCTATTAACCTTCCTGTGATCGAGGCGCCAAAAATTGAGGCCTATACACCAATGACGGATTTCCTCAACGCGCGGCCTCACAGCTTGCTAAAATATTGCACATGGTAAAATTTCTTGGCGAAGCACGGGTATTCAGCTAGTATTATAATATTTGCCACCTATAGCCACAATTATGTAAGTTTCTAAAATTCATTTTATTAATATATGTTACTACAAATTCAGCGATATTGTTTAGAGTGCAAAAGAGTCAGTTTCCCAAAGTGGGATTCTCTTTTTGAAAAACCCAACGCATTTGTTTGGTGGACAAAACAAAGTCTATACATGTCACCAGATCTGTTTCATCAATTATAAACTTTAAATTGAGAAAAGCAATTTGTAATAGGGAAAATAATATAGCATTAAGAAAGCAGAATACTTTACTAGTATTTTTTTTTAATAAAACATATCTTGTTAACTTCATATTTATTAGAAAGGATATTGTATTTAATTACCATTTTGTTTCAAAACAACTCTTTCTTTAGGAAATTCAATGTTCTTCCAACAAGCTTCAGATAAATTTTTGGCATCGTAAACGCATTCTACCTTATTGTGCAGCAGGAAATTAGAAACAAAATATCTCTTCCATCTTGCATTCGATTCATCAAAACATAAGAAACATTTTTAAGCAACATTCTGGACGACAAAGCAGAAACCTTTTTTTCTTAACTCGTGGAATGCTAACGAGCTTTACTCAAAGAAAATGGCTGCTTTCAGTGTCCATTGTCTATGTCAAACTCTAATGGCCACAGACCAGAAAGATGAAACGGCACCAAACAGCAAAAATAAAGACACATTAGATGGATATACCTCTTTTGTCTTTCAATGGAGCAACTATTGGTAGCTTGTTTCATAGTAAGAAGCAACATAATAACTGACTTAAGTTATGGATTATTAATTTTTTTTATGTGTAATACTTTTAAGCAAATGAAATTAGAATGCATGTTGTAAACCGCAATTCATTTATTATATGCGATAATATTTCCTCCATAAAATATTATTTGTTTATTTTAGTTTATTTTTAATTGGTTAATATGGCAGACTTTCAATACCCGAAATTATTGTATGTATGCATTCTATTTGGAGCTCGAGCGCTACCAAGCGGTGTCAAGGAATTGCACTCGCACGCTAACTGGCGTTTGAAAGTTAAAAAAGGAATTGGAGAGGTGTCGTAAATTTCAGAGGCAACATGAAGCATAATTATAAGTTTTAAATGATTTGTATGGAACATTAATGATTGATTATTAGTATTTCTAAAGAGAATCCATCAATTGTTATTTCGGAATAATCAATGTTTTAAACATAACTTTCAACATCTTGCAGTTTCCTGAATATAATACCACCAGTGTCCAGGATTTTGTTACATGGCTATATTTTCGTTCCAGGTTTTTAAACGCAATGTGCTTTGTTTGGTATAGTTCAGTCTGGGAGGGTGCAGTAATTTTCTGATAGAATTCAATGATAAACTCTTACTTTGAAGAAAGCAACATTATCGTTTGAGACAAAAAAAAAGTGGTACTTTTCACTACTAGCTTAAAAGATGACACTTCAGTGACCAAAGTCATAAAACAATTATTATAAAGTTTATCAGACGGTAATGCAATAGTTTGAAACTAGATGTTAATGGAAATTTTTTTGTTCAAAATGTATTCACAGTCTTGCGATAATATTTTAATTACCTGACCTGCAATTGAAAAACTAATACTCCAAAGATCAACCTGGTGGCAAAAGTTTGAGTTATGTTTTAATTTTGAAATAATTTCTCACGATTATTCCCTCTGTCTCAGCAGCACTATTTTAAAAATTTCATTTGATGAGAGTTAGTTATATATGCCTGTGATCAGGTGCTTTTTAATAACAGTCATCGTGTACGTAAGATAAGTCTAAAAAGACAAAAAAATAAAAATAATTGTCCTTTAGCTTTGGAAAGTATTATTCTGGAAAACACAGAAATCAATCCAGTCGATTCGGTTCAAGACAAACCCTTTCTAGAGCTATTTTTCTTTACCCCAACCAATAAATCCAATGAAGTGAAACTCGTAACAATCTGAAAGGGAAGGACCCGTCGCAGTTACCGACCACAAAACCGGAAAGTCTCGAAAACAAAATAAAGAATTAGAAACAGATGAAAGTTTAACTGAAAGCTTTGATGAATCTCCTGTTTCGACAAGGATTTAAGTCCTCAATTCAGCAGGAAAATGTTGTTTTTTTTTTTAATTTTTTTTTTTTATTTCTGGACCACGGAAGAGTGACAAAATTCTACTTTAACATGATCAATTCCAGACTCTCTCAACTGGATACACTTCACTGATGTATTTTAAGGGGCCTGGAATGTATACTGTTAATACTGGATGATCTTTATCAAATTTAATTATACAGTACTTTTGATAACAAGTTCTCGTGATAACAGTTTTGATATTTTGGGATGGGAAATATTTGAATGTATTCTAATTTGAAATCTTTCTATATTATTTTCGGCATTGATGTCATTAATTGTTGTGGAAATGAATTTTTGGTGTCTTTTGCAAAAAATATAAGAAATTTAAACAAGCTGCAATTTGTAAATTCAGAAACAAATTTTCTTTGAATGTGTATCTTATAAATAAAACAAAAAAATAAAAAAATAACACTTTTATTCAAAACTTTATAGAAGAGTGACTAGCGTCAAATTATAGCCGAATACTGCATTTCGTGAAACAAGTCTAACATCCAATTGGATTGGAACTTGGCTGATAGATTGGATGTCGATGGATGTACATTCTATCAAATCTTAAGGCTGTTACTGTTATCAAAAGGTCGCTATTACGTAATACTAATAAACCAACTTGCCGTGATCACATCGCATTCAATACCATTGAACAGATCATTGTCGAAACTATTTCCAGTTGACAAACAAACAAACACACACAAATAAATAAATAAATAAATAAATAAATACACAAACAAACAAATAAATAAAACTACTTCAATCAGAATCAATAAATGATATTTGGATGTGAGAGCATAAATTCACGTCCTTTTTTAATAAATAAATTTTGGAACGTAGTTTGTAACACATTTTGCTGATGGAAATGTTTATGATATCGGCGCTGTGTTAGTGAATATAAAAATTGACTATGGTATAAGGGATTATATAAAAACTCTGTTTTTATGGGTTATATTATTCTACACTTAAATTGTACCTTTTGTAAATGTATTCTTGTTTCCCTTCAACCGCAGCCAATATTTACACCTTCAGGAAACAAGTTTATACATACACTTCGGCTGCATGGTATTGACGTTAGAGCAGGTTCTCGTTTGTTAGTAGATCTTGGCAAGGTGAAAAACTGGCGGGTATCTACATAATTATAAATACTTTTATTTCTTAAAATAAAAAATAATACGATTGTTATTAAAACCCATTGTTTTCTGAAATCATGAAAAAAAAAAAAGTGTTTACAATTTATTTGAGATCATACTAAATTAGTATATATTCATTCGAGTGAAACGAAATTTTTGACGGGAACCATAATTTTGAAGTAATTTTTCATTTTACTAAAATTAGATTTTTCGGATACCTAGTGACAAAAGCTCTCAGAGCGTTTTGCCTTAAAGCCAGTAAAAAAAAAGGTTACGATAGATTTGGAGTTGGTGACATGATGGCTGATAAAGAGAAACACAGAGGTCGACGTATAGGTAACAAAAGAGAAACCGAGAACAAAATAAGTATACCATTGCACTGTGCTGCGTCCTTGCTGAATAATGAATGACCTGTTAAAAAAATCATCACTTTAAAAAGAGCTGTTATAAAAAACATTAAAGATTTTAAAATTCACCACTTTTAATTTCAGAAATATTTGTTTTATACAGGGTGTCACAAAAGGTCATGTCCAAACGACACACATGGTTGTGTCAGGTCACGAGGAAGCAGAATTACATAGGAAAGGGGGGTCGGAAACGCGATTGTAATCCGCTAGAGGGCAATAAGCGCTAGCAGACGAAAGCGCGGGCAGTCGGATTAATCGAAGCGCGGACGTTGCAGAGAGCCGGCACAATACCGTGGCCACCACGATCCCCGGACCTAACCCCCCTGGATATTTACCTGTGGGGATACCTGAAGTGTCTGGTGTACGAGACACCAGTTCCATCGGACATGGACCTCATCGCACGTATCGTTGAAGCGGCGGCACGTGTCCGGGAGACTACTGGCCAATTCGAACGAGTTCGCGATTCCATGCGTCGCAGATGTGAAGCATGCATCGCAGCTGATGGGGCCAATTTTGAGCACTTACTATGATTTGTAGCATTTTTCTTTTTTATTTGGTACTGTTTTGTTGTAAAATAAAGATTTTTTACACCGTTTGTTATCTTTTCTTTGCGTGACGGTTACGATGAAATTTCACTTTCAAAATTGCGTTCTGACCCCCCTTTCCTATGTAATTCTGCTTCCTCATGACCTGACACAACCATGTGTGCCGTTTGGACATGACCTTTTGTGACACCCTGTATATTCTAAGCAAATCAATTTCCTCACCCCAATGGTCGTGTGTTCTAAACTTGAAACAAGTGCAGAGTTGCTTACACGTTTGAGCATGGCACGGAAATAAGAAGAAGTGGTGATAGTGATTCTCAGTCACTTAGAAAGAACAGCCAAAACCAAACTCATTCCAAGTTTCCTTAAGTGGCCTCCAGGAAGGTTTTGATCTGTTTTAGCATACAGTATGGTTATCGTTATTATTGCCTACATGTTTTTTCTTCATAAAAAAATACACTTTGTTGTATTTTAGTAAAAATTAATTAATTTTGGAAATTTTTCAGTTCAATAACATCTACATTTTCCCGATCTGTTAAATTTTTTTTTTTTTTTGCATCTTCTTATTCTTTTTCAAAATAACATTTATCTACTTAGTAACCGTAATTAGTGTTTTACAAACGTTTCTTGCAGTTGGTAACTGTACAACAATTAGTTAATTCATTGCAAAAGATTATTTTTCACAAATTTTGCTTGAAAACCAGCTCTATCCAAAATTTAAATTCGAATTTCTAGAAACTTAAAATTCAAGAAGGTATAATTTAATCTTGAAACAAACAAGGATGTAGGTTCTTTCAATGTTCGTTTCAATTTCGTTTTGCATGAAAACAGGACGTTTTTTTTTGGCTCTCCTGAAATATTTTTAAAGATAGATGGAGTTAGTTTTGAAGCTACTCAACTCATCTCATATAATGAAATGGTTCATTTCTTTGCTATTTTCTTTGCAGCAGTGTCATCTGCTGTCAACTTTTTGAACTAATTTCATGGCATATGAATTCCGATTTACGGATAAATTATTAACTTCAAATTCTTATGTCTCCAAACCCGAGTTCTTTTTTATAACATTGTTCTTTCTTTTTTTCCTCAGCATTTTTAAACATTAAAGTATTATTGCTCAATAGATACATACGCTACAAGCTAAAGTAAAGCTTGGATAAGGTAGTTTTGTACTAGGAATAATAGCGTATCCATTTTAAGGTTTGACATCTGAAAAGACACTTGAATCTAACGCGCTTAGAAAATACTTTATTTTAGGAAAAATCAATTTATTTTTCAACAAACAACTTTAGTTTGCACTAGGATTTGACCTGTAACACACGATTGTAACTTTTTGGATATGAATACAATTTATGTTTTTACAAATTTGAATAAATATTCATTCTACAAGTTATACCTGTGATTCCTGCTGATATAACAATTTGGATATCCCTCACTAAAATGTACTATGCAACTTCAGTTTAGCTGGTTTTTTGAAAATGCAATTTAACTATCAAATCATTTAGAGAAAAATGCCAATATTTTTACTTAATTAACTCGTCCTGTTTCGTACGGTACTCTTGACAAGACAGTAAAGAATTACTTACAGGTTTCTGGTACATTTTATTCGAACCGTCATCTCAGCTTGAAAGGTACGAGGTAGCAAGAAAGTTCACATGACGGTTACATTCAAGTAGAAAGAAAAAATATAAAAAGCAATTTCGCATAGCGCCATCTAGTGGACTGTATGATGAAATTTACTGAACAGCCAATTCATGCATAAATTAATATACATATTTAATGCTATTGAATTCGTGCTTGGTGTTGATAAAATAACTTGTAAATTAGTAAATAAATTTCAGAGTAATACTGGGTTTCATAAAACAAGGATTTGTGTATATTCCAAACGTTATAACAGATGCCTCATTAAATGCGAATGAAGCTCTGACGCATTGATAAGCGGTGAACAGTAAATTCTCCACTCAGTATCGATATAAATATTATTGCGTGGATGGGTTCGAAAGATTTGAAGCCAAAGCAGATCAAAACTTGCAGAAGTTTATTCCACTATAACTCTTCACAGATTCCTGTACAACTCCAGAACTTCTCGTTCTAGTAGACACAATACAGCTCTTTTCACAACAATAGAGCACAAAACAGCAGTTAAAAACTTGACAACACAACTGCTAAAATCACTGCAAAAGACAATGCAATACAGTTCGCTTTCGAAACTCTCTGAATGCTCACTGAGACTCAGTATCTCAATACAGTAATTTCAGTCAACTCACTGACTCAACTCAGTCAACTACTGACTAACCTAGCTGACTAACTAACTCCCCCGCTCACTTGGCCGGCTTATATAGGAATCAAGCCTTCTTGAAATTTCTAGAGGAAGATATTTGGAGAACTTTCCAGATCGTAGTCGAAAAGTCCTATACATGTACATGGCGACCGAAAATGTCGCCAAATGGTTGCCAAGTTTGGTGACATTTGGCGATTTCTCGCCAAATTTGGCGACAAAAATTAGTCGCCAAAACCGTTGCCAACTTGGCTCTATCTCGCCAATTTGGCGAGATTGGCATTACCATAAAGTTAAATGCCCCGCTCCTTGTAGAACTCGCTTCCCAGCGTTATCTCTGTAAAACTAGTTATCAAGCGTTAAGACCCATATTGCCGGGAAGCCAACTTAAGACGAACTATTGCACTGCCTTATGCGAAATGTACATAAATTTTACTATTTACAAAATTAACACTACGAAATATTTACAAATATACAAAAATTCGTAACAATATGAATTCTTGATGTTTAAAAGATTGAACAATAAAAGCAACAAGGCAATACGGTACTGCCATGAAATATTATATTTTAGACCGACATTTTTAATCTAAATTAATTTTAAAAAATTGAATCCGATATCAATTAATTTTAGTTTGATACTGCTTTAGTTCATAAAGGATTTTTAATATTTAACACTTTACGTCTGTTGCTCAAAGGCATCCAACCACTTTGCTTTGACATATGACGTCATAAAACATGAAATACCCAGTTTTTATGCTCATGTTAACCTTGTTGGGCAATGGGCCATCGTGCCATTAGTTGGTCGTCATTTTGTATTTATGTATAGTCATGTATGTTTATATTTGTATTTAAACTGTTTTATCTAGTTTTATAGATGAAAACTTGCAACGTTTCCTAATATAGCAGAACAATGCAGCAAGTACTATAAATAATTTAGAATAGGTCGACTCATTTTTTTACGAATGTTTCATTAAAAACTTAAAACAAAAATCAATAACAGACTCTTTCAACAATAAGTTACTAGTAAATGCATTTACTTTTCCTGCAAATGCAAATATGATATTTCTGTTTCATATAATGAGGCGAATTTAAATTTACCCCAACCCCATCCCACGCGTAATGTGCGCGATTATCTGCTTTGAAAGGGTGGGAGGTGAGGTAACTGGACTTAAAATACTCCCCCCCCCCAGATTATAAGCCAACTAAAAGTAGACCAAACAGATATTAAAGATAGTGTTAATAGATAAGTAGAACACTCCTCTCAGACCTTAAACATATTGTCGATACATAGTAATCATTAGACCCCCCCCCCCTTCTCAGACCGTAAGTATATTTTTGCTAGATGGTAATTGATGAACACCCTCGCTCATCTTAGACATAAAACATATTGCTACTTATTAAAATATAACACCACATCTCAGACCCTTAAATATACTATTCCACTGAAAACTACCTGTTAAAAGGTTTTATATACATATCCCCCCTCTCCACACACAAATTTTTTGTAAGATTTTTCATGATAAATCTAAAAAATCTCCATTTTCTTATCACCCCCCCTCCCTAAAATTTCGATGATGCAGTTTGCGTCACGAAACCCCCCTGTAGGCACTCCTGTTGTGACCACTCTGTGATCTTGAGGAAGGTTGGTTGTTTTCAGATTATCTGGCACCGTCAGCAACACGAGGGCTATAATGCGCCGAAACATTCGTCATTTGACAAGCCAACGTACATTTACAAACACCCATGCCTGACACGGGATTCGAACCCGCAACCTCGCGGTCTAGAAGGTAGCACGCTAACCACTATACCGTTTGGTCGGTCTGTGATCTTGAGGGGATTTAAGAAACACCTTTATATATTTACCGCCGAGTTGAAAAACTGGGTCAGTGACTAACTCTCTGATATTTTTAAGCAATTCTTTGTAATTTTTTTGAGTTTTCTACCATAATAGGTGGGACGGGTCGAGTGACATCCTCAACAACCTGATCATTTAAGATTATTGAGAGTATCAAAGGAATCAGCAGTATTAACAGGTATCGAGTCAGATCCATGGTAAATAAAATTTGGCTTTTTAATAGGGTTCTTAGGTTTTTGAAAACCATTCGCATCCAAGGAATTTTCAGCATGAGAGGTGCTAGCACCTTGGTTACAAACATTCCGTTTTAAAGATTTACTTTTGTCCAAACCATCAAAAGCAACACGCTTTGTAGCGGTCTTTAGATTATGCACACAACCATCAAGAGAACAAGAAAGACGAGACAACTTACCCTGGCACATCTCGACTTCAGCCCTCAATGCATTCAATCGTTCCATGTCAGTTTTCTCACCATTAGAGCCACGAAATTTCTGGTTGCGCCCACTGAAGTTGGTAACAGTTTGAATAACAATATCCTTCACACGACGAAGTTCCACAAGTTCTTTATTGATCCTTATCATTTCATCCCATTAACCAAGAGATCTCTATTAGTCAACCAAGAGATCTCTATTAGTCATAACATCAGTGTAATCCATGGTTTGGTTGTTGCCCTCTTCACAAGAAGATGAACTTTCCATGTGCTTTAATTCATGAGCAATTTCCATACACATAGCCGTCCTGGTTTTGAGTAAAACCCTCAAAGGATATGGATTAGACACAGTTAGCAATGAAGGTTGCACTAACCAACGGGGCACAAACACAAATGCACCGCCTGTGTGCGTCCTTGGATGCAACAGAAATGAGAGCAAAAGAGCACTCGTCAGATCAATATAAGGTCAAATCTCCGAATCGATGGGGAAAATAATGAGAATGAGTTATAAAAATTACGAAATCCTGATATTTATTAAACAATTGTCTTTTAAAATAAAGTGGTGTTTAAGTTTTTCCAATTACGGTGCTTTGTCTATTTATTTCATTTTAAATCTTTTAAATCGTGTTTGAAGAACGGATCAACATATGACATAAGTGCACACACAATCCGATTTCATTCTTGTTATCCCCAACCCAGAAATAAATCAAATAAAAATCAATATATTTAACCATGTCAATAAATTTATAGTTTAAGTTTAACAAATTTCTAATTGATTCACGGTTGTAAATTCCAGTTAAAACCTATGGAAACTCGTCTCGACAAGATCTTTCATTTGGTCTATCACACCTGAACTGACGAATGGATTTATTGTTCAATTTTCGCACAAAGTATAGAATAAGTTGAAATTAAATTTTGTAACTCATGTAAGTTATATCCCAAAATCCATATATTTTGTATTTCACGAGAAATATTAGTAAATTTAAGAAAATCAAAGCAATTAAGTTAATGCATTTCCTTGCTTCTACCAAAAAACATACTAAGTCTTAAAATTTGGTAAATATCAATAAATTTCGATTTTAAGTGTATTCAATTCAAAATGTTCATTAAAAGTCTCCTATGTGAATCAGAAATATTTGAAGAATTGAGGAAGCAGAATGTAAAACTTTTTTTGCGATAATTTGTCTCAATTAATTTATCTATAGATACCTACCCGAAATTATACCATATTTGCTTTATGTATTTCGCATTGCTTTCATTAAAACCATGATTTGTATAGGTTATTGAAAGCTCATACAAATTCCGGCAATTAGTGAGTCGGAGGTTTGAATGGACACACATCTAAAGCCGAACATGGTAATAGCCGCTATAACAAAGTGTGCCCTAATACACTGAATTTATTCTCGAATATAATTAAAGGCAATGATATTTGAAATTCAGCTCTCAGTTTAGAGTTTACAGCATATCTAGGAGTATCCAATGTTATAAGTAGAACAACTCCTTTACATCCAGTAAAATGATATAGGTAGTAATGAGTTGTTATGAGTATTATCTCTTTCCCTCAAAACAGTACCTGCAATATTGTTCATTTCCAAATGTTAATCAATTATTAATTTTTTTTGCAATATCTTGTTCTTTGTCGAGTATAAAGCCTCATTAACATAGCCATATACGTCTAATAATTTTGAGCATTTAGAATACGAGATCAAAATCTTCTAGTGTAAATCCCTCTCTGTAACCGCCGACCAAACGGTATAGTGGTTAGCTTGCTAGCTTAAAGACCACGAGGTTGCTGGTTCGTGTCCCGTGTTAGGCATGGGTGTTTGTAAATGTATGTTGGCTTGTCTAATGACGAATGTTTCGGCGCATTATAGCCCTCGTGTTGCTGATGGCGCCAGATAATCTGAATACAACCAACCAATCATAAAAGCATATATTTTTAAAAATAATGTGTAATATTTAAATAAGTTATTTTACTATTGAATTATCTGGTTAGTGCTTTTACTTTAGCCACAAAATGTTGACTTAAGTTCAATATATCGTGTAGGTAGTTCATGACAAAAATGGTGTCCGGAAATCTTGAACCAATCCCCTCTCCTCATCATTGAGTTTATCCACCGAGTCCCAGCCCGTGGTAAACTGAAAAGTTTGAGTCAATGTATAAATATATTATGTAAAAATGTATTGTAAAAATTTTAATTTATAATTTTTTTTTTTTTTTTTGTTGGAAGAGGTATATGCAAAAAATAACTCATGCATACAGTTAAATTTAATTTACAGATAATACTAAAATTTGTATGCCTCGCTTTAGTCTTAGGATTGTTTGGATGGTCGGTTGGTTTGTACGTCAAGGATCTATTTTTATGTACAGTAACGGCTAATCAGACCGGGACCTACAGCTTATCGTGGATTCCGAACCACTACGAACATCCTTGCCTAACCCGGAATTCGAACCCGGCACCTCTGGCATGCGAAGCCAGAGATCTAACCCCTCAGCCATCAGGTGGGCTCGGGTTGTTTGGATAAAGATTGATATCTCCCATTAGAGACGCAAATGAGAAGATTTTAATCGGAAATTTCACTCGAGTGGAAATCCCCCTTTGAATTATTTAAAACGATGTTTTTTAGTTGAAATGTTTCATATAACTATGTTTATCGTTTTTTTGTTTTGTTTTTATCTTAAGCTCCCCGTAAACTCTGAAACTAACCAACTACATATAAGGAAAGGTTTGCCGATACTTTGAATACGTAATTTGATGTTGTATATGGATTCATGAAGTGACGATATGTACAAGAGTGGGTGTGAAACTTAGAACAAAAGACAGCATTTTACTTTACAAAACAAAATCAAGTAACTAACTACAGAATTCGTAGTACTAATATTTTATTGACACTCTACCCATTCATGAACTTTTTGATTGCAAAACAGGAGCACAATAGTTTTTGTGCTTAAATTATAAACCCAACTATATCACATAAAAAGTGGTGAAATTTAATGTAAAAAAAAAAGGTGTTTCGCGAGATTATTAGTTTTCTTTGAATTCCTTTACCATTGAAATTTGAATGATCACATCTATTTATATAGGTCACTAAAAATTATTCTCTTCACATATTAACCTTCAATTGCTGTGTTTGGATGTTAGGATTTTTTTGGCGCAAGGGCAACACGTGGTTTATACTGCCCCAAAAAAATTGGTGAAGATCAATTTAAAATTTCAAAGACAAAGAATTGGAAAAATTATTATAAAAGTCAAAGATTAAATAATTGAGGTGGCTGGAAGCATTCGACAAAAAATGACTCGCTGTCTGTCAGACCGCATACAGCAGTTAAAGGTTAATATCCATCCTGCATAATTTCTTCATTCCTCAAAGATATTGTCAAAAAAATAAAAAATGACCCACTGGAGTCCTCCCAACAGGTTACGATTACCACATTCACAGTTAATAAAAAAAAAAAAAAAAAACTTGTTCTAGATAAAAATAAATCGAAGTAAAAAGTCATTTATCAGATTCCGTGCTTTCAGTTTCAGAATAGTAGGAAAATGTCCGACCCGGTCATACACAGATTTAACTTTATTGCGACCTGCTTCCAATATCGGTTTTTTATGAACTTTTTTTTCTACTCGCCTCTGCTTGGTAGAAAGCGCTTTCCATCTAGTCTTCTACTATCGACGGGTTTCTATTGGAAATCCATACATTCTTTCTTCTTATTTTAGGTTTCACAGCTTGGTTTCCGAGGTTTGTCACTGGTGTGAGTTCGAAAGACAGTCTTCGGAGTGCTCCATTCTGTCCCGTTTATTTGCTGATTACACATTCTGAGTTGTGTCAAAGTGTTTTGCATTTTTATCGTACCGATTTGTTTATTTCAGCTTACATTCTATTATGCGAGAACTCCTTAACATTTTAAATATCGGCTGTTAAAAAAAATATATAAAATAGGTCAGCTGAAAATACAGTCATTTGAACAAGATGGTTTAAGGTACACATATTTCAATTCATTACTTATGATGTTTATGTAATACATATTTCGATTCATGTATAGTATTTAAATATATGCACTCGTTTGTAAAAAAAAATCGATTTAACTGAATATATGTATAAATTATAAGTGCATAAAGATTAAAATAAAACTGCTGCTGCTGCTGCAAAAAAAAAAAAAAAAAAAAAAAAAAAAAAAACCCTGCTTAGACATAAAACTACATACAAATGATACGATTAAGAATGAAATTATGTGTATGGAATAGATTAAGGAAATATTTGCACGTAAATTAGGAATAAACCCAAAATTCGATTATCTCTTACGCCGTATTTTTTAAATTTTTTTTGACAAAATCACCCCAATAGCACCAACAAAAAATAAAATATACGAACGATATTAGTATAAAAATGATATGGTATTGGTACTTAAAATATCATGCGAACTTTACTTATAAAATCCTAGAAGGTTAAAAATTGATAGTTTGGAAAGGTATAACATTTTGTAAACATATTCGTCAGATTTCTTGCTTATAATTTAACATTAGAATATTAAAATAAAAAAATAAAAAAAAAACTTATTAAATCATTCTTTAAATATGTATTTGAAACAGTAGAAACCATATCAATTCGTTTTCACTATTTTGCTTTCATTTAGTTTAAATTAAAGTGCTTAAAATATTTTGTGTTTCAGAAATTGCAAACTTGAAACATTACTGAAAAGTACAACTTCACAGACATTCATATTTACTACATAATATCCCCTATTGTCTTTAAATAATGCAGAATTCAAAGTAAAACTTATTTTAGAAAAGTTAAATTGCTTCATAATACAAAAGTAACCTACATCCATATGAGATTCCAAAACTTTCCACTCTTAAAAATAAAAACTTTCCCATCTCCGAAATCAATTCATTCCCTTCATACCAACCAATCTGTTCTAAATCCCCCATTTTCGAACATGAACTTTTCAAAACCCATTGACGGGAATCAAAGATACTTACCAGACATCGAATGCCAACAATGACAGCCACTTTGAATGTCACGACATTGTCTTTTCCCCTTTTCATTGTTTTCGCCCTACATTCCGAATGACATTTTCTTCATACTCTCTTTATTATTTCCAGAGAGTGGATTTCAATATGAATCCTTCATCCAGGAGAAAATGATTGTTTCTCTTTCTGTCGTTCTGTAATTCTTAAAAGGGAAGGCGGGGACGTTTTCTTTGGAGGGGTAGTAAAAGGAAAATAGAAGATATTAGATTGTTTTAAAAGCAGATAAAGAAGTAAATTCGGTGGGTGTTTCTGTTTGTTCAGCTTCTCAACCATTCACTTATTTTAAATTTAGTTAAAACGATGAGGGTTAGCCTTATATTATGATGACAAGATATTATATAAATAGATTTATTTTTTTATTAAATAGTGGTGAACAGAATATGTAGTTTTTATGGACCATCAAAATCAATGCCAATTTTCTTAGTTATATTTATATCACTGTCTGAAAATAGTCTAATCATTCTGGAGTTGAACCTTGCACAAATTCCCATTGAGCTGAAATTTTGCAGAGTGGCTCTATTGGATGCCCTGAGCAACCCACAACAAGTCCCCTACCCTCCCCCTTCGCCTTCCTGGTTTTTTAGGTGCTGGAATGCTGGAGAGCTGGGGAAATGCTGAAGCAGCTGTTACGCAGGAATGACTAGTCGCATTGAGCTCAAATAGATCACAAATGAAAGGAAAATAAATGGGCTTTAATATGAATATTAATTTTATATCATTCATTAACTTAAAAATCGATAAAAGCCTGTCAAAGTAGAAAAACCATGCATTTTTCACTACTTTTTCGATTTAAGCGCTTCCATTTTTAATAAATGATTTAAACATTTGGCATAAAACTATTCAACTCTTTTTCAGCTTTCTGTGGATATATAAATATTGCTTGTGCGATAAATAGTTGCAGATATATGAGCGTTTCAGTGAAACACTACCTCGTATTAAGAGTCTCATAATAAAACGTGCGGTGTTTCACCCTGATTAAACCAAACACAATAACCATTTTCCTCAACTCTTTTACATTTAGGACTTTTTTTTAAACTAAATTACAATATAATATTACATAGATATGTAGAAAAACGCATCATACGCATTTATAAGAAAAAAATCTGTAATAGATAAGAAAAAATATCTCTGAATAAATATTTTCCTAAGAAATTTTAATTTTCAACTAATTACATATTGTTAGTACACAATAACTAATAATGCATAAAAAAGCAATAACAATGTTTGTGGGATATAATTCTTATCATCCCCGTCTCTGAAACAAAATAGAAAGTCATGTTAAATGTGGGCCAACCAAACGGTATAGTGGTTAGCGTGCTAGCTTCTAGACCGCGAGGTTGAGGGTTCGAGTCCCGTATTAGGCATGGGTGTTTGTAAATGTATGTTGGCTTTTCTAATGACGAATGTTTCGGCGCATTATAGCCCTCGTGTTGCTGACGGCGCCAGATAATCTGAATACAACCAACCAACCACGTTAAATGTGGTTAATACAACAAGAAAAATTATTATTTTCTTTTGGAAGATTATATACATATATATATATATAACCTTTTTTGTCATTAAAGCAGAAATGCTAGGTTGCTTTTTTCATCAAATAGTATAGTGTCTACGAATTTGTTTTTGCACATCCCTTTGCATTGTCCACAAATATTTGAGCATTGAAGCTCTGCTCTCCTGCAATCACACCTGCTACCCGAGTTGCAGTTACTCTTACAGTTGCAAGATGCAATTTATAACAGTTCATCTGGAGAGGGAGGTAACATTGTAGGTTGAGGAACTAATTTGTCATTTAAGAGTTTCCATCCCCATTTTGCAGCGTCTAGAACATTTCTTAATCACTGTTGTATTTGGGGATAAACACGATGTGAATGATGACGCACCGCAGCTAAGGTTGGAGGGAGAGTTTTTAATTTAAAAGTGGTGGTTATTGCAGTTTTGGCTATACCTATGCTGTACATGTATATCCGTAACTCGTCTAGTGTTACCCAATTTTGGTTTTTGTGAAGTGTTACCATGAACTTTTCTCCTGAACTCTCCTTTTACCATGAACTCTCCTTCCATTTTATCACAATCTGTTTTAACCAAATTAAAAATTTCCAGTGATTTCTTTTTATAAACATTTTCTGATAGAATACCCTTTTCCTTTATATATACTCCATTCTTTTACGTAACTATATTACACACTTTTATTTCCCATTACGAAAGTTTTATTTCACATAACTTTATGTTAACTAGAGATATTTTTTTAATTTGAATTTCATGAGCCTTAAGAGTCCCAATGAAAAGCCATTCGTGACCACTTATTATTGTTAAAAATTTACACAGCAGTGTAGGAAGTAAAGTAACACGACTAAATATTTTTCAATTTGGTGATGGTGTTGAACTCGAAATACAATACTGGTCCATCGTTGAATCCCTTCTTTCCTGGTCCTGTGAAAATCTTTGTCGTGCATCTCTGCTAAGCTTTGAATTACGTGAAGAACTTTCTCGCCATGTCCCCTCAATCTCCGTCCAGCAGCGATGTAGTTTCGATAGCAAAAATGTAGTAGAACTTGCGCGGGTTTCACTTCTGAGTTCGAACGAAATTGCAACATTCAGATTTGTGATACAGATAAATGCCATCTTAAAATTCACAAATACTCAGCCAGTTTTGGACTTTTAACTTTATCAATATTATTCCTAAGCCTCACATAAATGACTTCTCAAAATCAAAGGGAAAATTAACAAATTAACTTTCATTGATTAAAGTTAAAGAAAATACAAATATATTCTTAATTTTATCCACACCTTTGCATCAATTCCCTCTAAAACTTCCCTTAAGTTGGTATCAAATAACCAGAACACCTTATTGTATTTCCACCTAAACATTAATAAACACACACCAAAGTGTAGAAATTTCAAATATAATTAACACCACTTATTTCAAATTTCAATCATGAATTTTCTCCCTATATTATAATCAACGCACCAGTACAATCAGAGCCATAGACCAAATTTAACAGAATCTAGCGAACTTTCCTCAAACTTACTTTAATAATTCTAATCGATCATTGCCGACCAAACTGTATAGTGGTTAGCGTGCTGGCTTCCAGACCGCGAGGTTGCGGGTTCGAGTCCCGTGTTTGGCATGGGTGTTTGTAAATGTATGTTGGTTTGTTAAATGACGAAATGTTTCGGCGCATTATAGCCCTCGTGTTGCTGACGGCGCCAGATAATCTGAATACAACCAACAATCTAATCGATCATTTTAATTCTCACAATGCAAAGGCAAAAACAACAACATTTAATCCACTCTTTACCTGACCACAATAAATCTCTTCAAATTTTCTCCGAATCAGTGTGTAAAAGCGCTTTAATCACCCCCCCCCCTTCTCCAAAAAAACAAAAAAACTACCAAAGAAAAAAATTAGGATTATCCCAACTCAATTTTCATACTCGAAGAAAAGTACCCAAAAGAGATCACGGCCTTTCACTTCCTATTTTCATTAGTCCGACATTATCCCCCAAATGTACAGTCCACAAAAAAAAAGCATAAAAAAAAAGCAAACCCGAGGAAATTCATGTCTCGTTCACCCCACCCCCCTCTCCGGAAAAAAGAAACAAAATCCAGACCCAGAGTTTACCGTTTGAGAATGGGGCGTATGATTGAGGTGTATATCCAATAGCCTATTTAACTCTGTAAAGCCCTTAGAGACAAAATAAGTTCCGTTGTCACTTAATATGGTTTCCTGGACACCGAATCTAGAAATGAATCTCATAATACATTCAGCCATTTGTTGACAACCAATTTTGTCTAATTTATAGAGATCTATATATCGACTAAAATTTGCAATTATTACCAACACGTAAGAGCCACACATAAAGCGGTCCCAGAATATCCAATGATAAATTTGCTCCAATTCTTTTTGGTATTGCCGCTAACCCCTGTGGATTAAATTTTTGGTAACTTCTTTTCAATTTTCCGCAAGTTTCACAGCTTTTAATGAAATTTTTTTATATCATTATACATACCTCTCCACTGGTATCTCCTCACAATGAATTCAAACATTTTAGCTATTCCGAAATGCGAAGCCGACCAAACGGTATAGTGGTTAGCGTGATAGCTTCTAGACCGCGAGGTTGCGGGTTCGAGTCCCGTGTTAGGCATGGGTGTTTGTAAATTTATGTTGGCTTGTCTAATGACGAATGTTTCGGTGCATTATAGCCCTCGTGTTGCTGACGGCGCCAGATAATCTGAATACAACCAACCGAAATGCGAAAAATGAGCTTTTTCCAACGCGTACACTTGGAAAAAACTATATTATAAATAAAACTCTCTATACCAGATTCAGTAATTTTTCTTTAAACATTAACAACCCTGATTGCTGATCCAAGAAATAATTTTTAAATTTCGCCTTCAATTCAATATTATTCCCCTTTAGAATTTCCTTGATTTCCATAACATTTTGATCTCTATTCTCCTCACACAGAATGTTGTTATTATCCAATTTGTGTACCCTGTCATCAGATAAATTATTAATGATTTCTGAGTTTTGCAGCTGATTAAAGACACAATCCTCCCTATGACTGTTCCTGCCTGTTGATGTCTACGGAACCCTCGGATTGTGAAGCAGAGGTCTCGATTATACCTGGATTCGTCGAAGCATGTGGTGAGGCAAGTATGGTATTTTAGGAATTGTAGGTTGTCTTACTTAATTCATCATCTACATTTTTAGATCCTTCTTCAAAAATTTCCTTAATTCTAGAAGTGCCAGTATCCAACGAAACCTCAATATTTGGCGTACACTATCCGAGATAAATAGTCTGGTAAAACATTGTCCGAACCTCTTATATACAGGGTGTCACAAAAGGTCATGTCCAAACGGCACACATGGTTGTGTCAGGTCATGAGGAAGCAGAATTACATAGGAAAGGGGGGTCAGAACGCAATTTTGAAAGTGAAATTTCATCGTAACCGTCACGCAAAGAAAAGATAACAAACGGTGTAAAAAATCTTTATTTTACAACAAAACAGTACCAAATAAAAAAGAAAAATGCTACAAATCATAGTAAGTGCTCAAAATTGGCCCCATCAGCTGCGATGCATGCTTCACATCTGCGACGCATGGAATCGCGAACTCGTTCGAATTGGCCAGTAGTCTTCCGGACACGTGCCGCCGCTTCAACGATACGTGCGATGAGGTCCATGTCCGATGGAACGGGTGTCTCGTACACCAGACACTTCAGGTATCCCCACAGGTAAATATCCAGGGGGGTTAGGTCCGGGGATCGTGGTGGCCACGGTATTGTGCCGGCTCTCTGCAACGTCCGCGCTTCAATTAATCCGACTGCCCGCGCTTTCGTCTGCTAGCGCTTATTGCCCTCTAGCGGATTACAATCGCGTTTCCGACCCCCCTTTCCTATGTAATTCTGCTTCCTCGTGACCTGACACAACCATGTGTGCCGTTTGGACATGACCTTTTGTGACACCCTGTATATATCACGTTAAAAGAGTAATGAGTCAATTCATTTAAAATTCTTGCGATTTTATTTGAGTTATTCTGAAGTTTCGCATAATATTGCAGTGGTCTGTGATCAAAGAAAACAGTAAATTTTGCACCATAAGGGTATTCATTAAAGTGCAAAATCGATTTATGCAGTGGAATGAGCTAGATATGTATCGCTGGCAATTTTTCCTCGAATTGTGTTTTCTTTTTAGAAAAGTATGCAACAGGGCATAGTTTGTTTTAGTGACACTGCATAAGCGTGGCTCCGGTCGAGATCTTGGAAGCGTCGCAAGCCAAAAAGAATTTCTTTTTGATATCAATTTGTTTTAAGAAAGCTTTTGTGAAAAACTTCCTCTGTAAAGCCTGAAATGTTTCTTCGTGCCTTTCCGTCCAAATAAAGGGTGTGTTTTTTTTTGGTTAATTTTTCTGAAACACAGGTGTAGTTAGCGTAATTTTTAATACTATCAGGATAAAAATTAGTTAACCCGATAAATCTACGTAGTTCTTTAATGTTCCTGGGTGTTTGGAAACAGGTGATTTTGTGTGTGTTGTATTCGGTTGGAGTGATCCCTGTTCGTGAAATTCCATACTCCAAATACGTGATTAAATTCCTGAAAAAGCTGCACTTTTCTGCGCTTCTTCTCCGGAATCGAACCCTGGTGTGGCGTTATCCGTTACAATCCCAGTAATCACAGAACCTATCATTGACAATTGATAAGGCAGACATTTGAAAGATTTGCCGTGGGAACGATAGTTATACAAAGCGTGTTTTTTTAGCCGCATTATCCTTTCCAGGATCTTCAGGATTAGTGATTTTTCATATTCAGAGACACGGCAGTGTTTGGTGCCAAGTAATACGGCGTGTACTAAGGCATACACATAACTTAAATTTGAGACAAGTATGTAACTATTGGCAGGAACAACTGGAGAGTTTTGTACACTTAACTAAAAAAATTAATTAAAAAAAATTTATAGTTTACAGAAAAAATAATTAATAGTTTAAAAAACACGCTTTAATAGAAAACCAAACTAAAAAATAGAAAATAATTAATAGTTTAAAAAACTAAAAAACACGCTTTAATAGAAAAAAGAACTAAAAAGTAGAAAATAATTTTAAAATAAGTTTGAAATAAGAATACAGTGATTAACAAGAAAAATTTATTTCATCGTAAAACTGCGTGGGTTGCTTGATGTCAATTGTTGTAAATATTTAATGACAGATATTGGTAAAAGTAGAACTATTATTAAAATATCTTAAAAAGCACACCACGCTTTTTTACGATAAAATAAATATTTCTTGTTAATCACTCTATTCTTATTTCAAACTTATTTAAAATTATTTTCTACTTTTTAGTTAACTTTTCTTTTAAAGCATGTTTTTTAGTTTTTTAAACTATTAATTATTTATTTTGTATAATTCTTTTAATGTAACAAAAGATTAAAATATGTTAAGCTATTTTTGCATGAAAATATGTTTTATA